>CM040423.1:141766876-142966876 GCA_022702705.1 Papilionanthe hookeriana x Papilionanthe teres | reverse complement strand
ACCCAATGAATAACTCATTGACCCAATAGGTGAACTTTTGACCAAAAAGTTAATTTTGATCAAAATTGTCAATTTTTAACTTAATGACCACCCCATTAACCCAATAGGACAACTTTTGACCAAAACACCAAGTTTGGTTAAAATGGTCAATTTCTGACCCAATGACCAACCCATTAACATGATAGGTCGACTTTTACCCAAAAAGTCAACTTTGGTCAAAATGATTAATCTTTGACCTAATGACCAACCCATTGACCAAATAGTTTGACTTTTGACCAAAAACTCAACTTTGGTCAAAATGTTCAATCATTGACCCAATGACCAACCCATGAGCCAATTGGTCAACTTTTGACCAAAATGTCAATTTTGGTCAAAATAGTCAAATTTTAACCTAATGACCACCCATTGACCCAATAGGTCAACTTTTGACCAAAAAGTTAACTTTAGTTAAAAATGGTTAATTTCTGACCCAATGAGCAACCCATTGACCTAATGGTCAACTTTTGACCAAAAAGTCAACTTTGTTCAAAATGATCAATCCTTGACCCAATGAACAACCTATTGACCCAATATGTCAGCATTTGACCAAAAAGTCAATTTTGGTCAAAATAGTCAATTTTTGTCCTAATGACTAATTATTAACCCAATAAATCAATCTCTTAACAAAAAAGTTAACTTTGGTCAAAATATTAATCTTTAATGTAATGACCAACCCATTGACCCATTAGGTCGACTTTTGACCAAGTAGTCAACATTGGTCAAAAAGGTCAATTTAAGACCCACTGACCAACCAATTGATCCAATATGTCAACTTTTAACCAAAAAGTCAACTTTGGTCAAATTGGTTAATCCTTGACCCAATGACCACCCGATTGACCCAATAGGTCAACTTTTGATCAAAATGCCAATTTGTTCAAAATAGTTAATTTTTGACCTACTGATCAATTATTGACCTAATAAGTCAGTCTCATACCAAAAAGTAAACTTTAGTTAAAATCATCAATCCTTGACCTAATGACTAACCATTGACCCAGTTGGTCAAATTGTGACAAAAAAATAAACTTTGGTCAAAATGGTCAATCCTTGACCCAATGAATAAACCATTGACCCAATATGTCAACTTTTAAGCAAAATGTCAACTTTGGTCAAAATGGTTAATTTCTGACACAATGACTACCCAATTAACCGAATGGGTCAACTTTTGACCAAAAATTCAATTTTGGTCAAAATAATCAATTTTTGACCTAATGATCACCCAATTGACCCAATAGGTCAACTTTTGACAAAAAAGTTAACTTTGGTCAAAATGATTAATTTCAGACCGAATGCTTAACCCATTGACCTAATAGTTCATCTTTCGACCAAAAAGTCAACTTTGGTCAAAATGGTCAATTCTAAACCCAATGACCAACCCATGGACCCAATAAGTCAACTTTTGAGCAAAAAGTCAATTTTGGTCAAAATAGTCAAATTTTGACCTAATGAACAATTATTGACCCAATAAGTCAATCTTTGATCAAAATGGTCAATCCTTGACCCAATGACCACCCATTGACCCAATGACCAACCCTTTGACCCAATTGGTCAACTTTTAACCAAAAAAATCAACTTTTGTAAAAATGGTCAATCGATGATCCAATAACGAACCCATTGACCTAATATGTCAACTTTTTTCCTAAAAGTCAATTTTGGTCAAAATAGTCAATTTTTTACTTAATGACCAATTATTGACTCAATAGTTCAACTTTTGACCAAAATGATAACATTGGTAAAACAGGTCAATTCTTGACCTGAAGACCAACTCATCGACCGAATAGGTCAACTTTTAAACAGAAAGTCAAATTTGGTCAAAATAGTTAATTTTTGATCTAATGAACAATTATTGACTCAACATGTCAATCTCTGACCAGAAAGTCAAATTTGGTCATAATTGTCAAACCTTAACCCAATGACAAACCCATTGACCCAATATATCAACTTTTGACTAAAAAGTTAACTTTGGTCAAAATGGTAAATCCTTACCCCAATGACCAACCCACCGACCCAATAGATCGACTTTTGACCACAGAGTCAATTTTGGTTAAAATAGTCATTTTTTGACAAAATAATCAATATTGACCCAAAAGATCAACTTTTGACCAAAAAGACAACTTTGCCCAAAAGGTCAATCCTTAACTCAATGACCAACCCATTGACTCAATAGGTCAACTTTTGACTAAAAAGTCAACTTTGGTCAAAATGGCCAATCATTGATCTAATTACCAACCAATTGACCCAAAAGGAGAACTTTTGACCAAAAAGTCAATTTTGGTCAAAATTGTCAATTTTTGACCTAATGACCACCTCATTGACCTAAAAGGTCAGCTTTTGACCAAAAAGTTAAATTTGGTCAAAATAGTCAATTTCTGACACAATGACCACCCATTGACTCAATGAGTCAACTTTTAACCAAAAATTCAATTTGGTCAAAATAGTTAGTTTCTAACCTAATGACAAATTATTGACCCAATAAGTCAATCTCGGACCAAAAAATTAGCTTTGGTCAAAATGGTCAATCCTTGACCCAATGACCAACCCATTGACACAATAGGTCTACTTTTGACCAAAAAGTCAATTTTGGTAAAAATAGTCAATTTTTTACCTAATGACCAATTATTGACCCAATAAGTCAATCTTTGACCAAAAAGTCAACTCTGGTCAAAATGGTCAATCATTGACCTAATGTCCAATCAATTGACTAAATATGTTAACTTTACATCAAGAAGCTAATTTTGGTCAAAATAGTCTATTTTTGACTTAATGAACACCCCCATTAACCCAATAAGTTAATTTTTGACCAAAAAGTCAACTTTGGTCAAAATGGTTAATTTCTCAAATTAATGACCAAAAAGTCAACTTTGGTCAAAATGGTCAATTCTTGACCTAACAACCAACACATTGACCCAATATGTCAACTTTTAACCAAAAAGACAAATTTGGTCAAAATGGTCAATCCTTGACCTAATGACCAACTCATTGACCCAATATGTCAATTTTTGACAAAAAGGTTAATTATGGTCAAAATAGTTAATTTTTTCTCTAATGACCACCTCATTGACCCAAAAGGTCAACATTTGACAAAAAAGTCAAGTTTGGCCAAAATAGTGAATTTCTGATCCAATGACAAACCCATTGACCTAATAGGTCAACTTTCGACAAAAAGTCAACTTTTGTCAAAATGGTTAATTTCTGACATAATAACAACCCAATTGACCCAATAGGTCAACATTTGAACAAAAATTCAATTTCAGTCAAAATAATCAATTTTTGACCGAATGACCAATTATTTACCCAATAAGTCAATCTCTCACCAAAAAGCTAACTTTGGTGGAAATGGTCAATCTTTGGCCTAATGAATAACTCATTGACCCAATAGGTCAACTTTTGACTAAAAAGTGAACTTTGGTCAAAATGGTCAATCCTTGACTCAATGGCCAACCTATTGACAAATAGGGCCACTTTTGTCCAAAAAGTTAATTTTGATCAAAATTGTCAATTTTAGACCTAATGAACAACCCATTAACCCAACAGGACAACTTTTGACCAAAACATCAAGTTTGGTTAAAATGGTTAATTTCTGACCCAATGAACATCCCATTAACACGATAGATCAACTTTCGTCCAAAAACTCAACTTTATTCAAAATGGTCAATCCTTGACCCAATGACAAACCCACAGACCCAATAGGTCAAGTTTTGACCAAAATAGTCAATTTTTGACATAATGACCAATTATTGACCCAATAAGTCAATCTTTTCAAAAAGGCAACTTTGGTCAAAATGGTTAATTTTTTACCCAATGACCAAACCATTGACCCAATAGTTCGCCTTTTGAACCAAAACTCGTCTTTGGTCAAAATGGTCAATCATTAACCCAATGACCAACCCATTGACCCAATAGATTACCTTTTGACCAAAATGACAATTTTGGTCAAAGTAGTTAATTTGTAAACTAATGGCCACCCATTGACCCAGAAGGTCAACTTTTGACTAAAAAGCGAACTTTGGTTAAAAAGTTCAATTTCTGACACAATGACCAACCCATTGACCTAATGATCAACTTTTGACCAAAAATTTAACTTTGGTCAAATTGATCAATCCATGACCCAATGACCAACCCATTGAACCAATATGTCAACTTATGACCAAAAGTCAATTTTGGTCAAAACAGTCAATTTTTGACCTAATGACCAATTATTGACCCAATAAGTAAATCTTTGACCAAAAAGTCAACTTTGGTCAAAATGGTCAATCATTGACCCAATAGGTCAACTTTTGACCAAAAAGTCAATTTTGGTCAAAATTTTTAATTTTTGACCTATTGACCAATTATTGACCCAATAAGTCAATCTCTGACCAAAAAGTCAACTTTGGTCAAAATGATCAATCGTTGACTCAATGCTTAACTGATTAACCCAATAGGTTAACTTTTGATCATAAGGTCAACTTTGGTCAAAATGTTCAATCCTTGACCCAATGAACAACTCATTGACTTAATAGGTCAACTTTTGACCAAAAAATCAAATTTGGTCCAAATAGTCAATTTTTTACCAAATGACCAATTATTGACGCAATAGGTCAACTTTCACCAAAAAGTCAACTTTGGTCAATATGGTCAATTTTTGACCCAATGACCAACTCATTGACCCAAAGATCAACTCATTGACCCAATAGGTCTACTTTTAAACAAAAAGTCATATTTGGTCAAAATAGTCAATTTTTGACCTAATGACTAATTATTAACCAAATAAGTCAATCTCTCACCAAAAATTCAATTTTGGTCATAATGTTCACTCCATGACCTAATGACAAAACCGTTGACCAAATTGGTCAACATTTAACCAAAATGTTAACTTTGGTTAAAATGTTAAATCCTAAACCCAATGACCAACCAACTGACCCAATAGATCGACTTTTGACAAAAATGTCATTTTTAGTCACAATAGACAACTTTTGACCTAATGACTAATATTGTCCAAATATGTCAACTTCGACCAAAAAGTCAACTATGGACAAAAAGCTTAATCCTTAACTTAATGACCAACTCATTGAGCCAATATGTCAACTTTTGACCAAAAAGTCAACATTGGTCAAAATGGTCAATCTTTGACCCAATGACCAATCTGTTTACTAAAGGACACTTTTTGACCAAAAACTCAATTTTGGTCAAAATTATCAATTTTTTACCTAATGATCACCTCATTGACCCGGTCAATTTTTGACAAAAAAGTTAAATTTGGTCAAAATGTAACCCATTGACTCAATGGGTCAACTTTTGACCAAACATTCAATTTTAGTTAAAATTTTTAATTTTTGACTTAATGACAAATTATTGACCCAATAAGTAAATCTTTGATCAAAAGTTGGTAAAAAATGTCAATATTTGACCGAATGACCAACCCATAGACCCAATAGATCAACTTTTGACCAAAAAGCCAATTTTGGTCAAAATAGTCAATTTTTTACCTCATGACTAATTATTGACCCAATAAGTCAATCCTGAACAAAAAATCAACTTTAGTCAAAATGGTCAGTCATTGACCCAATGACCAACCCATTGATCAAATAGGTCATCTTTTGACTAAAAAGACATGTTTGGTCAAAATAGTCAATTTTTGTCCTAATAAACACCTCCATTGACCTAATAAGTCAACTTTTGACCAAAAAGTCAACTTTTGATCAAAATGATTACTTTCTTACCTAATGACTAAAAAGTCAACTTTAGTCAAAATGGTCAATTCTTGACCCAATAATTCATTCTCTTACCAAAAAGTAAACATCGATCGAAATGATCAATCTTTGACCCAATGACCAACCCATTGACCCAATAGGTCAACTTTTAACCAAAAAGTCAACTTTGGTCAAAATGATCAATCCTTGACACAATGACCAACCCATTGACCCAATAGGTCAACTTTTAACCAAAAAGTCATTTTTTGTCAAAATAGTTAATTTTTTACATAATGACCAACCCTTTGACCCAATAGGTCAAATTTTGACAAAAAAGTCAAGTTTATTAAAAATGGTCAATTTCTTACCCAATGACCAACCCATTGACCTAATAGGTCAACTTTTGACCAAAAGTTAACTTTGGTCAAAATTGTTAATTCCTGACATAATGACCACCCAATTAACCCAATAAGTTAATCTCTGACCAAAAAGTAAACTTCGGTCGAAATGATCAATCTTTGACCCAATGACCAACCCATTGACCCAATAGGTCAACTTTCGACCAAAAAGTCAACTTTGGTCAAAATGGTCAATCCTTGACCCAATGACCAACCCATTGACCCAATAGGTCAAATTTTGACCAAAAAGTCGTGTTCGGTTAAAATGCTCAATTTCAGTCCCAATGACCAACCCATTGAACCAATAGGTCAACTTTTGATCAAAAAGTAAATTTTGGTCAAAATGGTCAAACCTTGACTCAATGACCAACCCATAGGCCCAATAGGTAAACTTTTAACCAAAATAGTCAATTTTTGACATAATGACATGTTATTGACCCAATATGTCAATCTCTATCCAAAAAGTTAACTTTGTTAAAATGGTCAATCCTTGACCCCAATGACCAATCGATTGACTCAATAGATTAACTTTTGACCAAAAAGTGAACCTTATTTAAAATAGTCAATCCTTGACACAATGACCAAGCAATTGACCCAATAGGTTAACTGTTGACCAAAAAGTAAATTTTGGTCAATATAGTCAATTTTTGACCTAACGACCACCTCATTAATCCAATAGGTCAACTTTTGATCAAAAATTCAACTTTGGTCAAAATGGTCAATTTCTGACCCAATGACCACCCCATTGACCCATTGGGTCAACTTTTGACCAAAAATCTAATTTTACTCAAAATAGTCAATTTTTGACCTATTGACCAATTATTGACCTAATAAGTCAATCTCTGACTGAAAGGTCAACTTTGGTCACAATTGTCAATCCTTGACCCAATGATCGACCCATTAACTTAATAGGTCAACTATTGACCAAAAAGTCAATTTTGGTTAAAATGATTAACCCAATGACCAATAGGTCAACTTTTGACCAAAAAGCAATTTTGGTCAAAATAATCAATTTTTGACCTAATGACCACCCAATTGACCCAATAGGTCAACTTTTGTCCAAAAAGTCAACTTTGGCCAAATTGGTCAATTTCAAACCTAATGACCACCTGATTGACCTAATTGGTCCACTTCTGACAAAAATGTTAACTTTGGTCAAAATGGTCAATTCTTGACCCAATGACCAACCTATTGACCCAATATGTCAACCTTTAACCAAAAAGTAAATTTTGGCCAAAATAGTCAATTTTTGACCTAATGACCAATTATTGACCCAATAAGTCAATCTCTTACCAAAAAGTCGATTTGGTCAAAATGGTTAATCCTTGACCCAATGACCAACCCATTAACCCAATTGGTCAACTTTTGACCAAAAAATCAACTTTGGTCAAAATGGTCAATTCTTGACCTAATGACCAAAATGCAATTTTGATTAAAATAGTCAATTTTTGAACTAATGACCACCTATTTGACCCAATGGGTCCACTTTTGACCAAAAATTTAATTTTGATCAAAATAATTAATTTCTGATTGAATGACCAATTATTGACCCAGTAAGTCAATCTTTAACAAAATATTCAACTTTGGTCGAAAAGGTCAATCTTTAACCCAATGACGAATCCATTGACCCTATAGGTCAACTTTTGACCAAAAAGTCAATTTTAGTCAAAATGATCAATTCTTGACCCAATGACCAAGTCATTGACCATACAAGTCAACTTTTGAACAAAAAGTTAATTTTGGTCAAAATAGACAATGTTTGACCTAATGACCAATTATTGACCCAAAAAGTTAATCTCTGACCAAAAAGTCAAATTTGGTCATAATGGTCAATCCTTGACCCAATGACAAACCCATTGACCCAAAAGGTCAAATCTTGACCAAAAAGCCAACCTTGGTCAAAATGGTAAATCCTTGACCCAATGACCAACCCACTGACCCAACAGATCGACTTTTGACTTTGGTCAAAATAGTCAATTTTTGACCTAATGACCAATTATTGACATAATAAGTCAATCTCTTATCAAAAAGTCAATTTTGGTCATAATGGTCAATCCTTGACCCAATGATCAACCAATTGACCCAATGGGTCAACTTTTGACCAAAAAATCAATTTTAGTCAAAATGGTCAATCCTTGACGAAATGACTAACCCATTGACCCAATATGTCAACTTTTGACCAAAAAGTCAATTTTGGTCAAAATCGTCAATTTTTGACTTTTTGTTCAATCCTTGACCTCCCTGTTAACCCAAAGGGTCAACTTTTAACAAAAAATTTAATTTTGATCAAAATAGTCAAATTTTGAACTAATGACCAATTACGGACCCATTAAATCAACATTTGACCGAAAATATAATTCTTGTGAAATTTATCAATTTTTGACCTAATGACTAATTATTGACCTGATAAGTCAATCTCTAACCAAAAAGTCAACTTCATTCAAAATGGTCAATCTTTGACCCAATCACCAAACCATTGACCCAAAAGGTCAACTTTTAACCAAAAAATCGAATTTGGTCAAAATGTTCAATTTTTCACCTAATGACCAACTTTTTAACCCAGTAGGTCAACTTTTGACCAAAAAGTTAATTTAGGTCAAAATTGTCAATTTTTGACCTAATGACAACCCCATTAACCCAATTGGTCAACTTTAATCCAAAAGTCATGTTTGGTCAAAATGCTCAATTTCTGGCCCAATGGCCAACCTATTGACCCAATAGGTCAACTTTTGACCAAAAAGTCAACTTTAATCAAAATGGCCAATCTTTGAGCCAAAGACCCACCCAAAGACCCAATAGGTCAACTACTGACCAAATTAGTCAATTTTTTGCATAATGACCGCATTATTAACCCAATAAGTCAATCTCTGACCAAAAGTCACCATTGGTCAAAATTGTCAAAGCTTGACCCCAATGACCATTCGATTGACCCAATAGGCCAACTTTTGACCAAAAAATAAACTTTATTCAAAATAGTCAATCCTTGACACAATGACCAAAGCTTCGAGACAATAGGTCAACTTTTAACCAAAAAATTTGGTTAATATAGTTAATTTTTGACGTAATGACCAACTCGTTGACCCAATAGGTCATCTTTTGACCAAAAAGTCAACTTTGGTCAAAATGCTCAACCTTGACCCATTGACTCAATAGTTCAACTTTTGACCAAAAACCAATTTTGGTCAAAATAGTCAATATTTTACCTAATGCTCATCTGGTTGACTCAATAGGTCAACTTTTGACCAAAAAGTCAACTTTGGTCAAAATGGTCAATTCTTGACCCAATGACCAACTCATTGACCCAACAGGTCAACTTTTGAACAAAAAGTCAATTTTGGTCAAAATAGGCAATTTTTGACCTAATGACCAATTATTGACCCAAAAATTAAATCTCTGACCAAAAAGTCAAATTTGGTCATAATGGTCAATCCTTGACCCAATGACAAACCCATTTACCCAGAAGGTCAACTTTTGAGTAAAAAGTCAACTTTGGTCAAAATGGTAAATCGTTGACTCAATGACCAACCTACTAACCCAATAGATCGACTTTTGACTAAAAAGTCAATTTTGATTAAAATAGTTAATTTTTGACTTAATGACTAATATTGACCAAATAGGTCAACTTTTGACCAAAAAGTCAACTTTGGTCAAAATGGTCAATCATTGACACAATGATAAAACTATTGACTCAAAAGGTCAACTTTTGACCAAAAAGTCAACTTTCGTCAAAATGGTCAATCCTTCACCCAATGACCAACACATTGACCCAAAAGGACCACTTTTGACTAAAAAATCAATTTTTATCAAAATTAACAATTTTTTAGCTAATGACCACCTTATTGACCCAGTAGGTCAACTTTTGACCGAAAACTTAAATTTTGTCAAAATGGTTACTTTCTGACACAATGATCACCTCATTGACTCAATGGGTAAAATTTTGACCAAAATTTAATTTTGGTCAAAATAGTCAATTATTCACCTAATGACCAATTATTGACACAATAAGTCAATCTCTGACCAAAAAGTCAACTTTAATCAAAATGGTCGATCGTCCCAATGACCAACCCATTTACCCAATAGGTCAACATTTGACCAAAATGTCAATTTTGGTCAAAATAGACAATTTTTTACCTAATGACCAATTATTGACCCAATAAGTCAATCTCTGATCAAAAACTCAACTTTTACAAAAATGGTTAACCATTGACCCAATGACCAACCCATTGACGCATTTGGTTATCTTTTGACCAAAAAGTCAACTTTGGTCAAAATGGTCAATACCTGACCCTATGACCCAACATATCAACTTTGATCAAAAAGAAATTTAGGTCAAAATAGTCAATTTTTTACCTAATGACCACCTAGTTGACGCAATAAGTCAATCTTTGACCCAATGACCTATTATTGACCTGGTAAGTCAATCTTTGACCAAAAAATCAACTTTGGTCAAAATCGTCAATCTTTGACCCAATGACTAACCCACTAACCCAATAGGTCAACTTTTAACCAAAAAGTCAACTTTGGTCAATATGGTCAATCCTTGACCCAATGACCATCCCATTGACCAAAAAGATAATTTTTGTGAAAAGCGTCAATTCCTGAGCTAATGACCGACTGACCGACCCATTGACCTAATATCGTAACTTTTGGACAAAAAGTCAATTTTGGTTAAAATAGTTAATTTTTAACCTCATGACCACCTAATTGACCCAATATGTCAACTTTTGACCAAAAAGTCAACTTTGGTCAAAATGGTCAATTTCTGACCCAATGGCCAACCCATTGACCCAATAGGTCAACTTTTAACCAAAAAGTTAACTTTGGCTGAAATGATCAATCCTTAACTCAGTAACCAAATATGTCAAGTTTTAACCAAAAAAGTCAATTTTTGACCTAATGGCCAATTATTGACCCAATAAGTCAATCTCTGACCAAAAAGTCAACTTTGGTCAAAATGGTCAATCCTTGACCCAATGACCAACCCATTGAACCAATAGGTCAACCTTTGATAAAAAGTCAAATTTGGTCCAAATGGTCAATGCTTGACCCAATGATCTAATAGGTTAAGTTTTGACCAAAAAGTTAATTTTGGTTAAAATGGTCAATCCTCGACCCAACGACCAACCCATTAACCAAAAATGATCAATTTTTAACCAAAATGTATATTTTGGTCAAAAAGTCAATTTTTGACATAATGATCAATTATTGACCCAATAAGTCAATCTCTAACCAAAAAGCCAACTTTGGTCAAAATGGTCAATTCTTAACCCAATGACCAACCCATTGACCCAATAGGTCAACTTTTGACTAAAAAGTCATTTTACGTCATAATAGTCAATTTTTGACCTAATGACCACCTGATTGACCAATAGGTCAACTTTAAAGAAAAAGTCAACTTTGATCAAAATGGTTAATTTCTGATCCAATGACCACCCCGTTGACCTAATGGATCAACTTTTGACCAGAAATTCAATTTTGGTCAAAATAATCAATTTTTGACTTATTAACCAATTATTGAGCCAATAAGTCAATCTCTGACAAAAAAATTAACTTTGGTCAAAAAGGTTAATCCTTGACCCAATGACCAACCCATTGACTCAATAGGTTAACTTTTGACAAAAAAGCCAACTTTGGTCAAAATGGTTAATCCTTGACCCAATGACCAATGCTGTGACGAAATATGTTAACTTTTGACCAAAAAGTAAACTTTAATAAAAATAGTCAATCTTTCACACAATGACCAAGCCTTTCACAAAATAGGTCAACTTTTGACCAAAAAGTCAATTTTGGTTAATAAAGTCAATATTTGACATAATGACAACCGCATTGACCCATAGGTCATTTTTTGACCAAAAAGTCAACTTTCGTCATAATGGTCAATTTCTGACTCAATGATCACCCCATTAACCGAATGGGACAACTTTTGATCAAAAGTTAACTTTGGTCAAAATGGTCAATTCTTGACCCAATGACCAACTCATTGACCCAATAGTTCAACTTTTGACCAAAAAGTAAATTTTGATCAAAATAGTTATTTTTTGACCTAATGACTAATTATTGACCCAATAAGTCAATCTCTTACCAAAAATTTAACTTTAATTAAATTGGTCAAACCTTGACCCAATGACCAACCCATTGACCTAATTGGTGAACTTTTGACCAAAAAGTCAATTTTGGTCAAAATGCCTAATCCTTGACTCATTGACCCAATAGTTAAACATTTGACCAAAGAGTAATTTTGGTCAAAATAGTCAATTTTTAACCTAATGACCACCTAGTTGACCCAGTGGGTCCACTTTTAACCAAAAATTTAATTTTAATCAAAATAATCAATTTTGGACCTAATGACAAATTATTGACCTAATAAGTCAATCTCTAACCAAAAAGTCAACTTTGGTCAAAATGGTCAATCTTTGACCCACTGACCCAATAGGTCAACTTTTGACCAAAAAGTCAACTTTGGTCAAATGGTCAATTGACCCAATGACCAACTCATTGGCCTAACAGGTCAACTTTTGAACAAAAAGTCAATCTTGGTCAAAATAGTCAAGTTTTGACTTAATGACCAATTATTGACCCAAAAAAGTCAATCTCTGACGAAAAAGTCAAATTTAGTCATAATGGTCAATCCTTGACCCAATGACAAACCCATTAACCCAAAAGGTCAACTTTTGACCAAAAAGTCAACTTTGGCCAAAATGGTAAATCGTTGACCCAATGAGCAACCCACTGACCCAATAGATCGACTTTTGACCAAAAAGTCAATTTTGCTCTAAAAGGTCAATTTTTTATCTAATGGCCAATATTGACCCAATAGGCCAACTTTTGACCAAAAAGTCAACTTTGGTCAAAATGGTCAATCCTTGACCCAATGATAAACCAATTGACCTAAAAGGTCAACTTTTGACAAAAAAGTTAAGTTTGCTTAAAATGGTTAATTCTTCACCCAATGACCAACGCATTAACCCAAAGGCACAACTTTTGACCAAAAACTTAATTTTGGTCAAATTTATAAATCTTTTACCTAATGACTAGCTCATTGACCAAGTAGGTCAACTTTTGACCAAAAAATTAACTTTGGTCAAAATGATCAATTCTTGACCCAACGACCCAGTAGGTCAACTTTTGATTAAAAAGTAATTTTGGTCAAAATAGACAATTTTTGAACTAATGACCACCTATTTGACCAGATGGGTCCACTTTTGACCAAAAATTTAATTTTGATCCAAAATAATAAATTTTTGACTGAATGACCAATTATTGACTTAGTAAGTCAATCTCTAACAAACAAGTTAACTTTGGTCGAAATGGTCAATCTTTGACCCAATAGGTCAACTTTTGGCCAAAAAGTCAACTTTGGTCAAAATGGTCAATTCTTGATCTAATGACCAAGTCATTGATCCAACAGGTCAACTTTTGAACAAAAAGTCAATTTTAGTCAAAATAGTCAATTTTTGACCTAATGACCACCTGGTTGACTCAATGGGTCCAATTTTGACTAAAAATTTAATTTTGATAAAAATAATCAATTTTCGACCCAGTGACAAATTATTGACCCAGTATGTCATTCTCTGATCAAAAAGTTAATTTTGGTCGAAATGGTATATCTTTGACCCAATGACCAGCCCACTGACCCAACAGGTCAACTTTTGAACAACAAGTCATTTTTGGTGAAAGTAGTTAATTTTTAACCTAAGACCCATAAAGTCAATCTCTGACCAAAAAGACAAATTTGGTCACAATGGTAAATATTGGATTCAATGACAAACCCATAAAACCAAAAGTCAACTTTTGACCAAAAAGTCAATTTTGGTCAAAATAATCAATTTTTGACCTAATGACTAATATTGACCCAATAGGTCAACTTTTGGCCAAAAAGTCAACTTTGGTCAAAATGGTCAATTCTTGTCGGTCAACTTTTGACGAAAAAGTCAACTTTGGTTAAAATGGTCAATCCTTCACCCAATGATCAACACATTGACCCAAATGGACAACGTTTGACTAAAAATCAATTTTGGTCAAAATTAGCAATTTTTTACCTAATGTCCACCTTATTGACCCAATAGGTCAACTTTTGACAAAAAAGTTAAATTTTGTCAAAATGGTTAATTTCTGACATAGTGACCACCCCATTGACTCAATGGGTCAACTATTGACCAAAAATTCAATTTTGGTCAAAATAGTCAATTATTGACCTAATGACCAATTATTGACCCAATAAGTCAATCTTTGACCAAAAAGTCAACTTTAGTCAAAATGGTTAATCCTTGACCCAATGACCAACTCATTGACCCAATAGGTCAACTTTTGACCGAAAAGTCAATTTGGTCAAAAAAGTCAATTTTTGAACTAATGACCAATTATTGACCCAATAAGTCAATCTCTGACCAAAAAGTTAACTTTGGTAAAAATGTTCAATCATTGACCCAATCGGTCAACTTTTGACCAAAAAGTCACTTTGTTCAAAAGGGTCAATCCTTGACCCAATGACCTAATAGGTCAACTTTTGACCAAAAAGCAATTTCAGACCTAATGACCACCTAGTTGACCCAATAGGTCAAATTTTGACCAAAAATTTAATTTTGATCAAAAAAATCAATTTTTGACTGAATGACCAATTATTGACCTAATAAGTCAATCTTTGACCAAAATGTCAACTTTGGTTGAAATGGTCAATCTTTGACCCAATGACCAACCCACTGATCCAATAGATCAACTTTTGACCAAAAAGTTAACTTTGGCCAAAATTGTCAATCCTTGACCTAATGACCATCCAATTTACCCAATAGGCAACTTTTGAACAAAAAAGCAATTTTGGTGAAAATAGTCAATTCATGAGCAAATGACCGACCCATTGACCTAATAGGTAAACTTTTGACTAAAAAGTCAATTTTGGTCATAATGGTTATTCCTTGACACAATGACAAACCCATTGACTCAATAGGTTAACCAAAAAATCAACTTTGGTCAAAATGTTAAATCCTAAACCCAATGACTAACCCACTGACCCAATAGATCAACTTTTGACAGAAATGTCAGTTTTGGTCAATCAATTTTTGACCTAATCGCTAATATTGACCCAATATGTCAACTATTGACCAAAAAGTCAACTTTGGACAAAAAGTTCAATCCTTGACTTAATGACCAACCCATTGAGCCAACAGGTCAACTTTTGCCCAAAAAGTAAACATTTGTCAAAATGGTCAATCCTTTACCTAATGACCAACCCATTGACCAAAAAGGACAACTTTTGACCAAAAAATCAATTTTGGTTAAAATTGTCAATTTTGGTTAAAATTGTCAATTTTGGCCTATGACCACCTCCTTGACCCAATATGTCAACTTTTGACCAAAAAGTTAAATTTGGTCAAAATGGTTAATTTCTGACACAATGACCAACCCATTGACTCAATGGGTCAACTTTGACTAAACATTCAATTTTGGTAAAAATAGTCAATTTTTGACCTAATGATTATTGACCCAATAAGTCAATCTCTGGCAAAAAAGTCAACTTTGGTCAAAATGGTCAATCTTTGATCCAATGACCAACCCATTGACCCAATAGGTCAAATTTTGACCAAAAAGTTAATTTTGGTCACAATAGTCAATTTTTGACCTAATGACCAATTATTGACCCAATAAGTCACTTTGTCCAAAAAGTCAACTTTAGTCAAAATGATCAATCATTGACCCAATTCCAACCCATTGACCAAATAGGCCATCTTTTGACTAAAAAGATAATTTAGGTCAAAATAGTCAATTTTTGACCAAATGAAACCCCATTGACCCAATAAGTCAAGTTTTGACTAATAAGTCAACTTTGGTCAAAATTGTTAATTCGTCACCCAAAGGGTCGATGACTAGCACATTGACCCAATAGGTCAACTTTTGACCAAAAATTAAAATTTGGTCAAAATGATCAATCCTTGACCTAATGACCAACTCATTGACCCAATAGATCAACTTTTGACTAAAAGTCAATTTTGGTAAAAATAGTCAATTTTTTCTCTAATGACCACCCCATTGACCCAGTAGGTCAAGTTTTGGCAAAAAGGTCAAGTTGGGTCAAAATGGTGAATTTCTGATCCAATGACCAACCCATTGACCCAATAACAAACACATTGACCCAATAGCTGAACTTTTGACCAAAAATTCAAATTTGGTCAAAGTGGTCAATCCTCGACCTATTGACTAACTCATTGACCCAATAGGTCAACTTTTGACAAAAAAAATCAATTTTGGTAGAAATAGTCAATTTTTTCCCTAATGACCACCCCATTGACCCAATAGGTCAACTTTTGACAAAAAGGTTAAGTGTGGTCAAAATGATGAATTTCTGATCCAATGACCAACCCATTGACCCAATAGGTCAACTTTTGATAAAAAAGTCTACTTTTGTCAAAATGGTCAACTTCTAAAATAATGACCACCCAATTGACTCAGTGTGTCAACTATTGAACAAAATTTCAATTTTCGTCAAAATAATCAATTTTTGATCGAATGACCAATTATTGACCAATAAGTCAATCTATGACCAAAAAGCCAACTTTAGTCGAAATGGTCAATTTTTGACCCAATAGGTCAACTTTTGACAAAAAAGTCAACTTTGGTCAAAATGATCAATCATTGACCCAATGACCAACCCATTGATAAAATAAGTCCACTTTTGACCGAAAAGTTAATTTTGATCAAAATTGTCAAGTTTTGACCTAATGAACACCTCGTTAACCTAATAGGACAACTTTTGACAAAAACATCAAGTTTGGTTAAAATGGTCAATTTCTGACCCAATGACCAACCCATTAACATGATAGGTCAACCTTTGACAAAAAAAGTCAACTTTTGTCAAAATGGTCAATCCTTGACCCAATGACAAACTCACAGACCCAATAGGTCAACTTTTGACCAAAATAGTCAATTTTTGACCTAATGACCAACCATTGACCCAATAGGTCAACATTTTGTCAAAAAGTAAACTTTGGTCAAAATTGTCAATCCTTGACCAAATAACCGACCCATTGACCCAATAGGTCAACATTTGACAAAAAAGTCAATTTTTGTCAAAATAGTCAATTTTTGACCTAATGACCACCCCATTGACCCAGTGGGTGAAGATTTGACCAAAATGTGAATTTTGGTCAAAATTGTCAATCCTTGACACAATGACATATCCATTGACCCAATTGGTCAACTTCTAACAAAAAAGTAAATTTTGATCAAAATTGTCAATTTTTTACCTAACAACCTCCCCATTAACCCAATAGGTCAACTTTTGACTAAAAAAGTCAAGTTTAGTTAAAATGATCATGTTCTGACCCAAAAACCAACTAATTGACCAAATAGGTCAATTTTTAACCAAAAAGACAACTTTGGTCAAAATGGTCAATCTTTGACCTAATGACCAACCCATTGACTAAATGGTCATCTTTTGACCAAAAAGTCAATTTTGGTCAAAATAGTCAATTTTTGACCTAATGACCACCCCAACGACCAATTAGATGAACTTTTGACAAAAAAGTCAGCTTTGGTCAACATGGTTAATTTCTGACCTAATGACCAAAAAGTCAACTTTGGTCAAAAGTGTCATTACTTGACCCAATAACCAACTAATTAAACCAATAGGTCAAATTTTAACCAAAAAGTCAACTTTGGTCGAAATGGTTAATCGTTGACCCAATGACCAACCCATTGACCCAATAGGTCAACTTTTGACCAAAAAGTCAATTTTGGCAAAAATAGTTAATTTTTTACCTAAAGACCACACCTTTGACCCAATAGGTCAACTTTTATCAAAAAAGTCAAGTTTGGTCAAAATGGTCAATTTCTTACCCAATGACCAACCCATTGACCCAATAGGTCAATTTTTAACAAAAAGTCTTCTTTGGTCAAAATGGTTAATTCCTGACATAATGATCACCAAATTAACACAATAAGTCAATCTCTGACCAAATAGTAAACTTCGATCGAAATGATCAATCTTTGACCCAATGACCAAACCATTGACCCAATTGGTCAACTTATGACCAAAAAGTCAACCTTGGTCAAAATGATCAATCCTTGACCCATTGACCAACCTGTTGACCCAATGTCCCACCCATTGACCAAAAAGTTAATTTTGGTGAAAATTGTCAATTTTTGACATAATGCCAACTCAATAAACACAATAGGACAATTTTTGACCAAAAAATCTTATTTGGTTAAAATGGTCAATTTCTGACCCAATGTCCCACCCATTGAACTAATATGTCAACTTTTGACCAAAAAGTCTACTTTAGTCAAATTGGTCAATCCTTGACCCAATGACCAACTAAGTGACCCAATAGGTCAACTTTTAACCAAAGTTGTTAATTTTGGTCAAAATAGTGAATTTTTGACCTAATGACCAATTATTAACCCAATAAGCCAATCTCTGACCAAAAGTCGAATTTGGTCAAAATGGTCAATCATTGACCTAATGACCAAATCATTGACTAAATATGTCAACTTTTGACCGAAAAGACAATTTTGGTCAAAATAGTCAATTTTTGACCAAATGAACACCCTATAGACCTAATAAGCAAACTTTTGACGAAAAAGTCAACTTTGATCAAAATGGTTAATTTCTCACCCAATGACCAAAAAGTCAGCTTTGGTCAAAATGATTAATTCTTGACCCAATAACCAACACATTGACCCAATAGGTAAACTTTTGACCAAAAAGTCAAATTTGGTCTAAATGGTCAAGCCTTAACCTAACGACCAACCGACCAATAGGTCAACTTTTGATTAAGAAGTCAATTTTGGTCAAAATAGTCAATATTTTCTCTAATGACCACCCAATTGACCCAATAAGTCAACTTTTGACAACAAAATCAAGCTTGGTCAAAATGGTGAATTTCTGATCCAATGACAAACCCATTGACCGAATAGATCAACTTTTGACAAAAAGTTAAGTTTTGTCAAAATGGTCAGTTTCTGACATAATGACTACCCAATTGACCTAATGGGTCAACTTTTAAGCAAAAATATAATTTCGATCAAAATTATTAATTTTTGACCGAATGACCAATTATTGCCTGAATAAGTCAATCTTTGACCAAAAAGCCAACTTTGGTCGAATTGGTCAATCTTTGACTCAATGAATAACACATTGACCCAATAGGTCAACTTTTGATCAAAATGTCAACTTTCCTCAAAATGATCAATCATTGACCCAATGACCAACCCATTGACAAAGTATGTCAATTTTCGACCAAAAAGTTAATTTTGATAAAAAAATATCAATTTTTGACCTAATGACCACCCCATTAACCCAATAAGACAACTTTTGACCAAAACATCAAATTTGGTTAAAAAGGTCAATTTCTAACCCAATGACCGACCCATTAACACGATAGGTTAACTTTTGTCCAAAGAGTCAACTTTGGTCAAAATGGTCAATCCTTGACCCAATGACAAAGCCATAGACCCAATAGGTCAAATTTTGATGAAAATAGTCAATTTTTACATAATGACCTATTATTGACCCAATAAGTCAATCTCCTTCAAAAATGTCAACTTTAGTCAAAATGGTTAATCTTTGACCCAATGCCCAATCCATGACCCAATAGTTCGACATTTAACTAAAAATTTAACTTTGGTGAAAATGGTCAATCCTTGAGCAAATGACCAACCCATTTACCTAATAGGTCAACTTTTGACCAAAAAGTCAACTTTGATCAACATGGTCAATCCTTGACCCAATGACCAACCAATTGACCCAATAGGTCAAATTTTGACAAAAATGTCAACTTTAGTTAAAATTGTCAATTTCTGACCCAATGACGAACCCATTGACCCAAAGGTTAACTTTTGACCGAATAGTCAACATTAGTCAAAATGATCAATCCTTGACCCAATGACCAACCCATTGACCCAATATGTCAACTTTTGATCAAATAGTCAATTTTGGTCAAAATAGTCAATTTTTGACATAATGACCAATTATTGACCCAATAAGTCAATCTCTTACCAAGAAGTCAACTTTGGTCGTGGTTAATCTTTGACGCAATGACCAAGCTATAGATCTTAAAGGTCTACTTTTGACCAAAAAGTCAGCATTGGTCAAAAAGGTTAATGTCTGGGCCACTGACCAACCAATTGATCAAATATGTCAACTTTTGAACAAAAAGTCAACTTTGGTCAAATTGGTCAATCCTTGACCGAATGATCAACTAATTGACCCAATAGGTCAACTTTTGACCAAAAAGTTAATTTCGGTCAAAATAGTTAATTTTTAATCTAGTGACTAATTATTGACCCAATAAGTCAATCTCCTACCAAAAAGTTAACTGTGGTTAAAATGTTCAATCCTTTACCCAATGACCAACCCATTGACCTAATTGATCAACTTTTGACCAAAAAATCAGCTTTGGTCAAAATGGTTAATCCTTGACCCAATGATCGACCCATTAACCCAATATGTCAACTTTTGACCAAAAAGTCAACTTTGATCAAAATGGTCAATTTCTGAAACAATGACCACACAATTGACCCAATCGGTCAACTTTTGCCTTAAAATTCAATTTTGGTTAATATAATCAATTTCTAACCAAATGACCACCGCGTTAACCAAATGGGTCAACTTTTGACTAAAAAAGTAATTTCGGTCAAAATAGTCAATTTTTTACTTAATGACCACCCAATTGACCCAATAGGTCAACTTTTGACCAAAAAGTTACCTTTGGTCAAAATTGTCAATTTCAGACCCAATGACCAACCCATTGACCAATATGTCAAGTTTTGACCAAAAAGTCAACTTTGGTCAAAATGGTAAATTCTTAACCCAATGACCATCCCATTGACTCAATTGGTCAACTTTTGACCAAAAATTCAATTTTTGTCAAAATAGTCAATTTTTAACCGAATGAACAATTATTGATCTAATAAGTCAATCTCTAATCAAAAAGTTAACTTTGGTCAAAATGGTCAATCCTTGACACAATGACCAACCCATTGACTCAATTGGTCAACTTTTCATCAAAAAATAAACTTTGGTCAAACTGGTCAATCCTTGATCCAATGACAAACCCATTGACCCATTATGTCAAATTTTAACCAAAAAATCAATTTTGGTCAAAATATTCAATTTTTGACCTAATGACTAATTATTCACTCAATAGGTTAACTTTTGACCAAAAAGTCAACTTTGGTCAAGATGGTCAATTGTTGACCCAAAGACCAACTCATTGACCCAATCGGTCAACTTTTGAACAAAAAAGTCAATTTTGATCAAAATAGTCAATTGTTGATCTAAAGAACAATTATTGACCCAATAAGGCAATCTTTAACCTAAAAGTCAAATTTGGTCACAATGGTCAATCCATGACCCAATGAAAAACCCATTGACCCAATAGATCACCTTTTGACGAAAATCGTCAACTTTGGTTAAAATGGTAAATCCTTAATCCAATGTCCAACCTACTGACCCAATAGATCGATTTTTGACCAAAGAGTCGACTTTAGTTAAAATAGTCAATTTTTGACCCAATGACCAATTTTGACCCAAAAGGTCAACTTTTGATCAAAAAGTCAACTTTGGAAAAAAAATATCAATCCTTGACCCAATGACCAACCCATTGACCCAATAGGTTAACTTTTGACCCAAAAAGTCAACTTTGGTCAAAATGATCAATCCTTGACCCAATGACCAACCCATTGACCCAAAAGGATAACTTTTTGACCAAAAAGTCAATTTTGGTCAAAATTATCAATTTTTGACCTAATGACCACCTCATTGACCCAATAAGTTAACTTTTGACCAAAAAGTTAAATTTGGTCAAAATAGTCAATTTCTAACACAATGACCATCCCATTGACTCAATGGGTCAACTTTTGACCAAAAATTCAATTTTGGTCAAAATAGTCAATTTTTTACCTAATGACAAATTATTGGCCCAATAAGTCAATCTTTGACCAAAAAGTCAACTTTGGTAAAAAAGGTCAATTCTTGACCAAAAGACCAACTCATTGACCAAATAGGTCAACTTTTGAACAAAAAGTCAATTTTGGTCAAAAAGTCAATTTTTGACCTAATGACCAATTATTGACCCAATAAGTTAATCTCTGACCAAAAAGTTCTTTGGTTAAAATGATCAATCATTGACCCAATGACCAACACATTGACAAAATAGGTGAACTTTTGACCAAAAAGATAATTTTGGTCAAAATAGTCAATTTTTGACCTAATGAACACCCCATTGACCCAATAAGTCATGTTTTGACCAAAAAAGTTAACTTTGGTCAAAATAGCTAATTTCTCACCCAATGACCAAAAGGTCAACTTTGGTCAAAATGGTCAATTCTTGACCCAATAACCAACACATTGACCTAATAGGTCAACTTTTGACTAAAAAGTCAAATTTGGTCACAATGGTCAAACCTTGACCTAACGGCAACCAACTGACCCAATAGGTTAACTTTTGACCAATAAGTGAATTTTAGTTAAAATAGTCAACGTTTTCTTTACTAACCACCCCATTGACTCAATAGGTCAACATTTGACAAAAAAGTAAAGTTTGGTTAAAATGGTGAATTTCTGATCCAATGACCAACACATTGACCCAATAGGTTAACTTTCAACAAAAAGTCAACATTTATCAAAATGATCAATTTCTCACATAATGACCACCCATTGACCCAATGGGTCAACCTTTGAACAAAAATTAAAGTTTGGTCAAAATAATCAATTATTGACCGAATGACGAATTATTGACCCAATAAGTCAATCTCTGACCAAAAAGCCAACTTTTGTCGAAATGGTCAATCTTTGACCAATTGAGTAACTCATTGACTCAATAGATCAACTTTTGACCAAAAAGTCAACATAGGTCAAAATGGCTGATCCTTGACCCAATGACCAACCCATTAACCCAATAGGTCAACTTTGACCAAAAAGTTAATTTTGATTGAAATTGTCAATTTTTGACCTAATGACCACCCCATTAACCCAATAGGGCAACTTTTGACCAAAACATCAAGTTTGGTTAAAATGACTAATTTCTAACCCAATGACCAACCCATTGACACGATAGGTCAGCTTTTGTCCAAAAAGTCAACTTTGGTCAAAAAAGGTCAATCCTTGACCCAATGACAAACCCATAGACCCAATAGGTCAACTTTGACCAATATAGTCAATTTCTGACATAATGACCAACTATTGACCCAGTAAGTCAATCTCTTACCAAAAAGTCAACTTTGGTCAAATATGGTTAATCTTTTACCGAATGACCAACCAATTGTCCCAATAGTTTAACTTTACCAATTATTGACCCAATGACCAACCCATTGACAAAATAGGTCAACTTTTGACCAAAATGTCAATTTTGGTTAAAATAGTTAATTTTTAACCTAATGAGCACCCATTGACCCTATAGGTCAACTTTTGACCAAAAATTCAACTTTGGTTAAAATGGTCAATTTGTGACCCAATGACCAACCCATTGACCCAATGGTCAACTTTTGATAAAAAAGTCAACTTTGGTCAAAATGATCAATCCTTGACACAATGACTAACACATTGACCCAATAGGTCAATTTTTGACATAAAAGTCAATTTTGGTCAAAATAGTCAATTTTTGACATAATGACCAATTTTTGACATAATGACTAATTATTGACCCAATATGTTGATACACCTAAGATATATAGTATTTTCTATGCACATTTTTATACCTATTTTTGATGATATTGCACTTTAATGGATGATATTTTGTGTTTTTATTGCATGTATGATGAATATAAGTGATTATGACTAAAGGAACAAAAATTGGATCAAATTTGGGTACTGGCGGCTAAGCGCTGCTGGGCCGGCGCTTAGTCGCCAGAGGTAAAAATTGAGATTAACTTGAATTTGGAGCCATTTTCAAAGGGGATGAGATGCGACTCTTGGTGGTAACTTCCATAACATCCTTCGGGCAACAAGTTTGAATGAAGGGATGTATTCTTTGGTGGATACATTGAATCTGGACACATTTTGAAGAGACACCAAGGCACCTTTTAGTTTAATTTTTAAAGAGAGTCTTAGGAATGATTTGCGGCTCTTCCATTGCATTTTGAAGAGAGTTTTTACAAAGTTTTTATTATATTTTATAAGAGTTTTCATTAGGAGTAGGAGTAGAGAGTAGAAAAGAGAAAAGGGTAGGATTGAAGCCTTCTTCTTCCCACTTCTTTTCTTTCCTTTAGTTTAGTTTTTATTGAAGTCTGAAGTCTATTTTTGAGTCATCGGAGTTGGGAGACCTACTATCAGGAGTTTTTTAGTGAAGAGTCAAAGTTTCAGAGGAACTTTCTGAGACTTGTGGAGAGGATTTTCAGATAAGTGTTTACTTTTGTTCTTACATTTAGCTTTTAATTAATACTTGTTGTGTTTGTTGTTTTTCTTATGGTTTTTAATTTCAAATCAATGTGTTTTTGTATTTTTTCAATGCATTTTAAGTAGTTTACTTTATCTTTTTCTTTATTAAATGAAGAAGTAAGTAATTCATGAAGAATTTTTATGGAATGTATATGTGTTTAAAGTTGGAAGAAGTTGTGAAGATTGATTCTATAAACTTTATTTATTTCTTAATTTATCTTGTTATGATGTAAAATTTGTGGTGAGATTATGTAATATACAATGCGGTATTGTCTCATAAAAGTTAGTAAGAATCACATGCAATTATATGGGTGAAAATTGTAGTTCATAAAATTGAGTGCAATATATTAGAAGATGTTTTAAAGGGGAGTAAAATTAGAGGATTTTTAGTGTGACGGGCTAAAAGAACCTAATTTAGTTTGATGTTTTGAATTTTGTTCTGAGAAGTTAGCCACCAGATGGAGGGAAATGAGGGAACTCTAGAGTGAGGGCTGGTATCTTCCCCTCCTAACCATGTTCAAAATGATAAAATTTCAATTTAACCATTGTTCTTTATAGAACCAAGTAAGAGTAAAGAATACATTTTCTTCTATTTATCACAACAAATATAAATACATCCACAACAATACTTTCATAATTATTACTGCTTTATAAAGGAAAGAAAAATATTTTCTAGTTAATAGTGTTTTTCATACCGTGTTTATAGTTATTATCATTTTAATTTCTTGTTTGACTTTTACAAGAAAATTTAAAGAGTAAAATCAATTATCAAACTTTTCAAAATCAAAACATACTTTCAAAAGCCAATTAAAAAAAGTGTAAAGATAATTTTCTTATTTCTTTAAAGATTTTTCAATTTCCATGTGGGTTCGATATCTCGGGGCTTAATCAGAAAATCTTATATTACTTGATAAACGATACATATACTTGCTTAGTATCCACATTATAAATCATAATTGTCATATCAAAATCATAAGCATATATATCCGGCGGAGAAAAGTTTTTGTCACCGTTACCAATTTTCATATCATAATTTTAAGTATAAATATCGGGTGGATCAAGTTTTTGGCGCCGTTGCCGGGGATCGAAATTAATTAAAATTACATTTTAAGGAAAATTAAGAAAATTTAAACTTTCACTTTTTTTTTGTTATTGTGTTGTGTTTTGTATTTTTTTTATTGTTCTATGTGTAGTTCAGGTTCTGAGAGACTTGTGCCTTACAATTCCAATTAGAAAGAACTATCAGAGAAATCAAAAAGAAATTAAAAATACAGAAAAAGATAAAAATATTCAGGAAATGGCAAATCATCAAGATCAAAATGTTGGCATCCATCAAGAATTAAGACCTTTAAGAGATTATGTTAATCCTACAGTGGATGAACTTCATGGTGGTATTCAAAACCCTGCTGTAGCTGCTAATTCTTTTGAGCTTAAACCTGTTAATATCCAAATGATGTCTAATAATCTGTTTGGGAAGCAACAACTGCAGATCCTAATTTGCATCTTGCTAATTTTCTTGAGTTGTGTGCTACTTTTAAATATGATGGTGTTTTGGATGATGCTATTAGACTTAGACTTTTTCCTTTCTCACTAAGGGATAAAGCTAAAATATGGTTACATACGTTAGCACCTGGATCAATTAAAACTTGGGGTGAACTGTCACAAAAATTCCTTGCTAAATATTTTCCACCATCTAAGACTACCAAGTTGAGAAATGATATTACATCTTTTTGTCAGTTTGAAGGGGAATCAATATATGAAGCATGGGAAAGATTTAAAGATCTCCTCAGGAAATGTCCACATCATTCGATACCAGATTGGTTAATAATTCAAACTTTTATAATGGATTAGTTGGATCATCTATATCGATCATCGATGCTGCTACTGGTGGATCATTTATGTCTAAACCATTTTCTGATGCTTATGCTTTAAATGAAGAAATGGAAACTAATAATTTTTAATGGCCTTCTAAAATGTTAAATCTTAAAAAGGTAGCCAGTGTTTTTGAAAATGATGCTTTTATAATGTTAGCAAATCAAGTTGCTATTGTTTCAAGGAAGAATTTTTATTCTTCACCGGAAACTGTGAATTCTATAATTAGGCTTAAGAACCCATATTCCAATTATTATAACCCAGGTTGGAAGAATCATCCAAATTTTAACTGGAATACCAATAATCCGGGTGGTGTTAATCAACAATGGGGGAACCACCAAGTAAACCCATTGGGGAATTAGAACAACCAAGAAAATAATAATAATAATAGATTAACTTATCATTCAGGTTATAACAATGCTTTACAATTAAAGGAGAAGAAGTTATTTATTGAAGAATTGGTGTCACATATGGGAAATCAATTACAAATTCAAGGAGCAACCATCAGAAATATTGAAAATCAATTAGGACAAATTGGAAATGCCTTAAGTAATAGATCCCAAGGAATGCTTCCAAGTAATACTGAAGTAAATCCAAGAGAAAATAATAAAGACTAAGTAAAAGAAATTCAACTGAGAAGTGGAAGAGAATTGGAAGATAGAGTTTAAAAAGAAACTAAAGTAGAGAAAGAAGAAATTAAAGAACCAAAATAGGACGCTTTGAAAGGTTTGGAAAGACATGTTTCTCCACCTAAGGTTGATTTAGAAAGACCACCACCTCCATTTCCTCAGAGACTTCATCAAAAAAATTTGGATGCAATTTTTAAAATTCTTGGAGATATTTAAGAAGCTTACTATTAATATTCCATTTGTTGAAGCCTTAGAAAAAATGCCAAGCTATGCAAAATTTATGAAGGATATTCTTAACAAGAAAAGGAAATTTCAAGATAATGAAACTATTGGACTTAGTGAGGAGTGCAGTGTAATAATTCAGAAAAAGCTTCCTGAAAAGCTTAAAGTTCCTAGTAGTTTCACAATTCCATGTGCAATCGGAGACATATTTTATGTAAAAGCTTTATGTGATTTGTGTGCAAGCATTAACCTTATGCCTCTATCGATATTAGAAAGACTGGGACTAGGAGAAATAACCCCAACTACTGTAACTCTGCAATTAGCAGATCGTTCGATCACATATCCTAAAGGAGTTATAGAAGATGTTTTGGTTAAAGTGGATCAATTTATTTTTCCTGTTAATTTCATTGTGTTAGATATGGAGGAAGATAAAGAGAAACCTATAATTTCGGGAAGACCTTTCCTAGCTACAGGTCGAGCCATGATAGATGTGCAAAAGGGAAATTAATGATGAGGGTTAGTGATTAGACTGTTACATTTAATATTTCAAAATCGATAAATATCCTGCTAGAGGTAAAGAAGATGAATGTTATAGAATGAATGTTATCAAATATTTAAGTGAACGTCATTTCAAATCAACTTATGAAGAGAAATTTGAAAGAGAAGAAATGTAACATAAGCAGGAAGAGGAGTTACTTGATTCTGAAGATTTTTAAGAGGAAGATTTAAAGTATGTTCGTGAAAGTTTTGAATTGTTAGATTTGACTAAAAAAGATGAATCTTATGGTCCATCAATTGAAAGACCTCCGGAACTTAAGTTAAAAATACTTCCTGATAATTTGAAGTATGTTTTTCTAGGTGAATCCTCAACCTTGTCATTATAATTTCCTCTCAATTAACTAAAAATGAAGAAGAGAGTTTGCTTGAAATTTTGAAGAAGCACAAGAAAGCCCTTGGATGGATAATTGCTGATATTAAAGGAAACAGTCCTTCAATTTGTATGCATAGAATTCTTATGGAAGATAATTGCTAATCGTGGGTTGATCCCCGAAGGAGATTAAATTCTATCATGAAAGACATTGTTAAGAAAGAAATTTTAAAATGGTTGGATGCTGGAGTTATCTATTCTATTTCAGATAGTGCATGGGTCAGTCTTATTCACTGTGTTCCTAACAAAGGAGGAGTGACTGTGACTGTTAATGAAAAGAATGAAATAATAACAACAAGACAAGTTATAGGGTGGCAAATATGCATTGATTATAGAAAATTAAATCTTTCCACAAGGATAGATCACTTTCCACTCCCATTTCTGGATCAAATGTGGGATAGACTGGCTGGACATAAATACATTTATTTTCTGGATGGATATACTGGTTACCACCAAATTCAAATTGCTCCTGAGGATCAAGAGAAAACTACATTTACCAGTCCTTATGGTACGTTTGCTTGTAGAAGAATGCTCTTTGGTTTATGTAATGCCCCTACTACATTTCAGAGATGTATGATGGCTATTTTTTGTCATTTAATTGAAAAAGGGATTTAAGTTTTTATAGATGACTTTTCAGTGTTTGGAATTTTTTTTGAATCATGTTTAGAACATTTATCTAAGGTTTTAAAATGCTGTGAAGAAACTAATTTGGTCCTTAACCGGAAAAAATTCCAATTTATGGTAGCAGGAGGAATTGTTTTAGGACATCAGATTTCAGAAAAAGGTTTGGAGGTAGATTCTGCAAAAATTCAAGTTATATCTAATTTACCTTGCCCAATTAATTTAAGGGGAATTAGAAGTTTTTTAAGACATGTTGGATTCTACAGGTGTTACATCAAAGACTTTTCAAAGATTACAAAACCTTTATGTTGTTTATTGGAAAAAGATGCAATTTTTAATTTTGATGATGATTGCCTCAAAGCCTATGAAACATTAAAAGAAAAATTAATCACTGCACCTGTAATAATTTCACCAAATTGGGAAAAACTTTTTGAATTAATGTGTAATGCTAGTGATTGTGTTATTGGTGCTGTTTTGGGTCAGAAATATGATAAGATTTTCAAAGTTATTTATTATGCTAGTAAAACTATTAATGAAGCTCAAATTAATTATACTACTACTGAGAAAGAGTTATTAGTTATATTATTTGTCTTTGATAAATTTTGATCATATTTAATTGGAACTAAATGTGTTGTGCATACTGATCATTCTGCTATCAAATACTTAATGAAGAAAAAAGATGCAAACAGAGACTGATAAGATAGATTCTTTTTTTGCAAGAATTTGATTTTGATTTAGTAGATAGAAAAGGTTCTAAAAATCAAATTGCTGATCATTCATCCAGGCTTGAAATTGAAAATCTCTCTGTGATTTTGAAGAAATTAATGAACATTTTCCTGATGAAAAACTGTTCACTGTTAATGAGTAGCGTGTTCCGTGGTATGCAGACATAGTAAATTTTATTGTCAGTGATATTATACCCTATGGTTTGACATATCAGGAAAAGAAGAAATTTCTGTTTGATGCTAAGACTTATTTTTGGGATGACCCATTTTTATATAAACAAGGAAAGGATATTATAATTCGAAGATATGTACCTTTGAAAGAGACTTATGAAATTATTCAAAAATGTCATTTTTCTGATTATGGGGAACATTTTAGAAGTGACAAAACTGCATATAAAATCTTACAATCTGGATTTTATCGGCCTACAATTTTTAAGGATGTGAATGCTTATATTAAAAATTGTGATAGTTGTCATCGTGTAGGAAATATTTCTAGGAGAAACAAGATGCCCCTCAATTATATGTTCGAAGTTGAAATATTTGATGTTTGGGGATTAGATTTTATGGGACCATTTACACCATATTTTGGAAATGTTTATATTTTGATGGCAGTAGACTATGTTTCCAAATGGATTGAAGCTATTGCTTTACCTCGATTAGAGGCTCAAAGTATTGCAAAGTTTTTAAGAAAGAATATATTTTACAGATTTGGAATACCAAGAGTAATCATTACTGATGGGGGAAGTCATTTTAGATATGTGATTATTGGAAAGTTAGTAAAAAAATATCATATTAATCATCGCATTGATACTGCTTATCATCCGCAGACAGGTGGTTTGGTTGAATTATCCAATCATGAAATTAAATGAATATTGGAAAATACTGTTAATCTAAATAGAAAGGATTGGTTAATCAAACTCGATTATGCTTTTTGGGCCTATAGGACTGCCTACAGATCCCCTATGGGAATGTCCCCATATAGGCTGATTTTCGGAAAAGCTTATCATTTACTTATTGAACTTAAGCATAAAGCATTTTGGGCTATTAAAGAGTTCAATTATAATTTGAAAGAAGCTGCTGAGAAGAGATTATTGCAAATAAAGGAGTTTGAAGAGATAAGGAATGAATCTTATGAAAGTAATAAGATTTATAAGGAAAAGATGAAGTTATAGCATGATCGGAAGATTATTACTAAAAATCTTGTGCCTGGATAGAAATTTTTGCTGTATAATGTAATATTGAGAATTTTTTCTGGAAAACTTAAGTCCAGGTGGATGGAACCATTTATTGTGATGAAAATTTATTCCTATGGAACTGTGGATATTCAAGATCCTAAGACTGGAAAAATATTTAAAGTTAATGGAAATAGAATTAAACCATATTTTTCAATCGAGCAATCTAATTCTGATGAGAATCTGATGTTGGGTCACTCGGAATGAGTTCTGGGTTTGTCAGGCTGAAGACGTTAAACCAAGTGCTTTGTAGGAGGCATCCCATAATTTTTGGTGTGCTTTACTTTATGTTTGTTTTGTGTGCTTTGTTTTCTTTGTTTGGTTTGTTCTTATGTTTTTAGCGGTAGTAATTTGGAGTTTTTAAACTAAATAGAGTTTATTTGACCTTATCTGATGACTTAGAGGAGTCAGAATGAAAATTTGGACATTTGGCAGCCCCGTGCTAATTCGAGCACTGGCGGCTAAGCGCCGCCTCGTCGGCGCTTCGGCTCCAAAGTTACAAAAAACCTGAAAAATGATATTCTAGAAACCTAGATCTTGGGGAAGAGGTTTTTGGAAGTTATTTTGGAGTTTTAAAATGTCTTGGGTAGTTTTGGCACTTCCCAAGTCTATAAAAAGAACCTGATTTAAGAGAAACTCTTGCCCCAAGTCCTATTCTCATTTCTAAATCTTACGAAGAGTATTTTGAGTACATCATGTCTTCCTGGTAGAATGTGATTAAGAAGAAGCAAGATTCTGACAAGAGTAAGTTCATTAGTAACAGTGCTAAAGAGTTATTCAATGGATTTCTCACTGTTAGTATTCAAGGGATTACAGAAATGATTGCAAAAATTGAAGCCCAAGTGACTTTAATGGAAGCAAAGATCAATGAAACTAACTTACATTTGGAGCACATGGGATGGCAACTCAAGATGCAATTCAATCATTCAAGATACGTGGAAGAAGCAAATAAGGCGATGTTCTTAAAGAACAAATGGATTAAAGAAGAAGATATTAGAATGAACAATTTATATTCCAAAAGGGTCAAATGAGAATATTAGTGGTCTTGGATATAATTCTCCTAATGGGGAGTGGAATTAAGTGCGCTTTGTTCTTATATGTTTTGTGTTCTTATGTGTTTTGTTTAATATGTTTAGTGTTCTTATGTGTTTTGTTTGGTGTGTTTAGTGTTTATGTTTGAGTTTTAATTACGCCTTATGATGTGATAGTTACATCCTAGAGATGTAAACTTATCAGTTTGAGATTAAGTCTCTTGTATCTAAAGAATTTCATCCTATGTATGTGGATAGAAATTCTAGGATTGTATTAAGTGCTATGTTTGTTTTAATGAATATAAGTTTGAGTTTGTGTGAAATTTGTTTGGAATCGATGAATTTAAAACATTTGAATTAGAATATTGGAAGATTTATGGGGAAGAGATAATTATTTTGAAGAGATTAAGGGTGATTAACAAAGTAATTTAAAGCATATACCTTAATTGTGAAAATTTGGGTATTGGCGGCTAAGCGCCAGATTTCACGGCTAAGCGCCGAAGGGTTCATGCTTAGGCGCCAATTTTGCGAAAATTGGTTCCCAGCAGTTAAAAACCCGTAAATCTCCATTTTAACTCCCATGTTCATCTTCAACCTATCGTTTTCACGCGAGAGAGAGTCTAGGGCATCCTTGATTTGGACCTTTTAAGAGCCGATCTCAACATAAATTTATAAATTTGGATTCTTTGAGGTAACAATACTACTCCAAAGTAAATTTTTTTATTTTCACCATGTATTTTGAGTACATTTTGGAAAATCTTAAAATCACTTTTCATGGTGAAAATTTGAGGAAAAACTTAAGAAATTGCTTGGAATTAGTAGAAACATCTTTTGGAAGATAATTTAGCAAGTCTAGTTTGATTTTGGAATTTATGGTATTTTTTTTGTAAATTTTTAGAGATGGCTCCAAAGTCAAAGCGCGCGAGAGGAAAGACGAAGTTTGATTCCGACAAATTTGTTAGTGCGAGGGCCGAGGAACGATATGTCAATGCGTTGTAGTCACGTAAAATGATTATTGAGAGAGTGTTCAGTAAGTCAGGAGAAGTAATTGAAGATATGATTGCTAGGAGGAACTGAGAGAACTACTATTACTTCTCTGTTGTTGCTGTTGTTTCTGTTGTTAGAGAATTCTATGCGAATTTTCCTGCATCAGAAGAGAATTTGGTGATGGTTAGGGGGCAGGATGTGGACTTTTCTTCTGGGGTAATTAACACTTTTAATCGACTGCCTCCTGCTATGTTTTGTTTTTATTCTAATTTTTATCCTACGGAGGGAGAGTTAGATGTGATAATGAGATTTTTGATTGATGGAAGAGGATTATGGAAAATAACAAATGATAGAAGAGTTAAATGCCACTTCTAAGGCATGGTATTATTTTATCTCTTCTAAATTGTTGCCTTCAAGTCATACTAGAGAAGTGACGAGGGAAAGAGCTGTTTTGAACCATTGCATTCAGCAAGGGAAGCCTATAGATATTGGAGCGATCATTAATGATTATGTTGTGAATTATGTCAGATCTACCACTACTGCAGATATGGGATTTCCTTCCCTGATTCATTCATTATGTGAACGGTCAGAAGTGAAATGTGAAACCTGGGAAGAGGTACTTCAGCCTTTGAGACCTATCACTAGTGTAAACATTGGAGCTTACATTGTACATTCAGATTTTGGCTAGAGAGGAGGATTTGGTAGGGCTTCTACTTCTTCTGCTGCATCAACTTCTCGTGCTACTACATCACATGCTTCATCATCTACTGATTCACAGACTGGTTTATTAAGAAAATTTTTGAAGAAAGTGAGTCTTACTCGAGAGCATATGAAAGATATGGATGGTAAGATGGATAATGTGGAGAGATATATTGTAAAACATGATGAGTATGAGGAGAATTATCAGCATTATTTGGATAGACTGATTAGAGGTGATCAAAGTGTTGAGATGGCACCCTCATCCATTCTACATACCTTATGTGCCATCCAGGGATTGGAACGAGCAGGATGATGATGATGATGAGGATGAAGTGTAGATGTATGTTGTTTGTTTTAGATGTTGTATTGTTGTGATATGTTATTGGGTACTTTATCTAGTATTTTGTTTGATGATTGTGTTGTGATGTGAACTCTGATGGTATGCAGATTGTAATTGCACTATTTATCTGTTACGCATATTCAGATGTATTTTTGTTGGATTGATGTTTTATATGTTGCTTTAAGTGTAGTGTGTGTGGTACTAAATGTTTTAATGTGTATGTTATACTAGAGTTTTTTTTAGGGTGTACATTAATTCTATAACTGTTAGGAGATTAGAGAACACTATAGAAACTACTATTTAGGAAACTGCATGCTTAAAAACTTTACAAAAATCTACCACTACCATTTGCAATCTAGTATCTATGTGATTTCAGTTGGTGTGTATTTGCTTTAAAAACCTCCACTACTGTAGAAGTGTTTTGAAATTTTTACTTTTCTTTTTATAAAAATAAAATGTTTTGAAAAACTGAATTTGATTTCATTTTACTCCTATTGTATAAATTGTTGTACTTGCATATTTAGGATATTTAAATTCCTGCAAGCATGTTATGATAGTCTTTAATTCTCACCCATGTATCATTTCTTATGCTTAAATGTTTTATCCTAACTAAAAATTAAAGTTTGGGGGGGATTTTAAAAAAAAAATTTCAAAAACCTAAAATTTTATTTGTTCTTAAGAATACTTAAAATAAATCTTATTTCTTGATTGAGAACAATTATGTATATGAAGTTATATTAGGGGAACAAAAATTTTGAATATAGAAATGAATAAAAGAATTTAGTTGAAAACTTATAGTAATCAAGGAAAACATGAAGTTAAAATTTTCTTAGTGAAGAGATGTTAAATATAGCTATCTATCTTTAGTAAGAATTTTTATATTTTTGGATAAATAGAAAATTTGACTTTTATTCTTTAAAGCTTAAATTTCTTTTATTGAGGAATAATTTTCAAATACTATTATTATGATTTTTAAGTGAAAGATATATATCTGACCTTTATTTTAAATGGAAGGGTGGAATTCAAAACCATTAAAGGTCTATCCAGATACAGTAATTCTTACCTTTGAAAAAGAAAAAATAGAAAAAGAAAAAAAAAGAAAAAGAAAAAGAAAAGAAAAAGTGAAAAATAGTATGTAAAAAGAGAGGAGAAGCTTGAGGATTTAAGGGCCTAATCAAAAATTTGTTCCATACCTAATGTTTAACATATAAGTTCACAGAAAATCTAAAGCTTAAGGTTATAATATAGTAAGTAAAAATATTTTCAAATAAAGATTTTTAAGTGAGAAAAATAAGATGTTTGAATCCTATATTTTGAAGAATCCACAAATATTTCTGAATTATATTTGTCATTTTTTTTCCTTAAGAGCTTTCTAAACTTTAATTTGGTCTTAATTACTAAATTTTTTTTTTAAATTGGACTATTCCATTTCTAGAACAAAATTTTGTTATCTCCCTAAGAAACGCATTACATAATTTGCAGGTTAAAATTTTTCTATGAGATTAACTGTCACTTAAGGACAAGTAACATTTTAAGTTTGGGGGATTTTGATACACCTAAAATATATAGTATTTTTTATGCGTATTTTTATAACTATTTTTGATGATATTGCACTTTAATGGAAGGTATTTTGTGTTTTTCTTACAGGTATGATGAAAATGAGTGATTATGATCAAAGGAGCAAAAGTTGGATCAAATTTGGAGCAAAAAAATTAAAAATGAAAATTTGGGCACTGGCGGTTAAGCGCCGCTGGGCCGGTACCTAGCCGCCACAGTTAAAAATCGAGATTAACTTGAATTTGGCGCCATTTTTAAAGGGGATATGATGCAACTCTTGGTGATAACTTCCATAACTTCCATTGGGTGGCATATTTGAATGAAGGGGTGCATTCTTTGGTGGATACATCGAATCTGGACACATTTTGAAGAGACACCAAGGCACCTTTTGGTTTAATTTTTAAAGAGAATCTTAGGAAAGATTAGGGACTTTTCCATTGCATTTTGAAGAGAGCATTTACAAAGTTTTTGTTGTATTTTATAAGAGTTTTCATTAGGTGTAGGAGTAGAGAGTAGAAAAGAGAAAATGATAGAATTGAAGCCTTCTTCTTCCCGCTTCTTTTCATTCCTTTAGTTTAGTTTTTTATTGAAGTCTGAAGTCTGTTTCTGAGTCATCGAAGTTGGGAGACCTACTCTGAGGAGTACTTTAGTGAAGAGTCAAAGTTTCAGAGGAACTTCCAGAGTCTTGTGGAGAGGACTTTCAGATAATTGTTTACTTTTGTTCTTACATTTAGTTTTTAATTAATACTTGTTGTGTTTGTTGTTTTTCTTATGGTTTTTAATTTCAAATCAATGAGTTTTTGTATTTTCTCAATGCATTCTGAGTAGTTTATTTTATCTTTTCTTTATTAAATGAAGAAGTAAGTAACTCATGAAGAATTGTTGTGGAATGTATATGTGTTTAAAGTTGGAAGAAGTTGTGAAGATTGATTCTATAAACTTTATTTACGTCTTAATTTGGTCTGTTAAGTTGTAAATTTTGTGGTGAGGTTATGTAAGATCCAATGCGGTATTGTCTCATAAAAGTTAGTAAGAATCACATGCAATTATATGGGTGAAAATTGTAGTTCATATAATTGAATGCAATATATTAGAAGATGTTTTTAAGGGGAGTAAAATTAGAGGATTTTTAGTGTGGCAGGCTAAAAGCACCTAATTTGGATTGAAGTTTTGAATTTTGTTATGAATAGTTAGCCCCTAGGTAGAGGGAATTGAGAGAACTCTAGAGTGAGTACTGGTATCTTCCCTGCCTAACCATGTTCAAAATGTTAAAACTTCAAATTAACAAATATTCTTTATAGAACCAAGTAAGGGTAAAGAATACATTTGCTTCTATTTAATCACAACAAATTTAAATACTTCCACAACAATACGTTCGTAATCATTACTACTTTATAAAGGAAAGAAAAAGATATTCTAGTTAATAGTGTTTTTCATACCGTGTTTATAGTTATTATCATTTTAATTTCTTATTTGACTTTTACAATAAAATTTAAAGAGTGAAATCAAGTATCAAAATTTTCAAAATCAAAACATACTTTCAAAAGCCAATTAAAAAAAGTATAAAGATAATTTTCTTATTTCTTTAAAGATTTTTCAATTTCCATGTGGGTTCGATATCTCGGGGCTTAATCAGAAAATCTTATATTACATGATAAACGATACATATACTTGCTTACTATCCACATTATAAATCATAATTGTCATATCAAAATCATAAGCATATATATCCGGCGGAGAAAAGTTTGTCACCGTTACCAATTTCTGACCCACTGACCAACCAATAGATCCAATATTTCAACTTTTAATCAAAAAGTCAACTTTGGTCAAATTGGTCAATCTTAACCCAATAACCAACTCATTAACCCAATAAGTCAACTTTTTAACAAAAAGTCAATTTTGGTCAAAATAGTCAATTTTTAACCTACTGACCTATTATTGACCCAATAAGTTAATTTTCCACCAAAAAGTCAACTTTAGTCAAAATAGTCAATCCTTGACTCAATGACCAACCCATTTACCCAATTGGTTAACTTTTGACAAAAAATCAACTTTGGTAAATATTGTCAATTCTTGACCCAATGACCAACCCATTGTCCTAATATGTCAACTTTTGACCAAAAAGTCAACTTTGTTCAAAACGGTCAATTTCTGACTCAATGAGCACCCAATTTACCCAATTGGTCAACTTTTGACCAAAAATTCAATTTTAGTTAAAATAATCAATTTCTCACCCAATGACCACCTCGTTAACTAAATTGGTCAACTTTTGATTAAAAAAGCACTTTTTGTCAAAATAGTCATGTTTTGACCTAATGACCACCCAATTGATCCAATAAATCAACTTTTGACCAAAAAGTTAACTTTGGTCAAAATGGTCAATTTCTAACCCAATGACCAACCCATTGACCCAATAGGTCAACTTTTGACCAAAAAGTTAAGTTTGGTCAAAATGATTATTTCTTAACCCAATGACCAACCCATTAACCTAATAGGTCAACTTTTAACCAAAAAGTCAATTTTAGTTAAAATAGTCAATTTTTGACCTAATGACCAATTATTGACCCAATAAGTCAATCTCTGATCAAAATGTCAACTTTGGTCAAAATAGTGAATCCTTGACTTAATGACCAACCCACTGAACTACTTGGCAACTTTTGACCAAAAAATCTACTTTGCTCAAAATGGTCAATCCTTGACAAAATGACCAACCCAACGACCCAATATCTCAACTTTTGATGAAGAAATCAATTTTGGTGAAAAAATTCAATTTTTAACCAAAGGATTAATTATTGAACCTATAGGTCAACTTTTGACCAAAAAGTAAACTTTGGTCAAAATGGTCAATTCATGATCCAAAGACATTGACTCAATAGGTCAATTTTTTAACAAAAAGTCAATTTTGATTAAAATAGTTAATTTTTTACCTAATGACCAATTATTGACCCAATAAGTTAATATCTGACCAAAAAGTCAAATTTGGTCATAATGGTCAATCCTTGACCCAATGACAAACCCATTGACCCAATAAGTCAATTTTTGAACAAAAAATCAACTTTAGTCAAAATGGTAAATCCTTAACCCAATGACCAACCCACTGATCCAATAGATTTACTTTTGACCAAAGAGTCAATTTTGGTCAAAATAGTCAATTTTTGACCTAATGACCAATATTAACCCAATAAGTCAACTTTTGACCAAAAAGTCAACATTGGTAAAAAAGGTCAATCCTTGACCCAATGACCAGCCCATTGATCCAATAGCTCAACATTTGAAAAAAAACCAACTTTGGTTAAAATGGTCAATCCTTGACTTAATGACCAACCCATTGACCCAAAAGGACAACTTTTCACTAAAGTCAATTTTGGTCACAATTGTCAATTTTTAATCTAATGACCACCTCATTGATCCAATAGGCCAGCTTTTGACCAAAATGATAAATTTGGTCAAAATGGTCAATTTCTGACACAATGAACACCTAATTGACTCAACGGGTCAACTATTGACAAAAAATTCAATTTCGGTCAAAATAGTCAATTTTTGACTTAATGACAAATTATTCACCCAATAAGTCAATCTCTGACAAAAAGTCAACTTAGGTCAAAATCGTCAATCCTTGACCCAATGACCAACCCATTGACCCAATAGGTCAACTTTTGATTAAAAAGTTAATTTTGGTTAAAATAGTCAATTTTTGACCTAATGACCAATTATTGACCCAATAAGTCATTCTCTAACCAAAAAGTCACTTTGGTCAAAATGGTCAATCATTGACCCAATGACCAACCATTGACCAAATAGGTCAACTTTTAACCAAAAAGATAATTTTGGTCAAAATAGTCTATTTTTAACCTAATGAACCCCATTTACCCAATTAGACAACTTTTGACCAAAATGTCAAAAAAGTCAAATTTGGTCAAAATGGTTAATTTCTAACCCCATGACCAAAAAGTTAACTTTGGTCAAAATACTCAATTCTTTACCCAATAACCAACACATTGACTCAATAGGTCAACTTTTGACCAAAAAGTATAATTTGATCAAAATTGTCAACCCTTAACCTAATGAGCAACCCATTGACCTAATAGGTCAACTTTTGACCAAAAAGTCAATTTTGTTCAAAATAGTCAATCTTTTCTCTAATGACCACTGCATTCACCCAATAGGTCAACATTTAACAAAAAATCAAGTTTGGCCAAAATTGTGAATTTCTGATCCAATGAACAACCCATTGACCCAATAGGTCAACATTGGAAAAAAAAGTCAACTTTGGTCAAAATGGTCAATTTCTGATATAATGACCACCCAATTGACCCAATGGATTAACTTTTGAACAAAATTTTAATTTCGGTCAAAATAATCAATTCTTGACCAAATGACCAATTATTGACCCAATAAGTCAATCTCTGACCAAAAAGCTAAATTTGGTCAAGATGGTAAATATTTGACCCAATGAATAACTCATTGACCCAATATGCCAACTCTTGACCAAAAAGTTGGCTTTGGTAAGAATGGTTAATCCTTGACCCATGACCAACCTATTAACCAAATAGGTCAACTTTTGACCAAAATGTTTATTTTGATCAAAATTATCAATTTTTGACCTAATGACCACTCAATCAACCCAATAAGACAATTTTTGACCACAACATCATGTTTGGTTAAAATGGTCAATTTCTAACCCAATGACCAACCCATTAACACGATAAGTCAAATTTGACAAAGAAGTTAACTTTAATCAAAATGGTTAATCCTTGACCCAAGGACAAACCCATTGACCCTATAGGTCAACTTTTAACCAAAATAGTCAAGTTTTACAATAACCAATTATTGACCCAATAAGTCAATCTCTGACCAAAAAGTCAACTTTGGTCAAATTTTTCAATCATTGAACTAATGACCAACCCATTGACCAATAGGTCAACTTTTGACCAAAAAATGAACTTTAATCAGAATAGTCAATCCTTGACATAATGGCCAACCCATTAACACAATATATCAACTTTTGACCAAAAACTAAATTTTTGTCATTATAGTCAATTTTTGACCTAATGACCACCCCATTAACCCAATAGGTCAACTTTTGACCAAAAATCAACTTTGGTCTAAATGGACAATTTCTGACCCAATGACCAACCCATTGATCCAATAGGTCAATTGTTGACTAAAAGTTCAACTTTGGTCAACATCGTCAATCCTTGACCGAATAACCAACTAATTGACCCAATAGGTCAACTATTGACCGAAAAGTCAACTTTAATCAAAATGGTTAATCATTGACCCAATGACCTAACCATTGATCCAATAGGTCAATTTTTTACCAAAAAGTTAACTTTGGTCAAAATGGTCAATCCTTGACCAAATAACCAACCCCTTGACCCAATAGGTCAACTTTTGACCAAAAAGTCAATTTTGGTCAAAATAATTAATTTTTAACCTAATGACCACCTCATTGTCCCAATGTGCCAACATTTGACCAAAAGGTGATTTTTGATCAAAATGCTCAATCCTTGACACAATGACATACTCGTTGACCCAATTGGTCAACTTTTAAATAAAAAGTAAATTTTGGCCAAAATAGTAGATTTTTAACCTAACAACCTCCCCATTAACCTAATAGGTCAACTTTTGACCAAAAAATTAAGTTTAGTTAAAATGGTCAAGTTCTGACCTAATAACCAACCCATTGACCTAATAGGTCAATTTTTGACCAAAAAGACAACTTTGGTCAAAATGGTTAATCTTTGACCTAATGACCAACCCATTGACTAAATAGATCAACTTTTAACAAAAAGTCAATTTTGGTAAAAATAGTCAATTTTTGACCTAATGACCACACCAATTACCAAATAGATGAACTTTTGACAAAAAAGTCAACTTCGGTCAACATGGTTATTTTCTAATCTAATGACCAAAAAGTCAACATTGGTCAAAAGGGTCAGTCCTTGTCATCAAACCAATAGATCAACTTTTAGCCAAAAAGACAACTTTAGTCAAAATGGTCAATCCTTAACCCAATGACCAACTATTGACCCAATAGGTCAACTTCTGACAAAAAAGTCAATTTTGGTCAAAATAGTCAATTTTTTACCTAATGACCACCCCCATTGACTCAATAAGTCAACTTTTGACAAAAATAGTCAAGTTTGGTCAAAATTGTTAATTTCTTACCCAATATCCAACTCATTGACCCAATAGGTCAACTTTTGGTAAAAAGTTAGCTTTGGTCAAAATGCTCAATTTCTGACATAATGACCACCCAATTAACCAAATGGGTTAACTTTTGACCCAATATGTCAACTTTTGACTAAAATATATCAATCTTGGTCAAAATGACCAATTTTTTACCTACTGACCCAAAACGAACTTTTGACCAAAAAGTTCACTTTTGACTAAAAAGTTAACTTCGATCAAAATGGTCAATTTCTGACCCAATGACCACCCTGTTGACCTAATGGGTCAACGTTTGACCAAAAATTCAATTTTGGTCAAAATAGTCAATTTTTGACCTAATGACCAATTTTTTACCCAATAAGTCCATCTCTGACTAAAAAGTCAACTTTGAACAAAAAGGTCAACCCCGTCGACCCAATAGGTTAACTTTTGACCAAAAAGTCAAGTTTGGTCAAAATGGTCAATCCCTTACAAAGTGACCAACCCATTGACCCAATATGTCAACTTTTGACCAAAATATCAATTTTAGTCAAAATGGTCAATTTTTTATTTAATGACCCAATAGGTCAACTTTTGACCAAAAAGTCAACTTTGGTCAAAATGGTCAATCCTTGACCCAATGACTAACTCATTGACCTAATAAGGTCAACTTTTAAGCAAAAAAGGAAACTTTGTCAAAATGGTCAATCCTTGACCCAATTACCCAATTGGTCAACTTTTGACAAAAACGTCAATTTTGGTCAAAATAGTCAATTTTTGACTTATTGAAGAGCCCATTGACCCAACAGGTAATCTTTTGACCAAAGAGTCAACTTTGGTCAAAATGGTCATTTTCTGACCCAATGACCAAACCATGGACCCAAGAGTTCAACTTTTAAACCAAAAGTCAACTTTGGTCTAAATGGTTAATCCTTGACCCAAAGACCAACCCATTTGTCCAATAGGTCAACTTTTGACCAAAAAGTCTATTTTGGTCAAAATAGTCAATTTCCGACCTAATGATCACCCCATTAACCCAATAGGTTAACTTTTGCCAAAAAAGTTAACTTTGGTCAATATTGTCAATTTCTGGCCTAATGACCAACCCATTGACCCAATAGGTCAACTTTTGACCAAAAATTTAATTACGGTCAAAATTGTCAATTTTTAACCTAATGCCCAATTATTGACCCAATAAGTCAATCTTTGACCAAAAAGTCAGCTTTGGTCAAAAAGGCCAATCCTTGACCCAATGGCCAACACATTGACTCAATATGTCAACTTTTGACAAAAAAGTCTACTTTGGTAAAAATGGTCAGTCCTTGACCCAATGACCAACCCATTGACCTAATAGGTCAACTTTAGAGCAAAAAGTCAATTTTTGTCAAAACAGTCAATTTTTGACATAATGAACACCCATTGACCCAATAGGTCAACTTTTGACCAAAAAGTCAACTTTGGTCTAAATGGTTAATCCTTAACCCAAAGACCAACCCATTTATCCAATAGGTCAACTTTTGACCAAAAAGTCTATTTTGGTCAAAATAGTCAATTTCCGACCTAATGATCACCCCATTAACCCAATAGCTTAACTTTTGCCAAAAAAGTTAACTTTGGTCAATATTGTCAATTTCTGGCCCAATGACCAACCCATTGACCCAATAGGTCAACTTTTGACCAAAAATTTAATTATGGACAAAATTGTCAATTTTTAACCTAATGCCCAATTATTGACCCAATAACTCAATCTTTGACCAAAAAGTCAGCATTGGTCAAAAAGGCCAATCCTTGACCCATTGGCCAACACATTGACTCAATATGTCAACTTTTGACAAAAAAGTCAACTTTCGTAAAAATGGTCAGTCCTTAACCCAATGACCAACCCATTGACCTAATAAGTCAACTTTAGAGCAAAAAGTCAATTTTTGTCAAAACAGTCAATTTTTGACTTAATGAACACCCATTAACCCAATAGGTCAACTTTTGACCAAAAAGTTAACTTTGGTCAAAATGGTCATTTTTTGACCGAATGACCAACTCATTGACCTAATAGGACAACATTTGACTAAAAAGTTAACTCTGGTCAAAATGGTCAATTCTTGACCCAATGACCAACTCATTGACCCAATAGGTCAAGTTTTGAACAAAAAGTCAATTTCGATCAAAATAGCCAATTTTTGACCTAATAACTAATTATTGACCCAATAAGTCAATATCTGACCAAAAAGTCAATTTTAGTCAAAATGTTCAATCCTTGACCCAATGACCAACCCATTGACCCAATAGGTCAACTTTTGACCAAAAATTCAATCTTGGTCAAAATGATATATCCTTGACCTAATGACCAACCCATTGACTCAATTGGTCAACTTTTGACCAAAAAATGTACTTTGGTCAAAATGGTCAATCCTTGCTCAGTGACTAACCCATTAACCCAAAAGGTGAACTTTGGACCAAAAAGTCAATTTTAGTCAAAATAGTCAATTTTTAACTTAGTGATCATTTGTTAACCTAATAAGTTAATCTTTGACAAAAATGACAACTTTGGTCAAAATGGTCAAACCTTGATCCAATGACCAAACCATTGACCTAATAGTTCAACTTTTATCCAAAAAGTCAACTTGGTCAAAATGGACAATCCTTGACTAAACCATTGACCTAATATGGCTACTTTTGACCAAAAAGTCAATTTTGGTCATAATTATCAATTTTTTATCGAACGACCACCGCATTGACCCAATAAGTCAATCTCTGGCTAAAAAATCAACTTTGGTCAACCTATTGACCAATCCATTGACCTAGTAGGTCACCTTTTGACCAAAAAGTCAACTTTGGTCAAAATGATCAATCATTGACCCAATGACCGACCCTTTGACCTAATGTGTCAACTTTTGACAAAAAAGTCAATTTTGATCAAAAAAGTCAATTTTTGACATAATGACATATTATTGACCCAATAAGTGAATCTTTGACGAAAAAGTCAACTTTGGTCAAAATGGTCAACCTTTTACCCAATGACCACCCCATTGACCCAATAGGTCAACTTTTGACCAAAAACTCAATTTTAGTCAAAATAATCAATTTTTTACCTAATGACCAATTATTAACCAATAAGTCAATCTCTGACCAAAAAGTCAACTTTGGTCAAAATTGTCAATCCTTGACTCAATGGGTTATCTTTGTACCAAAAAAGTCAACTTTGGTCAAAATGGTCAATCCCTGACAAAACGACCAACCCATTAACCCAATAGGTCCACTTTTGACCAAAAAGATAATTTTGGTCAAAATAATCAATTTTTGACTTAATGACCACCCCATTGACCTTAACTTTTGACCAAAATGTCATTTTGGTCAAAATTGTCAATCCTTGACACAATGACGCACATTGATCCAATTGGTCAACTTTTGACAAAAAAAGTAAATTTTGTTTAAAATAATCAATTTTTAACCTAATAACGACCCCATTGACCCAATAGGTCAACTTTAACCAAAAAGTCAATTTTGGTTAAAATGGTCAATTTTTGACACAATAACCAACTCATTGACTCAATATGTCAACTTTTGACCAAAAAGTCAACTTTAGTCAAAATGGTCAATCCTTGACCCAATGACCCAATAGGTCAACTCTGACCAAAAAGTGAATTTTGGTCAAAATAGTCAATTTTTTACCTAATGACCAATTATTTACCCAGTAAGTCAATCTCTGGCCAAAAAGTCAACTTTGTTCACAATTGTCAATCCTTTACCCAATGCTTGACCCATTGACCCAAAAGGTCAACTTTTGACCATAAAGTCAACTTTGGTCAAAATGTTCAATCCTTGACCCAATTACCAACCCATTGACCAAATAAGTCAACTTTTAACCAAAAAGTCAATTTTAGTCAAAATAGTCAATTTTTGACCTAATGACCTCCTGATTGACCCAATTGGTTAACGGTTAATTTCTGACCCAATGACCAACCCATTGACCCAATAGCTCAACTTTTTATCAAAAAGTCAACTTTGGTCAAAATAGTCATTTTTTTCTCTAATGACCAACACATTGACCCAAAAGGTCAACATTTGACGAAAAAGTCAATTTTGGCCAAAATGATGAATTTCTGATGCAATGACCAACCCATTGACCCAATAGGTCAACTTTCGACAAAAGGTCAACTTTTGTCAAAATGATCAATTTCTCACATAATTACCACCCAATCGACCTAAAAGGTCAACTTAACAAAAATTCAATTTCTGTTAAAATAATCAATTTTTGACCGAATGGCCAATAATTGACCCAATAAGTCAATCTCTCACCAAAAAGCCAACTTTGGTCGAAATGGTCCATCTTTGACCCAATGAATAACACATTGACCCAATAGGTCAACTTTTGACCAGAAAGTTAACTTTGGTCAAAATGGTCAATCCTTGACCCAACGACCAACCTATTAACCAGATAAGTCTACTTTTGACCAAAATGTTAATTTTGATCAAAATTGTCAATTTTTGACCTAATGACCACCCCATTATTCCAATAGGACAACTTTTGAGAAAAACATCAAGTTTTGTTAAAATGGTCAATTTTCGACCCAATGAACATCCCATTAACAACATAGGTCAACCTTTGTCCAAAAAGTTAACTTTGGTCAAAATAGTCAATCCTTGACACAATGGCCAACCCACAGACCCAATATGTCAACTTTTGATCAAAATAGTCAATTTTTGACATAATGACCAATTATTGACACAATAAGTCAATCTTGCCAGAAAGGCAACTTTTGTCAAAATGGTTAATCTTTGACCCAATGAACAACCCATTGACCTAATAGTTCTCCTTTTGACAAAAAACTCGTCTTTGGTCAAAATGTTCAATCATTGACCCAATGACCAACCCATTGACCCAATAGGTCAAGTTTTGACCAAAATGACTATTTTGGTCAAAGTAGTTATTTTTTAACCTAATGGCCACCCATTGACCCAAAAGGTCAACTTTTGACCAAAAAGTCAACTTTAGTTAAAATTTTCAATTTCTGACTCAATGACCAACCCATTGACCCAATGGTCAACTTTTGACCAAAAAGTCAACTTTGGTCAAAATGATCAATCCTTGACCGAATGACCAACTCATTGAACCAATAGGTCAACTTTTGACCAAAGAGTCAATTTTGGTCAAAATAGTTAATTTTTGACCTAATGACCAATTATTGACCTAATAAGTCAATCACTAACCAAAAATCAACTCTGGTCAAAATGGTTAATCTTCGATCTAATGATCAACCCATCAACTTAATAGTCAACTTTTGATCAAAAAGTCAACATTGGTCAAAAAGGTCAATTTCTGACTCACTAACTAACCAATTGATCCAGTATGCCAACTTTTGACCAAAAAGTCAACTTTGGTCAAATTGGTAAATCCTTGACCCAATGACCAACCATTGACTCAATAAGTCAACTTTTGAGCAAAAGTCAATTTTGGTCAAAAAAGTCAATTTTTGATCTACTCATCAATTATTGACCCAATAAGTCAATCTCCTACCTGAAAGTCAACTTTGGTCAAAACAGTCAATCCTTGACCCAATGAAAAACCCATTCACCCAATTGGTCAACTTTTGACCAAAAAATCAACTTTGGTCAAAATGGTCAATCCTTGACCAAATGACCAACCCATTGACCTAATAATGTCAACTTTTGACCAAAAAGTCAACTTTGGTCAAAATGGTCAATTTCTGACACAATGACCACCTAATTGATCCAATGGGTCAACTTTTAACCAAAAATTCAATTTTGGTCAAAATAATCAATATCTGACCCAAAGATTACCTCATAAACCAAATGGGTCAACATTTGATTAAAAAAGTAATTTTGGTCAAAGTAGTCAATTTCTGACTCAATGATCAACCCATTAACCTAATAGGTCAACATTTGTCCAAAAAGTCAACTTTAATCAAAATGGTCATTTCTTAACCCGATGACCAACCCATTGACACTAATAGGTCAACATTTGACCAAAAAGTCAACTTTAATCAAAATGGTCATTTCTTCACCCGATGACCAACCCATTGACACAATGACCAATCTTTGACCAACACATTTGATTAAAAAGGCAACTTTTGTCCAAATGGTCAATCTTTGACCCAATGACTAACCCGTTGACCAAACATGTTAACTTTTGACCAAAAAGTTAATTTTGATCGAAATTGTGAATTTTTATCTTAATGACCACCCCATTAACCCAATAGGACAACTTTTGACCAAAACATCAAGTTTGGTTAAAATTGTCAATTTCTGACCCAATGACCAACCCATTAACACGATAGGTCAACTTTTTTTTCCAAAAATTCAATTTTCGTCAAAATAGTCAAATTTTACCTAATGACAAATTATAGACCCAATAAGTTAATCTCTGACCAAAAAGTCAACTTTGGTCAAAATGGTCAATCATTGACCGAATGTCCAACCCATGGACCCAATAGGTCAACTTTTGACCAAAATGTCAATTTTGGTTAAAATAGTAAATTTTTAAGCTAATGACCAATTATTCACCCAATAAGTCTATCTTTGACCAAAAAGTCAACTTTAGTAAAAATGATTAATTTCTCACCCCATGAACAAAAAGTCAACTTTGGTCAAAATGGTCAATTCTTTACCCAATAACCAACACATTGACCCAATATGTCAACTTTTGACCAAAAAGTCAAAAATGGTCAAAATGGTCAATCCTTGACTTAATGACCAACCCGTTGACCTGATAGGTTAATTTTTGACAAAAAAGTTAATTTTGATCAAAATAGTCAATTTTTTCTCTAATGACCACTACATTGATCCAAAAGGTCGACATTTGACAAAAAAGTCAAGTTTGGCCAAAATGGTGAATTTTCGATCTTATGACCAACCCATTAACCCAATAGGTCAACTTTTGACAAAAAGTCAACTTTTGTCAAAATGATCAATTTCTGACAGAATGACCACCCAATTGACCCAATAGGTCAACTTTTGAACAAAAATTCAATTTCGGTCAAAATAATCAATTTTTGACCGAATGACCAATTTTTTGACCCAATAAGTTAACCTCTCACTAAAAAGCCAACTTTGTTCAAAATTGCCCATCTTTGACCCAATGAATAAATCATTGACCCAATAGGTCAACTTTTGACCAAAAAGTTAACTTTGGTCAAAATGGTCAATCCTTGACCCAACGACCAACCTATTAACCAGATAAGTCTACTTTTGACCAAAAAGTTAATTTTGATCAAAATTGTCAATTTTTGACCTGATGACCACCCCATTAATCCAATAGGACAACTTTTGAGCAAAACATCAAGTTTTATTAAAATGATCAATTTCCGACCCAATGAACATCCCATTAACAAGATATGTCAACCTTTGTCCAAAAAGTCAACTTTGGTCAAAATGTTCAATCCTTGGCACAATGATTAAGCCACAGACCCAATAGGTCAACTTTTGATCAAAATAGTCAAGTTTTGACATAATGACCAATTATTGACCCAATAAGTCAATCTTACCAAAAAGGCAACTTTGGTCAAAATGGTTAATCTTTGACCCAATGAACAACCCATTGACCTAATAGTTCGCCTTTTGACAAAAAACTCGTCTTTGGTCAAAATGGTCAATCATTGACCCAATGGGTCAAGTTTTGACCAAAATGACAATTTTGGTCAAAGTAGTTAATTTTTAACCTAATGGCCACCCAATTGACCCAATAGGTCAACTTTTGACTAAAAAGTCAACTTTAGTTAAAATGGTTAATTTCTGACCCAATGACCAACCCATTGACCTAATGGTCAACTTTTGACCAAAAAGTCAACTTTGGTCAAAATGATCAATCCTTGACCCAATGACCAACTCATTGAACCAATAGGTGAACTTTTGACCTAAGAGTCAATTTTGGTCAAATTAGTCAATTTTTGACCTAATGACCAATTATTGACCCAATAAGTCAATCTCTAACCAAAAAATCAACTTTGGTCAAAATGATTAATATTTGACGGAATGATCAACCCATTGACTTGATAGGTCAACTTTTGACCAAAAAGTCAACATTGGTCAAAAAGGTCAATTTCTGACCCACTAACTAACCAATTGATCCAGCATGCCAACTTTTGACCAAAAAGTCAATTTTGGTCAAATTGGTAAATCCTTGACCCAATGACCAGCCCATTGACCCAATAAGTTAACTTTTGACCAAAAGTCAACTTTGGTCAAAATAGTTAATTTTTGATCTACTCATCAATTATTGACCCAATAAGTCAATCTCCTACATGAAAGTCAACTTTGGTCAAAATGGTCAATCCTTGACCCAATGAAAAACCCATTCACCCAATTAGTCAACTTTTGACCAAAAAATCAACTTTCGTCAAAATGGTCAATCCTTGACCAAATGACCAACCCTTTGAACAAATGACCAACCCATTGACCTAATATGTCAACTTTTGACCAAAAAGTCAACTTTGGTCAAAATGGTCAATTTCTGACACAATGACCACCCAATTGATCCAATGGGTCAACTTTTAACTAAAAATTCAATTTTGGTCAAAATAATCAATATCTGACCCAAAGATCACCTCGTTAACCAAATGGGTCAACATTTGATTAAAAAAGCAATTTTGACCTAATGACCACCCAATTGACCCAATAGGTCGACTTTTGACTAATAAGTTAACTTTAGTCAAAATAGTCAATTTCTGACTCAATGACCAACCCATTGACCTAATAGGTCAACATTTATCCAAAAAGTCAACTTTAGTCAAAATGGTCATTTCTTAACTCGATGACCAACCGATTGACACAATAGGCCAACTTTTGACCAAAATGTCAATTTTAGTCAAAATATTCAATTTTTGACCTAATGACAAATTATTGACCCAATAAGTTGATTTTTGATTAAAAAGTCAACTTTTGTCAAAATGGTCAATCTTTGACCCAATGACCAACCCGTTGACCAAATATGTTAACTTTTGACCAAAAAGTTAATTTTAATCTAAATTGTGAATTTTTAACTTAATGACCACCCCATTAACCCAATAGGACAACTTTTGACCAAAACATCAAGTTTGGTTAAAATTGTCAATTCCTGACCCAATGACCAACCCATTAACACGATAGGTCAACTTTTTTCCAAAAAGAAAACTTTGGTCAAAATGTTTAATCCTTGACCCAATGACCAACCCATTGACCCAATATGTCAACTTTCGACCAAAAAATTAATTTTGGTCAAAATTGTTAATTTTTGACCTAATGACTAGTTATTGACCCAATAGGTCAACTTTTGACCAAAAAGTCAACTTTGGTGAAAATGGTCAATTCTTGACCAAAAAACCAACTCATTAACCAATAGGTCAACATTTTAACCAAATGTCAATTTTTTTCCAAGTTTTGACCTATGACCAATTATTTACCCAATAAGTCAATCTCTGACCAAAAAGTCAAATTTGGTCATAATGGTCAATCCTTAACCCAATGACAAACCCATTAACCCAATAGGTCAACTTTTGACCAAAAAGTCTACTTTGGTCAAAATGATAAATCCTTAACCCATTGACCAAGCCATTGACCCATAGATCGACTTTTGACGAAAGAGTCAATTTTGGTCAAAATAATCAATTTTTGACCAAATGATCAATATTGACCCAATATGTCAACTTTTGATCAAAAAGTCAACTTTACTCAAAAAGGTCAATCCTTAACCCAATGACCTAATAGGCCGACTTTTGAACAAAAAATCAACTTTGGTCAAAATGGTCAATCCTTAGCCTAATGACTAACCCATTGATCCACAAGGACAACATTTGACCAAAAAGTCAATTTTAGTCAAAATTGTCAATTTTTTGCATAATGCCCACCTCATTTACCCCATAGGACAACTTTTGACCAAAAAGTTAAATTTAGTCAAAATGTTCAATTTCTGACACAATGACCACCCCATTGACCCAATATGTCAACTTTGGACCAAAAAGTCAATTTTTGTCAAAATTGTCAATTTTTGACCTAGTGACCAATTATTAACCTAATATGTCAATCTCTGATAAAAATGTCAACTTTGGTCAAATTGGTCAATCCTTGACCCAAGGACCAACCCATTGACCCAATAGTTCAACTTTTGTCCAAAAAGTCAACTTGGTCAAAATAGTTAATTTTTGACCTAATGACCAATTATTGACTCAATAAGTCAATCTCTGACCAAAAAGTCAACTTTGTTCAAAATGGTCAATCCTTGAACCAATGACTAACTCATTGACCCAATAGTTCAACTTTTAACCAAAATAGAACTTTAGTCAAATTAGTCAATCCTTGACACAATGACCAACCCACTGACACAATAAGTCAACTTTTGACCAAAAAGTTAATTTTGGTCAATATAGTTAATTTTTTACATAATGACCATCCCATTGACCAAATAGGGTGACCTTTGACCTACAGTCAACTTTGGAGAAAATGAACATTTCTGACCCAATGACCAACCTATTGATCCAATAGGTCAATTTTTAAACAAAAATTCAACTTTGGTCAAAATGGTCAATCCTTGACCCAATGGCCAACCCATTTACCATATAGGTCATTTTTGCCAAAAAGTCAACTTTGGTCAAAATGGTCAATCCTTGACCAAATAGCCAACCCATTGACCCGATATGTCAACTTTTGACCAAAAAGTTAATTTTGGTCAAATTGTCAATTTTTGACCTAATGTTTATCCATTGATCCAATGGGTCAACTTTTGACAAAAATGTGAATTTTGACCAAAATGGTCAATCATTGACACAATGACATACCCATTGACCCAACTGGTCAACTTTTAACAAAAAATTAAATATTAATCAAAATAGTAAAATTTTAACCTAACAACCTCCTCATTGACCCAATAAATCAACTTTTGACCAAAAAGTTAACTTTAGTTAAAATGGTCAAGTTCTGGCCCAATAATAAACCCATTGACCCAATAGGTCAATTTTTGACCAAAAAGATAACTTTGGTCAAAATGGTCAATCTTTGACCTAAAGAGCAAACCAACTCTGGTCAAAATGATCAATCCTCGACAAAATAACCAACCCATTGACCCAATGACCAACCCATTGACCGAATTGGTCAACTTTTGACAAAAAAATCAACTTTTGTAAAAATAGTCAATCCATGACCCATAACCAACCCATTGACCCAATATGTCATCCTTTGAACAAAAAGTCAATTTTGGTCAATATAATCAATTTTTAACCTAATGACCAATTATTGGCCCAATAGTTCTACCTTTGACCAAAAAAATTAACTTTGGTCAAAATGGTTAATTCTTGACCTCAAGACTAACTCGTTGACCCAATAAGGCAACTTTTAAACAAAAAGTTAATTTTGATCAAAATAGTCAATTTTTAACCTAATGACCAATTATTGACCTAATATGTCAATCTCTGACTAGAAAGTCAAATTTGGTCATAATGGTCAAACCATGACCCAATGACAAACTCATTGACCCAATAGGTCAACATTTGACCAAAAAGTCAACTCTTTTTGTTCAAAATGGTAAATCCTTAATCCAATGACCAACCCACTATCTCAATAGATCGACTTTTGACCAAAGAGTCAATTTTTATCAAAATATTTATTTTTTGACCTAATAATCAATATTGACCCAAAAGGTCAACTTTTGACAAAAAAATCAACTTTACTCAAAAAGGTCAATCCTTGACCCAATGACCAATCCATTGACCCAATTGGCTAACTTTTGACCAAAAAGTCAACTTTTGTCAAAATGGTCAATCTTTGACCCAATGACCAATGAATTGACCCAAAAGGAGAACTTTTGACCAAAAAGTCAGTTTTTTACCTAATGACCTCCTCATTTGCCCAAAAGGTCAACTTTTGAGCGAAAAGTTAAATTTGGTCAAAATAGTCAATTTATGACGCAATGACCACCTCATTGACTTAATGGGTCAACTTTTGACCAAAAATTCAATTTCCGTCAAAATAGTCAATTTTTTACCTAATGACAAATTATAGACCCAATAAGTTAATATCTGACTAAAAAGTCAACTTTGGTCAAAATGGTCAATCCTTGACCCAATGTCCAACCCATTGACCCAAAAGGTCAACTTTTGACCAAAAAGTCAATTTTGGTTAAAATAGTAAATTTTTAACCTAATGACCAATTATTCACCCAATAAATCTAACTTTGACCAAAAAGTCAACTTTAGTAAAAATGGTTAATTTCTCACCCAATGACCAAAAAGTCAACTTTGGTCAAAATGGTCAATTCTTTACCCAATAACCAAAACATTGACCCAATATGTCAACTTTTGACCAAAAAGTCAAATTTGGTCAAATTGGTCAATACTTGACTTAATGACCAACCCGTTGACCTGATAGGTTAATTTTTGACAAAAAAGTTAATTTTGGTCAAAATAGTCAATTTTTTTTCTAATGACCACTACATTGACCCAAAAGGTCGACATTTGACAAAAAAGTCAAGTTTGGCCAAAATGGTGAATTTCTGATCTTATGACCAACCCATTAACCCAATAGGTCAACTTTTGACAAAAAGTCAACTTTTGTCAAAATGATCAATTTCTGACAGAATGACCACCCAATTGACCCAATAGGTCAACTTTTGAACAAAAATTCCATTTAGGTCAAAATAATCAATTTTTGACCGAATGACCAATTTTTGACCCAATAAGTTAACCTCTCACCAAAAAGCCAACTTTGGTCAAAATTGTCCATCTTTGACCCAATGAATAAATCATTGACCCAATAGGTCAACTTTTGACCAAAAAGTTAACTTTGGTCAACATGGTTAATCCTTGACCCAATGACCAACCTATTAACCAGATAAGTCTACTTTTGACCAAAAAGTTAATTTTGATCAAAATTGTCAATTTTTGACCTAATGACCACCCCATTAAACCAATAGGACAACTTTTGACCAAAACATCAAGTTTTGTTAAAATGGTCAATTTCCGACCCAATGAACATCCCATTAACAAGATAGGTCAACCTTTATCCAAAAAGTCAACTTTGGTCAAAATGGTCAATCCTTGACACAATGACCAACCCACATATTCAATAAGTCAACTTTTGATCAAAATAGTTAATTTTTGACATAATGAACAATTATTGACCCAATAAGTCAATCTTACCAAAAAGGCAACTTTGGTCAAATTTGTTAATCTTTGACCTAATGAACAACCCATTGACCTAATAGTTCGCCTTTTGACAAAAAACTTGTCCTTGGTCAAAATGGTCAATCATTGACCTAATGACCAACCAATTGACCCAATAGGTCAAGTTTTGACCAAAATGACAATTTTGGTCAAAGTAGTTAATTTTTAACCTAATGGCTACCCATTGACCCAATAGGTCAACTTTTGACCAAAAAGTCAACTTTAGTTAAAATGTTCAATTTCTGACCCAATGACCAACCCATTGACCCAATGGTCAACTTTTGACAAAAAAGTCAACTTTGGTCAAAATGATCAATCCTTGACCCAATGACCAACTCATTGAACCAATAGGTCAACTTTTGACCTAAGACTCAATTTTGGTCAAAATAGTCAATTTTTGACCTAATGACCAAATATTGACCCAATAAGTCAATCTCTAACCAAAAAATCAACTTTGGTCAAATGGTTAATCTTTGACAGAATGATCAACCCATTGACTTAATAGGTCAACTTTTGACCAAAAAATCAACATTGGTCAAAAAGGTCAATTTTTGACCTACTAACCAACCAATTGATCCAGTATGCCAACTTTTGACCAAAAAGTCAACTTTGGTAAAATTGGTAAATCCTTGACCCAATGACCAACTCATTGACCCAATAAGTCAACTTTTGACCAAAAGTCAATTTTGGTCAAAATAGTCACTTTTTGATCTACTCATCAATTATTGACCCAATAAGTCAATCTCCTACCTGAAAGTGAACTTTGGTCAAAATGGTCAATCCTTGACCCAATGAAAAACCCATTCACCCAATTGGTCAACTTTTGACCAAAAAATCAACTTTGGTCAAAATGGTCAATCCTTGACCAAATGACCAACCCATTGACCAAATGACTAACCCATTGACCTAATATGTCAACTTTTGACCAAAAAGTCAACTTTGGTCAAAAAGGTCAATTTCTGACATAATGACCACCCAATTGATCCAATGGGTCAACTTTTAACCAAAAATTCAATTTTGGTCAAAATAATCAATATCTGACCCAAAGATCACCTCGTTAACCAAATGGGTCAACATTTGATTAAAAAAGCAATTTTAGTCAAAATAGACAATTTTTGACCTAATGACCACCCAATTGACCCAATAGGTCAACCTTTGACCAAAAAGTTAACTTTAGTCAAAATAGTCAATTTCTGACTCAATGACCAACCTATTGACCTAATAGGTCAACATTTGTCCAAAAAGTCAACTTTAGTCAAAATGGTCATTTCTTAACCCGATGACCAACTCATTGACACAATAGGCCAACTTTTGACCAAAAAGTCAATTTTAGTCAAAATATTCAATTTTTGACCTAATGACAAATTATTGACCCAATAAGTCGATCTTTGATTAAAAAGTCAACTTTTGTCAAAATGGTCAATCTTTGACCCAATGACCAACCCGTTGACCAAATATGTTAACTTTTGACCAAAAAGTTAATTTTGATCGAAATTGTGAATTTTTAACTTAATGACCACCCCATTAACCCAATAGGACAACTTTTGACCAAAACATCAAGTTTGGTTAAAATTGTCAATTCCTAACCCAATGACCAACCCATTAACACGATAGGTTAACTTTTTTTCCAAAAATTCAATTTTCGTCAAAATAATCAATTTTTTACCTAATGACAAATTATATACCCAATAAGTTAATCTCTGACCAAAAAGTCAACTTTGGTCAAAATGGTGAATCCTTGACCCAATGTCCAACCCATTGACCCAATAGGTCAACTTTTGACCAAAAAGCAACTTTGGTCAAAATGGTCAATTCTTGACCAAAAAACCAACTCATTGACCAATAGGTCAACATTTGAACAAAATGTCAATTTTTTTCCAATTTTTGACCTATGACCAATTATTGACCCAATAAGTCAATCTCTGACCAAAAAGTCAAATTTGGTCATAATGGTCAATCCTTAGCCCAATGACAAACCCATTGACCCAATAGGTCAACTTTTGACCAAAAAGTCTACTTTGGTCAAAATGATAAATCCTTAACCCATTGACCAAGCCACTGACCCATAGATCGACTTTTGATGAAAGAGTCAATTTTGGCCAAAATAATCAATTTTTGACCTAATGACCAATATTGACCCAATAGGTCAACTTTTGATCTAAAAGTCAACTTTAGTCAAAAAGGTCAATCCTTAACCCAATGACCCAATAGACCAACTTTTGAACAAAAAATCAACTTTGGTCAAAATGGTCAATCCTTAGCCCAATGACTAACCCATTGATCCCCAAGGACAACTTTTGACCAAAAAGTCAATTTTAGTCAAAATTGTCAAAAGTTAAATTTGGTGAAAATGTTCAATTTCTGACACAAAGACCACCCCATTGACCCAATAGGTCAACTTTGGACCAAAAAGTCAATTTTTGTTAAAATAGTCAATTTTTGACCTAGTGACCAATTATTAACCTAATAAGTCAATCTCTGATAAAAATGTCAACTTTGGTCAAATTGGTCAATCCTTGACCCAAGGACCAACCCATTGACCCAATAGTTCAACTTTTGTCCAAAAAGTCGACTTAGTCAAAATAGTCAATTTTGACCTAATGACCAATTATTGACACAATAAGTCAATCTCTGATCAAAAAGTCAACTTTGTTCCAAATGGTCAATCCTTGAACCAATGACTAACCCATTGACCCAATAGTTCAACTTTTAACCAAAATTGAACTTTAGTCAAATTAGTCAATCCTTGACACAATGACCAACCCACTGACACAATAAGTCAACTTTTGACCAAAAAGTTAATTTTGGTCAATATAGTTAATTTTTTACCTAATGACCACCCCATTGACCCAATAGGCTAACCTTTAACCTAAAGTCAACTTTGGAGAAAATGAACATTTCTGACCCAAAGACCAACCTATTGATCCAATAGGTCAATTTTTAAACAAAAATTCAACTTTGGTCAAAATGGTCAATCCTTGACCCAATGGCCAACCCATTTACCATATAGGTCAATTTTTTACCAAAAAAGTCAACTTTGGTCAAAATGGTCAATCCTTGACCAAATAGCCAACCCATTGTCCCGATATGTCAACTTTTGACCAAAAAGTTAATTTTGGTCAAATTGTCAATTTTTGACCTAATGACTATCCATTGACCCAATGGGTCAACTTTTGACAAAAATGTGAATTTTGACCAAAATGATCAATCCTTGACACAATGACATACTCATTGACCCAACTGGTCAACTTTTAACAAAAAATTAAATATTAATCAAAATAGTAAATTTTTAAGCTAACAACCTCCCCATTGACCCAATAGATCAACTTTTGACCAAAAAGTTAACTTTAGCTAAAATGGTCAAGTTCGGCCCAATAATAAACCCATTGACCCAATAGGTCAATTTTTGACCAAAAAGACAACTTTGGTCAAAATGGTCAATCTTTGACCTAAAGATCAAACCAACTTTTGTCAAAATGGTCAATCCTTGACCAAATAACCAACATATTGACCCAATGACCAACCCATTGACCTAATTGGTCAACTTTAGAGAAAAAAATCAACTTTTGTAAAAAATAATCAATCCATGACCCATAACCAACCCATTGACCAAATATGTCAACTTTTGAACAAAAAGTCAATTTCAGTCAAATAAATTAATTTTTAACCTAATGACCAATTATTGGCCCAATAGTTCTACCTTTGACCAAAAAAATCAACTTTGGTCAAAATGTTTAATTCTTAACCTCAAGACTAACTCATTGACCCAATAGGTCAACTTTTGAACAAAAAGTCAATTTTGATCAAAATAGTCAATTTTTTACCTAATGACCAATTATTGACCTGATAAGTCAATCTTTGACCAGAAAGTCAAATTTGGTCATAATGGTCAAACCAAGACCCAATGACAAACTCATTGACCCAATAGGTCAACATTTGACCAAAAAGTCAACTCTTTTTGTTCAAAATGGTAAATCCTTAATCCAATGACCAACCCACTATCTCAATAGATCGACTTTTGACGAAAGAGTCAATTTTTGTCAAAATAGTTATTTTTTGACCTAATAATCAATATTGACCCAAAAGGTCAACTTTTGATAAAAAAAATCAACTTTACTAAAAAAGGTCAATCCTTGACCCAATGACCAACCCATTGACCCAATAGGCCAACTTTTGACCAAAAAGTCAACTTTTGTCAAAATGGTCAATCCTTGACTCAATGACCAACGAATTGACCCAAAAGGAGAACTTTTGATCAAAAAAGTCAATTTTGGTCAATGTTATCAATTTTTTACCTAATGACCTCCTCATTTGCCCAAAAGGTCAACTTTTGAGCAAAAAGTAAAATTTGGTTAAAATAGTCAATTTATGACACAATGACCACCTCATTGACTCAATGGGTCAACTTTTGACCAAAAATTCAATTTTCGTCAAAATAGTCAATTTTTTACCTAATGACAAATTATAGACCCAATAAGTTAATCTCTGACCCAAAAGTCAACTTTGTTCAAAATGGTCAATCCTTGACCCAATATCCAACCCATTGACCCAATAGGTCAACTTTTGACCTAAAAGTCAATTTTGGTTAATATAGTCAATTTTTGACCGAATGACCAATTATTCACCCAATAAGTCTATCTTTGACCAAAAAGTCAACTTTAGTAAAAATGGTTAATTTCTCACCCAATGACCAAAAAGTCAACTTTGGTCAAAATGGTCAATTCTTTACCCAATAACCAACCCATTGACCCAATAGGTCAACTTTTGACCAAAAAGTCAATTTTGGTTAATATCGTCAATTTTTGACCGAATGACCAATTATTCACCCAATAAGTATATCTTTGACCAAAAAGTCAACTTTAGTAAAAATGGTTAATTTCTCACCCAATGACCAAAAAGTCAACTTTGGTCAAAATGGTCAATTCTTTACCCAATAACCAACACATTGACCCAATATGTCAACTTTTGACCAAAAAGTCAAATTTGGTCAAAATGGTCAATCCTTGACTTAATGACCAACCCGTTGACCTAATAGGTTAATTTTTGACAAAAAATTTAATATTGGTCAACATAGTCAATTTTTTTCTAATGACCACTCCATTGACCCAAAAGGTCGACATTTGACAAAAAAGTCAAGTTTGGCCAAAATGGTGAATTTCTGATCTTATGACCAACCCATTAACCCAATAGGTCAACTTTTGAAAAAAAGTCAACTTTTGTCAAAATGATCAATTTCTGACAGAATGACCACCCAATTGACCCAATAGGTCAACTTTTGAACAAAAATTCAATTTCGGGCAAAATAAACAATTTTACACCGAATGACCAATTTTTTTACCAAATAAGTTAACCTCTCACCAAAAAGCCAACTTTGGTCAAAATTGTCCAGCTTTGACTCAATGAATAACTCATTGACCCAATAGGTCAACTTTTAACCAAAAAGTTAACTTTGGTCAAAATGGTCAATCCTTAACCCAATGACCAACCTATTAACCAGATAAGTCTACTTTTGACCAAAAAGTTAATTTTGATCAAAATTGTCAATTTTTGACCTAATGACCACCCCATTAATCCAATAGCACAACTTTTGAGCAAAACATCAAGTTTTGTTAAAATGGTCAATTTCCGACCCAATGAACATCCCATTAACAAGATAGGTCAACCTTTGTCCAAAAAGTGAACTTTGGTCAAAATGATCAATCCTTGACACAATGACCAACCCACAGACCCAATAGGTCAACTTTCGATCAAAATAGTCAATTTTCTACATAATGACCAATTATTGACCCAATAAGTCAATCCTACCAAAAAGGCAACTTTGGTCAAAATGGTTAATCTTTGACCCAATGAATAACCCATTGACCTAATAGTTCGCCTTTTGACAAAAAACTCGTCTTTGGTCAAAATGGTCAATCATTGACCCAATGACCAACCCTTTGACCCAATAGGTCAAGTTTTGACCAAAATGACAATTTTGGTCAAAGTGGTTAATTTTTAACCTAATGGCCACCCATTGACCCAATAAGTTAACTTTTGATCGAAAAGTCAACTTTGGTTAAAATGTTCAATTTCTGACCCAATGACCAACCCATTGACCCAATAGTAAACTTTTGACCAAAAAGTCAACTTTGGTCAAAGTGATTAATCTTTGACCCAATGACCAACCCATTGAAGCAATAGGCCAACTTTTGACCAAAAAGTAAATTTTGGTCAAAATAGTCAACTTTTGACCTATTGAGCGATTATAGACCCAATAAGTCAATCTCTTACCAAAAAGTCAACTTTAGTCAAAATGGTTAATCTTTGACGCAATGATCAACCAATTGACCTAGTAGGTCAACTTTTGACCAAAAAATCAACTTTGGTCAAAAAGGTCAATTTCTGACCCACTGAACAACCAATTGATCCACTATGTCAACTTTTGACCAAAAAGTCAACTTTATTCTAATTGGTAAATCCATGACCTAATAACCAACCCATTGACCCAATAAGTCAACTTTTGACCAAAAAGTCAATTTGGGTCAAGAAATTCAATTTTTGATCTACTGACCAATTATTGACCTGATAAGTCAATCTCCTACCAAAAAGTCAACTTTGGTCAAAATGGTCAATCCTTGACCTAATGACCAACTCATTCACTCAATTGGTCAACTTTTGACCAAAAAATCAACTTTTGTCAAAATGGTCAATCCTTGACCCAATGACCTAATATGTGAACTGTTGACCAAAAAGTCAACTTTTGTCAAAATGGTCAATTTCTGACTCAATGACCACCCAATTGACCAAAGGGTAGACTTTTGACCAAAAATTCAATATTTGTCAAAATAATCAATTTCAGACCCAATGACCTCCTCGTTAACCAAATGGGTCAACTTTTGATTAAAAAAGCAATTTTGGTCAAAATAGTCACTTTTGACCTATTGACTACCCAATTGACCCAATAGGTCAACCTTTGACCAAAAAATAAACTTTGGTATAAATAATCAATTTCTGACCCAATGACCAACCCATTGACCTAATAGGTCAACTTTTGACCAAAAAGTCAACTTTAGTCAAAATGGTCATTTCTTAAACCAATGACCAACCCATTGACACAATAGGCTAACATTCGTCTAAAAAGTCAACTTTAGTCAAAATAGTCAATTTTTGACCTAATGATAAATTATTGACCCAATAAGTCAATCTCAGATCAAAAAGACAACTTTTGTCATAATGGTCAATCTTCGACCCAATGACCAACCCGTTGACCAAATATGTCAACTTTTGACCAAAAAGTTAATTTTGATCGAAATTGTCAATTTTTAACTTAATGACCACCCCATTAACCCAATCGAACAACTTTTGACCAATACATCAAGTTTAGTTAAAATTGTCAATTTCTGACCCAATGACCAACCCATTAACACGATGTCGAAGATATTTTTTAGGTTGTGTTTTATTTTGAAGTGGGGTCGCCTAACAGAAATCTGTCGGCTAATTTCTTAATTTAATTAAAATAAATAATTTGAAAAGTAGTATTTGATTTTGAAAATAATTTCAAATTTGAAGGTTTTAAGATATGAGACTAAACCGAACTCACATCCCAAATAGTTTATATAAACGAGCACCGCACCACAAACCATGTATCTATCCCTAAAGATAGACACACTGCTTGACGGTGGGGCTCGATTAAATAAACTAGAAGATTTGTGACACCCGTCTTGGTCCGCGAACCAATTTTATAAGCCGACAAAATTCCCCCGTTTAATATGAAAACATTAAACAGGGTTTATATTACCCAGGTTCTTCAAAATTCCCTATAAGGCAAGCCCCTATAGTTAATTACATCTTAAGTGACGGGAATCACCTAAGAAAACTCTCGATAATAATCAATAATTTCGCTCTCAAGGATTTCAAAGTTTAAGTTTTCAAGGATTGAAATTTTGAATTTCAATAGGGAATGGATCAAGTTTAGAACATTTTGTTTTGTGAATCCAAAGGAAGAAAAGTAGGAGAAATCACGGATTCGAAGTGAACTTCGTAATTTCCCGACTATCCTATTGTTTGGCTTAGATTTAGAGAAAATCCTAATGTTTATTTAAAAGTTTTGATTTTGTCAATTTTAATTAATTAGGACTTATATTTATATGATAGAATCATACAAATAGCCTTGAAGATGCGAGGGTTTATGTCATATCGTACGACTACCTCGGAATCCTAAGTCCTATTAGTGGCTTAATTTGCAAGGCAAATGCCTAACAAAAGGTCGAGGATTTATGTCGCACTAAGCAAACTACCTCGAAATCCTATGGCTCGGTTATTTAATTCTAGGAAAGTTTTGCTGAAGTAGGCTCAGTGTTTTGCCGATGACGATGGCCGTGCCGCCCACCATGCTCCGAGCTCCTCGTTGTCGCGGAGGTTTAGTTTTAGAAATCATAAATCGAGAGATGAGAAAAGTGTTTTGGTTTAGAGAAGTCTTAATTTTCCAAGTGTTTTTTTTTATGTTTTGATTAAAACAAATCTTAAAGTTGATTATAACGACACCTGGTTAAGATCACACTGCTCCATCCTTCCGCATCATTATTTTTATCGGATTCACTTAGTCCGGATGAATTTGCTAAACTCAACCGAATGAGTTCCACACTTTCATTTAGACCGTGGAAATCCCGTTAGCAACACGTAGGTTACATCATCCGAGGTATTCCCGATCATCCAATAGGACGTTTTAATTTAGTTGCAATTGTAGTTTTGTGTTCTGTTTGTGATTAAATTTTGAGTTGTTTTATATTTTGAAATGTTGTGGCGGTGAATTTTATCTTACAATGACTTTTACAAGAAAGTAAATTGCAGGAAAGTAAATTGCAAGAAAGTAAATTGTAATAAAATAAAAGCGTACCTGGAGGGTCTTCCCGTCATCCCAAGCTACACTTAAAACACAATTAGAATATTTAAGCAAGTTCCTAGGTAAAGCTAAGGGAAGGGTTATGGTTTTCTACCAAACTGATAATCCTATAGCTAGTCATTTCCTATGACGTCTAGGTCTTTGTATTTTGGTTTAAGGACGATTTTCTTCATCAAAGAACGATTAAGTCCAATTTGTTCTTATAAATGTCCTATCATATTGAGGAAGTGCTTAAGAGGAATCTTAAACATCTTTTCAATTTTTCTAGGATTGTTTTAAGTCCAAATGAATTTAATTATACAAATGAATTAATCGTCCAAGAATTTCAAGTTTTATTGTTATCTCGTTTAGATGAACTAGGACATTTGAATATCCTATAAGTGAAGTAACATTTCATTTAATGTCCTATTTAGAGAGTTATGATAACTAAAACTTTCAACTAGTAATCGGTATTCCAAATGATTTGATTTAAGTTAAAGGGTTTAAATTTGGAATAGTGTTCAAGTTGCTTTATATTTAATTTAATTTAATTTAATTTAATTTAATTGAGTTTGATTTGATGTTGAATTAATTTAATTTGATTTGATTTAATTTTAATTTAATTTGATTTAATTTAATTTAATTTAATTTAATTTAATTGAGTTTAATTTAATTTAATTTAATTTTAATTTAACTTAATTTAATTTAATTTGTTTATTTAATTTAATTTAGTTTAATTTAATTTAATTCAACTTTTAATTTTAATTTAATTTAATTTAATTTAATTTAATTTAATTTACTTAATTTAATTTAATTTGATTTAATTTAATTTAATTATTTAATTTAATTTAATTTATTTAACTTAACTTAATTTTAATTTAATTTTATTTATTTTTTTTTAATTTTAATTGAATCTTTTTTTAAAAGAGTTTAATAATTTAATTTTAGTTTAATGATTAAGTCTTTCAATATTTTAAATTTGAGTTATCATTTTAATTAAGAATTGAATATTAATGAGATGATTAATTTAGGGATTTTTAAATTAAAGAATAAATTTCTTCCTAATAATATCCCTATTTTAATAATTCCAATTTTATTATTCTTCCACGTTTAATCAATTATTTAATTAAAGTTTAATCATTTTAAAATTGTTTAATGGGTTTCTACCCTTTAATTATTTAAATTTCAATCATCCAAATCAGATTAGGATCAAATATTTTACTTGTTAATTTTTTATTAAACCTAAAGTTTTAATTAAGGGTTAAAATTTTAATTACCATTTTACCCTCTAAGCTTAATGATTTCATAACTCACTAAATTGAACTCAAATGAACTTGAAATTTTTATGTGACTTCACTCATATGCCAATAAAGACATGAGAGGAGAAAATGTGATTTTTCTGTATTTAATTTATTTATATAATTATTTTTGGTAGAAAATAGAGATTTTCAAGGAAAATTTAATAACATGACCAAGGAAAGTTTCTGTCCTTAAGAAAATTAGGGGACATTCCTAATGACAAGAGAACCACTTGGACCAATTTTGGTGATTTTTTGAATTATATTATTTTTATTATAATTATTTTAAGTTTTGGAGTGTTAATTGATTTAAAAATAAAATAAATGTTGAAAAATGAATTTTATATTTTTCAAAAATCTCTCTGATATCAAGGAAACCAGAGAAGAAAATTTTGCAATTTTTTAATTTTACTATGATTTATTATAATTATTTTAGTGAAAATGCTAGAAAATACATTTTTTTTAATTTTAAAATTACCTTAAAGCTTTAAAATTTAATATCTCACTAAATAGACCTAAGAAAATGTGGGATTTGTTCCTATGTGATTAAAATTCAAAATGTGACATTTTGGTGAATTTTATTATTTTTGTGATTTTTATTATTTTTTAATTATTAAAATATTAAAATAATATTAAAAATCAACTTTTTTAGAAAATGGAAATTTTAATTTTCTTAGGTTCCCCTGATATCAGAGAGGCTCCAAAACCAATTTGGTGAATTTTTGAAAGGTATTTTGAAAGTTATGAATTTTTTAAATTTAAAATGACTAAGTGGCTTAATCAACCCAATTAGTGGGGCTAACCAAGTCCAATTGACCTCAAATTTTTATCATGTGTTCCTCTGATCCTAAAGGTCAGTGGGGAATTGATTTCAAGTCAATTTGATGTATGGTTAGCTCTAATTAATTAGAGACCTATTTTGGGTTTTTAAGCCAATTAGAGTTGTTTTAAATGAACTAAGTCAAAACCTATTTTTCCTAAGGTTCTCTGGTCATAAGGAACATCATCAAATTTTCCTAGAATTTATTTCACAACATGCTATTTATTGGAATTAAAATACTCAAAACAAGTAACTCTGAATTTGAAAAATCAATAACTTTTCATAGGGATGGCCTCCGACTTTGGAAAATTCAGGCAATGTTCCCAAATTCGGAGGCTTCAAAAGCCCTATGGTCTCATGCCATGGTGAATTGTATACATGCATGGAGAATTAAAATAATGCAGAGAGTAAATAAATTATAAAAAATAAAATACTTGATGAAATTAAATGATTTCTTTTCCACATTATTCTCCTCTGTTCACTCGAGCAAGATGGTATTTTTATTTTATTTTTCCGATTTTTCTACACGGAGATATGAATTTTCGAAGTTTAGGGAATTAAATAAATAGAAAAATATCCTAATTTTCTATTTATCCACGCGGCGCCGCGTCAACCTCGGCAGCTCCGAACGCACACGCGTCGCACTCCCATTCGACGCCGCCACCCGAGTCGGCAGCCCGGGCCCCGCGGTTCTCGTACCGGTCTCCCCGGTCCGACGCCATCCGAGCCGTTCGTCCGCGCGTGTATTGAACGGACCGGCATCCGTTCATCGTCCCCGAGCGTCCTCACCCGAGAGCCGTCCACACTAAATCCCTAAGATCTCACTCGATACTCAATGGATTTTTATGTTCTTATGCTTCTATGGATTCGTCTCTGAAGAGACGAACACATCTATACGGTTAACATGCATTGAAAATAAGGCATCCGAAATGGAGAATCTCCGGAAGCTCGGGATGAAGAATTAGCTCATACCTTTGCTCAGAGAAGTGTGGATTCAATCTGAGAGTTGTTGCACCTTCGATTGGATCCTAGCAAGCTCCAGATGAAGTCTCCTGGTCCGGTGAATTGTCCGGATGTGATTTCGACCAAGCCCGATCACAAAGCTTGGAGGCTGGAGCAACCGGGTGGCCCGGAGATGGGGCTTTTACTGGTGGACACCTTCCCTTGGTCTGGTGAAGGTGTAGAACCAATCAATTTGGGAATTGGCTCATTGTGGAGAAGTGTCCTGGTTTTGGGTGGAATTTCAACTCTGAAATTGAGCTCACAGAGGAGAAATGACAGGGGGATCTCACTGGGAATCAAGTGCTCTGTGTATGGGGAGGAGTCTGGAATAATTTTGGCAAAGTTTTGGCAAGGTTTGTGCTTGGCCCTTTCATGGCCGAGAGGGGTGGAGTTTAAATAGGAGAGGGTGGAGGGCCTCCCAGGGGAGCCGAGGCATGGGATCGACCTGCTCCGGTGAGGAGAAGAACGAGCCATGGTGACCACTAGGCATGGGGCAGCTCAGCAAGTGAGAATTTCAATGTTGGCTCACATGTGAGCTCTCGGCCATGGTGTTTTCCGCGGCCTCGGTGGCCGGCCAGTGCATCGGTCACCATCTTGGTCGTGAGGTCGTGCTGGGCTTAGTGCAATCAATTAAGATTGGCCATGTGTAAAGGGTTCGATTTAGATGGAATGGGGGCATGGCTAAATTTGAACTTAAATGGGTCAACCCACCCATTTGGGCTAGGTGCACCACCCAAGGCCTGGTTTTGGCCGAGGGAAAAGTGATTTGGCTCAGCATAATCGCAGTAGGTCAAGTCACCATCCAAGCACAATTAGGCATAAGCATGGTTAAGAGGAATCATGGGAGTGGTTAATCACCTTTAGGAATTAAGGAAAGAGTCTCCTCCTTTTGCCCAAAATGGCATGGTGACGTGTAAAGAGGCTCTCATGGCTTGCATATGGCTTGTGCATGGCTCCATGGCTCCATTTGGCTTGGGAAAAGGTTGGGTCAATTTCATAAAAATGGGTTTTAAGAATTTTGGATATTTTGGGGTGATTTGGCATGTGGCTTGATTTGGAATTATTTGATTGATGATTTTGGAACTTAGGGACAATTTTGATTAAATGGATGATGAAAGGAAGTGTCATGTGGGCTTTTGGATGAATTTGGGCTTTTGAATCTGAAGGGAGTGGGCTTTTAGGAAAGTTTAAGGGAAATGGGCTTTTGATTTTAGGATGGGCATTTGGATAAAAAATTTTGTGAAGAACTTTGTCAAATAAATGTCATAATTGGTTTAGGGATGTTCTATGAAGGGCTTGGAATCAATTTGATGTGATTTGGAGTTGAATTGGTTTGAATCTGGATTTATTTGGTAAGTGGGCCTATGTAGGTCCAAGTGGGCCAAGTTGGGCTAATGTTGGGCTAGGGTTGAAATTGATATAAAATCAATGTTGAGAAATGTTTATGGGGGTGTTTCAAAGAGGTTTTGGCTTTGGTTGGGCTTTGATTTTGGGGTTTGGGCTCATTTGGGTTAGGTTTGGGTTTAGGTCAAAATTGGGCCTTTTGGTTTTGGGTTGAATTTGAGTGGGGTTTGGGTCTAAATTTTGGGCAAATCATGTTAGTGTTTTGTTTGTGGGAATGTTAAGGAAGATTTAGAAAATATTTGGGGTTAATTGGAATTGAGTTGGGTGAGTTTGGGTTAGGTTTGGGTCATGGGTCCAAATTGGGCTTTAAGGCCAAAAGTGAGATTGGATCCAAATGTCAATCAAATTGGGCTTGGATTTGGTCTATATTGGTGTTGGGAATGTTTAATTGAAGTTTAGAATTGAATTGGACCAAAATTGGGGTCAATTGGGTAGGTTTGGTTTGACATTGGGTTCACTTAGGGTTAAAATGGGTCAAATTTGGGGTTTTGACAAAAGTAGGGTAAATTGACAAAATTGGCCCATGGTGTAGTTTGACAAAATGAAATTGGGAATATTTGGGATTTTTTGGAATTTTCGGGGAATTTTCTGAATTTTTGGATTTTTTGGCCAAGAGGGGTATTTTGGGTATTCGGAGGGTATCGGGAGGTTTTCTTGGAATTTTTGGTATTTTTGGGTATGGATGATCAGTTTAAGTGATGTGGAAATGTTTGGGATTGATTTTGGAGAATTTTGGGTAATTTGGAAATTTTCGAGAAATTTGGGTAATTTTAAGGGTTTTGGGTAGTTTAGCAGGTGTAGTGGTCCCGGGGTCAAAAATTGAAAATTTGGGAAATTGAAGATTGGGTGAATTTGGGTGGAAAGAAGTCATTTTGGTTGAGCCATGAAGCCATGAAGCCATATCAAGCCCATATGAGCCATGAAGGGACCCATTTGAGGCATTCACTACGTTGTTCCTAACCCTCTTAGCCAAGGGCTTAGGGGTTAAGGACCATCCATGTGAATCATCTACATGAGTCAGGAGGTCAAGTTAGGTATGGGTGTGGTTTTATGAGGTATGTGGAAGTGTAGTGTGTAGGTGTAGTGTATAAGTGTGGTGTGTGTAAGTCAGCCCCTTCACTGCGACCAGCCACCTGTGGCGGTTCAAGGCCAAAGAGTCCTATAGGAACTCATCCTTTAAACTTCCACATTTGATTTCAACCCTCTAGGTGATTAGGGGTCTACAATCAAGTTTGTGGAGTTTGCAGGAGTTAAGAAGTGGTTTGAATTTCTAAAAGGTGGGTCCCAATTCTAGTCCTCTAAGACAGTCAAAGGAAAAGCCTAAGGCTAGATCCTAAGTACTAAAGAGAAGAAGAGAAGACCTCATCAAAAATGAGGTCAACACACGATAGGTCAACTTTTATCCAAAAAGTCAACTTTAGTCAAAATGGTCAATCCTTGACCCAATGACCAACCCATTGACCCAATATGTCAACTTTCAACTAAAAATTCAATTTTGGTCAAAATAGTCAATTTTTTGACCTAATGACCAATTATTGACCCAAAAGGTTAACTTTTGACCAAAAAGTCAAGTTTGGTCAAAATTGTCAATTCTTGACCAAAAGACAAACTCATTGACCTAATAAGTCAACTTTTGAGCAAAATGTCAATTTTTGCCAATTTTTGACCTTTTGACCAATTATTGACCCAATAACTCAATCTCTGATCAAAAAGTCAGATTTGGTCATAATGGTCAATTCTTAACCTAATGACAAACCCATTGGCCCAATATGTCAACTTTTGACCAAAAAGTGAACTTTAGTCAAAATGGTAAATCCTTAAATCATTGACTAACCCACAGACCCAATAGATCAACTTTTGACCAAAGAGTCAATTTTGGTAAAAATAGTCAATTTTTGACCAAATGACCAATATTGACCCAATAGGTCTACTTTTGACCAAAAAGTCAACTTTGGTGAAAAAGGTCAATCCTTCACCCAAGGACCAACACATTGACCCAATAGGTCGACTTTTGAACAAAAAATCAACTTTTTTCAAAATGGTCAATCCTTGACCCAAAGAGAACTTTTGACCAAAAAGTCAATTTTGGTCAAAATTTTCAATTTTTGTCCTAATGACCACCTCATTTACCCCATCGATAAACTTTTGACCAAAAAGTTAAATTTGGTCAAAGTGGTCAATTTCTGACACAGACAACCCCATTGATCCAATAGGTCAATTTTGGTCCAAAAAGTCAATTTTGGTCAAAATAGTTAATTTTGACCTAGTGACAAATTATTGACCTAAAAACTCAATCTCTGATAAAAATGTCAATTATAGTCAAAATGGTCAATCCTTCACCCAATGACCAACCCATTGACCAAATAGTTCAACTTTTGTCCAAAAAGTCAACTTGGTCAAAATAGTTAATTTTTAATCTAATGACCAATTATTGACGCAATAAGTCAATCTCTGATCAAAAACTTAACTTTGGTCAAAATGGTCAATCATTGACCCAATGACCAACCCATTGACCAAATAGATCAACTTTTGACCAAAAAGACAATTTTGGTCAAAATAAGCAATTTTTGACCTAATGAACACCACATTGACCCAATAAATCAACTTTTGACTAAGAAGTTAACTTTGATCAAATTACTTAGTTTCTCACCCAATGACCAAAAAGTCAACTTTGGTCCAAATGGTCAACTCTTTACCCGATAACCAACACAATGACCAAATAGGTCAACTTTTGACCACAAAGTCAAATTTGGTCAAAATGGTCAATCCTTGACCTAATGACCAACCAATTGACCCAATAGGTCAACTTTTGATAAAAAAGTCAATATTGGTCAAAATAGTCAAATTTTTCTCTAATGACCACCCCATTGACCCAATAGGTCAACATTTGACAAAGAAGTCAAGTTTGTTTAAAATGGTGAATTTCTGATCCAATGACCAACCCATTGACCCAATAAGTCAACTTTTGACAAAAAGTCAACTTTTGACAAAAAGTCAACTTTTGTCAAAATCGTCAATTTCTGACATAATGACCACCCAATTGACCCAATGGGTCAACTTTTGGAACAAAAATTCAATTTCAGTCAAAATAATCAATTTTTGACCGAATGACTAATTATTGACCCAATAAGTCAATCTCTGACCAAAAAGCCAACTTTGGTCGAAATGTTCAATCTTTAACCCAATGAATAACTCATTGACCCAATAGGTCAACTTTTGACCAACAAAATCAATATTAGCAAAAATAGTCAATCCTTAACCAAATGATTAACATATTGACCAAATAAGTCAACTTTTGACCAAAAAGTTAATTTTGATCAAAATGTTCAATTTTTGACCTAATGATCACGCCATTAACACAGTAGGACAACTTTTGACCCAATGACCTAATGACCAACCCATTAACAAGATAGGTTAACTTTTGACAAAAAAGTTAACTTTGATCTAAATGGTCAATCCTTGACCCAATGACAAACCCGTATACCCAATAAGTAACCTTTTGACCAAAATAATCAATTTTTGACAAGGCCAATTATTGGCCCAATTAGTCAATCTCTGACCAAAAGGTCAACTTTGGTCAAAATGGTCAATCCTTGACCCAATGACCAACCAATTTACCCAATAGGTCAACTTTTAACCAAAAAGTGAACTTTAGTCAAAATAGTCAATCCTTGACACAATGACCAACCCACTGACACAATAAGTTAACATTTGACCAAAAAGTAAATTTTGGTCAATATAGTTAATTTTTTACATAATGAGCACCCCATTGACCCAATAGGTCAACTTTTGACCAAAAGTCAATTTTGGTGAAAATGGACATTTCTGACCTATTGACAAACCCATTGATCCGATAGGTGATGTTTTAACCAAAAAATCAACTTTAGTCAAAATGATCAATCCTTGACCCAATGACCAACCCATTTACCCAATATGTCAACTTCTTACCAAAAAGTCAACTTTGGTCAAAATGGTAAATACTTGACCAAATAACCAACTCATTGACCCCATAGGTTAACTTTTAACCAAAAAAGTCAGTTTTGGTCAAAATAGTTAATTTTTGACCTAATGACCATCCATTGACCCAATGGGTCAACTTTTGACCAAATAGTGAATTTTGATTAAAATGGTCAATCCTTGACACAATTACATACCCATTGACCCAATTGCTCAACTTTTAACAAAAAAGTAAATTTTGGTCAAAATAGTAAATTTTTAACCTAATAACCTCCCCATTGACCCAATATGTCAACTTTTGTCCAAAAAGTCAACTTTAGTTAAAATGGTCAAGTTCTGACCCAATAACAAACTCATTGACCCAATAGGTCAATTTTTAACCAAAAAGACAACTTTGGTCAAATAGGTCAATCTGTGACCTAATGACCAATCCATTGACTAAATAGAACAACTTTTGACCAAAAATTCAATTTTGGTCAAAATAGTCAATTTTTGAACTAATCACCATGCCAATGACCAAATATATGAACTTTTGAGAAAAAAGTCAGCTTCTGTCAACATGGTTAATTTCTGACCTATTGACTAAAAAGTAAACTTTGGTCAAAAGGGTTAATCCTTAACCCAATAACCAACTCATTAAACCAATATATCACCTTTTAACCAAAAAGTCAACTTTCGTCAAAATGTTCGATCCTTGACCCAGTGACTAACCAATTGACCCAATAGGTCAACTTTAGACCAAAAAGTCAATTTTGGTCAAAATAGTCAATTTTTTACCTAATGACCAACCCATTGACCCAATAGGTCATCTTTTGACAAAAAGTTAGCTTTGGTCAAAATGGTCAATTTCTAACATAATGACCACCCAATTAACCTAATGGGTCAACTTTTAGCCAAAAATTCAATTTTGGTCAAATAATCCATTTATGACAGAATGACCAATTATTGACCCTATAAGTCAATCTCTGACCAAAAGAAAACTTTGGTCGAAATGATTAATCTTTGACCCATTGACCAACCCATTGACACAATAGGTCAACTTTTGATCAAAAAGTTAACTTTGGACAAAATGGTAAATTTTTGACCCAATAAACTACCCATTGACCCAATAGGTCAACCTTTAACCAAAAAGTTTACTTTGGTCAAAATGGTCATTCCTTAACCCAATGACAAACCCATTGACCCAATTGGTCAACTTTTAACCAAAAAGTTAAATTTGGTCAAAAAGTCAATTTTTAACCTAATGACCAATTTTTGACTCAATAAGTCAATCTCTGACCAAAAATTCAACTTTTGTCAAAGTGGTAAATCATTAACCCAATGACCAGCCTATTGACTCAATGGGTCAACTTTTGACAAAAAGTGAAATTTGGTCAAAATGGTCAACCCTTCACCCAATGACCAACTCATTGATCCAATATGTCAACTTTTTACAAAATATCAATTTTGGTCAAAATAGTCAATTTTTTACCTAATGACTCAAAACGTCAACTTTTGACCAAAAAGTTAACTTTGATCAAAATGGTCCATTTCTGACCCAATGACCACCCCGTTGACCAAATGGGTCAATTTTTGACCAAAAATTCTATTTTGGTCAAAATAGTAAAATTTTTACCAAATTTTTGACCAAATGACCAATTATTGACCCAATAAGTCAATCTCTAACTAAAAAGTCAACTTTAGACAAAAAGGTCAATCCTTGACCCAATGACCAACCCATCGACCCAATAGGTTAACTTTTGACCAAAAAGTTAACTTTGGTCAAAATGGTCAATCCTTGGCCCAATGACCTACCCAATGACCCAATAGGTCAACATTTGACCAAAATATCAAATTTGATCAAAATAGTCAATTTTTGACTTAATGACCCAAAAGGTCAATTATTAAAAAAAAAGTCAACTTTGGTCAAAATAGTCGATTTTTAACTTATTGAGCACCTCATTGACCCAATAAGTCAACTTTAGACCAAAAAGTCAACTTTATTAAAAATGGTCAATTTCTGACCTAAAGACCAACCCATGGACCCATGAGATCAACTTTTGAACAAAAAGTCGACTTTGGTCAAAATGGTCAATCATTTACCAAAAGACCAACCCATTGGCCCAATAGGTCAACCTTTAACCAAAAAGTCAATTTTGTTCAAAATAGTTAATTTCTGACCTAATGACCACCCCATTGATCCAATAGGTTAACTTTTGAGAAAAAGTAAACTTTGGTCGATATGGTCAATTTCTGACCCAATGACCACCCCATTGAGCAAGTGGGTTAACTTTTGACCAAAAATTCAATTTTGGTCAAAGTAGTCTAATGCCCAATTATTAACCCAATAAGTCAATCTCTGACCAAAAATTCAACTTTGGTAAAAAAGATCAATGATTGACCCAATGACCAACTCATTGACTCAAAAGGTCAACTTTTGACCAAAAAGTTAACTTTGGTCAAAATGGTCAATCCTTGACCTAGTGACCAATCCATGACATATTACGTCAAAATAGTTAACTTTTAACCAAAATATCAATTTTGGTCAAAATAGTTATTTTTGACCTAATGAACACCCATTGACCCAATAGGTCAACTTCTGACTAAAAGGTCAACCTTGGTCAAAATGGTCAATTTCTAACCCAATGACCAACCAATTGACCCAATAGGTCAACATTTAACCAAAAAGTTAACTCTGGTTAAAATGGTTAATTCTTGACCCAATAACCAAGTCAATGGCCCAATAGGTCAAGTTTTGAAGAAAAAGTCAAATAAAAAAAAGCCAATTTTTGACCTAATAATCAATTATTAACTTAATAAGTCAATCTCTTACCAAAAAGTCAACTTTGTTCAAAATGATTAATCCTCGACACAATGACTAATCCACTGACTCAATTTGTCAAATTTTGACCAAAAAGTCAACTTTAGTCAAAATGGTCAATCCTTGACCCAATGACCAACCCATTGACTAAATTGGTCAACTTTTGACCAAAAAATCTACTTTGTTCAAAATGGTCAATCCTTGACCCAGTGACCAACCCATTAATCCAATAGGTCAACCTTAGACCAAAAAAGCAATTTTGGTCAAAATTGTCAATTTCTGACTTGGGGACAAATTATTGACCTAATAAGTGAATATCTGACAAAAAGTCAACTTTGGTCAAAATGATCAATCCTTGACCCAATGACCAACCCATTGACCTAATAGTTCAACTTTTGACCAAAAAGTCACCTTACTCAAAATGTTCAATCCTTGAACCAACGACCCAATAGGGCAACTTTTGACCAAAAAGTCCATTTTGGTCACAATAGTCAATTTTTGATCGAATGCCCACCACATTTACCCAATAAGTCAATCTCTGGCTAAAAAGTCAATTTTGATCAAAATGGTCAATACTTGACCGATTGATTTATCCATAGACCAAATAGGTCAACTTTTAACCCAAAAGTTAACTTTGGTCAAAATGATCAATCCTTGACCCAATGACCAACTCATTATCCCAATGTGTCAGCTTTAGACCAAAAAGTCAATTTTGGTCAAAAAAGTCAATTTTTGACATAATGACCTATTATTGACCCAATAAGTTAATCTTTGACAAAAAATTTAACTTTGGTCAAAATGGTCAATCGTTTACCCAATGAACACCCCATTGACCTAATAGGTCAACTCTTAACAAAAAGTCAACTTTGGTCAAAATGGTCAATCCTTGATCCAATGACAAAATAGGTGAACTTTTGACCAAAAAGTCAATTTTGGTCAAAATAGTTAATTTTTGACCTAATCACCAATTATTGACCCAATAAGTCAATCTCTGATCAAAAAGTGGACTTTGGTCAAAATTGTCAATCCTTGACCCAATGCTTAACTGATTGACCCAATAGGTCAACTTTTGACCAAAAAATCAACTTTGGTCAAAATGGTCAATTTCTGAGGCAATGGCCAACTCATTGACCCAATAGGTCAACTTTTAAACAAAAGGTCAACTTTGGTCAAAATAGTCAATTTTTGACCTAATGACCAATCTCTGACCAAAAAGTCAATTTTGGTCATAATGGTCATTCCTTGACCCAAGGACAAACCCATTGACCCAATAGGTCAACTTTTGACCAAAAAGTTAACTTTGGCCAAAATGTTAAATCTTAAACCCAATGACCAACCCATTGACCCGATAGATCGACTTTTGATAAAAATGTCAGTTTTGGTCACAATAATCAATTTTTAACCTAATAACTAATATTGACTCAATATGTCAACTTTTGACCAAAAATTCAACTTTGAACAAAAAGGTAAATCCTTAACTTAATGACCCATTGAGCCAATATGTCAACTTTTGATAAAAATGTCATCATTGGTCAAAATGGTCAATCCTTGACCCAATGACAACCCGTTGACCCAAAAGGACAACTTTTAACCAAAAAGTCAATTTTGGTCAAAATGGTCAATATTTGACCTAATGACAAACTCATTGACCCAATAGGTAGACTTTTAACCAAAAAGCTAAATTTGGTCAAAATGGTTAATTTCTGACACAATGACCACCCATTGACTCAATGGGTCAACTTTTGACGAAACATTCAATTTTGGTAAAAATAGTCAATTTTTTACCTAATGACAAATTATTGACCCAATAAGTCAATCTTTGATCAAAAAAACAACTTTGGTCAAAATGGTCAATCTTTGACCCAATAAACAACCAATTGACCCAATAGGTCAACTTTTGACCAAAAAGTCAATTTTTTGTCAAAATAGTCAATTTTTGACCTAATGACCAATTATTGACCCAATAAGTCAATTTGTGGCAAAAAAGTTAACTTTGGTCAAAATAGTAAATCATTGACCAAAGGACCAACCCATTGACCAAATAGGTCATCTTTAACTAAAAAGACATTTTGCTCAAAATAGTTAATTTTTGACCTAATGAACACCCCATTAACATAATAAGTCAATTTTTGACCAAAAAGTCAACTTACGTCAAAATGATTAATTCCTCACCCAATGACCAAAAAGTCAACTTTGGTCAAAATGGTTAATTCTTGACCCAATAACTAACACATTGACCCAATAGGTCAACTTTTGACCGAAAAGTCAAATTTGGTTAAAATTGTCAATCCTTGACCCAATGACCAACTGAGTGACCCAATAGGTTAACTTTTGACTAAAAAGTTAATTTTGGAAAAAATAGAAAACTTTTTCTTTAATGACCACCCCATTTACCCGATAGGTCAACTTTTGACAAAAAAGTCAAGTTTGGTCTAAACAATGAATTCTTGATCCAATGACCAACCCATTGACCTAATAGGTAAACTTTTGATAAAAAGTCTACTTTTGTCAAAATGGTCAATTTCTGACATAATGACCACCCAATTGACCCAATGGGTCAACTATTGAACAAAAATTCAATTTCAGTCAAAATATTCAAATTTTGACTAAATGACCAATTATTGACCAATAAGTCATCTCTGACCAAAAAGCCAACTCTGGTCGAAAAGGTCAATCTTTGACCCAATGAATAACTCATTGACCTAATTGGTAAACTTTTGACCAAAAAGTCAACTTTGCTCAAAATGGTCAATCGTTGAGCCAATGACCAACCCACTGACGAAATAGGTCAACTTTTGACCAAAAAGTTAATTTTGATCAAATTTGTCAATTTTTAACCTAATGACCACCACACTAACCTAATAGGACAACTTTTGATAAAAAAACATCAAGTTTGGTTAAAATGGTCAATTTCTCACCCAATGACCATCCCATTAACACGATAGGTCAAATTATGACCAAAAAGTCATCTTTGGTCAAAATGGTCAATCCTTGACCCAATGACAAACTCACAGACCCAATAGGTTAAATGTTTACCAAAATTGTCAATTTTGACATAATGACCAACCATTGACCCAATAGGTCAACGTTTTACCAAAAAGTCAACTTTCGTCAAAATGGTCAATCCTCGACCAAATAACCAACCTATTGACTCAATAGGTCAACTTTTGACCATAAAGTCAATTTTGGTCAAAATAGTCAATTTTTGACCTAATGACCACCCATTGACTTAGTGGGTCAACATTTAACCAAAATATGAATTTTTGTCAAAATGGTCAATCCTTGACCCAATGAAAAACCCATTGACCCAATTGGTCAACATTTAACAAAACAGTAAATTTTGGTCAAAATAGTCAATTTTTAACCTAACAACCTCCTCATTGACCCAAAAGGGCAATTCTTGACCAGAAAGTCAACTTTAGTTAAATGATCAAGTTCTGACCTAATAACCAACACATTGACCCAATAGGTCAATTTTTGACCAAAAAGATAAATTTAGTCAAAATGGTCAATCTTTGACCTAATGACCAACTCATTGATTAAATGGTCAACTTTTAACCAAAAAGTCAATTTTGGTCAAAATAGTCAATTTTTGACCTAATGACCACTCAATGACTAAATAGATGAACTTTTGACAAAGAAGTCAGCTTTGGTCAACATGGTTAATTTATGAATCAATGACCAAAAAGTCAACTTTGGTCATAAGGGTCATTACTTGACCTAATAACCAACTCATTGAACAAATATGTCAACATTTAACAAAAAAGTCAACTTTGGTCAAAATGGTCAATCCTTGACCCAATGACTAACCCATTGACCGAATAGGTCAACTTTTGACCAAAAAGTCAATTTTCATCAAAATAGTTAATTTTTTACCTAATGACCACCCCTTTGACCCAATAGGTCAAGTTTTGACAAAAAGTTAAGTTTAGCCAAAATGGTCAATTTCTTACCCAATGACCAACCCATTGACCCAATAGGTCCATTTTTGACAAAAAGTCAACTTTGGTCAAAATGGTCAATTACTGACATAATGACAGCCCAATCAACCCAATAAGTCAATCTCTGACCAAAAAGTAAACTTCGGTCGAAATGATCAATCTTTGACCTAATGACCAACCCATTGACCCAATAGTCAACTTTTGACTAAAAAGTCAACTTTGGTCAAAATGGTCAATCCTTGACCCAATCACCAACCCATTGACCCAGTAGGTCAACTTTTGACCAAAAAGTGAATTTTGGTGAAAATTGTCAATTTTTGACCTAATGACCACTCCATAAACCCAATTGGTCAATTTTTGACCAAAAAGACTTATTTGGTTAAAATGGTCAATTTCTGACCCAATGACCAACCCATTGAACCAATAGGTCAACTTTTGATCAAAAAGTTAACTTTGGTCAAAATGGTCATTCCTTGACTCAATGCCCAACCCATAGACCCAATAGGTCAATTTTTAACCAAAATAGTCAATTTCAGACATAATGACCAGTTTTTAACCCAATACGTCAATCTCTGACTAAAAAGTCAACTTTGGTCAAAATTGTCAATCCTTGACCCCAAGGACCAACCGATTGACCCAATAGGTTAACTTTTGACCAAAAAGTGAACCTTATTCAAAATAGTTAATCCTTGACACAATAACGAAGCAATTGACCCAATAGGTTAACTTTTGACCAAAAAGTAAATTTTGGTCAATATAGTCAATTTTTGACCTAATGACCACCTCAATAACCCAATATGTCAACTTTTGACCAAAAGGTCAACTTTGGTCAAAATGGTTAGTTTCTGACCCAATGACCACCCCATTAACCATTGGGTCTACTTTTTACCAAAAATCTAATTTTAGTCAAAATATTTAATTTTTGACCTATTGACGAATTATTGACCTAATAAGTCAATCTTCAACCAAAATGCTAACTTTGGTCTCAAGTGTCAATCCTTGACCCAATGACCGACTCATTAACCCACTAGGTCAACTATTGACAAAAAATTCAATTTTGGTCAAAATGGTCAACATAATGACCCAATCGGTCAACTTTTGACCAAAAAGCAATTTTGGTCAATATAGTCAATTTTTGACTTAATGACCACCCAATTGAACCAATAGCTAACCTTTTGACCAAAAAGTTAACTTTGGTCAAAATGGTCAATTTCTGACCTAATGACCACCCCATTGACCCAATGGGTCAACTTTTGACCAAAAAGTTAACATTTGGTCAAAATGGTCAATTCTTGACCCAATCACCAACCCATTGTTCCAATAGATTAACTTTTGACCAAAAAGTCAATTTTGGCCAAAATAGTCAATTTTTGACCTAAAGATCAATTATTAATCCAATATGTCAATCTCTTATCAAAAGTCAATTTAGTCAAATCGGTCAATCCTTGACCCAATGACCAACCCATTGAACCAATTGGTCAACCTTTGACCAAAATATCAACATGGGTCAAAATGGTCAATCATTGACCCAATGAAAAAATAGGTCAACTATTGACCAAAAAGAAATTTTGGTCAAAATATTCAATTTTTGAGCTAATGACCACCTATTTGACCCAACGGGTCCACTTTTGACCAAAAATTTAATTTTGCTCAAAATCATCAATTTTTGACCGAATGACCAATTATTGACCTAGTAAGTCAATCTCTAACCAAAAAGTCAACTTTGGTCGAAATGGTCAATCTTTAACCCAATGACCAATCCACTGACCTAATAGGTCAACTTTTGACCAAAAGTCAACTTTGGTCAAAATGGTCAAGTCATTGACCCAACGACCAAGTCATTGACCCAACAAGTCAACTTTTGATTAAAAAGTCAATTTTTGACCCATCGACTAATTATTGACCCTAAAAGTCAATCTCTGACTAAAAAGTTAAATTTGGTCATGATGTTCAATCCTTGACCCAATGACAAAGCCATTGACCCAAAAGGTCAAATTTTGACCAAAAAGTCAACCTTGATAAAAATGGCAAATCCTGGACCCAATGACCAACCCACTGACCCAACAGATCACTTTTGACCAAAAAAATCAATTTTGGTCAAAATAGTCATTTTTTTACCAAAAGACCAATTACTGACACAATAAGTTAATATCTTATCAAAAAGTCAACTTTAGTAATAATGGTCAATCCTAGACCCAATGACCAACCCATTGACCTAAATGGTCAACTTTTGACCAAAAAATCAACTTTGGTCAAATTGGTCAATCCTTGACCAAATGACCAACCCAGAGAACCAATATGTCAACTTTTAACCAAAAAGTAAATTTTGGTCAAATTAGTCAATCTTTGACCTAATGGACACCACATTGACCCAATAAGTCAACTTTTAACCAAAAAGTTAATTTTGTTCAAAATGGTCAATTTCTGACTCAATGACCTCCACGTTAACCCAAAAGTGTTTGACCAAAAAATAAATTTTGGTGAAATAAGTCAATTTTTAACCTAATGACCAATTATGGACCCAATAAATCAACTTTTGACCAAAAATTTAATTTTGGTCAAAATAGTCAATTTTTGACCTAATGACCAATTATTGACCCAATAAGTCAATCTCTGACCAAAAAGTTAACTTCCGTCAAAATGGTCAATCCTTAACCCAATCACCAAACCATTGACCCAAAAGGTCAACTTTTAACGAAAAAGTCAATTTTGGTCAAAATGGTTAATTTTTGACCCAATGACCAACTCATTGACCCAATAGGTCAACTTTTGACTAATAAGTTAATTTTGGTCAAAATTGTCAATTTTTGACCTAATGACCAACCCATTAACACAATTGGTCAACTTTGATTCAAAAGTCATGTTTGGTCAAAATGCTCAATTTCTGGCCCAATGGCCAACCAATAGATCAATAGGTCATCTTTTGATCAAAAAGTCAACTTTAGTCAAAATGGTCAATCTTTGAGCCAAAGACCAACCTACAGTACCTAACAAGTCAACTTTTGACCAAAATAGTCATTTTTTGCATAATGACCAGTTATTGACCCAATAAGTTAATCTCTGACCAAAAGTCAACTTTGGTCAAAATGGTCAAACCTTGACCCCAATGTTCAACAAACCAATTGACCCAATAGATCAACTTTTGACCAAAAAGTAAACTTTGTTTAAAATAATCAATCCTTGACACAATGACCAAACCTTTGACACAATAGGTCAACTTTTGACCAAAAAGTCAATTTTGGTCAATAAAGTCAATTTTCGAAGTAATGACCACCTCATTGACCTAATAGGTCAGTTTTTGACCAAAAAGCAACTTTGGTTAAATTGGTCAATTTGTGACCCAATGACCACTACATTGACCCAATGAGTCAACTTTTGACCAAAAAGTTATCTTTGCTCAAAATGATCAATTCTTGACCTAATGACGAGCCCATTAACCCAATAGGACCAAAAACTCCATTTTGATCAAAATAGTCAATTTTTGACCTAATGAATAATTATTGACTCAATAAGTCAATCTCCTAGCAAAAAGTCAACTTTGGTCAAAATGGTCAATCCTTGACCCAATGACCAACCCATCGACCCAATAAGTCATCTTTTGACCAAAAAGTAAACATCGGTCAAAATGGCCAATCCTTGACCTATTGACCCAATAGGTTAACTTTAGACCAAAAAGGAATTTTGGTCAAAATAGTCAATTTTTAACCTAATGACCACCTGGTTGACTCAATGGGTACACTTTTTACCAAAAAATTAATTTTGATCAAAACAATCAATTTTTGACCAATGACCAATTATTGACCCAGTATGACAATCTCTGACCAAAAAGTCAACTTTGGTTGAAATGGTCAAACCTTGACCCCAATGTTCAACCAACAATTGACCCAATAGATCAATTTTTGACCAAAAAGTAAATGTTATTTAAAATAATCAATCCTTTGACATAATGTGTCAACTTTTGACCAAAAAGTCAACTTTGCTCAATAAAGTCAATTTTTGACGTAATGACCACCTCATTGACCTAATTGGTCAATTTTTGACCAAAAAGTTAACTTTGGTCAAAATGGTCAATTTCTGACCTAATGACCACCCCATTGACCCAATGGGTCAACTTTTGACCAAAAAGTTAACATTTGGTCAAAATGGTCAATTCTTGACCCAATGACCAACCCATTGTTCCAATAGATTAACTTTTGACCAAAACGTCAATTTTGGCCAAAATAGTCAATTTTTGACCTAAAGATCAATTATTAATCCAATATGTCAATCTCTTATCAAAAAGTCAATTTGGTCAAATTGGTCAATCCTTGACCCAATGACCAACCCATTGAACCAATTGGTCAACCTTTGACCAAAATATCAACATGGGTCAAAATGGTCAATCATTGACCCAATGAAAAAATAGGTCAACTATTGACCAAAAAGAAATTTTGGTCAAAATATTCAATTTTCGAGCTAATGACCACTCTATTCGACCTAACGAGTCCACTATTGACCAAAAATTTAATTTTGCTCAAAATCATCAATTTTCGACCGAATGACCAATTATTGACTCTAGTAAGTCAATCTCTAACCAAAAAGTCAACTTTGGTCGAAATGGTCAATCTTTAACCCAATGACTAATCCACCGACCTAATAGTCAACTTCGACCAAAAGTCAACTTTGGTCAAAATGGTCAATTCTTGACCCAAAGACCAAGTCATTGACCCAACAAGTCAACTTTTGATTAAAAAGTCAATTTTTGACCCATCGACTAATTATTGACCCTAAAAGTCAATCTCTGACTAAAAAGTTAAATTTGGTCATGATGTTCAATCCTTGACCCAATGACAAAGCCATTGACCCAAAAGGTCAAATTTTGACCAAAAAGTCAACCTTGGTAAAAATGGCAAATCCTGGACCCAATGACCAACCCACTGACCCAACAGATCACTTTTGACCAAAAAAATCAATTTTGGTCAAAATAGTCATTTTTTACCAAAAGACCAATTACTGACACAATAAGTTAATATCTTATCAAAAAGTCAACTTTAGTAATAATGGTCAATCCTAGACCCAATGACCAACCCATTGACCTAAATTGTCAACTTTTGACCAAAAAATCAACTTTGGTCAAATTGGTCAATCTCTGACCAAACGACTAACCCAGAGAACCAATAGGTCAACTTTTAACCAAAAAGTAAATTTTGGTCAAATTAGTCAATCTTTGACCTAATGGACACCACATTGACCCAAAAAAGTCAACTTTTAACCAAAAAGTTAACTTTGTTCAAAATGGTCAATTTCTGACTCAATGACCTCCACGTTAACCCAAAAGTGTTTGACCAAAAATTAAATTTTGGTGAAATAAGTCAATTTTTAACCTAATGACCAATTATGGACCCAATAAATCAACGTTTAACCAAAAATTCAATTTTGGTCAAAATAGTCAATTTTTGACCTAATGACCAATTATTGACCCAATAAGTCAATCTCTGACCAAAAAGTTAACTTCCGTCAAAATGGTCAATCCTTAACCCAATCACCAAACCATTGACCCAAAAGGTCAACTTTTAACGAAAAGTCAATTTTGGTCAAAATGGTTAATTTTCGACCTAATGACCAACTCATTGACCCAATAGGTCAACTTTCGACTAATAAGTTAATTTTGGTCAAAATTATCGATTGTTGACCTAATGACCAACCCATTAACACAATCGGTCAACTTTGATTCAAAAGTCATGTTTGGTCAAAATGCTCAATTTCTGGCCCAATGGCCAACCAATAGATCAATAGGTCATCTTTTGATCAAAAAGTCAACTTTAGTCAAAATGGTCAATCTTTGAGCCAAAGACCAACCCACAGACCCAACAGGTCAACTTTTGGCCAAAATAGTCAATTTTTTGCATAATGACCAGTTATTGACCCAATAAGTTAATCTCTGACCAAAAGTCAACTTTGGACAAAATGGTCAAACCTTGACCCCAATGTTCAACAAACCAATTGACCCAATAGATCAACTTTTGACCAAAAAGTAAACTTTGTTTAAAATAATCAATCCTCGACACAATGACCAAACCTTTGACACAATAGGTCAACTTTTGACCAAAAAGTCAATTTTGGTCAATAAAGTCAATTTTCAAGTAATGACTACCTCATCGACCTAATAGTGCCAGCTTTTACAAAAAGCAACTTTGGTTAAATTGGTCAATTTGTGACCCAATGACCACTACATTGACCCAATGAGTCAACTTTTGACCAAAAAGTTATCTTTGCTCAAAATGATCAATTCTTGACCTAATGACGAGCCCATTAACCCAATCAGACCAAAAACTCCATTTTGATCAAAATAGTCAATTTTTGACCTAATGAATAATTATTGACTCGATAAGTCAATCTCCTAGCAAAAAGTCAACTTTGGTCAAAATGGTCAATCCTTGACCCAATGACCAACCCATCGACCCAATTAGTCATCTTTTGACCAAAAAGTAAACATCAATCAAAATGGTCAATCCTTGACCTATTGACCCAATAGGTTACTTTAGACCAAAAAGGAATTTTGGTCAAAATAGTCAATTTTTAACCTAATAACCACCTGGTTGACTCAATGGGTACACTTTTTACCAAAAAATTAATTTTGATCAAAACAATCAATTTTTGACCAATGACCAATTATTGAACCCAAGATGACAATCTCTGACCAAAGAGTCAACTTTGGTTGAAATGGTCAAACCTTGACCCCAATGTTCAACCAACAATTGACACAATAGATCAATTTTTGACCAAAAAGTAAATGTTATTTAAAATAATCAATCCTTTGACATAATGTGTCAACTTTTGACCAAAAAGTCAACTTTGCTCAATAAAGTCAATTTTTGACGTAATGACCACCTCATTGACCTAATTGGTCAATTTTTGACCAAAAAGTCAACTTTGGTCAAATTGGTCAATTTCTGACTCAATGACCACCCCATTGACCCAATGGGTCAACTTTTGACAAAAAATTTATCTTTGGTCAAAATGGTCGATTCTTGACCCAATGACCAGCTCATTAACCCAATAGGACCAAAAACTCCATTTTGATCAAAATAGTCAATTTTTTACCTAATGACCAATTATTGACTCAATAAGTCAATCTCTCAGCAAAAGTCAACTTTGGTCAAAATGGTCAATCCTTGACCCAATGACTAACCGATCGACCCGATTGGTCATCTTTTGACCAAAAAGTAAACTTTGGTCAAAATGGTCAATCCTTGAGCTATTGACCCAATAGGTCAACTTTAGACCAAAATGGAATTTTGGTCAAAATAGTCAATTTTTGACCTAATGACCACCCGGTTGACTCAATGGGTAAACTTTTGACCAAAAATTTAATTTTGATCAAAATAATCAATTTTTGACCGAATGACAAATTATTGATCTAGTAAGTCAAACTCTAACCAAAAAGTCAACTTTGTTCGAAATGATCAATTTTTGACCCATTGACCAACCCACTGACCCAATAGGTCAACTTTTGACCAAAAAGTCAACTTTGGTCAAAATGGTCGATTCTTGACACAATGACCAACTCATTGAACCAACATGTTAACTTTTGAACAAAAAGTCAATTTTGGTCAAAATAGTCAATTTTTGACCTAATGACCAATTATTAACCCAAAAAGTCAATCTCTCACCAAAAAGTCAAATTTGGACATAATGATCAATCCGTGACCCAATGACAAACCCATTGACCCAAAAGGTTAACTTTTGACAAAAAAGTCAACTTTGGTCAAAATGGTAAATCGTTGACCCATTGACTAACCCATTGACCCAATAGATCGACTTTTGACTAAAAAGTCAATTTTGGTCAAAAAAGTAATTTTTTGCCTAATGACCAATATTGACCCAATAGGTCAACTTTTGACCAAAAAGTCAACTTTGGTAAAAATGGTCAATCCTTGACCTAATGACAAACCAATTAACCTAAAAGGTCAACTTTTCACCAAAAAGTCAACTTTAGTCAAAATGGTCAATCCTTTACCCAATGACTAACATATTGACCTAAAAGGATAATTTTTGACCAAAAAGTCAATTTTTATTAAAATTGTCAATTTTTTACCTAATGACCACCTTATTAACCCAATAGGTCAACTTTTGACCAAAAAGTTAAATTTTGTCAAAATAGTTAATTTCTGACACAATGACCACCCCATTGACTCAATGGGTCAACTTTCGACCAAAAATTCAATTTAGGTCACAATAGTCAATTATTAACCAATGACCAATTATTGACCCAATAAGTTAATCTCTGACCAAAAAGTAAACTTTAGTCAAAATGGTCAATCCTTAACCCAATGACCAACCCATTGATCCAATAGGTCAACTTTTGACCGAAAAGTCAATTTTGATCAAAATTGTCAATTTTTGACCTAATGACCATATATAGACCTAATACGTCAATCTCTGATCGAAAAGTCAACTTTGGTAAAAAATAGTCAATCATTGAACCAATGACCAACCCAATGACCCAATTGGTCAACTTTTGAGCAAAAAGTCCACTTTGGTCAAAATGGTTAATCCTTGACCCAATGACCCAATATGTCAATCTTTGACCAAAAAGCAATTTCGGTCAAAAAAGTCAATTTTTTACCTAAAGACCACCAAGTTGACCTAATGGGTCAAATTTAGCCTAAAATTTAGTTTTGATCATAATAATCAATGTTTGGCCGAATGACCAATTATTGACCTAGTAAGTCAATATTTGACCAAAAAGTCAACTTCGGTCGAAATGGTCAATCTTTGACCCAATGACCAACCCACTGACACAATAGGTCAACTTTTTACCAAATACTCAACTTTGGTCAATATGGTCAATCCTTGACCCAATGACAATCTCATTGACCCAATAAGCAACTTTTGACCAAAAAGATAATTTTGGTGAAAATAGCCAATTCTTGAGCCAATGACCGGCCCATTGAGCTAATATCTCAACTTTTGACGAAAAAGTCGATTTTGGTCAAAATAGTTAATTTTTGACATCATGACTACCCAATTGACCTAAACTGTCAACTTTTGACCAAAAAGTCAACTTTGGCCAAAATGGACAATTTCTAACCCATTGACCAACCCATTGACCCAATAGTCAATTTTTAACCAAAATGTTAACTTTGGTTAAAATGGTCAATCCTTAACCTAGTGACTAACCCATTGACCCAATATGTCAAGCTTTAACCAAAAAGTTAATTTTGATCAAAAAGTCAATTTTTGACCTAATGACCAATTATTGACCTAATAAGTCAATCTCTGACTAAAAAGTCAACTTTGGTCAAAATAGTCAATCCTTGACCAAATGACTAACCCATTGAACCAATATGTCAACCTTTGACAAAAAGTCAAATTTGGTCCAAATGGTCAATCCTTGTCCCAATGACCAAATAGGTCAACTTTTGACTAAAAAGCTAATTTTGCTCAAAATGGTCAATCCTCGACCCAATGACCAGCCCATTGAGCAAATGAGTCAATTTTTAACCAAAATCTCAATTTTGGTCAAAAGGTCAGTTTTTTACCTAATGACCAATTATTGACCAAATAAGTCAATCTCTGACAAAAAAGTCAACTTTGGTCAAAATGGTCAATTCTTGACCCAATGACCAACCCATTGACCCAATAGGTCAACTTTTGAATAAAAAGTCAATTTAAGTCCTAATTGTCAATTTTTAACCTAATGACCACCCCATTGACCCAATAGGTTAACTTTATACAAAAAGTCAACTTTGGTCTAAATGGTCAATACTTGACCCAATGCTTAACTGATTGACCCAATAGGTCAACTTTTGATCATAAAGTCAACTTTAGTCAAAATGTTCAATCTTTGACGCAATGACCAACTCATTGACCTAATAGGTCAACTTTTGACCAAAAAGTCAATTATGGTCAAAATAATCAATTTTTTACCAAATGACCATTTGTTGACTCAATAGGTCAACTTTTGACTAAAAGTCAACTTTGGTCAAAATTGTCAATTTTTGACCCAATGACCAACTCATTGACCCAATATGTTAACTTTTAAGAAAAAGTCAATTTTGGTCAAAATAGTCAATTTTTGACCTAATGACCAATTATTGACCAAATAAGTCAATCTCGAACCAAAAAATCAATTTTTGTTATAATGGTCATTCCATGACCCAATAACAAACCCATTGACCCAATAGGTCAACTTTTAACCAAAAAGTCAATTTTGGTTAAAATGTAAAATCCTAATCCAATGACCAATCCACTGACTGAATAAATCGACTTTTGACAAAAATGTCAGTTTTTGTCAAAATAGTCAATTTTTGACCAAATGACTAATATTGACCCAATATGTCAACTTTTGACCAAAAAGTCAACTTTGAACAAAAAGTTCAATCCTTGATGTCCAACCCATTAACCTAAATTGACTTTTTGGTCAAGACGACCAATTTTTTACCCAATAAGTCATTCTCTTACCAAAAAGTCAATTTGGTCAAAATGGTCAATCCTTGACCCAATGACTAACCCGTTGATCTAATTGGTTAACTTTTGACCAAAAAATCAACTTTGGTCAAAATGATCAATCCTTGAACCAATGACCCAATAAGTTAACCTTTGATCAAAAAGCAATTTTGGTCAAAATAGTCAATTTTTGAACTAATGACCACATATTTGACCTAATAGGTCCACTTTTGATAAAAAAATTTAATTTTGACCAAAATAATCAATTTTTGACCGAATGACCTATTATTGACGCAGCAAGTGAATCTCTGACCAAAAACTCAATTTTGGTCGAAATGGTCAATCTTTGACCCAAAGACCAATCCACTGACCTAATAGGTCATGTTTTGACCAAAAAGTCAACTTTCGTCAAAATGGTCAGTTCTTGACCCAATGACCAAGTCATTGACCCCACAGGTCAACTTTTATACAAAAAGTCAATTTTTGACCTAATGACCACCTGGTTAACTCAATGGGTCCACTTTTGACTAAAAATTTAATTTTGATCAAAATAATCAATTATTGACCGAATGACCAATTATTGACCAAGTAAGTCAAATTTCTAACCAAAAAGTCAACTTTGGTCGAAATGGTCAATCTTTGACCCAATGACTACCCCTCTGACCCAATAGTCAACTTTTGATCAAAAAATCAACTTTGATAAAAATGGTCATCTCTTGACCCAATGAACAACTCATTGACCCAACAGGTCAACTTTTGAACAAAAAGTCATTTTGGTCAAAATTGGCAATTTTTGACCAACGACCAATTATTGACCCAAAAAGTCAATCTCTGACCAAAAAGTCAAATTTTGTCATAATGGTCAATCCTGGACCCAATGAAAAACTCATTGACCCAAATGGTCAACTTTTGACCAAAAAGTCAACTTTGGTCAAAATGGTAAATCGTTGACCTAATGACCAACCCACTGACCCAATAGATATACTTTTGACCAAAAGGTCAATTTTGATCGAATAATTAATTTGATCTAATCGACCAATATCGATCTAATAGCTCAACTCCAAAAAGTTAACTTTGGTCAAAATGGTCAATCCTTGACCCAATGACAAACCAATTGACCCAAAAGGTCCACTTTTGACTAAAAAGTCAACTTTGGTCAAAATAGTCAATGCTTCACTCAATGACGACTTTGGTCAAAATTATCAATTTTTTACCTAATGAACACCTTACTAACCAAATAGGTCAACTTTTGACCAAAAAGTTAAATTTTATCAAAATGGTTAATGTCCGACACAGTGACCACCCCACAGACTCAACAGGTCAACTTTTGACCAAAAATTAAATTTTGGTGAAAATAGTCAATTATTGACCTAATGACCAATTATTGACCCAATAAGTCAATCTCTAACCAAAAATTTAATTTTAGTCAAAATGGTCAATCCATGACACAAAGACCAACCCATTAACCAAATAGGTCAACTTTTGACAGAAAAATCAATTTTGGTCAAAATAGTCAATTTTTGACCTAATGACCAATTATTGACCCAATAAGTCAATCTCTGACCAAAAAGTCAATTTTAGTCAAAATAGTTAATCCATGACCCAATGACCAACCTATTAACCCAATAGATTAACTTTTGACAGACAAATCAATTTTGGTCAAAATAATCAATTTTTTACCAATGATCAATTATTGACCCAAAAAGTCAATCTTTGACCAAAAAGTCAACTTTAGTAAAAATGGCCAATCATTAACCCATTGACCAACCCATTGACCCAATTGGTCAACTTTTGACCAAAAAGTCAACTTTGGTCAAAATAGTCAATCCTTGACCCAATGATCCAATAAGTAAAATTTTAACCAAAATGCAATTTCGGTCAAAATAGTCGATTTTTGACCTAATGATCACCTAGTTGACCTAATGGGTCAAATTTGACCTAAAATTTAATTTTGATCGTAATAATCAGCTAATCGAATGAACAATTATTAACCTAATACAGTCAATCTTCGACTCAAAAGTCAACTTTGGTCGAAATGGTCAATCTTCGACTCCAATGACTCAACCCACTCGACCCAATAGTCAACTTTTACAAAATACTCAACTTCGTCAATACTACCAATCTCGACCCAATGAAAAACCACCCATTGAACAAATATGTCATCATTTGAGCAAATATTAATTCTGTTTAAAATTGTGAATTTTTTAGCTAATGACCCAATTAATCTACTTTTGACCAAAAAGTCAACTTTGGTTAAAATTGTCAATTTCGGACATAATGGCCACCCCGTTGACCCGATTAGTCAAGTTTTGACCAAAAATTCAATTTTGGTCAAAATAGTCAATTTTTGACCTAATGACAAATTTTGACCCAATAAGTCAATCCCTGACTAAAAAGTCAACTTTGGACAAAAAGGTCAATCCTTAACACAATAACCAACCCATCGACCCAATATGTCAACTTTTGACCAAAAAGTTAACTTTGGTCAAAATGGTCAATTCATGACCTAATGACCAACCCATTGGCCAACCAGGTCAAGTTTTGACCAAAATATCAATTTTTGTCAAAATAGTCAATTTTTAACCTAATGACCCAATATGTAAACTTTTGACCAAAAAGTCAACTTTGGTCAAAATGTTCAATCCTTGACAGAATGACAAACCCATTGACCCAATAGGTCAACTTTTAACATAAAAAGGTAACTTTAGACAAAATGATCAATCCCTTACCCAATAACCGAATACGTCAACTTTGACCAAAAAGTCAATTTTAGTCAAAATAGCCAATTTTTGACCTAATGACCACCCCATTAACCTAATAGGTCAACTTTGGTCGAAATAGTCAATTTCTGACCTAATGACCAGCCCATGGACCCAAGAGTTCAGCTTTTGAAACAAAAGTCAACTTTGGTCAAAATGGTTAATCCTTGACCCAAAGACCAACCCATTGGCCGAATAGGTCAACTTTTGACCAAAAAGCCAATTTTGGTCAATATGGTTAATTTATGACCCAATGACCACCCCTTTGACCCAATGGCTCAACCTTTGACCAAAACTTCAATTTATGTCAAAATAGTCAATTTTTGACCTAATCACCACCAAAATTACCCAATATGTCAACTTTTGACTAAAAAGTTGACTTTGGTCAAAATGGTCAATTTCTGACCCAATTACCAACACATTGACCCAATAGGTAAACTTTTGACCAAAAAGATAACTTTGGTCAAAATGGCTAATCCTTGACCCAATGACCAACCCTTTGACTCTATAGGTCAACTTTTGACCAAACTCTAGCCATAACATAGGAAGATTGCTTGGTATAAATAACTCACTTCTTGGTTTTCGACCCCCCACTGCTCACAAGACGAGCGCTCCTCGATCAAGGCAATGGGATGTGTCTATCGATCTATCTCTCGACTCGAAATGGAGGAGCGAGCAGTGTTAGAAAAAGGATCTTAGAGTTTCTGGTGGTCAGCTGTAAGAGTATCTTAACGCTTTATTCCCATCCGATCGATTTCACAAAGACTCGTCATGGTAAGGGAGAAGGGGAACAAGCACACTTCAAGAGCGCAAGACAATGAAGAGTTGTATGCTGCGTTCGGGAAGGATGAATCGCTCCCAAAAAAGAATATATTGACTCTCTCCCAATTGGTTGGATCGTAGGTGTGATGATTTACTTCACGAGCGAGGTCTCTGGTTCAAGTCCAGGATGGCCCAGCTGCGTCAGGGAAAAGAATAGAACAAGCATCTGACTCTTTCATGCAAGTCAATTTTTGACCTAATGACTAATTATCGACCCAATAAGTCAATCTCTTACCAAAAAGTTAACTTTGGTCAAAATAGTCAATCGTTGACCTAATGGCCAACCCGTTGAGCCAATAGGTCAACTTTGGACCAAAAAGTCAACTTTGGTGAAAATGATCAATCCTTGACCCATTGACCAACCCATTGACCCAATAGGTCAACTTTTGAACAAAAATTCAACTTTGGTCAAAATGGCCAATCCTTGACCCAATGACAGACCCATTGACCAAATTTGTCAACATTTGACTAAAATCAATTCTGGTCAAAATAATCAATTTTTTACCTAATGACCCAATTAATCAACATTTAACCAAAAATTCAACTTTGGTCAAAATGGTCAATTTCAGACCTAATGAACACCTTGTTGACCCAATGAGTCAACCTTTGACCAAAAATTCAACTTTGTTCAAAATAGTCAATTTTTGACCTAATGACAAATTATTGACCCAATAAGTCAATCTCTGACCAAAAAGTCAACATTGGACAAAAAGGCCAATCCTTGACCCAATAACTAACCCATCGACCCTATAGGTCAACTTTTAATCAAAAAGTCAACTTTGGTCAAAATGGTCAATCCTCTACCCAATGACCAACACATTGATAAAAATAATTAATTTTTGACCGAATGACCAATTATTGACCCAGTAAGTCAATCTTTGACCAAAAAATTAACTTTGGTCAAAATGGTCAATCTTTGACCCAATGACTAACCCACTGACCTAATAGGTCAACTTTTGACCAAAAAGTCAACTTTGGTTAAAATGGTCAATCCTTGACCCAATAACTATCCCATTGACCTAAAAGGCAGCTTTTGAGCAAAAAGACAAATTTGGTGAAAATAGTCAATTCTTGAGCCAATGACCGACCCATTGATCTAAAAGGTTAACTTTCGATGAAAAGGTCAATTTTGGTCAAAAAAGTTAGTTTTTGACCTCATGACCACCTAATTGACCCAATATGTCAACTTTGGTTGAAATCATTAAATTCTGACCTAATGACCAACCCATTGACACAATAGGTCAACTTTTGACCAAAAAGTTAACTTTGGTTAAAATGGTCAATCCTTAACCCTGTGACCAACCCATAGACCCAATATGTCAAGTTTTAACCAAAGTCATTTTGGTCAAAAAGTCAATTTTTGACATAATGACCAATTATTAACCCAATAAGTCAATCTTTGACCAAAAAGTCAACTTTGGTCAAAATGGTCAATCCTTGACACAATGACCAACCGATTGAACCAATAAATCAACCTTTGACAAAAGGTCAAATAGGGTCCAAATGGTCAATCCTTGACCCAATAACCGACCCAATAACCCAATAGGTCAACTTTTAACCAAAAAGTCAATTTTAGTCAAAATGGTCAATCCTCGGTCCAACGACCAACTCATTGACCCAATAGGTCAACTTTTAACCAAAATGTCATTTTTGGCCAGAAAGTTAATTTTTGACCTAATGACCAATTATTGACCCAATAAGTCAATCTCTGACCAAAAAGTCAACTTTGGTCAAAATCGTCAATTCTTGACCCAATGACCAACCCATTAACCCAACAGGTCAACTTTCGACTAAAAAGTTAATTTATGTCATAATAGTCAATTTTTGACCTAATGACCACCGCATTGACCCAATAGGTCAACTTTATACAAAAAATTCAACTTTGCTTAAAATGGTCAAACAATGACCCAACAACCCAATACGCCAAATTTTGACCAAAAAGTCAATTTTGGTCAAAATAACCAAATTTTGACCTAATGACCACCCAATTGACCCAATAGGTCAACTTTTACGAAAGACTCAACTTTGGTGAAAATGGTCAATTTCTGACCTAATGACCAACCCATGGACCCAAGAGTTCAACTTTTGAACAAAAAGTCAACTTTGGTCAAAATGGACAATCCTTGACTCATAGACCAACCTAATGGCCCAGTAGGTCAACTTTTGACCAAAAAGTCAATTTTAGTCAAAATAGTTAATTTCTGACCTAATGACCACCCCATTGACCCAATAGGTCAACTTTTAACAAAAAAGTCAACTTTAGTCAATATGGTTAATTTCTAACCCAATGACCACCCCTTTGACCAATGGCTCAACTTTTGACCAAAACTTCAATTTTGGTTAAAATAGTCAATTTTTTACCTAATCACCACCAAAATTACCCAATATGTCAACTTTTGACTAAAAAGTCGACTTTGGTCAAACTGGTCAATTTCTGAACCAATGGCCAACCCATTGCCCAATACCTCAACTTTTGACCAAAAAGGCAACTTTGGTCAAAATGACTAATCCTTGACCCAATGACCACCCCTTTGACTCAATAGGTCAACTTTTGACCAAAAAGTCAATTTTGGTCAAAATAGTCAAATTTTGATCTAATGACCAATTATTGACCCAATAAGTTAATCTCTTACCAAAAAGGCAACTTTGGTCAAATAGGTCAATATTTGGCCCAATGACGAACCCAATGAGCCTATAGGTCAACTTTTGACAAAAAGTCAACTTTGATCAAAATGGTCAATCCTTGACCAAATGACCAACCCATTGACCTAATAGATAAACTTTTAACCAAAAAATCAACTTTGTTCAAAATGGTCAATCCTTGACCCAATGACCAACCATTGACCTAATAGGTCAACTTTTGACCAAAAATTTAATTTTGGTCAAAATAGTCAATTTTTGACCAACTGGCCAATTATTGACCCAATAAGTCAATCTCTGACGAAAAAGTCAACTTTGGTCAAAATGATCAATCCTTGACCCAATGACCAACCAATCGACCTAATAGGACAATTTTTGACAAAAAGTTATATTTTGTAAAAATAGTCAATTTTTTACCTACTAACCAATTATTGACCTAAAAAGTCAATATATGACCAAAAAGTAAACTTTGGTCAAAATGGTCAATCCTTGACCTAATGACCAACCCATTGGCCCAATAGGTCAACTTTTGACCAAAAAGACAATTTTGGTCAAAATAGTTAATTTTTGACCTAATGACCAATTTTTGACCCAATAAGTCAATCTCTGACCAAAAAGTCAACTTTGGTAAAAATAGCCAATCTTTGACCCAATGACCAACCCATTGACCCAATTGGTCAACTTTAGACCAAAACGTTAACTTTGGTCAAAATTGTCAATCGTTGGCCCAATTACCTAATAAGTCAACGTTGACTAAAAAGCAATTTCAGTCAAAATAGTCAATTTTTTACCTAATAACCACCTAGTTGACCCAGTGGGTCAACTTTTGACTAAAAAATTAATTTTGATCAAAATAATCAATTTTTGATCGAATGACCAATTATTGACCCAATAAGTCAATCTTTGACCAAAGAGTCAACTTTAGTCGAAATGGTCAACTATTGACCCAATTACCAACCCACTAACCCAATAGGTCAACTTTTGGCCAAAAAGTTAACTTTGGTCAAAATGGTTGATCATCGACACAATGACCATCCCATTGTCCCAATAGGCAACTTTTGACCAAAAAGACAATTTTGGTGAAAATAGTCAATTCTTGAGCCAATGACCGACCCATTGACCTAATGGGTAAACTTTTGAGCAAAAAGTCAAATTTGATCAAAATAGTTAGTTTTTAACCTCATGAACACCAAATTGACCCAGTACGACAAATTTTGACCAAAAAGTCAACTTTAGTCAATATCTGACCCAATGACCAACCCATTGACCCAGTAGGTTAACTTTTGACCAATAAGTTAACTTTGGTTAAAAAGGTCAATCCTTAACCTAGTGACCAACCTATTGACCCAATATGTCAAGTTTTAACCAAAAAGTCAATTTTGGTCAAAAAATCAATTTTTGACCTAATGAACAATTATTGACCCAATGAGTCAATGTTTGACCAAAAACTCAACTTTGGTTAAAATGTTAAAATCTTGACCCAATGACCAACCCATTGAACCAATATGTCAACCTTTGACAAAAGGTCAAATATGGTCCAAATGGTCAATCCTTAACCCAATGACCCAATAGGTCAACTTTTGACTAAAAAGTCAATTTTAGTCAAAATGTTTAATCCTCGACCCAACAACCAACACATTGACCCAAAAGATTATTTTTAAACAAAATGTCATTTTGGTCAAGAAGTCGGTTTTTTACCTAATGACCAATTATTGACCCAATAAGTCAATCTATGACCAAAAAGTCAACTTTGGTAAAAAAGGCCAATCATTGACCCAATGATTAGCACATTGACCCAATAGGTTAACTTTTGACCAAAAAGCCAATTTTAGTCAAAATAGTCAATTTTTGACCTAATGACCAATTATTGACCTAATAAGTAAATCTCTTACCAAAAAGTCAACTTTGGTCAAAATGGTTAATCCTTGACCCAATGGCCAACCCATTGAACCAATCGGTCAACTTTTGACCAAAAAGTCAAATTTGGTCAAAATGGTTAATCCTTGACTCAATGATCAACCCATTAACCCAACAGGTCAACTTTTGACCACAAAGTCAACTTTGGTCAAAATGGTCAATCCTTGACCCAATGACAAACCCATTGACACAATAGATCAACGTTTGACAAAAAATTTAAGTTTAGTTAAAATAGTCAATTTTTTTTCCTACTGACCGATTATTGACCAAAAAAGTCAATCTCTCACCAAAAAGTCAACATTCGTCAAAATGGTCAATCCTTGACCCAATGACAAACCCATTGACCCTATAGGTTAACTTTTGACCTAAAAGTGAACTTTAGTCAAAATAGTCAGTCCTCGACACAATAACCAACCCATTGACCCAATGGGTCAACTTTTGACTAAAAAGTTAATTTTGGTCAATATAGACAAATTTTGACCTAATGACCACCCCATTAACCCAGTAGGTCAACTTTTCATCAAAAGTCAACTTTGGTCAAAAAGGTCAATTTTTGACTAAAAATTTAACTTTGGTCAAAATTGTAAATTTTTTACCTAATGACCAATTATTGACCCAATAAGTCATTCTCTAGCCAAAAAGTCAACTTTTGTCAAAAAGGTGAATCCTTGACCCAATGACCAACCCATTGACCCAATAGGTTATCTTTCGACCAAAAAAGTCAACTTTGCTCAAAATGGTCAATCCTTAACCCAATGACCAACCCATTGACCAAATATGTCAACTTTTGACCAAAATATCAATTCTGGTCAAAATTATCAATTTTTTACCTAATCACCCAATAGGTCAACTTTTGACAAAAAAGTCAACTTTGGTCAAAATGGTTAATTTCAGACCCAATGACCACCCCGTTGACCCAATGAGTCAACTTTGACCAATAATTCAATTTTGGTCAAAATAATCAATTTTTGACCTAATGACAAATTATTGACCCAATCAGTCAATCTCTGTCAACTTTGGTCAACGATGTCAATCCTTGACCCAATGAACAACCCGTTGACCCAATAGGTCAACTTTTGACTAAATTGTCAACTTTGGTCAAAATGGTCAATCCTTGACCCAATGACCAACCAATTGACCAAATATGTCAACATTGGAGCAAATATCAATTCTGTTCAAAATTGTCAATTTTTTAGCTAATGACTCAATTAATCAACTTTTGACCAAAAAGTCAACCTTGGTCAAAATGGTCAATTTCAGACACAATGGCCACCCCGTTGACCCAATGAGTCAACGTTTGACCAAAAATTCAATTTTAGTCCAAAAAAGTCAATTTTTGACCTAATGACCAATTATTGACCCAATAAGTCAATCTCTGACCAAAAAGTCAACTTTGGACAAAAAGGTCAATCCTTGACACAATAACCAACCCATCGACCCAATATGTCAACTTTTGACCAAAAAGCCAACTTTGGTGAAAATGGTCAATTCTTGACCGAGTGACCAACCCATTGGCCGAACAGGTCATGTTTTGACCAAAATATCAATTTTTGTCAAAATAGTCAATTTTGACCTAATGACCCAATATGTAAACTTTGGATCAAAAAGTCAACTTTGGTCAAAATGGTCAATCCTTGACCCAATGAAAACCCCATTAACCCAATAGGTCAACTGTTAACCGAAAAATTCAACTTTGATCAAAATGGTCAACCCCTGACCCAATAACCCAATACGTCAACTTTTACCAAAAAGTTAATTTTGGTCAAAATAGCCAATTTTTGGCCTAATGACCACCCCATTGACCCAATAGATCAACTTTGACCATTTAGTCAACTTTGCTTAAAATTGTCAATTTCTCACCTAATGACCAACCAACCCATGGACCCAAGAGTTCAACTTTTCAACCAAATGTCATCTTTGGTCAAAAAGGTTAATCCTTGACCCAAAGACCAACCAATAGCCCAGTAGGTCAACTTTTGACCAAAAAGTCAATTTTGGTCAATATAGTTAATTTATGACCCAATGACCACCCCCTTGACCAAATGGCTCAACTTTTGACCAAAACTTCAATTTTGGTCAAGATAGTCAATTTTTTACCTAATCACCACCAAAATTACCCAGTATGTCAACTTTTGACTAAAAAGTCGACTTTGGTCAAAATGGTCAATTTCTGACCCAATGGCCAACCCATTGACCCAATATGTCAACTTTTGACCAAAAAGACAACTTTGGTCAAAATGGCTAATCCTTGACCCAATGACCAACCCTTTGACTCTATAGGTCAACTTTTGACCAAAAAGTCAATTTTTGACCTAATGACCAACTATTGACCCAATAAGTCAATCTCTTACCAAAAAGTCAACTTTGGTCAAAATGGCCAATCCTTGACCCATTGACCAAATATGCCAACTTTTGACCACAATATCAATTCTGGTCAAAATAGTCAATTTTTTACCTAATGAATTAATATGTCAATTTTTGACCAAAAAGTCAACTTTAGTCAAAATGGTCAATTTCGGACCCAATTACCACCCCGTTGACCCAAAGAGTCAACTTTTGACCAACAATTCAATTTTGGTCAAAATAGTCAATTTTTGACCTAATGACTAATTATTGACCCAATAAGTAAATCTCTGATAACTTTGGTCAAAAATGTCAATCCTTAATCCAATGACCAACCCATTGACCCAATAGATCAACTTTTGACCAAAAAGTCAACTTTGATAAAAATGGCCAATCCTTGACCCAATGACCAACCCATTGACCAAATATCAATTCTGGTTTAAATAGTCAATTTTTACCTAATGTCCTATCAAATTAACTTTTGACCAAAAAGACAACTTTGGTCAAAATGGTCAATTTTAGACCTAATGACTACCCCGATAACCCAATGAGTCAACTTTTGACCAAAAATTTAATTTTGGTCAAAATAGTAAATTTTCTATTTAATGACCAATTATTGACCCAATAAGTCAATCTTTGACCAAAAAGTCAACTTTGGAGAAAAAAGTTAAACCTTGACCCAATAACCAGCCCATCGACCCTACAAGTTAACTTTTTTACAACAAGTCAACTTTGGTCAAAATGGTTAATCCTTGACCCAATGACCAACCCATTGACTCAACAGGTCAACTTTGGACCAAAATATCAATCTTGGTCAAAAGAGTCAATTTTTGACCTAATGACCCAATATGTCAACTTTTGACAAAAAAGTTAACTTTGGTCCAAATGGTCAATCCTTGACCCAATGACAAACCCGTTAACCCAATAAGTCAACCTTTAACCAAAAAAGTCAACTTTCGTCAAAATGGTCAATTCTTGACCCAATAACCCAATACGTTAACTTTTGACCAAAAAGTCAATTTTTGACCGAATGACCACCCCATTGACCCAATAGGGTCAACTTTGACTAAAGAGTCAACTTTGGTCAAAATGGTCAATTTCTGACCTAATGACCAGCCCATGGACCATAGAGTTAAACTTTTGAACAAAAAGTCAACTTTGGTCAAAATGGTCAATCCTTAACCCAAAGACCAATCTATAGACCCTGAAGGTTAGCTTTTGACCAAAAACTCAATTTTGGTCAAAATAGTCAATTTCTGTCCGAATGACGACCCCTTTGACCCGATGGCTCAACTTTTGACCAAAACTTCAATTTTGGTCAACATAGTCAATTTTTGACCAAATCACCACAAAAATATCCTAATGTCAATTTTTTACTAAAAGGTCGACTTTGGTCAAATGGTCAATTTCTGACCCAATGGCCAACCCATTGACCCAATGGGTCAACTTTTGACCAAAAAGACAAATTTGTTCAAAATGGCAAATCCTTGACCCAATGACTAGCCCTTTGACTCAATATGTCAACTTTTGACCAAAAAGTTAATTTTGGTCAAAATAGTCAAATTCCGATCTAATGACCAATTATTGACCCAATAGGTCAATCTCTTACTAAAAAGTCAACTTTAGTCAAAATGGTCTATCGTTGACCAAATGGCCAATTCATTGAGCCGATAGGTCAACTTTTGACCAGAAAGTCAACTTTGATCAAGATGGTCAATCCTGGACCCAATGAACAATACATTGACCAAATATGTCAACATTTGAGAAAATATCAATTCTAGTCAAAATAGACAATTTTTTACCTAATGACCCATTTAATCAACTTTTGACCAAAAAGTCAACTTTGGTTAAAATGGACAATTTCGGACCCAATGACCACCCCGTTGACCCAATGAGTCAACTTTTGACCAAAAATTCAATTTTGGTTAAAATAGTCAACTTTCTACATAATGACCAATTATTGATCCAATAAGTCAATCTCTCACCAAAAAGTCAACTTTGTACACAAAGGTCAACTCTTGACCCAATAACCAGCCCATCGACCCAATAAGTCTACTTTTAACCAAAAAGCCAACTTTGGCCAAAATGGTCAAAACTTGACTCAATGATCAACCCATTAACCCAACAGGTCAACGTTTAAACAAAATCTCAAATTTGGTCAAAATAGTCAATTTTTGACCTAATGACCCAATATGTCAACTTTTGACCAAAAAGTCAACTTTGATCAAAATGGTCAATCCTTGAACCAATGACAAACCCATTGACCCAATAGGTCAACCTTTAACCTAAAAGTCAACTTTGGTCAAAATTGTCAAATCCTGACCCAATGACCATCTCATTGACCCAATAGGTCAACTTTTGACCAAATAGTCAACTTTGGTCAAAATGGTCAATCCTTGACCCAATGACCAACCCATTGACCAAATATGTCAACATTTGAGCAAATATCAATTCTGGTCAAAATAGTCAATGTTTTTACCTAATGACCCAATTTTGACTAAAAAGTCAACTTTGTTTAAAATGGTCAATTTCGGACCCAATGACCACCCCGTTGACCCAATGAGTCAACTTTTGACCAAAAATTTAATTTTGGTTAAAATAGTCAATTTTCTACCTAATAACCAATTATTGATCGAATAAGTCAATCTCTAACCAAAAAGTTAACTTTGTACACAAAGGTCAATTCTTCGGTCAAAAAGTTAACTTTGGTCAAAATGGTCAAAATGGTCAGCCCATCGACCCAAAAAGTTAATTTTGGTCAAAATGGTCAAAACTTGACCCAACAGGTCAAACTTTGACCAAAATGTCAAATTTAGTCAAAATAGTCAATTATTGACCTAATGACCCAATAGGTCAACTTTTAAACAAAAAAGTCAACTTTGGTCAAAATGGTCGAACCCTGACCCAATAACCCAATACGTGAACTTTTGACAAAAAAATCAATTTTGGTCAAAATAGCCAATTTTTTGACCTAATGACCACACCATTGACCCAATAGGTTAACTTTGACCAAAGACTCAACTTTGGTGAAAATAGTCAATTTCTGACCTAATTACCAACCCATGGACCCATGAGTTCAGCTTTTGGACAAAAAGTCAACTTTGGTCAAAAAGGTCAATCCTTCACCCGAATACCAACTGACTGGCCCAGTAGGTTAACTTTTGACCAAAAAGTTAATTTTGGTTAAAATAGTCAATTTCTGATCTAATGACCACCCCACTGACCCAATATGTCAACTTTTGACAAAAAAGTCAACTTTTATCAATATGGTCAATTTCTAACCCAATGACCACCCCTTTGACCCATGGCTCAACCTTTGACCAAAACTTCAATTTTAGTCAAAATAGTCAATTTTTAACCTAATCACCACCAAAATTACCTAATATGTCAACTTTTGACTAAAAAGTCGACTTTGCTCAAACTGGTCAATTTTTGAACCAATGGCCATCCCATTGCCCAATAGGTCAACTTTGACCAAAAAGAAAACTTTGGTCAAAATGGCTAATCCTTGACCCAATGACCAGCCCTTTAACTTAATAGGTCAACTTTTGATCAAAAAGTCAATTTTAGTCAAAATAGTCAAATTTTGACCTAATGACCAATTATTGACCCTATAAGTCAATCTCTTACCAAAAAGTCAACTTTGGTCAAATTGGTCAATCCTTGACCCAATGACCAACCCATTGAGCTGATAGGTCAACTTTTGACCAAAAAGTCAACTTTGATCAAAATGGTCAATCTTTGACCCAATGACAAACCCATTGACCAAAAAGGTAAACTTTTCACCAAAAATTCAGCTTTGGTCAAAATGGTCAATCATTGACCCAATGACCAATCCATTGACCCAAGAGGTCAACTTTTGACCAAAAATTTAATTTTGGACAAAATAGTAAAATTTTGACCTATTGCCCAATTATTGACCCAATAAGTAAATCTCTGACCAAAAAGTCAACTTTGGTCAAAATGTTCAATTCTTGACCCAATGACCAACCCATCGACCTAATAGGTCAACTATTGACAAAAAGTTATATTTGGTCAAAATAGTTAATGTTTGACCTACCGACCAATTATTGACCCAATAAGTCAATATATGACCAAAAAGTAAACTTTGGTCAAAATAGTCAATTCTTCACACAATGACCAACCCATTGGCCCAATAGGTCAACTTTTGACTAAAAACTCAATTTTGGTCAAAATAGTCAATTTTTGGCCTAATCACCATTTATTGAACCAATAAGTCAATCTATGACCAAAAAGTCAACTTTGGTAAAAATGGTCAATAAATGACCCAATGACCAACTCATTAACTAAATTGGTCAACTTTTGACCAAAAAGTCAACTTTGGTCAAAATTATCAATCGTTAACCCAATAAGTCAACTTTTGACCAAAAAGCAATTTCGGTCAAAATAGTCAATTTTTGACCTAATAACCACCTAGTTGACTCAATGGGTCAACTTTTGACCAAGAATTTAATTTTGATCATAATAATCAATTTTTGACCGAATGACTAATTATTGACCCAGTAAGTTAATTTTTGACCAAAAAGTCAACTTTGGTCGAAATGGTCAATCTTTGACCCAATGACCAACACACTGACCCAATAGGTCAACTTTTGACCAAAAAGTCAACTTTGGTCAAAATGGTCAATCCTTGACCCAATGACCATCCCATTGTCCCAATAGACAACTTTTGACTAAAAAGATAATTTTTGTGAAAATAGTCAATTCTTGAGCCAATGACCAACCCATTGACCTAGTATGTCATGTTTTGCCCAAAATATCAATTTTGGTCAAAATAGTCAAATTTTTACTTAATGACCCAATAAGTCAACTTTTGACCAAAAAGTTAACTTTGGTCAAAATGATCAATTTCAGACCCAATGACCACCCCGCTGACCCAATGAGTCAACTTTTGACCAACAATTAAGTTTTCGTCAAAATAGTCAATTTTTGACCTAATGACAAATTATTGATCCAATAAGTCAATCTCTGTTAACTTTGGTAAAAAATTTTAATCCTTAACCCAATGATCAACCCCTTGACCCAATAGGTCATCTTGTGACCAAAAAGTCAACTTAGGTCAAAAAGGTCAATCCTTGACCCAATGATCAACCCATTGACCAAATATGTCAACATTTGACCAAATATCAATTCTGGTCAAAATAGTCAATTTTTTACCCCAATTAATCAACTTTTGACCAAAACAAAAACTTTAGTTAAAATTGTCAATTTCAGACCCAATGACCACCCCGTTGAACCAATGAGTCAACTTTTGACCAAATATTCAATTTTGGTTAAAATAGTCAATTTTCTACCTAAAGACCAATTATTAACCCAATAAGTCAATTTCTGACCAAAAAGTTAACTTTGTACAAAAAGGTCAATCCTTGACCCAATAACCAGCCCATTGACCAAATAGATCAACTTTTGACCAAAAAGTCAACTTTGGTCAAAATGGTCAAACCTTGCCCTAAAGATCAACCCATTAACCCAATAGGTCAACCTTTGACCAAAATGTCAATTTAGGTCAAAATGGACAATTTTTGACCTAATGACCCAATATGTTAACTTTTGACCAAAAAGTCAACTTTAGTCAAAGTGGTCAATCCTTGAACCAATGACAAACCCTTTGACCCAATAGGTCAACTTTTAACAAAAAAGTCAACTTTGGTCAAAATTGTCAAACCCTGAACCAATAAGCCAATGCGTTAACTTTTGACAAAAAGTCAATTTTGGTCAAAATAGCTAATTTTTGACATAATGACCACAGCATTGACCCAATAGGCCAACGTTGACAAAAGACTCAACTTTGGTTAAAATGGTCAATTTCTAACATAATGACCAGCCCAAGGACCCAAGAGTTCAACTTTTGAACAAAAAGTCAACTTTGGTGAAAATGGTCAATCCTTGACCCAAACACCAACCCACTGGCACAGTAAGTCAACTTTTGACCAAAAAGTCAAGTTTGGTCAAAATAGTCAATTTCTGATCTAATGACCACCCAATCGACCCAACAGTCAACTTTCGGCAAAAAAGTCAACTTTTATCAATATGGTTATTTTCAAAACCATTGACCACCCCTTTGACCCATGGCTCAACTTTTGACCAAAACTTCAATTTTGGTCAAAATAGTCTATTTTTGACCTAATCAGCACAAAAATTACCCAATATGTTAACTTTTGATTAAAAAGTCGACTTTGGTCAAACTGGTCAATTTCTGAACAAATGGCCAACCCATTGCCCAACAGGTCAACTTTTGACCAAAAAGATAACTTTGGTCAAAATGGCTAATCCTTGACCTAATGACCAGCCCTTTGACTCAATAGGTCAACTTTTGACCAAAAAGTCAATTTTGGTCAAAATAGTTAAATTTTAACCAAATGACAAATTATTGACCCAATAAGTCAATCTCTTACCAAAAAATCAACTTTGGTCAAATTGGTTAATCTTTGACACAGTGACTAACCCCTGAGCCGATAGGTCAACTTTTGACCAAAAAGTTAACTTTGATCAAAATGATCAATCCTTAATCAAATGACCAACCCATTGACCTAATAGGTAAACTTTTAACCAAAAATTCAACTATGGTCAATCCTTAACCCAATGACCAACCCATTGATCCAATAGATCAACTTTTGACCAAAAATTTAGTTTTCGTCAAAATAGTCAATTTTTGACCAACTGGCCAATTTTGACCCAATAAGTTAATCTCTGACCAAAAAGTCAACTTTGATCAAATGATCAATCTTTGACCCAATGACCAACCCATCAACCTAATAGGACAACTTTTGACAAAAAGTCATATTTGGTCAAAAAAGTCAATTTTTGACATACTGACCAATTATTGACCTTATAAGTCAATATATGACGAAAAAGTAAACTTTGGTCAAAATGATCAATCCATGATGCAATGACCAGCCCATTGGCCCAATAGGTCAACTTTTGAACTAAAAAGTTAATTTTGGTCAAAATAGTTAATTTTTAACCCAATGACCAATTTTAGACCCATTAAGTCAATCTTTGACCAAAAAGTCAACTTTGGTAAAAATGGCCAATCATTGACCCAATGACCATCCCATTGACCCAATTGATCAACTTTTGACCAAAAAGTTAACTTTCGACAAAATCGTCAATCGTTGACCCGATGACCTAGTAGGTCAACTTTTGACTAAAAAGCAATTTCAGTCTAAATAGTCAATTTTGACCTAATAACCTCCTAGTTGACCCAATGGGTCAACTTTTGACCAAAAATTTAATTTTGATCAAAATAATCAATTTTTGACCGAATGACAAATTATTGACCCAATAAGTCAATCTTTGACCAAAAAGTCAACTTTGGTCGAAATGGTCAACTATTGACCCAATGACCAACCCACTGAACCAATAGGTCAACTTTTGGCCAAAAAGTCAACTTTGGCCAAAATGGTCAATCCTTGACCCAATGACCATCCCATTGTCCCAACAGGCTACTTTTGACCAAAAAGACAATTTTGGTGAAAATAGTCAATTCTTGAGTCAATGACCGACCCATTGATCTAATAGGTCAACTTTTGAGCAAAAAGTCAATTTTGGTCAAAATAGTTAGTTTTCAACCTCATGACCACCAAATTAATCCAGTTTGAGAACTTTTGACCAAAAAGTCAACTTTAGTCAAAATGGTCAATTTCTGACCCGATGAACAACCCATTCACCCAATATGTCAACTTTTGACCAAAAAGATAACTTTTGTTAAAATGGTCAATCCTTAACCAAGTGACCAACCTATTGACCCAATATGTCAAGTTTTAACCAAAAAGTCAATTTTGGTCAAAAAGTCAATTATTTGACCTAATGAACAATTATTAACCCAATGAGTCAATCTCTGACCAAAAAGTCAACTTTGGTCAAAATGGTCAAATCTTGACCAATTGACCAATCCATTGAACCAATATGTCAACCTTTGACAAAAGGTCAAATATGGTCCAAATGGTCAATCCTTAACCCAATGACCCAATAGGTCAACTTTTGACCAAAAAGTTAATTTTGGTCAAAATGGTCAATCCTCAACCCAACGACCAACCCATTGACCCAAAATGTTCATTTTGGTCAAGAAGTCAGTTTTTGACCTAATCACCAATTACTGACCCAATAAGTCAATCTATGACCAAAAAGTCAACTTTGGTCAAAATGGTTAATCATTGACCCATTCACCAAAGACATTGACCTAATAGGTCAACTTTTGACCAAAAAGTCAATTTTGGTGAAAATAGTTAATTTTGACCTAATGACCAATTATTGACTTAATAAGTAAAGCTCTTACCAAAAAGTCAACTTTTGTCAAAGTGGTCAATCCTTGACCCAATGGCCAACCCATTGAGCCAATAGGTCAACTTTTGACCAAAAAGTCAACTTTGGTCAAAATGGTAAGTCCATGACCCAATGACCAACCCATTGACCCAATAGGTCAACTTTTAACCAAAAAGTCAACTTTGGTCAAAATGGTCTATCCTTGACCCAATGACAAACCCATTGACCCAATAGATCAACGTTTGACAAAAAAATTAATTTTAGTTAAAATAGTTAATTTTTGACCTACTGACCGATTATTGAACAAATAAAACAATCTCTCAACAAAAAGTCAACTTTGGTCAAAATGGTCAATCCTTGACCCAATGACCAACCCATTGACCTAATAGGTCAACTATTGACCAAAAAGTGAACTTTAGTCAAAATAGTCAATCCTTGACACAATGACCATCCCATTGACCCAATGGGTCAACTTTTGACCAAAAAGTTAATTTTGGTCAATATAGACAATTTTTTACCTAATGACTACCCCATTGACCCAATAGGTCAACTTTCACCAAAAGTCAACTTTGGTAAAAAAGGACAATTTCTGACCCAATGGCTACTGTGTTGAACCAATGGATCAACTTTTGACCAAAAATTAAACTTAGGTCAAAATTGATAATTTTTTACCTAATGACCAATTATTGACCTAATAAGTTATTCTCTGACCAAAAAGTCAAGTTTTGTCAAAAAGGTCAGTCCTAGACCCTATGACCAGCCCATTGACCCAATAGGTCAACGTTTGACCAAAAAGTCAACTTTGCTCAAAATGGTCAATCCTTGACCCAATGACCAAACCATTGACCAAATATGTCAACTTTTAACCAAAATATCAATTCTGGTTAAAATTCTTAAGTTTTTACCTAATGACCCAATAGGTCAACTTTTGATGAAAAAGTCAACTTTTGACAAAAAAGTCAACTTTTGACGAAAAAGTCAACTTTTGTCAAAATGGTTAATTTCAGACCCAATGACCACCCCGTTGACCCAATGATTTAACTTTTGACCAACAATTCAATTTTGGTCAAAATAATCAATTTTTGACCTAATGACAAATTATTAACCCAATAAGTCTTTCTCTGTCAACTTTGATAAAAAATGTCAATCCTTGACGCAATGACCAACCCATTAACCCAATAGGTCAACTTATGACCAAATAGTCAACTTTGGTCAAAATGGTCAATCTTTGACCCAATGACAAACCCATTGACCAAATATGTCAACAATTAAGCAAATATCAATTTTGTTCATAATTGTGAATTTTTTAGCTAATGACCCAATTAATCAACTTTTGACCAATTAAGTCAACTTTGGTTAAAATTGTCAATTCAGACATAATGGCCACCCCGTTGACCCAATGAGTCAAGTTTTGACCAAAAATTCAATTTTGGTCAAAAGTGTCAATTTTTTACCTAATGACTAATTATTGACCCAACAAGTCAAACTCTGACCAAAAGTCAACTTTGGACAAAAAGGTCAATCCTTGACACAATTACCAACCCATCAACCCAATAGGCCAACTTTTGGCCAAAAAGTTAACTTTGGTCAAAATGGACAATTCTTGACCCAATGACCAACCCATTGGCCAACCATGTCAAGTTTTGACCAAAATATCAATTTTTGTCAAAATAGTCAATTTTTAACCTAATGACCAAATATGTAAACTTTTGACCAAAAAGTCAACTTTGGTCAAAATGTTCAATCCTTGACCCAATGACAAACCCATTGACCCAATAGGTCAACTTTTAACCGAAAAAGTCAACTTTGGTCAAAATGATCAATCCCTTACCCAATAACCGAATACGTCAACCTTGACCAAAAAGTCACTTTTGGTCAAAATAGCCAATTTTTGACCTAAAGACCACCCCATTGACCTAATAGGTCAACTTTGACCAATTAGTCAACTTTGGTCAAAATTGTCAATTTCTGACTTAATGACCAACCCATGGACCCAAGAGTTAAACTTTTGAACCAAAAGTTAACTTTGGTCGAAATGGTTAATCTTTGACCCAAAGGCCAACCCATTGGCCCAGTAGGTCAACTTTTGACAAAAAAGTCAATTTTGGTCAATATGGCTAATTTATGACCCAATGTCCATCCCTTTGACCCAATGGCTCAAATTTTGACCAAAACTTCAATTTTGGTAAAAATAGTCAATTTTTGACATAATCACCACCAAAATTACCTAATATGTCAACTTTTGACTAAAAAGTTGACTTTGGTCAGAATGGTCAATTTCTGACCCAATTGCCAACCCATTGACCCAATAGGTCAACTTTTGACCAAAAAGACAACTTTGGTCAAAATGGCTAATCCTTGACCCAATGACCAACCCTTTGACTCTATAGGTCAACTTTTGACCAAAAAGTCGATTCTTGACCAAATGACCAATTATTGACCCAATAAGTCAATCTCTTACCAAAAAGCAAACTTTGGTCAAAATGGTCAATCCTTGACCCAATGGCCAACCCGTTGAGCCAATAGGTCAACTTTGGACCAAAAAGTCAACTTTGGTCAAAATGATCAATCCTTGACCCTATGACCAACCCATTGACCAAATAAGTCAACTTTTGAACAAAAAGTCAACTTTGGTCAAAATAGTCAATCCTTGACCCAATGACAGACCCATTGACCAAATTTGTCAACATTTGACTAAATATCAATTTTGGTAAAATTAATCAATTTTTTACCTAATGAGTCAATTAATCAACTTTTAAATAAAAAGTCAACTTTGGTCAAAATGGTCAATTTCAGACCTAATGAACACCCCGTTGACCCAATAAGTCAACCTTTGACCAAAAATTCAACTTTGTTCAAAAAAGTCAATTTTTGACCTAATGACCAATTATTGACTCAACAAGTCAATCTCTGACCAAAAAGTCAACTTTGAACAAAAAGGCCAGTCCTTGACCCAATAACCAACCCATCGACCCTATAGGTCAACTTTTAATCAAAAAGTCAACTTTGGTCAAAATTGTCAATACTCTACCCAATGACCAACACATTGACCCAACAGTTCAACTTTTGCCCAAAATATCAATTTTGGTCAAAATAGTCAATTCAATAAGTCAACTTTTGACCAAAAAGTCATTTTTGGTCAAAATAGCCAATTTTTGACCTAATGACCACCCCATTGACTTAATAGGTCAACATTGACCAAAGAGTAAATTTTGGTCAAAATGGTCAATTTCTGACCAAATGACCAACCCAAGGACCTAAGAGTTCAACTTTTGAAAAAAAAGTCAACTTTGGTCAAAGTGGTCAATCCTTGACCCAAAGATCAACCCATTGGCCAAGTTGGTCAACTTTTGACCAAAAAGTCAATTTTGCTGAAAATAATCAATTTCTGACCTAATGACAACCCCATCGACCATATAGGTCAACTATTGAGAAGAAGTCAACTTTTGTCAATACGGTCAATTTGTGAACCAATGACCACCCCTTTGACACAATGGCTCAACATTTGAAACAAACTTCAATTTTGATAAAAATAGTTAGTTTTTTACCTAATCACCACTAACATTACCCAATATGTCAACTTTTGACTAATAGTCGACTTTGGTCAAAATTGTCAATTTCTGACCCAATGGCCAACCAATTTAACCAATAAGTAAACTTTTGACCAAAAAGACAACTTTGGTCAAAATGGCAAATCCTTGACCCAATGACCAGCCCTTTGACTCAATAGGTCAACTTTTGACCAAAAAGTCAATTTTGGTCAAAATAGACAATTTTTGACCTAATGACCAATTATTGACCCAATAAGTCAATCTCTTACCAAAAAGTTAACTTTTATCAAAATTGTCAATCCTTGACCCAATGACCAACCCATTGAGCCCATAGGTTAACGTTTGACCAAAAAGTCAACTTTGATCAAAATGGTATATCCTTAACCGAATCACAACCCATTGACCCAGTAGGTCAACTTTTAACCAAAAATTCAACTTTGGTCAAAATGGTCAATCCTTGACCCAATGACCAACACATTGACCCAATAGATCTACTTTTGACAAAAAAATTTAATTTTGGTCAAAAGATGTCCAATTATTAAACAAATAGGTCAATCTCCGACCAAAAAGTCAACTTTGACCAAAATGATCAATACTTAATCCAATGACCAACCCACCGGCCTAATAAGTCAACTTTTGACAAAAAGTCATATTTGGTCAAAATAATCAATTTTTGACCTACTGACCAATTGTTGACCCAATAAGTCAATATATCACCAAAAAGTAAACTTTGGTCAAAATGGTCAATCCTTAACCCAATGACTAACCCATTGGCAAAATAGGACAACTTTTGACCAAAAAGTCAATTTTGGTCAAAATAGTCAATTTTTGACCTAATGACCAATTATTGACCCAATAAGTCAATCTCTGACCGAAAAGTCAACTTTGGTTAAAATCGGTGATCGTTGACCCAATGACCCAATAGGTCAACATTTGACCAAAAAGCAATTTCGATCAAAATAGTCAAATTTTGACCTAATGACCACCTAGTTGACCCAATGGGACAACTTTTGACCAAAAATTTAATTTTGATCAAAATAATCAATTTTTGACCGAATGACCAATTATCGACCCAGTAAGTCAATCTTTAACAAAAAAATTAACTTTGGTCGGAATGGTCAATCTTTGACCCAATGACCAACCCACTGATAAAATAGGTCAAGTTTTGACCAAAAAATCAACTTTAGTCAAAATGGCAATCCTTAACCCAATGACCATCCCACTGACCCAATAGGCAGCTTTTGACCAAAAAGACAATTTTGGTAAACATAGTCAATTCTTGAGCAAATGACCGACCCATTGATCTAATAGGTCAACTTTCGAAGAAAAAGTAAATTTTGGTCAAAAAAGTTAATTTTTGACCTCATGACCACCCAGTTGATCCAATATGTCAACTTTTGACCAAAAAATCAACTTGGGTTGAAATGGTTAATTTCTGACCAACCCATTGACCTAATAGGTCAACTTTTGACCAAAAAGTTAACTTTGGTTAAAATGGTCAATCCTTAAACCAACAACCAAATCATTGACCAAATATGTCAAGTTTTAACCAAAGTCAATCTTGGTCAAAAAGTCAATTTTTGACCTAATGACCAATTATTGACCCAAAAAGTCAATCTTTGACCAAAAACTCAACTTTGGTCAAAATGGTCAATCCTTGACCTAATGACCAACCCATTGAACCAATAAGACAACCTTAGACACAAGGTAAAATAGGGTGGAAATGGTCAATCCTTGACCCAATTACAGACCCGATGGCCCAATAGGTCAACTTTAAACAAAAAAAATTCATCTTTGGTCAAAATGGTCAAATTATGATTCAACAACCCAATACGTCAAATTTTGACCAAAAAGTCAATTTTGGTCAAAATAACCAATTTTTGACCTAATGACCACCCCATTGACCCAATAGGTCAACTTTGACCAAAGACTCAACTTTGTTGAAAATGGTCAATTTCTGACCTAATGACCAACCCATGGACCCAAGAGTTCAACTTTTGAACAAAAAGTCAACTTTGGTCAAAATGGTCAATCCTTGACCCATAGACCAACTCATTGGCCCAGTAGGTCAACTTTTGACCAAAAAGTCAATTTTGGTCAAAATAGTCAATTTCTGACCTAATGACCACCCCATTGATCCAATAGGTCAACTTTTGACAAAAAAAGTCAACTTTTGTTAATATAGTCAATTTCTAACCCAATGACCACCCCTTTGACCCATGGCTCAAATTTTGACCAAAACTTCAATTTTTGTCAAAATAGTCTATTTTTGACCTAATCACCACCAAAATTACCCAATATGTCACTTTTTGAATAAAAAGTCGACTTTAGTCAAACTGGTCAATTTCTGAACCAATGGTTAACCCATTGCCCAAAAGGTCAACTTTTGACCAAAAAGAAAACTTTGGTCAAAATGCCTAATCCTTGACCCAATGGCTAGCCCTTTGACTTAATAGTCAATTTTTGTGAAAATAGTCAAATTTTGACTAAATGACCAATTATTGACCCAATAAGTCAATCTCTTACCAAAAAGTTAACTTTGGTCAAATTGGTCAATCCTTGACTCAATGACCTACCCATTGAGCAGATAGGTCAACTTTCGACCAAAAAGTCAACTTTGATCAAAATGGTCTATCTTTGACCCAATGACCAACCCATTGACCCAATAGGTAAACTTTTAACCAAAAATTCAACTTTGGTCAAAATGATCAATCCTTGACCCAATGACCAACCCATTGACCCAATAGGTCAAATTTGGACCAAAAATTTAATTTTGATAAAAATAGTCAATTTTTGACCTATTGGCCAATTATTGACCCAATAAGTCAATCTCTGACCAAAAAGTCAACTTTGGTCAAAATGATCAATCCTTGACCCAATGACCAACCCATCGACCTAATAGGTCAACTTTTGACAAAAAGTCATATTTGGTTAAAATAGTTAATTTTGACTTGCTGACCAATATTGACCCAATAAATCTTTATATGACCAAAAAGTAAACTTTGGTCAAAATGGTCAATCCTTAACCTAGTGACCAACCTATTGACCCAATATGTCAAGTTTTAACTAAAAAGTCATTTTTGGTCAAAAAGTCAATTTTGATAAAAAATCAATTTTTGACCTAATGAACAATTATTGACCTAAAGACTCAATCTCTGACCAAAAAATCAACTTTGATCAAAATGGTCAAATCTTGACCCAATGACCAACCCATTGAACAAATATATCAACCTTTGACAAAAGGTCAAAAATGGTCCAAATGATCAATCCTTGACCTAATGACCCAATAGGTCAACTTTTAACTAAAAAGTCAATTTTGGTCAAATGGTTAATCTTCCACCCAACGACCAACCCATTGACCCAAAAGGTTTTTTTTAACCAATATGTCATTTTCGTCAAGAAGTCGGTTTTTGACCTAATGACCAATTATTGACCCAATAAGTCAATCTATGACCAAAAAGTCAACTTTGGTCAAAAGGCTAATCATTGACCCAATGATCAGCACATTAACCAAATAGGTTAACTTTTGACCAAAAAGTCAATTTTGGTCAAAATAGTCAATTTTTGACCTAATGACTAATTATTGACCTAATAAGTAAATCTCTTACCAAAATGTCAACTTTGGTCAAAATGGTCAATCATTAACCCAATGGCCAACCCATTGAGCCAATCAGTCAACTTTTGACCAAAAAGTCAAATTTGGTAAAAATGGTCAATCCTTGACTCAATGACCAACCCATTGACCAATAGGTCAAATTTTCACCAAAAAGTCAACTTTGGTCAAAATGGTCAATCCTTGACCCAATGATAAACCCATTGACCCAAAAGATCAACGTTTGACAAAAAATTTAATTTTAGTTAAAATAGTCAATTTTTGACCTACTGATCGATTATCGACCAAATAAGTCAATCTCTCACCAAAAGGTCAACTTTGGTCAAAATGGTCAAACCATGACCCAATGACAAACCCATTGACCCAATAGGTTAACTTTTGACCAAAAAGTGAACTTTAGTCAAAATAGTCAATGCTCGACACAATGACCAACCCATTGACCCAATGGGTCAACTTTTGACCAAAAAGTTAATTTTGGTCAATATCGACAATTTTTTACCTAATTACCAACCCATTGACCCAGTAGGTCAACTTTTCACCAAAAGTCAACTTTGGTCAAAAAGGTCAATTTCTGACCCAATGACCACCGTGTTGACCCAATGGATCAACATTTGACTAAAAATTCAACTTAGGTCTAAATTAGTAAATGTTTGACCTAATGACCAATTATCGATCTAATAAGTCATTCTCTTGCTAAAAAGTAAACTTTTGTCAAAAAGGTGAATCCTTGACCTAACGACCAACCCATTGATCCAATAGGTCATCTTTCACCAAAAAAGTCAACTTCGCTCAAAATGGTCAATCCTTAATCCAATGACCAACCCTTCGACCAAATATGTCAACTTTCGCCAAAATATCAATTATGGTCAAAATTATCAATTTTTTATTTAATGACCCAATAGGTTAACTTTTGACGAAAAAGTCAACTTTGGTCAATATGGTTAATTTCAGACCCAATGACCACCCCGTTGACCCAACGAGTCAACTTTTGACCAACAATTCAATTTTGGTCAAAATAATCAATTTTTGACCTAATGACAAATTATTGACCCAATAAGTCAATCTCTATCAACTTTGGTCAAAAATTTCAATCCTTGACCCAATGAACAACACATTGCCCAATAGGTCAACTTTTCACCAAATAGTCAACTTTGGTCAAAATGGTCAATCCTTGACCCATTGACCAAATATGTCAGCATTTGAGCAAATATCAATTCTGTTCAAAATTAAGAATTTTTTAGCTAATGACCTAATTAATCAACTTTTGACCAAAAAGTCAGCCTTGGCCAAAATGGTCAATTTCGGACACAATGGCCACCCCGTTGACGCAATGAGTCAAGTTTTTACCAAAAATTCAATGTTAGTCAAAATAGTCAATTTTTGACCAAATGACCAAATATTGACCCAATAAGTCAATCTCTGACCAAAAAGTCAACTTTGGACAAAAAGGTCAATCCGTGACACAATAACCAACCCATCGACCCAATAGGTCAACTTTTGACCAAAAAGTCAACTTTGGTCAAAATGGTCAATTCTTTACCCAAAGGACCAACCCATTGGCCCAACAGGTCAAGTTTTGACCAAAATATCAATTTTTGTTAAAATAGTCAATTTTTGACCTAATGACCTAATATGTAAACTTTGGATCAAAAAGTTAACTTTGGTCATAATGGTCAATCCTTGACCCAATGAAAACCCCATTGACCCAATAGATCAACTTTTAACCGAAAAAGTCAACTTTGGTCAAAATGCTCAATCTCTGACCTAATAACCCAATACGTCAACTTTCACCAAAAAGTTAATTTTGGTCAAAATAGCCATTTTTTGACCTAATGACCACCTCATTGACCCAATAAGTTAACTTTGGTCAAAATTATCAATTTCTGACCTAATGACCAACCCATGCGACCCAAGAGTTCAACTTTCAACCAAAAAGTCAACTTTAGTCAAAATGGTTAATCCTTGAGCCAAGGACCAACCCATTGGCCCAGTAGGTCAACTTTTGACCAAAAAGTCAATTTTGGTCAATATGGTTAATTTATGACCCAATGACCCCCCCTTTGACCCAATGGCTCAACATTTGACCAAAACATCAATTTTGGTCAAAATAGTCAATTTTTGACCTAATCACCACCAAAATTCCCTAGTATGTCAACTTTAGACTAAAAAGTCGACTTGGTCAAAATGCTCAATTTCTGACCCAATGGCCATCCCATTGACCCAATAGGTTAACTTTTGACCAAAAAGACAACTTTGGCCAAAATGGCTAATCCTTGACCCAATAACCAACCCTTTGACTCTATAGGTCAACTTTTGACCAAAAAGTCAATTTTTGACGTAATGACAAATTATTGACCCAATAAGTCAATCTCTTACAAAAAAGTCAACTTTGGTCAAAATGGTCAATCCTTGACCCAATGGCTAACCCGTGGAGCCAATATGTCAACTTTGGACCAAAAAGTCAACTTTAGCCAAAATGATCAATCTCGACCCTATGACTCAACCCATCGACCCTAACAGTCAACTTTTAAACAAAAAGTCAACTTTGGTCAAAATGGTCAATCCTTGACCCAATGACTGACCCATTGACTAAATTTGTCAACATTTGACTAAATATCAATTCTGGTCAAAATAGTCAATTTTTTACCTAATGAACCAATTCATAAACTTTTAACCAAAAAGTCAACTTTGGTCAAAATGGTCAATTTCGGACCGAATGACCACCCCATCAATTAAATGAGTCAACCTTTCGACAAAAATTCAATTTTGGTCAAAGTAGTTAATTTTTGACCTAATGACCAATTATTGATCCAATAAGTCAATCTTTGACCAAAAAGTCAACTTTGGACAAAAAGGCTAATCCTTGACCCAATAACCAACCTATCGACCCTATAGGTCTACTTTTGATCAAAAAGTCAACTTTGATCAAAATGGTCAGTCCTTAACCCAATAACCAACCCATTAACCCAACAGTTCAACTTTTGCACAAAATATCAAGTTTGGTCAAAATAGTCAATTATTAACCAAATGACTCAATATGTCAACTTTTGACCAAAAAGTCAACTTTGGTCAAAATGGTCAATCTTTGACCAAATGACAAACCCATTGACCCAATAGATCAACTTTTAACCAAAAAAGTCAACTTTGGTCAATATGATCATTCCCTGACCCAATAACCCAATACGTCAACTTTTGACCAAAAAGTCAATTTTGGTCAAATTAACTAATTTTTAACCTAATGACCACCCCATTGATCTAATAGGTCAACATTGACCAAAGAGAAAACTTTGGTCAAAATAGTCAATTTCTGACCTAATGACCAACACAAGGACCCAAGAGTTCAACTTTTGAACAAAAAGTCAACTTTGGTGAAAGTGATTAATCCTTGGCCCAAAGACCAACCCATTGGCCAAGTAGGTCAACTTTTGACAAAAAAGTCAATTTTTGTCTGAATAGTCAATTTCTGACCTAATGACTACCCCATCAACCCAATAGGTCAACTTTTGAGAAGAAGTCAACTTTTGTCAATATGGTCAATTTTGGACCCAATGACCACCGCTTTGACCCAATGGCTCAACTTTTGACCAAAACATCAATTTTGATCAAAGTAGTTGGTTTTTTACCTAATCACCACCAAAATTACCTAATATGTTAACTTTTGACTAATAGTCGAATTTGGTCAAAATGGTCAATTTCTGACCCAATGGCCAACTAATTGACCCAATAGGTCAACTTTTGACCAAAAAGACAACTTTGGTCAAAATGCCTAATCATCGACCCAATGACCAACCCTTTGGCTCAATAGGTCAACATTTTACGAAAAAGTCAATTTTGGTCAAAACAGTCAATTTTTGACCTAATGACCAATTATTAACCCAATATGTCAATCTCTTACCAAAAAGCAAAATTTTGTCAAAATGGTCAATCATTGACCCAATGACCAACCCATTGAGCCAATAGGTCAACTTTTGACCAAAAAGTCAATTTTGATCAAAATGGTTAACCCTTGACCCAATCACCAACCCATTGACCCAATAGGTAAACTTTTAACCAAAAATTAAACTTTGGTAAAAATGGTCAATCCTTGACCCAATGACAAACCCATTGACCCAATAGGTCAACTTTTGACCAAAAATTTAATTTTGGTTAAAATAATCGATTTTTGACCTACTGGCCTATTATTGACTAAATAAGTCAATCTCTAACCAAAAAGTTAACTTTGGTTAAAATGATTAATTCTTGATCCAATGACCAACCCATCGACATAATATGTCAACTTTTGACAAAAAGTCATATTTGGTAAAAATAATCAGTTTTTGACCTACTAACCAATTGTTGACCCAATAAGTCACTATATCACCAAAAAGTAAACTTTGGCCAAAATGGTAAATCCTTGACCCAATGGCCAAATAGGTTAACTTTTGACTAAAATGTCAATTTTGGTCAAAATAGTCAATTTTTGACCTAATGACCAATTATTGACCCAATAAGTCAATCTCTGACCAAAAAGTCAACTTTGGTCAAAATTGTTGATCGTTGACCCAATGGCCCAATAGATAACCTTTTGACCAAAAAGTAATTTCGATCAAAATAGTTAAATTTTGACCTAATGAGCACCTAGTTGACTCAGTGGGTTAACTTTTGACCAAAAATTTAATTTTGATCAAAATAATCAATTTTTGACCGAATGATCAATTATTGACCCAGTAAGTCAATCTTTGACAAAAAAGTCAACTTTGGTCGAAATGGTCAATCTTTGACCCAATGACCGACCGACTAACCAACCGACAGACCCAATAGGTCAACTTTTGACCAAAAAGTCAACTTTGGTCAAAATGGCCAATCATTGACCCAATGACCATCCCATTGACCAAAAAGACAATTTTGGTGAAAATAATCAATTCTTGAGCCAATGACCGACTCATTGATCTAATAGGTCAACTTTCGACGAATAAGTCAATTTTGGTCAAAAAGTTAATTTTTGGCCTCATGACCACCCAGCTGACCTAATATGTCAACTTTTGACCAAAAAATCAACTTTAGTTGAAATGGTTAATTTCTGAGCCAATGACCAACCCATTGACCCAATAGGTCAACTTTGACCAAAAAGTTAACTTTGGTTAAAATTGTCAATCCTTAACCTAGTGACCAACCCATTGACCCAATATATCAGGTTTTAACTAAAAGTCAATTTTGGTCAAAAAGTCAATTTTGACCTAATCACCGATTATCGACCCAATAAGTCAATCTTTGGCCAAAAAGTCAACTTTGATCAAAATGGTCAATCCTTGACCCAATGACCAACCCATTGAACCAATAAGTCAACCTTTGACAGAAGGTCAAATAAGGTCCAAATGGTCAATCCTTGACCCAATGAGCAACCTAATGACCCAATAGGTCAACTTTTGACGAAAAAGTCAATTTTGGTCAAAATGATCAATCCTCGACCCAACGACCAACTCATTGACCCAATAGGTCAACTTTTAACGAAAATGTCAATTTTGATCAAAAATTCAAATTTTGACCTAATGTCCAATTATTGACCCAATAAGTCAATCTCTGACTAAAAAGTCAACTTTGGTTAAAATCTTTAAATCTTGGCCCAATGACCAACCCATTGATCCATAGGTCAAACTTTGGCTAAAAAGTTAATTTACGTCATAATAGTCAATTTTTGACTAATGACCACCCTATAGACCCAATAGGTCAACTTTATACAAAAAAGTCAACTTTGGTCAAAATGGTCAATTTGTGACCCATTAACCACCCCATTGAACCAATGGATCAACTTTTGACAAAAAATTCAATTTTAGTCAAAATAATCAATTTTTTACCATTGAACAATTATTGAATAAATAAGTTAATATTTGAATAAAAAGTAATCTTTGGTCAAAAAGGTTAATCCTTGACCCAATGACCAACCCAATGACCCAAAAGGTCAAGTTTTGACCAAAAAACCAACATAGGTCAAAATGATCAATCCTTGACCCAATGACCAACCCATTGACGAAATATGTCAACTTTTGACCAAAATAATAATTTTGGTCAAAATAATTAATTTTTTACCAAATGACCTAATAAGTCAACTTTTGACCAGAAAGTCAACTTTGCCTAAAATGGTCAATTTCGGACCTAATGACCAACCCGTTCACCGAATGAGTCAACTTTTAAACAAAAATTTAGTTTTTTTCAAAATAATTAAATTTTTACCTAACGACCAATTATTGACCCAATAAGTCAATCTCTGACCAAAAAGTTAACTTTGGACAAAAAGGACAATCCTTGTCTCAATGGCCAACCCATCGACCTAATAGGTCAAATTTTAACCAAAATGCCAACTTTGGTCAAATTGGTCAATCCATAACCCAATAACCAACCCATTGACCCAATAGGTCAACTTTTGACCAAAATATCAATTTTTATCAAAATAATCAATTTTTGACCTAATGACCCAAAATGTCAACTTTTGACCAAAAAGTTAACTTTGGTCAAAATGGTCAATCCTTGACCAAATGACAAACCCATTGACCTAATAGGTCAACGTTTAACCAAAATGTCAAGTTTGGTCAATCTATGATCCAATAACTTAATAGGTCAACTTTTAATCAAAATAGTCAATCTTGGTTAAAAAAAGTAAATTTTTAACCTAATGACCACCCCATTGACTTAGTAGGTCAACTTTGACCAAAGATTCAACTTTGACCAAAGATTCAACTTTGACTAAAGATTCAACTTTGATCAAAATGGTCAATTTCCGACCTAATGACCAAGCCATGGACCCAAGAGTTCAACTTTTGAATAAAAAGTCAACTTTGGCCAAAGTGGTCAATCCTTGACCCAAAGACCAACAACCCATTGGCCTAATAGGTCAACTTTAACCAAGAAGTCAATTTTGACCAAAATAGTCAATTTCTGACCAAATGACCAGCCAATTGACCCAATAGATCAACTTTTGACAGAAAAAGTCAACTTTGGTCAATATGCTCAATTTCTAACCCAATGACCACCCCATTGACGCAATGGCTCAACTTTTGAAGAAAAATTTAATTTTGGTCAAGATAGTCAATTTTTTGACCTAATCACCACCAAAATTACCCAATATGTCAACTTATGACCAAAAAGTTGACTTTGGTCAAAATGGTCAATTTTTGACCCAATGGCGAACCAATTGACCATATAGGTCAACTTTTGACCAAAAAGTCAACTTTGGTCAAAAAGGCCAATCGTTTACCCAATGACCAGCACATTGACCCAACAGGTGAACTTTTGACCAAAAAGTCAACTTTGGTCAAAATAGTCAATTTTTGACCTAATGACTAGTTATTGACCCAATAAGTCAATCTCTTACCAAAAAGTCAACTTCAGTCAAAATGGTCAATCCTTGACCCAATGGCTAACCCATTCAGCCAATAGGTCAACTTTTGACCAAAATGTCAACTTTGGTCAAAATGGTCAATCCTTGACCCAATGACCAACCCATTGACCCAATAAGCCAACTTTTGACCAAAAAGTCAACTTTAGTCAAAATGGTCAATCTTTGACCCAATGACCAACCCATTGACCCAATAGGTCAATGTTTGACCAAAAATTTAATTTTAATCAAAATAGTCAATTTTTGATCTATTGATCGATTATTGACCCAATAAGTCAATCTCTCACCAAAAAGTCAACTTTGGTCAAATTGGTCAATCCTTGACCCAATGACCAACCCATTGACCCAATAGGTCAACTTTTGACTAAAAATTGAACTTTTGTCAAATTAGTCAATCCTTGACACAATGACCAACCCAATGAACCAATAGGTCAACTTTTGACCAAAACGTTAATTTTGGTCAATATAGTCAATTTTTAACCTAATGACCACCTCATTGACCCAATAGGTCAACTTTTGACCAAAAGGCAACTTTGGTCAAAATGGTCAATTTCTGACCAAATGGCCACCGTGTTGACTAAATGGATCAACTTTTGACAAAAAATTCAATTTTGGTCAAAATAGTAAATTTTGACGTAATGACCAATTATTGACCCAATAAGTCAATCTCTGACCAAAAAGTCAACTTTTGTTAAAAAGGTCAATCCCTGACCCAATGACCAACCCATTGACCCAATATGTCAATTTTTGACCAAAAAAATAACTTTAGTCAAAATGGTCAATCTTTGACCCAATGACCAACCCATTGACCAAATATGTCAACCTTTGGGGAAAATATCAATTCTGGTCAAAATAGTCAAATTTTTACTTAATGACCCAATAGGTTAACTTTTGACGAAAAAGTCAACTTTGGTCAAAATGGTCAATTTCAGACCCAATGACCACCCCGTTGACTCAATGAGCTAACTTTTGACTAACAATTCAATTTTTGACATAATGACTAATTATTGACCCAATAAGTCAATCTTTATCAATTTTGGTAAAAAAAGTCAGTCCTTGACCCAATTACCAACCCGATGACCTAATAGGTCAACTTTTGACCAAAAAGTCAACATTGGTTAAAATGGTCAATCCTTAACCCAATGACCAACTCATTGACCAAATATGTCAACATTTGACCAATTATCAATTCTAGTCAAAATAGTAAATTTTTTACATAATGACCCAATTAATCAACTTTAGACCAAAAAGTGTACTTTGGTCAAAATAGTCAATTTCAGACCCAATGACCACATCGTTGACCAAATGAGTCAACTTTTGACAAAAATTTAATTTTGGTCAAAATAGTCATTTTTTGACCTAAAGACCAATTATTGACCCAATAAGTCAATCTCTGACCAAAAAGTCAACTTTGGACAAAAAGGTCAATCCTTGATCCAATAACCAACCCATCGACCTAATAAGTCAACTTTTGACCAAAAAGTCAACTTTGGTCAAAATGTTCAATCCTTGACCCAATGACCAACACATTGACCCAACATGTCAACTTTTGACCAAAATATCAATTTTGGTCAAAATAGTCAATTTTTGACCTCATGACCAATATGTCAACTTTTAACCAAAAAGTAAAGTTTGGTCAAAATGGACAATCCTTTACCCAATGACAAACCCATTGACCCAAAAGTCAACTTTTAACCAAAAAGTCGACTTTGATCAAAATGGTCAATCCTTAACTCAATAACCAATACATCAACTTTTGACAAAAAAAGTCAATTTTGGTCAAAATAACCAATTTTTGACCTAATGACCACCCCATTGACCTAATAGGTCAACTTTGACCAAAGAGTCAACTTTGGTCAAAATCATCAATTTCTGACCTAATGACCAACCCCTGGACCCAAGAGTTCAAATTTTGAACAAAAAGTCGACTTTGGTCAAAATGGTCAATCCTTGACCCAAAGACCAACCATTGGCCCAATAGGTCAACTTTTGACCAAAAGGTCAATTTTGGTCAAAATTGTCAATTTTTGACATAATGACCACCCCATCGACCCAATAGGTCAACTTTTGAGAAAAAAGTCAACTTTTGTCAATATGGTTAAATTCTGACCCAATGACCACCCCTTTGATCGAACAAATCAACTTTTGACCAAAACTTTAATTTTGGTCAAAATAGTCAAATTTTGACCTAATCACAACTAAAATTGCCTAATTTGTTAACTTTTGACTAAAAAGTCAACTTTGGTCAAAATGGTCAATTCTGACCCAACGGACAACCCATTGACCCAATAGGTCAACTTTTGACCAAAAAGACAACTTTGGTCAAAATGGTCAATCCTTGACCCAATGATCAGCCCTTTGACTCAATAGGTCAGTTTTTGACCAAAAAGTCAATTTTGGTCAAAATAGTCAATAATTGACCTAATGACCAATTATTGACCCAATAAGTCAATCTCTTACCAAAAAGTTATTTTTGTCAAAATGGTCAATACTTGACCCAATAACCAACCCATTGAGCCAATATGTCAACATTTGACCAAAAAGTTAACTTTGATCAAAATGGTCGATCATCGACTCTAATGACCAACCCATTATTCCAAGAGGTCAACTTTTAACCAAAATTCAACTTTAGTCAAAATGGTCAATCCTTGACCGAATGACCCACCCATCGACTCAATAGGTTAACTTTCGACAAAAAAATTAATTATGGTCAAAATAGTCAAATTTTGACCTAACACCAATTATTGACCCAATAAGTCAATCTCTGACCAAAAAGTCAACTTTGGTCGAAATAGTCAATTTTTGACCTAATGACCAATTATTGACCCAATAAGTCAATCTCTGACCAAAAATTCAACTTTGGTTAAAATCGTTGATCGTTGACCCAATTGGTGAATATTTGACCAAAAAGCAATTTCGATCAAAATAGTCAATTTTTGACCTAATGATCACCTAGTTGACCCAATGAGACAACTTTTGACCAAAAATTTAATTTTGATCAAAATAATCAATTTTTGACCGAATGACTAATTATCGACCCAGTAAGTCAATCTTTAACAAAAAATTAACTTTGGTCGGAATGGTCAATCTCTGACCCAACGACCAACCCACTTACAAAATAGGTCATGTTTTGACCAAAAAGTCAACTTTGGTCAAAATGGTCAATCCTTAACCCAATAACCACCCCATTGACCCAATAGGCAGCTTTTGACCAAAAAGACAATTTTGGTGAACATAGTCAATTCTTGAGCCAATGACCGACCCATTGATCTAATAGGTCAACTTTCGACCAAAAAGTAAATTTTGGTCAAAAAAGTTAATTTTTGACCTCATGACCACCCAGTTGACCCATTATGTCGACTTTTGACCAAAAAATCAACTTGGGTTGACATGGTTAATTTCTGACCAACCCATTGACCTAATAAGTCAACTTTTGACCAAAAAGTTAACTTTGGTTAAAATGGTCGATCCTTAAACCAACAACCAACCAATTGACCCAATATGTCCAGTTTTAACCAAAGTCAATTTAGGTCAAAAAAGTCAATTTTTGACCTAATGACCAATTATTGACCCAAAAAGTCAATCTTTGACCAAAAACTCAACTTTGGTCAAAATGGTCAATCCTTGACCAAATGACCAACCCATTGAACCAATAAGATAACCTTAGACAAAAGGTCAAATATGGTCCAAATGGTCAATCCTTGACCCAATGACAGACCCAATGGCCCAATATGTCAACTTTTGACCAAAAAGTCAATTTTGGTCAAAATGGTCAATCCTCGACCCAACGACCAACTGATTGACCAAATAGGTCAACTTTTAACCAAAATGTCATTTTTGGACAAAAATTCAATTTTTGACCTAATGACCAATTATTGACCCAATAAGTCAATCTCTGACCAAAAAGTCAACTTTGGTCAAAATCGTCAATTCTTTACCCATAACCAACCCATTAACCCAACAGGTTAACTTTCGACTAAAAAGTTAATTTACGTCATAATAGTCAATATTTGACCAAATGACCACCCCATTGACCCAATTGGTCAACTTTATACAAAAAATTCATCTTTGGTCAAAATGGTCAAATTATGACCTAACAACCCAATACGTCAAATTTTGACCAAAAGGTCAATTTTGGGCAAAATAACCAATTTTTGACCTAATGACCACCCCATTGACCCAATAAGTCAACTTTGACCAAAGACTCAACTTTGGTGAAAATGATCAATTTCTGACCTAATGACCAACCTACGGACCAAGTGTTCAACTTTTGAACAAAAAGTTAAATTTGGTCAAAATGGTCAATCCTTGACCCATCGACCAACCCATTGGCCCAATAGGTCAACTTTTGAAAAAAAGTCAATTTTGGTCAAAATAGTCAATTTCTGACCTAATGACCACCCCATTGATCCAATAGGTCAACTTTTGACAAAAAAGTCAACTTTTGTCAATATAGTCAATTTCTAACCCAATGACCACCCCTTTGACCCATGGCACAACTTTTGACCAAAATTTCAATTTTGGTCAAAATAGTCAATTTTTGACCTAATCACCACCAAAATTATCCAATATGTCAACTTTTGACTAAAAGTCGACTTTGGTCAAACTGGTCAATTTCTGAACCAATGGTCAACCCATTGCCCAAAAGGTCAACCCATTGCCCAATAGGTCAACTTTTGACCAGAAAGAAAACTTTGCTCAAAATGGCTAATCCTTGACCCAATGACTAGCCCTTTGACTTAATAGGTCAACTTTTGACCAAAAAGTCAATTTTGGTGAAAATAGTCAAATTTTGACCTAATGACCAATTATTGACCCAATAAGTCAATCTCTTACCAAAAAGTCAACTTTGGTCAAATTGGTCAATCCTTGACTCAATGACAAACCCATTGAGCGGATAGGTCAACTTTTGACCAAAAAGTTAATTTTGATCAAAATTGTCAATCTTTGACCCAATGACCAACCCATTGACCCAATAGGTAAACTTTTAACCAAAAATTCAACTTTGGTCAAAATGGTCAATCCTTGACCCAAGGACCAACCCATTGACCCAATAGGTCAACTTTTGACAAAAAATTTAATTTTTGTCAAAATAGTCAATTTTTGACCTATTGACCAATTATTGACCCAATAAGTCAATCTCTAACCAAAAAGTTAACTTTGGACAAAATGATCAATCCTTAACTCAATGACCAACCCATCGACCTAATAGGTCAACTTTTGACAAAAAGTCATATTTGGTTAAAATAGTTAATTTTGACCTACCAAATATTGACCCAATAAGTCATTATATGACCAAAAAGTAAACTTTGGTCAAAATGGTCAATCCTTAACACAATGACCAACCCATTAGCCCAATTGATCAAAATAATCAATTTTTCGCCTAACGGCCAATTATTGAACCAATAAGTCAATCTCTGATAAAAAAGTCAACTTTGGTAAACATGGTCAATCATTGACCGAATGATCAACTCATTAACTAAATTGGTCAACTTTTGACCAAAAAGTCAACTTTGGTCAAAATTGTCAATCGTTGACCCAATGACCCAACAAGTTAACTTTTGGCCAAAAAGCAATTTCGATCAAAATTGTCAATTTTTGACCAAATGACCACCTAGTTGACTCAATGTGTCAACTTTTGACCAAAAATTTAAAATTGATCATAATAATCATTTTTTGATCGAATGACTAATTATTGACCCGGTAAGTCAATTTTTGACCAAAAAGTCAACTTTGGTCGAAATGGTCAATATTTTTCTTAATGAACAATCCACCGACCCAGTAGGCCAACTTTTGAACAAAAAGTCAACTTTAGTCAAAATGGTCAATCCTTGACCTAATGACCATCCCATTGTCCCAATAGGCAACTTTTGACCAAAAAGATAATTTTGGCGAAAATAGTCAATTCTTGAGCCAATGACCAACCCATTGACCTAATATGTTAAGTTTTGACCGAAATATCAATTCTGGTCAAAATAGTCAATTTTTTACCTAAAGACCCAATAGGTCAACTTTTGACCAAAAAGTCAACTTTGGTCAAAATGATCAATTTCAGACCCAATGACCTCCCCGTTGACCCAATGAGTCAACTTTTGACCAACAATTCAATTTTGGTCAAAATATTCAATTTTTGACCAAATGAAAAATTATTGATCCAATAAGTCAATATCTGTTAACTTTGGTAAAAAAATGTCAATCCTTAACCCAATGACCAACCCTTGACCCAATAGGTCATCTTTTGACCAAAAAGTCAACTTTGGTCGAAATGGTCAATCCTTGACACAATGACCAAAACATTAACTAAATATGTCAACATTTGACCAAATATCAATTCTGGTCAAAATAATCAATTTTTTACCTAATGATCCAATTAATTAACTTTTGACCATAAAGTCAACTTTGGTTAAAATGGTCAATTTCAGACCCAATGACCACCCTGTTGAACCAATGAGTCAACTTTTGACCAAAAGTATAATTTTGGTTAAAATAGTAAATTTTCTACCTAATGACTAATTATTGACTCAACAAGTTAATCTCTGACCAAAAAGTCAACTTTGTACAAAAAGGTCAATCCTTGACCCAATAACCAGCCCATCGACCCAATAGGTTAACTTTTGACCAAAATGTCAACTTTGGCCTAAATGATCAAACCTTGCCCTAAAGATCAACCCATTGACCCAACAGGTCAACCTTTGACCAAAATGTTAATTTTGGTCAAAATAGTCAATTTTTGACCTAAACACCCAATATGTTAACTTTTGACCCAAAAGTCAACTTTGGTCAATCCTTGAACCAACCCATTGACTAAAAAGGTCAACTTTTAACCAAAAAATTCAACTTTTAACCAAAAAAGTCAACTTTGGTCAAAATGGTCAAACCCTGACCCAATAAGCAAATATATCAACTTTTGAGCAAAAAGTCAATTTTGGTCAAAATAGCCAATTTTTGGCCTAATGGCCACACCATTGACGCAATAGGTCAACTTTGAACAAAGACTCAAGTTTGGTTAAAATGGTCAATTTCTGACCTAATGACCAACCCATGGACCCAAGAGTTCAACTTTTGAACAAAAAGTCAACTTTGGTCAAAATGGTCAATCCTTGACCCAAAGACCAACCCATTGGCCTAGTAGGTCAACTTTTGACCAAAAAGTCAATTTTTGTCAAATTAGTCAATTTCTGATCTAATGACCACCCCACTGACCCAATAGGTCAACTTTTGACAAAAAAGTCAACTTTTATCAATACGGTAAATTTCTAACCCAATAACCACCCCTTTGACCCATGGCTTAACTTTTGACCAAAACTTCAATTTTGGTCAAAATAGTCTATTTTTGACCTAATCACCACCAAAATGACCAAATATGTCAACTTTTGACTAAAAAGTCGACTTTAGTCAAACTGGTCAATTTCTGAACCAATGGCCAAACAATTGCCCAATACCTCAACTATTGACCAAAAAGATAACTTTGGTCAAAATGGCTAATCCTTGACCCAATGACCAGCCCTTTCACTCAAGAGGTCAACTTTTGACCAAAAAGTCAATTTTGTTCAAAATAGTTAAATTTTGACCTAATGACCAATTATTGACCCAATAAGTCAATCTCTTACCAAAAAGTCAACTTTAGTCAAATAGGTCAATCTTTGACCCAATGACCAACCCATTGAGCCGATAGGTCAACTTTTGACCAAAAGTCAACTTTTATCAAAATGGTCAATCCTTGACCAAATGACCAACCCATTGACCAAATATGTAAACTTTTAACCAAAAATTTAACTTTGGTCAAAATGGTCAATCCTTGACCCAATGACCAACCCATACACCTAATAGGTCAACTTTTGACAAAAAAATTAATTTTGGTCAAAATAGTCAATTTTTGACCAACTGGCCAATTATTGACCCAATAAGTCAATCTCTGACTAAAAAGGCAACTTTGGTCAAAATGATCAATCCTTGACCCAATGACCAACTCATCGACCTAATAGGTCAAGTTTTGACAAAAAGTCATATTTTGTCAAAATAGTCAATTTTTGACCTACTGACCGATTATTGACCTAATAAACCAATATATGACCAAAAAGTAAACTTTGGTCAAAATGATCAATCCTTGACCCAATGGCCAACCCATTGGACCAATAGGTCAACTTTTGACCAAAAAGACAATTTTGGTCACAATAGTTAATTTTTGACCTAATGACCAATTTTTGACTCAATAAGTCAATCCCTGACAAAAAAGTCAACTTTGGTAAAAATGGCCAATCATTGACCCAATGACCAACTCATTAGCCCAATTCGTCAACTTTTGACCAAAAAGTTAACTTTGGTCAAAATCGTCAATCGTTGACCCAATTACCCAATAGGTCAACTTTGAATAAAAAGCAATTTCGGTCAAAATAGTCAATTTTTTACCTAATAACCTCCAAGTTGACCCAATGGGTCAACTTTTGACCAAAAATTTAATTTTGATCAAAATAATCAATTTTTGACCGAATGACCAATCATTGACTTAATAAGTCAATTTTTTTACCAAAAAGTCAACTTTGGTCGAATTGGTCAACTATTGACCCAATTACCAACCCACTAACCCAATTGGTCAACTTTTGGCCAAAAAGTCAACTTTGGTCAGAATGGTTGATCCTTGACACAATGACCATCCCATTGTCCCAATAGGCAACTTTTGACCAAAAAGAAAATTTTGGTGAAAATAGTCAATTCTTGAGCCAATGACCTACCCATTGACCTAATGGGTAAACTTTTGAGCAAAAAGTCAAATTTGATCAAAATAGTTAGTTTTTAACCTCATGACCACCAAATTGACCCAGTATGACAACTTTTGACCAAAAAGTCAACTTTAGTCAAAATGATCAATATCTGACCCAATGACCAACCTATTGACCCAATAGGTTAACTTTTGACCAAAAAGTTAACTTTGGTTAAAATGGTCAATCCTTAACTTAGTGACCAACCTAGTGACCCAATATGTCAAGTTTTAACTAAAAAGTTAATTTTGGTCAAAAAGTTAATTTTGGTAAAAAATTAATTTTTGACCTAATGAACAATTATTGACCTAAAGAGTCAATCTCTGACCAAAAAGTCAACTTTAGTCAAAATGGTCAAATCTTGACCCAATGACCAACCCATTGAACAAATATGTCAACCTTTGACCCAATGACCCAATGACCCAATAGGTCAACTTTTAACTAAAAAGTCAATTTTGGTCAAATGGTTAATCCTCGACCCAATGACCAACCCATTGACCCAAAAGGTTATTTTTAACCAATATGTCATTTTGGTCAAGAAGTCGATTTTTGACCTAATGACCAATTATTGACCCAATAAGTCAATCTATGACCGAAAAGTCAACTTTGGTTAAAAAGTCCAATCATTGACCCAATGATCTGCACATTAACCAAATAGGTTAACTTTTGACCAAAAAGTCAATTTTGGTCAAAATAGTCAATTTTTAACCTAATAACCAATTATTGACCTAATAAGTAAATCTCTTACCAAAAAGCCAACTTTGGTCAAAAGGGTCAATCATTGACCCAATGGCCAACCCATTGAGCCAATCAGTCAACTTTTGACAAAAAAGTCAAATTTGGTCAAAATGGTCAATTCTTGACTCAATGACCAACCCATTGACCCAATAGGTCAAATTTTCACCAAAAAGTCAACTTTGGTCAAAATGGTCAATCCTTGACCCAATGACAAACCCATTGACCAAATAGATCAACGTTTGACAAAAAAATTAATTTTAGTTAAAATAGTCAATTTTTGACCTACTGACCGATTATCGACCAAATAAGTCAATCTCTGACCAAAAGGTCAACTTTGGTCAAAATGCTCAAACCTTGACCCAATCACAAACCCATTGACCCAATAGGTTAACTTTTGACAAAAAAGTGAACTTTTGTCAAAATAGTCAATGCTCGACACAATGACCAACCCATTGACCCAAAGGGTTAACTTTTGACCAAAAAGTTAATTTTTTTCAATATAGACAATTTTTGACCTAATTACCACCCCATTGACCCAGTAGGTCAACTTTTCACCAAAAGTCAACTTTGGTCAAAAAGTTCAATTTCTGACCCAATGACCACCGTGTTGACCCAATGGATCAACATTTGACTAAAAATTCAACTTAGGTCAAAATTGTAAATGTTTGACCTAATGACCAATTATTTACCCAATAAGTCATTCTCTGGCCAAAAAGTCAACTTTTGTCAAAAAGGTGAATCCTTGACCCAACGACCAACCCATTGACCCAATAGGTCATCTTTTGACCAAAAAAAGTCAACTTTGCTCAAAATGGTCAATCCTTAATCCAATGACCAACCCTTTGACCATATATGTCAACTTTTGGCCAAAATATCAATTATGGTCAAAATTATCAATTTTTTATTTAATGACCCAATAGGTCAACTTTTGACGAAAAAGTCAACTTTGGTCAATATGGTTAATTTCAGACCCAATGACCACCCCGTTGACCCAACGAGTCAATTTTTGACCAACATTTCAATTTTGGTCAAAATAATCAATTTTTGACCTAATGACAAATTATTGACCCAATAAGTCAATCTCTGTCAACTTTGGTCAAAAATGTCAATCCTTGACCCATCGAACAACACATTACCCAATAGGTCAACTTTTGACCAAATAGTCAATATTGGTCAAAATGGTCAATCCTTGACCCAATGACCAACCCATTGACCAAATATGTCAGCATTTGAGTAAATATCAATTTTGTTCAAAATTAACATTTTTTTAGCTAACGACCCAATTAATCAACTTTTGACCAAAAAGTCAGCCTTGGTCAAAATGGTCAATTTCGGACACAATGGCCACCCCGTTGACGCAATGAGTCAAGTTTTAACCACAAATTCAATTTTAGTCAAAATAGTCAATTTTTGACCAAATGACCAATTATTGACCCAATAAGTCAATCTCTGACCAAAAAGTCAACTTTGGACAAAAAGGTCAATCCGTGACACAATAACCAACCCATCGACCCAATAGGTCAACTTTTGACCAAAAAGTCAACTTTGGTCAAAATGGTCAATTCTTAACCCAGTGACCAACCCATTGGCCCAACAGGTCAAGTTTTGACCAAAATATCAATTTTTGTCAAAAAAGTCAATTTTTGACCTAATGACCCAATATGTAAACTTTGGATCAAAAAGTCAACTTTGGTCATAATGGTCAATCCTTGACCCAATGAAAACCCCATTGATCCAATAGGTCAACTTTTAACCGAAAAAGTCAACTTTGGTCAAAATGCTCAATCTCTGACCTAATAACCCAATACGTCAATTTTCACCAAAAAGTTAATTTTGGTCAAAATAGCCAATTTTTGACCTAATGACCACCTCATTGACCCAATAAGTTAACTTTGGTCAAAATTATCAATTTCTGACCTAATGACCAACCCATAGACCCAAGAGTTCAACTTTTGAACCAAAAGTCAACTTTAGTCGAAATGGTTAATCCTTGAGCCAAGGACCAACCCATTGGCCCAGTAGGTCAACTTTTGACAAAAAAGTCAATTTTGGTCAATATGGTTAATTTATGACACAATGACCACCCCTTTGACCCAATGGTTCAACATTTGACCAAAACATCAATTTTGATCAAAATAGTCAATTTTTGACCTAATCACCACAAAAATTCCCTAGTATGTCAACTTTAGACTAAAAAGTCGACTTGGTCAAAATGGTCAATTTCTGACCCAATGGCCATCCCATTGACCCAATAGGTCAACTTTTGACCAAAAAGACAACTTTGGCCAAAAATGGCTAATCCTTGACCCAATAACCAACCCTTTGACTCTATAGGTCAACTTTTGACCAAAAAGTCAATTTTTGACGTAATGACGAATTATTGACCCAATAAGTCAATCTCTTACAAAAAGTCAACTTTGGTCAAAATGGTCAATCCTTGACCCAATGGCTAACCCGTGGAGCCAATATGTCAACTTTGGACCAAAAAGTCAACTTTGGCCAAAATGGTCAATCCTTGACCCTATGACCAACCCATTGACCCAATAGGTCAACTTTTAAACAAAAAGTCAACTTTGGTCAAAATGGTCAATCCTTGACCCAATGACTGACCCATTGACTAAATTTGTCAACATTTGACTAAATATCAATTCTGGTCAAAATAGTCAATTTTTTACCTAATGAACCAATTCATAAACTTTTGACCAAAAAGTCAACTTTGGTCAAAATGGTCAATTTCGGACCGAATGACCACCCCGTTGACCAAATGAGTCAACCTTTGACAAAAAAATTCAATTTTGGTCAAAATAGTTAATTTTTGACCTAATGACCAATTATTGACCCAATAAGTCAATCTCTGACCAAAAAGTCAACTTTGGACAAAAAGGCTAATCCTTGACCCAATAACCAACCCATCGACCCCTATAGGTCAACTTTTGATCAAAAAGTCAACTTTGATCAAAATGGTCAATCCTTGACCCAATAACCAACCCATTGACCCAACAGTTCAACTTTTGCACAAAATATCAAGTTTGGTCAAAATAGTCAATTATTAACCAAATGACTCAATATGTCAACTTTTGACCAAAAAGTGAACTTTGGTCAAAATGGTCAATCTTTAACCAAATGACAAACCCATTGACCCAATCGATCAACTTTTAACCAAAAAAGTCAACTTTGATCAATATGATCATTCCTTGACCCAATAACATAATACGTCAACTTTTGACCAAAAAAGTCAATTTTGGTCAAAATAGCTAATTTTTAACCTAATGACCACCCCATTGACCTAATAGGTCAACATTGACCAAATAGTAAACTTTGGTCAAAATAGTCAATTTCTGACATAATGACCAACGCAAGGACACAAGAGTTCAACTTTTGAACAAACAGTCAACTTTGGTGAAAGTGATTAATCCTTGGCCCAAAGACCAACCCATTGGCCAACTAGGTCAACTTTTGACAAAAAGTCAATTTTGGTCAGAATAGTCAATTTCTGACCTAATGACTGCCCCATCAACCCAATAGGTCAACTTTTGAGAAGAAGTCAACTTTTGTCAAAATTGTCAATTTTTGACCCAATGACCACCCCTTTGACCCAATGGCTCAACTTTTGACCAAAACATCAATTTTGATCAAAGTAGTTGGTTTTTTACCTAATCACCACCAAAATTACCTAATATGTCAACTTTTAACTAATAGTCGACTTTGGTCAAAATGGTCAATTTCTGACCCAATGGCCAACCAATTGACCCAATAGGTCAACTTTGACCAAAAAGACAACTTTGGTCAAAATGCCTAATCATTGACACAATGACTAGCCCTTTGACTCAATAGGTCCACATTTGACGAAAAAGTCAATTTTGGTCAAAATAGTCAATTTTTGACCTAATGACCAATTATTGACCCAATACGTAAATCTCTTACCAAAAAGTAAACTTTTGTCAAAATGGTCAATCCTAAACCCAATGACCAACCCATTGAGCCAATAGGTCAACTTTTGACCAAAAAGTCAACTTTGATCAAAATGGTTAACCTCGACTCAATCACCAACCCATCGAATCTAACAGTAAACTTTTAACCAAAAATTAAACTTTGATAAAAATGGTCAATCCTTGACCCAATAACTAATCCATCGACCTAATAGTCAACTTTTGACCAAAAATTTTATTTTGGTTAAAATAATCAATTTTCGACCTATCGCCTATTATCGACTAAATAAGTCAATCTCTCGACCAAAAAGTTAGACTTTGGTCAAAATGATTAATTCTTGATCCAATGACTAACCCATCGACCTAATAGTCAAATTTCGACAAAAAGTCATATTTTGTCAAAATAATCAGTTTTTGACATACTAACCAATTGTTGACCCAATAAGTCACTATATCACCAAAAAGTAAACTTTGGCAAAAATGGTAAATCCTTGACCCAATGGCCAAATAGGTTAACTTTTGACTAAAATGTCATTTTTGGTCAAAATAGTCAATTTTTGACCTAATGACCAATTATTGACCCAATAAGTCAATCTCTGACCAAAAAGTCAACTTTGGTCAAAATTGTTGATCGTTGACCCAATGGCCCATTAGGTCAACTTTTGACCAAAAAGTAATTTCGATCAAAATAGTTAAATTTTGACCTAATGAGCACCTAATTGACTCAGTGGGTTAACTTTTGATCAAAAATTTAATTTTGATCAAAATAATCGCTAATCGAATGATCAATTATCGACCCAAGAAGTCAATCTCGACAAAAAGTCAACTTTGGTCGAAATGGTCAACTTCGACCTAATGACCAACCGACGTAATCTAATAGTCAACTTCACCAAAAAGTCAACTTCTGTTAAAATGGCCAATCATCGACTCCAATGACCATCCCATCGACTCAAAAAGACAATTTTGGTGAAAATAAGTCAATTTCGAGCCAATGATCGACTCAATGATCTAATAAAGTCAACTTTCAACGAATAAGTCAATTTTGGTCAAAAAGTTAATTTTTAGCCTCATGACCACCCACTCGACCTAATATGTCAACTTTCGACCAAAAATCAACTTTGGTCGAAATAGTTAATTTCTCGAGCCAATGACCAACCCATGACCCAATAGGTCAACTTTTGACCAAAAAGTTAACTTTGGTTAAAATGGTCAATCCTTAACCCAGTGACCAACCCATTGACCCAATATATCAAGTTTTAACCAAAAAGTCAATTTTGGTCAAAAAGTTAATTTTGGTCAAAAAGTCAATTTTTGACCTAATCATCGATTATTGACCCAATAAGTCAATCTTTGACCAAAAAGTCAACTTTGGTCAAAATGGTCAATCCTCGACCCAATGACCAACCCATTGAACCAATAAGTCAACCTTTGACACAAGGTCAAATAACGTCCAAATGATCAATCCTTGACCCAATGAGCAACCTAATGACCCAATAGGTCAACTTTTAACGAAAATGTCAATTTTGATAAAAAATTCAAATTTTGACCTAATGACCAATTATTGACCCAATAAGTCAATCTCTGTCTAAAAAGTCAACTTTGGTTAAAATCTTTAAATCTTGACCCAATGACCAACCCATTGATCCATAGGTCAAACTTTGGCTAAAAAGTTAATTTACGTCATAATAGTGAATTTTTGACCTAATGACCACCTTATAGACCCAATAGGTCAACTTTATATAAAAAAGTCAACTTTGGTCAAAATGGTCAATTTGTGACCCATTGACCACCCCATTGAACCAATGGATCAACTTTTGACAAAAAATTCAATTTTAGTCAAAATAATCAATTTTTTACCATTGACCAATTATTGAATAAATAAGTTATTATTTGAATAAAAAGTAATCTTTGGTCAAAAAGGTTAATCCTTGACCCAATGACCAACCCATTACCCAATAGGTCAAGTTTTGACCAAGAAACCAACTTAGGTCAAAATGGTCAATCCTTGACCCAATGACCAACCCATTGACCAAATATGTCAACTTTTGACCAAAATAACAATTTTGGTCAAAATAATTAATTTTTTACCAAATGACCCAATAAGTCAACTTTTGACCAGAAAGTCAACTTTGCCTAAAATGGTCAATTTCGGACCTAATGACCAACCCGTTCACCGAATGAGTCAACTTTTAAACAAAAATTTAGTTTTTTTCAAAATAATTAAATTTTTACCTAACGACCAATTATCGACCTAATAAGTCAATCTCTCGACCAAAAAGTCAACTTTGGACAAAAAGGTCAACCTTGTCCCAATGGCCAACCCATCGACCTAATAGGTCAAATTTTGACCAAAATGCCAACTTTGGTCAAATTGGTCAATCCTTAACCCAATAACCAACCCATTGACCCAATAGGTCAACTTTCGACCAAAATATCAATTTTGGTCAAAATAATCAATTTTTGACCTAATGACCCAATATGTCAACTTTTGACCAAAAAGTTAACTTTGGTCAAAATGGTCAATCCTTGACCAAATGACAAACTCATTGACCTAATAGGTCAACATTTAACCAAAAAGTCAAGTTTGGTCAAGATGGTCAATCTAAGATCCAATAACTTAATAGGTCAACTTTTGATCAAAATAGTCAATCTTGATTAAAAAAAGCAAATTTTTTACCTAATGACCACCCCATTGACCTAGTAGGTCAACTTTGACCAAAGATTCAACTTTGACCAAAGATTCAACTTTGGTCAAAATGGTCAATTTCTGACCTAATGACCAAGCAATGGACCCAAGAGTTCAACTTTTGAATAAAAAGTCAACTTTGGTCAAAATGGTCAATCCTTGACCCAAAGACCAACAACCCATTGGCCTAAAAGGTTAACTTTAACCAAGAAGTCAATTTTGACCAAAATAGTCAATTTCTGACCAAATGACCAGCCAATTGACCCAATAGATCAACTTTTGACAGAAAAAGTCAACTTTGGTCAATATGCTCAATTTCTAACCCAATGATCACCCCATTGACGCAATGGCTCAACTTTTGAAGAAAAATTAAATTTTGGTCAAGATCGTCAATTTTTTAACCTAATCACCACCAAAATTATCCAATATGTCAACTTATGACCAAAAAGTTGACTTTGGTCAAAATGGTCAATTTTTGACCCAATGGCGAACCAATTGACCATATAGGTCAACTTTTGACCAAAAAGTCAACTTTGGCCAAAAAGGCCAATCATTGACCCAATGACCAAAGACATCGACCTAACAAGTGAACTTTTCGACCAAAAGTCAACTTTGGTCAAAATAGTCAATTTTGACCTAATGACTAGTTATTGACCCAAAAAGTCAATCTCTTACCAAAAAGTCAACTTCGGTCAAAATGGTCAATCCTTGACCCAATGGCTAACCCATTGCGCCAATAGGTCAACATTTGACCAAAATGTCACTTTGGTCAAAATGGTCAATCCTCGAACCAATGACCAACCCATTGACCCAATAAGCCAACATTTGACCAAAAAGTCAACTTTAGTCAAAATGGTCAATCCTTGACCTAATGACCAACCCATTGACCCAATAGATCAACGTTTGGTAAAAAATTTAATTTTAATCTAAATAGTCAATTTTTGATCTATTGATCGATTATTGACCCAAAAAGTTAATCTCTCACCAAAAAGTCAACTTTGGTCAAATTGGTCAATCCTTGACCCATTGACCAACCCATTGACCCAATAGGTCAACTTTGATCAAAAATCGAACTTTCATCAAATTAGTCAATCCTCGACACAATGACCAACCCAATGAACCAATAGGTCAACTTTTGACCAAAACGCTAATTTTGGTCAATATAGTCAATTTTTAACCTAATGACCACCTCATCGACCTAATCGGTCAACTTTTCGACCAAAAGGCAACTTTGGTCAAAATGGTCAATTTCTGACTAAATGGCCACCGTGTTGATCTAAATGGATCAACTTTCACAAAAAAATCAATTTTGGTCAAAATAGTAAATTTTGACGTAATGACCAATTATTGACCCAATAAGTCAATCTCTGACCAAAAAGTCAACTTTTGTTAAAAAAGTCAATCCTTGACCCAATATGTCAACATTTTGACCAAAAAAATAACTTTAGTCAAAATAGTCAATCTTTGACCCAATGACCAACCCATTGACCAAATATGTCAACCTTTGGCAAAAATATCAATTCTGGTCAAAATAGTCAAATTTTTACTTAATGTCCCAATAGGTCAACTTTTGACGAAAAAGTCAACTTTGGTCAAAATTGTCAATTTCGGACCCAATGACCACCCCGTTGACTCAATGAGCTAACTTTTGACCAACAATTCAATTTTTGTCAAAATAGTCAATTTTTGACATAATGACTAATTATTGACCCAATAAGTCAATCTTTATCAATTTTGGTAAAAAAAGTCAGTCCTTGATCCAATTACCACCCCGATGACCTAATTGCTCAACTTTTGACCAAAAAGTCAACATTGGTTAAAATGGTCAATCCTTAACCCAATGACCAACCCATTGACCAAATATGTCAACATTTGACCAAATATCAATTCTAGTTAAAATAGTAAATTTTTTACATAATGACCTAATTAATCAACTTTAGACCAAAAACTGAACTTTGGTAAAAATAGTCAATTTCAGACCTAATGACCACATCGTTGACCCAATGAGTTAACTTTTGACAAAAATTTAATTTTGGTCAAAATAGTCATTTTTTGACCTAAAGACCAATTATTGACCCAATAAGTCAATCTCTGACCAAAAAGTAACCTTTGGACAAAAAGGTCAATCCTTGACCCAATAACCAACCCATCGACCTAATAGGTCAACTTTTGACCAAAAAGTCAACTTTGGTCAAAATGTTCAATCCTTGACCCAATGACCAACACATTGACCCAACATGTCAACTTTTGACCAAAATATCAATTTCGGTCAAAATATTCAATTTCGACTCGATGACCAATATGTCAACTTTTGACCAAAACGTAAAGTTCAGTCAAAATGGACAATCCTTTACCCAATGACAAACCCATCGATCTAAAGTCAACTTTTAACCAAAAAGTCGACTTTGATCAAAATGGTCAATCCTTGACTAAATAACCCAATCGTCAACTTTTGACAAAAAGTCAATTTTGGTCAAAATAACCAATTTTGATCTAATGACCACTCCATCGATCTAATAGGTCAACTTCGACCAAAGAGTCAACTTTGGTCAAAATCGCACATTCGACCTAATGACCAACCCCTGACCCAAGAGCTCAATTTTCAACAAAAAGTCAACTTTGGTCAAAATGGTCAATTCTGACCCAAAGACCAACCATTGGCCCAATAGGTCAACTTTTGACCAAAAGGTCAATTTTGGTCAAAATAGTCAATTCGACATAATGACCACCCCATCGACCCAATAGATCAACTTTTAAGAAAAAAGTCAACTTTGTTAATATGGTCAACTCTCGACCCAATGACCACTCTGACTCCAACGAATCAACTTTTGACCAAAACTTTAATTTTGGTCAAAATAGTCAAATTTTGACCTAATCACCACTAAAATTGCCTAATTGGTTAACTTTTGACTAAAAAGTCAACTTTGGTCAAAATGGTCAATTCTGACCCAATGGACAACCCATTGACCCAATAGGTCAACTTTTGACCAAAAAGACAACTTTGGTCAAAATGGTCAATCCTTGACCCAATGATCAGCCCTTTGACTCAATAGGTCAGCTTTTGACCAAAAAGTTAATTTTGGTCAAAATAGTCAATAATTGACCTAATGACCAATTATTGATCCAATAAGTCAATCTCTTACCAAAAAGTTAATTTTGGTCAAAATGGCCAATACTTGACCCAATAACCAACCCATTGAGCCAATATGTCAACTTTTGACCAAAAAGTTAACTTTGATCAAAATGGTCAATCATTGACCCAATGACCAACCCATTGACCCAGTAGGCCAACTTTTAACCAAAAATTCAACTTTGGTCAAAATTGCCAATCCTGAACCGAATGACCCACCCATTGACTCAATAGGTCAACTTTTGACAAAAAAATTAATTATCGTCAAAATAGTCAAATTTTGACCTACTGGCCAATTATTGACCCAATTAGTCAATCTCTGACCAAAAAGTCAACTTTGGTCGAAATAGTCAATTTTTGACCTAATGACCAATTATTGACCCAATAAGTCAATCTCTGACAAAAAATTCAACTTTGGTTAAAATCGTTGATCGTTGACCCAATAGGTCAACATTTGACCAAAAAATAATTTCGATCAAAATAGTCAATTTTTGACCTAATGACCACCTAGTTGACCCAATGGGACAACTTTTAACCAAAAATTTAATATTGATCAAAATAATCAATTTTTGACCGAAGACTAATTATCGACCCAGTAAGTCAATCTTTAACAAAAAATTAACTTTGGTCGGAATGGTCAATCTTTGACCCAATGACCAACCCACTGACAAAATAGGTCTTGTTTTGACCAAAAAGTCAACTTTGGTCAAAATGGTCAATCCTTAACCCAATGACCACCCCATTGATCCAATAGGCAGCTTTTGACCAAAAAGACAATTTTGGTGAACATAGTCAATTCTTGAGCGAATGACCGACCCATTGATCTAATAGGTCAACTTTCGACCAAAAAATAAAATTTGGTCAAAAAAGTTAATTTTTGACCTCATGACCTCCCAGTTGACCCAATATGTCAACTTTTGACCAAAAAATCAACTTGGGTTGAAATGGTTAATTTCTGACCAACCCATTGACCTAATAGGTCAACTTTTGACCAAAAAGTTAACTTTGGTTAAAATGGTCAATCCTTAAACCAACAACCAACCCATTGACCCAATATGTCAAGTTTTAACCAAAGTCAATTTTGGTCAAAAAGTTAATTTTTGACCTAATGACCAATTATTGACCCAAAAAGTCAATCTTTGACCAAAAAGTCAACTTTGGTCAAAATGGTCAATCCTTGACAAATGACCAACACATTGAACCAATAAGATCACCTTAGACAAAAGGTCAAATAGGGTCCAAATGGTCAATCCTTGACCCACTGACTGACCCAATGGCCCAATAGGTCAACTTTTGACCAAAAATTCAATTTTGGTCAAAATGGTCAATCCTCGACCCAACGACCAACTGATTGACCAAATAGGTCAACTTTTAACCAAAATGTCATTTTTGGACAAAAATTCAATTTTTCACCTAATGACCAATTATTGACCCAATAAGTCAATCTCTGACCAAAAAGTCAACTTTGGTCAAAATCGTCAATTCTTTACCCATAACCAACCCATTAACCCAACAGGTCAACTTTCGACTAAAAAGTTAATTTACATCATAATAGTCAATTTTTGACCAAATGACCACCCCATTGACCCAATAGGTCAACTTTATACAAAAAAATTCATCTTTGGTCAAAATGGTCAAATTATAACTCAACAACCCAATACGTCAAATTTTGACCAAAAAGTCAATTTTGGGCAAAATAACCAATTTTTGACCTAATGACCACCCCATTGACCCAATAGGTCAACTTTGACCAGAGACTCAACTTTGGTGAAAATGATCAATTTCTGACCTAATGACCAACCTATGGACCCAAGTGTTCAACTTTTGAACAAAAAGTCAAATTTGGTCAAGATGGTTAATCCTTGACCCATCGACCAACCCATTGGCCCAGTAGGTCAACTTTTAACCAAAAAGTCAATTTTGATCAAAATAGTCAATTTCTGACCTAATGACCACCCCATTGATCCAATAGGTCAACTTTTGACAAAAAAGTCAACTTTTGTCAATATAGTCAATTTCTAACCCAATGACTACCCCTTTGACCCATGGCACAACTTTTAACCAAAACTTCAATTTTGGTCAAAATAGTCAATTTTTAACCTAATCACCACCAAAATTACCCAATATGTCAACTTTTGACTAAAAGTCGACTTTGGTCAAATTGGTCAATTTCTGAACCAATGGTCAACCCATTGCCCAATAGGTCAACCCATTGCCCAATAGGTCAACTTTTGACCAGAAAGAAAACTTTGGTCAAAATGGCTAATCCTTGACCCAATGACTAGCCCTTTGACTTAATAGGTCAACTTTTGACAAAAAAGTCAATTTTGGTGAAAATAGTCAAATTTTGACTTAATGATCAATTATTGACCCAATAAGTCAATCTCTTACCAAAAAGTCAACTTTGGTCAAATTGGTCAATCGTTGACTCAATGACCAACCTATTGAGCGAATAGGTCAACTTTTGACCAAAAAGTTAACTTTGATCAAAATGGTCAATCTTTGACCCAATGACCAACCCATCGACTCTAACAGTAAACTTTTAACCAAAAATTCAACTTTGGTCAAAATGGTCAATCCTTGACCCAATGACTAACCCATTGACCCAATAGGTCAACTTTTGACCAAAAATTTAATTTTGGTCAAAATAGTCAATTTTTGACCTATTGGCCATTTATTGACCCAATATGTCAATCTCTGACCAAAAAGTCAACTTTGGTCAAAATGATCAATCTTTAACCCAATGACCAACCCATTGACCTAATAGGTCAACTTTTGACAAAAAGTCATATTTAGTTAAAATAGTTAATTTTGACCTACCCAATATTGACCCAATAAGTCATTATATGACCAAAAAGTAAACTTTGGTCAAAATGGTCAATCCTTGACACAATGACCAACCCATTAGCCCAATTGATCAAAATAGTCATTTTTTCGCCTAATGACCAATTATTGAACCAATAAGTCAATCTCTGACAAAAAAGTCAACTTTAGTAAACATGGTCAATCATTGACCGAATGATCAACTCATTGACTAAATTGGTCAACTTTTGACCAAAAAGTCAACTTTGGTCAAAATTGTCAATCGTTGACCCAATGACCCAAGAAGTTAACTTTCGGCCAAAAAGCAATTTCTATCAAAATAGTCAATTTTTGACAAAATGACCACCTAGTTGACTCAATGGGTCTACTTTTGACCAAAAATTGAAAATTGATCATAATAACCATTTTTTGACCGAATGACTAATTGACCAAAAAGTCAACTTTGGTCGAAATGGTTAATATTTTTCTTAATGACCAATCCACCGACCCAATAGGCCAACTTTTGAACAAAAAGTTAACTTTAGTTAAAATGGTCAATCCTTGACCCAATGACCATCCCATTGTCCCAATAGGCAACTTTTGACCAAAAAGATAATTTTGCTGAAAATAGTCAATTCTTGAGCCAATGACCAACCCATTGACCTAATATGTCAAGTTTTGACAGAAATATCAATTCTTGTCAAAATAGTCAATTTTTTACTTAAAGACCCAAAAAGTCAACTTTGGTCAAAATGATCAATTTCGGACCCAATGACCACCCCGTTGACCCAATGAGTTAACTTTTGACTAACAATTCAATTTTGGTCAAAATATTCAATTTTTGACCAAATGAAAAATTATTGATCCAATAAGTCAATATCTGTTAACTTTGGTAAAAAAATGTCAATCCTTAACCCAATGGCCAACCCTTGACCCAATAGGTCATCTTTTGACCAAAAGGTCAACTTTGGTCAAAATGGTCAATCCTTGACACAATGACCAAAACATTAACTAAATATGTCAACATTTGACCAAATATCAATTCTGGTCAAAATAATCAATTTTTTACCTAATGATCCAATTAATTAACTTTTGACCATAAAGTCAACTTTGGTTAAAATGGTCAATTTCAGACCCAATGACCACCCTGTTGAACCAATGAGTCAACTTTTGACCAAAATTTTAATTTTGGTTAAAATAGTAAATTTTCTACCTAATGACTAATTATTGACCCAACAAGTTAATCTCTGACCAAAAAGTCAACTTTGTACAAAAAGGTCAATCCTTGACCCAATAACCAGCCCATCGACTCAATAGGTTAACTTTTGACCAAAATGTTAACTTTGGTCTAAATGATCAAACCTTGCCCTAAAGATAAACCCATTGACCCAATAGGTCAACCTTTGACCAAAATGTTAATTTTGGTCAAAATAGTCAATTTTTGACCTAAACACCCAATATTTTAACTTTTGACCCAAAAGACAACTTTGGTCAATCCTTGAACCAACCCATTGACTAAAAAGGTCAACTTTTAACCAAAAAATTTAACTTTTAACCAAAAAAGTCAATTTGGTCAAAATGGCCAAACCCTGACCCAATAAGCCAATACATCATCTTTTGAGCAAAAAGTCAATCTTGGTCAAAATAGCCAATTTTTGACCTAATGGCCACACCATTGACGCAATAGGTCAACTTTGAACAAAGACTCAACTTTGGTTAAAATGGTCAATTTCTGACCTAATGACCAACCCATGGACCCAAGAGTTCAACTTTTGAACAAAAAGTCAACTTTGGTCAAAATGGTCAATCCTTGACCCAAAGACCAACCCACCGGCCTAGTAGGTCAACTTTCGACCAAAAAGTCAATTTTGTTCAAAATAGTTAAATTTCGACCTAATGACCAATTATCGACCCAATAAGTCAATCTCTTACCAAAAAGTCAACTTTAGTCAACAGGTCGACTTTGACCCAATGACCAACCCATTGAGCCGATAGGTCAACTTTTGACCAAAAGTCAACTTTGATCAAAATGGTCAATCCTTGACCAAATGACCAACCCATTGACCAAATAGGTAAACTTTTAACCAAAAATTCAACTTTGGTCAAAATGGTCAATCCTTGACCCAATGACCAACCCATAGACCTAATAGGTCAACTTTTGATAAAAAATTTAATTTTGGTCAAAATAGTCAATTTTTGACCAACTGGCTAATTATTGACCCAATAAGTCAATCTCTGATGAAAAAGTCAACTTTGGTCAAAATGATCAATCCTTGACCCAATGACCAACTCATTGACCTAATAGGTCAACTTTTGACAAAAAGTCATATTTTGTCAAAATAGTCAATTTTTGACCAACTGACCGATTATTGATCTAATAAACCAATATATGACCAAAAAGTAAACTTTGGTCAAAATGATCAATCCTTGACCCAATGGTCAATCCTTGACCCAATGGTCAATCCTTGACCCAATGGCCAACCCATTAGCCCAATAGGTCAACTTTTGACCAAAAAGACAATTTTGGTCAAAATAGTTAATTTTTGACCTAATGACCAATTTTTGACTCAATAAGTCATTCTTTGACAAAAAAGTCAACTATGGTAAAAATGGCCAATCATTGACCCAATGACCAACTGATTAGCCCAATTGGTTAACTTTTGACCAAAAAGTTAACTTTGGTCAAAATTGTCAATCGTTGACCCAATTACCCAATAGGTCAACTTTAACTAAAAAGCAATTTCGGTCGAAATAGTCAATTTTTTACCTAATAACCACCAAGTTGACCCAATGGGTCAACTTTTGACCAAAAATTTAATTTTGATCAAAATAATCAATTTTTGACCGAATGACCAATCATTGACTTAAGAAGTCAATTTTTTACCAAAAAGTCAACTTTGGTCGAATTGGTCAACTATTGACCCAATAACCAACCCACTAACCCAATAGATCAACTTTTGGCCAAAAAGTCAACTTTGGTTAGAATGGTTGATCCTTGACAGAAAGACCATCCCATTGTCCCAATAGGCAACTTTTGACCAAAAAGACAATTTTGGTGAAAATAGTCAATTCTTGAGCCAATGACCGACCCATTGATCTAATGGGTAAACTTTTGAGCAAAAAGTCAAATTTGATCAAAATAGTTAGTTTTTAACCTCAGGACCACCAAATTGACCCAATATGACAACTTTTGACCAAAAAGTCAACTTTAATCAAAATGATCAATATCTGATCCAACGACCAACCCATTGACCCAATAGGTTAACTTTTGACCAAAAAGTTAACTTTGGTTAAAATGGTCAATCCTTAACCTAGTGACCAACCTATTGACCCAATATGTCAAGTTTTAACTAAAAAGTTAATTTTGGTCAAAAAGTCAATTTTGGTAAAAAATTAATTTTTGACCTAATGAAAAATTATTGACCTAAAGAGTCAATCTCTGACCAAAAAGTCAACTTTAGTCAAAATGGTCAAATCTTGACCCAATGACCAACCCATTGAACAAATATGTCAACCTTTGACAAAAGGTCAAAAATGGTCAAAATGGTCAATCCTTGACCCAATGACCCAATAGGTCAACTTTTAACTAAAAAGTCAATTTTGGTCAAATGGTTAATCCTCGACCCAATGACCAACCCATTGACCCAAAAGGTTATTTTTAACCAATATGTCATTTTGGTCAAGAAGTTGATTTTTCACCTAATGACCAATTATTGACCCAATAAGTCAATCTATGACCAAAAAGTTAACTTTGGTTAAAAAGGCCAATCATTGACCCAATGATCTACACATTAACCAAATAGGTTAACTTTTGACCAAAAAGTCAATTTTGGTCAAAATAGTCAATTTTTGACCTAATAACCAATTATTGACCTAATAAGTAAATCTCTTACCAAAAAGCCAACTTTGGTCAAAAGGGTCAATCATTGACCCAATGGCCAACCCATTGAGCCAATCAGTCAACTTTTGACAAAAAAGTCAAATTTGGTCAAAATGGTCAATCCTTGACTCAATGACCAACCCATTGACCCAATAGGTCAAATTTTCACCAAAAAGTCAACTTTGGTCAAAATGGTCAATCCTTGACCCAATGACAAACCCATTGACCAAAAAGATCAACGTTTGACAAAAAAAATTAATTTTAGTTAATATAGTCAATTTTTGATCTACTGACCGATTATTGACCAAATAAATCAATCTCTCACCAAAAGGTCAACTTTGGTCAAAATGGTCAAACCTTGACCCAATGACAAACCCATTGACTCAATAGGTTAACTTTTGACCAAAAAGTGAACTTTAGTCAAAATAGTTAATGCTCGACACAATGACCAACCCATTGAACCAAAGGGTCAACTTTTGACCAAAAAGTTAATTTTGGTCAATATAGACAATTTTTGACCTAATTACCACCCCATTGACCGAGTAGGTCAACTTTTCATCAAAAGTCAACTTTGGTCAAAAAGGTCAATTTCTGAACCAATGACCACCGTGTTGACCCAATGGATCAACATTTGATCAAAAATTCAACTTAGGTTAAAATTGTAAATGTTTGACCTAATGACCAATTATTGACCCAATAAGTCATCCTCTGACCAAAAAGTCAACTTTTGTCAAAAAGGTGAATCCTTGACCCAATGACCAACCCATTGACCCAATAGGTCCTCTTTTGACCAAAAAAGTCAACTTTGCTCAAAATGGTCAATCCTTAACCCAATGACCAACCCTTTGACCAAATATGTCAACTTTTGGCCAAAATATCAATTATGGTCGAAATTATCAATTTTTTATTTAATGACCCAATAGGTCAACTTTTGACGAAAAAGTCAACTTTGGTCAATATGGTTAATTTCAGACCCAATGACCACCCCGTTGACCCAACGAGTCAACTTTTGACCAACAATTCAATTTTGGTCAAAATAGTCATTTTTTGACCTAATGACCAATTATTGATCCAATAAGTCAATCTCTGACAACTTTTGTCAAAAATGTCAATCCTTGACCCAATGAACAACACATTGCCCAATAGGTCAACCTTTGACCAAATAGTCAACTTTGGTCAAAATGGTCAATCCTTGACCCAATGACCAACCCATTGACCAAATATGTCAGCATTTGAGCAAATATCAATTCTGTTCAAAATTAACAATTTTTTAGCTAATGACCCAATTAATCAACTTTTGACCAAAAAGTTAACCTTGGTCAAAATGGTCAATTTCGGACACAATGGCCATCCCGTTGACGCAATGAGTCAAATTTTGACCAAAAATTCAATTTTAGTCAAAATAGTCAATTTTTGACCTAATGACCAATTATTGACCCAATAAGTCAATCTCTGACCAAAAAGTCAACTTTGGACAAAAAGGTCAATCCTTGACACAATAACCAACCCATCGACCCAAAAGGTCAACTTTTGACCAAAAAGTCAACTTTGGTCAAAATGGTCAATTCTTTACCTAGTGACCAACCTATTGGCCCAACAGGTCAAGTTTTGACCAAAATATCAATTTTTGTCAAAATAGTCAATTTTTGACCTAATGACCCAATATGTAAACTTTGGATCAAAAAGTCAACTTTGGTTATAATGGTCAATCCTTGACCCAATGAAAACCCCATTGACCCAATAGGTCAACTTTTAACCGAAAAAGTCAACTTTGGTCAAAATGCTCAATCTCTGACCCAATAACCCAATACGTCAACTTTCACCAAAAAGTTAATTTTGGTCAAAATAGCCAATTTTTGATCTAATGACCACCTCATTGACGCAATAGGTCAACTTTGACCAATTAGTCAACATTGGTCAAAATTATCAATTTCTGACCTAATGACCAACCCAAAGACCCAAGATTTCAACTTTTAAACCAAAAGTCAACTTTGGTCAAAATGGTTAATCCTTGAGCCAAGGACCAAACCATTGGCCCAGTAGATCAACTTTTGACCAAAAAGTCAATTTTGGTCAATATGGTTAATTTATGACCCAATGACCACCCCTTTGACCCAATGGCTCAACATTTGACCAAAACATTAATTTTGGTCAAAACAGTCAATTTTTGACCTAATCACAACCAAAATTACCCATTATGTCAACTTTTGACTAAAAAGCCGACTTCGTCAAAAATGGTCAATTTCTGACCCAATGGTCATCCCATTGACCCAATAGGTCAACTTTTGACCAAAAATGCAACTTTGGCCAAAATGGCTAATCCTTGACCCAATAACCAACCCTTTGACTCTATAGGTCAACTTTTAACCAAAAAGTCAATTTTTGACATAATGACGAATTATTGACCCAATAAGTCAATCTCTTACAAAAAAGTCAACTTTGGTCAAAATGGTCAATCCTTGACCCAATGGCTAACCCGTGGAGCCAATATGTCAACTTTGGACCAAAAAGTCAACTTTGGTCAAAATGGTCAATCCTTGACCCTATGACCAACCCATTGACCCAATAGGTCAACTCTTAAACATAAAGTCAACTTTGGTCAAAATAATCAATCCTTGACCCAATGACTGACCCATTGACTAAATTTGTCAACATTTGACTAAATATCAATTCTGGCCAAAATAGTCAATCTTTTACCTAATGAACCAATTAATAAACTTTTGACCAAAAAGTCAACTTTGGTCAAAATGGTCAATTTCATACCGAATGACCACCCAGTTGACCCAATGAGTCAACCTTTATCAAAAAAATTCAATTTTGGTCAAAATAGTTAATTTTTGACCTAATGACCAATTATTGACCCAATAAGTCAATCTTTGACTAAAAAGTCAACTTTGGACAAAAAGGCTAATCCTTGACCCAATAACCAACCCATCGACCACCCTTTAGGTCAACTTTTGATCAAAAAGTCAACTTTGATCAAAATGGTCAATCCTTGACCCAATAACCAACCCATTGACCCAACTATTCAACTTTTACACAAAATATCAAGTTTGGTCAAAATAGTCAATTATTAATCAAATGACTCAATATGTCAACTTTTGACCAAAAAGTCAACTTTGGTCAAAATGGCCAATTCTTGACCAAATGACAAACCATTGACCCAATAGATCAACTTTTAATCAAAAAAGTCAACTTTGGTCAATATGATCATTCCCTGACCCAATAACCCAATACGTCAATTTTGACAAAAAAGTCAAATTTGGTCAAAATAGCTAATTTTTAACCTAATGAGCACCCCATTAACCTAATAGGTCAACATTGACCAAAGAGTAAACTTTGGTCAAAATAGCCAATTTCTGACCTAATGACCAACGCAAGAACCCAAGAGTTCAACTTTTAACAAAAAGTCAACTTTGGTCAAAGTGGTTAATCCTTGACCCAAAGACCAACCCATTTGGCCAAGTAGGTCAACTTTTGACAAAAAAGTTAATTTTGGTAAAAATTGTCAATTTCTAACCTAATGACTATCTCATCAACCCAATAGGTCAACTTTTGAGAAGAAGTCAACTTTTGTCAATATGGTCAATTTCTGACCCAATGACCACCCCTTTGACCCAATGGCTCAACGTTTGACGAAAACATCAATTTTGATCAAAGTAGTTGGTTTTTTACCTAATCACCAACAAAATTACCTAATATGTCAACTTTTGACTAATAGTCGACTTTGGTCAAAATGGTCAAATTCTGACCCAATGACCAATCAATTGACCCAATAGGTCAACTTTTGACCAAAAAGACAACTTTGGTCAAAATGCCTAATCATTGACCCAATGACCAGCCCTTTGATTCAATAGGTCAACTTTTGACGAAAAAGTCAATTTTGGTCAAAATAGTCAATTTTTGACCTAATGACCAATTATTGACCCAATACGTCAATCTCTTACCAAAAAGTCAACTTTTGTAAAAATGGTCAATCCTTGACCCAATGACCAACCCATTGAGCCAATAGGTCAACTTTTGACCAAAAAGTAAACTTTGATCAAAATGGTCAACCCTTGACCCAATCACCAACCCATTGACCCAATAGGTAAACTTTTAACCAAAAATTAAACTTTGGTAAAAATGGTCAATCCTTGACCCAATGACCAACCCATTGACCCAATAGGTCAACTTTTGACCAAAAATTTTATTTTGGTTAAAATAATCAATTTTTGACCTACCGGCCTATTATTGACTAAATAAGTCAATCTCTGACCAAAAGGTTAACTTTGGTCAAAATGATTAATCCTTGATCCAATGACCAACCCATCGACCTAATAGGTCAACTTTTGACAAAAAGTCATATTTTGTCAAAATAATCAGTTTTTGACCTACTAACCAATTGTTGACCCAATAAGTCACTATATCACCAAAAAGTAAACTTTGGTCAAAATGGTAAATCCTTGACCCAATGACCAACCCATTGGCGAAATAGGTCAACTTTTAACTAAAATGTCAATTTTGGTCAAAATAATCAATTTTTGACCTAATTCCCAATTATTGACCCAATAAGTCAATCTCTGACCAAAAAGTCAACTTTGGTCAAAATTGTTGATCATTGACCCAATGGCCCAGTAGGTCAACTTTTGACCAAAAAGTAATTTCGATCAAAATAGTCAAATTTTGACCTAATGAGCACCTAGTTGACTTAGTGGGTTAACTTTTGACCAAAATTTTCATTTTGATCAAAATAATCAATTTTTGACCGAATGATCAATTATTGACCCAACAAGTCAATCTTTGACAAAAAAGTCAACTTTGGTAGAAATGGTCAATCTTTGACCCAATGACCAACCGACAGACCCAATAGGTCAGCTTTTGACCAAAAAGTCAACTTTGGTCAAAATGGCCAATCATTGACCCAATGACCATCCCATTGACCAAAAAGACAATTTTGGTGAAAATAGTCAATTCTTGAGCCAATGACCGACCCATTGATCTAATAGGTCAACTTTCGATGAAAAAGTCAATTTTGGTCAAAAAGTTAATTTTTGGCCTCATGACCACCCAGCTGACCTAATATGTCAACTTTTGACCAAAAAATCAACTTTGGTTGAAATGGTTAATTTCTGAGCTAATGACCAACCCATTGACCCAATAGGTCAACTTTTGACCAAAAAGTTAACTTTGGTTAAAATGGTCAATCCTTAACCCAGTGACCAACCCATTGACCCAATATATCAAGTTTTAACCAAAAAGTCAATTTTGGTCAAAAAGTCAATTTTTGACCTAATCACCGATTATTGACCCAATAAGTCAATCTTTGACCAAAAAGTCAACTTTGGTCAAAATGGTCAATCCTTGACCCAATGACCAACCCATTGAACTAATAAGTCAACCTTTGACAAAAGGTCAAATAAGGTCCAAATGGTCAATCCTTGACCCAATGACCAACGAAATGACCCAATAGGTCAAATTTTGACCAAAAACTCAATTTTGGTCAAAATGGTCAATCCTCGACCCAACGATCAACTCATTGACCCAATAGGTCAACTTTTAACCAAAATGTCAATTTTGGTCAAAAATTCGAATTTTGACCTAATGACCAATTATTGACCCAATAAGTCAATCTCTGACTAAAAGTCAACTTTGGTCAAAATCTTTAAATCTCGACCCAATGACCAACCCATTGATCCATAGGTCAAACTTTGGCTAAAAAGTTAATTTACGTCATAATAGTCAATTTTTGACATAATGACCACCCCATAGACCCAATAGGTCAACTTTTTACAAAAAAGTCAACTTTGGTAAAAATGGTCAATTTGTGACCCATTGACCACCCCATTGAACCAATGGATCAACTTTTGACAAAAAATTCAATTTTAGTCAAAATAATCAATTTTTTACCATTGACCAATTATTGAATAAATAAGTTAATTTATGAATAAAAAGTAATCTTTGGTCAAAAAGGTTAATCATTGACCCAATGATCAACCCATTTACCCAATAGTTCAAGTTTTGACCAAAAAACCAACTTTGGTCAAAATGGTCAATCCTTGACCTAAAGACCAACCCATTGACCAAATATGTCAACTTTTGACCAAAATAACAATTCTGGTCAAAATAATTAATTTTTTACCAAATGACCCAATAAGTCAACTTTTGACCAGAAAGTCAACTTTGCCTAAAATTGTCAATTTCGGACTTAATGACCAACCCGTTCACCGAATGAGTCAACTTTTGAACAAAAATTTAGTTTTTTTCAAAATAATCAATTTTTTACCTAACGACCAATTATTGACCCAATAATTCAATCTCTGACCAAAAAGTCAACTTTGGACAAAAAGGTCAATCCTTGACCCAATGGCCAACCCATCGACCTAATAGGTCAAATTTTGACCAAAATGCCAACTTTGGTCAAATTGGTCAATCCTTGACCCAATAACCAACCCATTGACCCAATAGGTCAACTTTTGACCAAAATATCAATTTTGGTCAAAATAATCAATTTTTGACCTAATGACCCAATATGTCAACTTTTGACCAAAAAGTTAACTTGGTCAAAATGGTCAATCCTTGACCAAATGACAAACCCATTGACCTAATAGGTCAACGTTTAACCAAAAAGTCAAGTTTGGTCAAGATGGTCAATCTATGATCCAATGACCTAATAGGTCAACTTTTGATCAAAATAGTCAATCTTGGTTAAAAAGTAAATTTTTGACCTAATGACCACCCCATTGACCTAGTAGGTCAACTTTGACCAAAGATTAAACTTTGGTCAAAATGGTCAATTTCCGACCTAATGACCAAGCTATGGACCCAAGAGTTTAACTTTTGAACAAAAAGTCAACTTTGGTCAAAATGGTCAATCCTTGACCCAAGGACCAACAACCCATTGGCCTAATAGGTCAACTTTAACCAAGAAGTCAATTTTGATCAAAATAGTCAATTTCTGACCAAATGACCAGCCAATTGACCCAATAAATCAACTTTTGACAGAAAAAGTCAACTTTGGTCAATATGCTCAATTTCTGACCCAATGACCACCCCATTAATGCAATGGCTCAACTTTTGAAGAAAAATTTAATTTTGGTCAAGAAGTCAATTGTTTGACCTAATCACCACCAAAATTACCCAATATGTCAACTTATGACCAAAAAGTCGATTTTGGTCAAAATGGTCAATTTTTGACCCAATGGCGAACCAATTGACCATATAGGTCAACTTTTGACCAAAAAGTCAACTTTGGTAAAAAAGGCCAATCGTTGACTCAATGACCAGCACATTGACCCTACATGTGAAATTTTGACCAAAAAGTCAACTTTGGTCAAAATATTCAATTTTTGACCTAATGACTAGTTATTGACCCAATAAGTCAATCTCTTACCAAAAAGTCAACTTCGGTCAAAATGGTCAATCCTTGACCCAATTGCCAACCCATTGAGCCAATAGGTCAACTTTTGACCAAAAAGTCAACTTTGGTCAAAATGGTCAATCCTTGACCCAATGACCAACCCATTGACCCAATAAATCAACTTTTGACCAAAAAATCAACTTTAGCTAAAATGGTCAATCTTTGACCCAATGACCAACCCATTGACTCAATATGTCCACGTTTGACCAAAAATTTAATTTTAGTCAAAATAGTCAATTTTTGATCTACTGATCGATTATTGACCCAATAAGTCAATCTCTCACCAAAAAGTCAACTTTGGTCAAAATGGTCAATCCTTGACCCAATGACCAACCCATTGACCCAATAGGTCATCTTTTGACTAAAAATTGAACTTTTGTCAAATTAGTCAATCCTTGACACAATGCCCAACCCAATGAACCAATAGGTTAACTTTTGATCAAAACATTAATTTTGGTCAATATAATCAATTTTTAACCTAATGACCACCTCATTGACCAAATAGGTTAACTTTTGACCAAAAGGCAACTTTGGTCAAAATGGTCAATTTCTGACCAAATGGCCACCGTGTTGACTCAATGGATCAACTTTTCACAAAAAAATCTATTTTGGTCAAAATAGTAAATTTTTGATGTAATGACCAATTATTGACCCAATAAGTTAATCTCTGACCAAAAAGTCAACTTTTGTTAAAAAGGTCAATCCTTGACCCTATGACCAACCCATTGACCCAATATGTCAACTTTTTGAACAAAAAAACAACTTTAGTCAAAATGGTCAATCATTGACCCAAAGACCAACCCATTGACCAAATATGTCAACCTTTGGCGAAAATATCAATTCTGGTCAAAATAGTCAAATTTTTACCTAATGACCCAATAGGTCAACTTTTTGACGAAAAAGTCAACTTTGGTCAAAATGGTCAATTTCAGACCCAATGACCACCCCGTTGACTCAATGAGTCAACTTTTGACCAACAATTCAATTTTGGTCAAAATAGTCAATTTTTGACATAATGACTAATTATTGACCCAATAAATCAATCTTTATCAATTTTGGTAAAAAAAGTCAGTCCTTGACCCAATTACCAACCCGATGACCTAATAGGTCAACTTTTGACCAAAAAGTCAACTTTGGTTAACATGGTCAATCCTTAACCCAATGACCAACCCATTGACCAAATATGTCAAAATTTGTCCAAATATCAATTCTAGTCAAAATAGTAAATTTTTTACATAATGACCCAATTAATCAACTTTAGACCAAAAAGTGAACTTTGGTCAAAATAGTCAATTTCAGAACCAATGACCACATCGTTGACCCAATGAGTCAACTTTTGACAAAAAATTAATTTTGGTCAAAATAGTCATTTTTTGACCTAATGACCAATTATTGACCCAATAAGTCAATCTCTGACCAAAAAGTCAACTTTGAACAAAAAGGTCAATCCTTGACCCAATAACCAACCCATCGACCTAATAGGTCAACTTTTGACCAAAAAGTCAACTTTGGTCAAAATGTTCAATCCTTGACCCATGACCAACCCATTGACCCAACATGTCAACTTTTGACCAAAATATCAATTTTGGTCAAAATCGTCAATTTTTGAAATGATGACCAATATGTCAACTTTTGACCAAAAAGTAAAGTTTGGTCAAAATGGTCAATTCTTTACCAATGACAAACCCATTGACCTAAAAGTCAACTTTGATTAAAATGATCAATCATTGACTCAATAACCCAATACGTCAACTTTTGACAAAAAAAGTCAATTTTGTTCAAAATAACCAATTTTTGACCTAATGACCACCCCATTGACCCAATAGGTCAACTTTGACCAAAGAGTCAACTTTGGTCAAAATCGTCAATGTCTGACCTAATGACCAACCCATGGACCCAAGAGTTCAAATTTTGAACAAAAAGTCGACTTTGGTCAAAATGGTCAATCCTTGACCCAAAGACCAACCATTGGCCCAATAGGTCAACTTTTGACCAAAAGGTCAATTTTGGTCAAAATAGTCAATTTCTGACATAATGACCACCCCATCGACCCAATAGGTCAACTTTTGAGAAAAAAGTCAACTTTTGTCAATATGGTCAATTTCTGACCCAATGACCACCCCTTTGACCCAACGAATCAACTTTTGACCAAAACTTTAATTTTGGTCAAAATAGTCAAATTTTGACCTAATCACCACTAAAATTGCCTAATATGTTAACTTTTGACTAAAAAGTCAACTTTGGTCAAAATGATCAATTCTGACCCAATGGACAACCCATTGACCCAATAAGTCAACTTTTGACCAAAAAGACAACTTTGGTCAAAATAATCAATCCTTGACCCAATGACCAGCCCTTTGACTCAATAGGTCACCTTTTGACCAAAAAGTCAATTTTGATCAAAATAGTCAATAATTGACCTATTGACCCAATAAGTCAATCTCTTACCAAAAAGTTAATTTTGGTCAAAATGGTCAAATACTTGACCCAATAACCAACCCATTGAGCCAATATGTCAACTTTTGACCAAAAAGTTAACTTTGATCAAAATGGTCAATCATTGACCCAATGACCAACCCATTGACCCAGTAGGTCAACTTTTAACCAAAAATTCAACTTTGGTCAAAATGGTCAATCCTTGACCGAATGACCCACCCATTGACTCAATAGGTCAACTTTTGACAAAAAAATTAATTATGGTCAAAATAGTCAAATTTTGACCTACTGGCCAATTATTGACCCAATAAGTCAATCTCTGACCAAAAAGTCAACTTTGGTCAAAATGATCAATCCTTGATCCAATGGCCAACCCATCGACCTAATAGGTCAACTTTTGACAAAAAGTCATATTTGGTCAAAATAATCAATTTTTGACCTACTGACCAATTATTGACCCAATATGTCAACTATGACCAAAAAGTAAACTTTGGTCAAAATGGTCAATCTTTAACCCAATGACCAACCCATTGGCCCAATAGGTCAACATTTGACCAAGAAGTCAATTTTCGTGGAAATAATTAATTTTTGACCTAATGACCTCCCCATTGACCCAAAAGGTCAACTTTTGACCAAAAAGTCAAGCTTGGTCAAAATCGTCATTTTCTGATCCAACGACCAACACATTGACACAACACATTGACACAATAGGTCAATTTTGGTAAAAATGGACAATTTGTGACACAATGACCACCCCATGAACCCAATGGGTAACCTTTTGACCAAAAATTCAATTTTGGTCAAAATAATCAATTTTTGAACTAATGACAAATTATTGACGCAATAAGTCAATCTTTGACCAAAAAGTCAACTTTGGTTGAAATGGTCAATCCTTGACCCATTAACCAACCAATTGACGAAATAGGTCAACTTTTGGCCAAAAAGTCAACTTTGGTCTAAATGATGAATCCTTTACCCAATGACCTAATAGGTCAACTTTTAAGCAAAAAATTAATTTGGTCAAAATAGTCAATTTTTGACCTAATGACCACACCATTGACCAAAAATGTCAACTTTTGACCAAAAAGTCAAAATTGGTTAACTTGACCCAATGACCAACCCATCGACCTAATAGGTTAACTTTTGACAAAAGTCAATTTTGGTCAAAATAATGAATGTTTGACCTAATGACTAATTATTGACCCAATAAGCCAATCTATGATGAAAAAGTCAACTTTGGTCAAAATGGTCAATCTTTAACCTAATGACCAACCCATTGGCCCAATAGGTTAACTTTTGACCAAAAAGTCAAAGTTGGTCAAAATAGTCAATTTTTGACCTAATGACCACCCCATTGACCCAATAGCTAAACATTTGACCAAAAGGTCAACTTTAGTCAAAATGTTCACTTTCTAACACAATGAGCAACCCATTCACCCAATTGGTCAATTTTTGACCAAAAACTTAACTTTGGTGAAAATTGTTAATACGTGACCCAATTACCATCCCATTGACCCAATAAGCAACTTTTGACCAAAAAGTCAATTTTGGTCTAAATAGTCAATTATTAAGCCAATGACCGACCCATTGACATAATAGGTCAATTTTGACCAAAAAAGTCAATTTTTACCAATATATCAACTTTTGACCAAAAAATCAACTTTGGTTAAAATGGTCAATTTCTGACCCAATGACCAACCTATTGACTTAAAAGGACAACTTTTGACTAAAAAGTTAACTTTGGTTAAAATGGTCAATCCATAACCCAAAGACCAACCCACTGACCCAATATGTCAAGTTTTAATCAAAAAATCAATTTATAACCTAATGACCAATTATTGACCCAATAAGTCAATCTATGACCAAAAAGTTAACGTTGGTCAAAATAGTCAATCCTTGACCCAATGACCAACCCATTGAAGCAATAGGTCAACCTTTGAAAAAAAGTTAAATATGGTCCAAATGGTCAATCCTTGACCTAATGACCGACCCAATGACCCAATGACCGACCCAATGACCCAATAGGTTAACTTTTGACCAAAAAGTCAATTTTGGTCAAAATGGTAAATCCTCGACCCAGTGACCAATCCATTGACCCAATAGGTCAACTTTTAACCAAAATGTCAATTTTGGTCAAAAAGTCAAGTTTTGACCTAATGACTAATTATTGACATAATAAGTCAATCTCTGACCAAAAAGTCAACTTTGGTCAAAATGATCAATTCTTGACCCAATGACCAACCTGTTGACCCAATAAGTCAACTTTGACTAAAAAGTCTATTTACGTCATAATAATCAATTTTTAAATCTAATGACCACCCGATTGACCTAATAGGTCAACTTTTTACAAAAAAGTCAACTTTGGTCAAAATGGTCAATTTCTGACCAAATGACCTCCCCCGTTCACCCAATGGATCTACTTTTGACCAAAAAAATCAATTTTGGTCAAAATAGTCAATTTTTGACCTAATGACTAATTATTGACCCAACAAGTCAATCTCTGACCAAAAAGTCAACATTGGTCAAAAAGGTCATTCCTTGACCAAAATAACCAACCCATTGACCTAATAGGTTAACTTTTGACCAAAAAGTTAACTTTGATCAAAATGGTCAATCATTGACCCAATGACCAACTCATTGACCAAATATATCAACTTTTGACCAAAATATCAATTATGGTCAAAATAATTAATTTTTTACCTAATGACCCAATTGGTGAACTTTTAACCAGAAAGTCAACTTTGGTCAAAATGGACAATTTCGGACCCAATGACCACCCCTTTTACCCAATGAGCCAACTTTTGAACAAAAATTCAATTTTGGTCAAAATAGTAAATTTTTAACCTAAAGACCAATTATTGATCCAATAAGCCAATCTTTGACCAAAAAGTCAACTTTGGACAAAAAGGTCAATCCTTGACACAATGGCCAACCCATTGACCCAATAGGTCAACTTTTGACCAAAATGTCAACTTTGGTTAAAATGGTCAATCCTTACCCAATGACCAACCCATTGACCCAATAGGTCAACTTTTGACCAAAATATTAATTTAGGTCAAAATAATCATTTTTAGACATAATGACCCAATATGCAATTTTTGACCAAAAAGACAACTTTGCTCAAAATGGTCAATCCTTGACCCAATGACAAACCCATTGACCTAATAGGCTAAGTTTTAATAAAAAAAAGTCAAATTTGGTCAAGATGGTCAATCCTTGACCCAATGACCCAGTAGGTCAACTTTTGCCAAAAAGTCAATTTTGGTCAAAATAGTCAAATTTTGACCTAATGACCACCCCATTGACCCAATAGGTCAACTTTGACTAAAGAGTCAACTTTGGTCAAAATTGTCTATTTCTGACCTAATGACCAACCCGTGGAATTAAGAGCTCAACTTTTGAACAAAAAGTCAACTTTGGTCAAAATAGTCAATCCTTGACCCAACGACCAATCCATTAACCCATAGGTCAACTTTTAAACAAAAAGTCAATTTTGCTCAAAGTAGTCACTCTCTGACTTAATGACCACCCCATTGATCCAATAGGTTAACTTTTGACAAAAAAGTCAACTTAGGTCAATATGGTTATTTTCAGACCCAATGACCACCCCATTGACCTAATAGCTGAACTTTTGAACAAAAATTCAATTTTGGTCAAAATAGTCAATTTTTGACCTAATCATAACCAAAATTACCCAACATGTCAACTTTTGACCAAAAAGTCGACTTTGGTCAAAATGGTCAATTTTTAACACAATGGCCAACCCATTGACCCAATATGTCAACTTTTGAACAAAAAATCAACTTTGGTCAAAAAGGCCAACCTTGACCCAATGACCAGCACATTGACTCAATATGTCAACTTTTGGCCAAACAGTTAATTTTGGTCAATATAGTCAATCTTTGACCTAATGACCAATTATTGACCTAATAAGTCAATCTCTTACCAAAAAGTCAACTTTGGTCAAAATAGTCAATTCTTGACCCAATGGCCAACCCATTGAGCCAATAGATCAACTTTTGACCAAAAAGTCAACTTTGGTCAAAATGGTCAATCCTTGACTCTATGACCAACCCATTGATCCAATAAGTTAACTTTTAACCAAAAAGTCAACTTTAGTCAAAATGGTCAGTCCTTGACTCAATGACCAACTGATTGACCCAATAGGTCAACTTTTGACCAGAAAATTAATTTTGGTTAAAATAGTCAATTTTTGACCTACTAACCAATTATTGACCCAATAAGTCAATCTTTGACAAAAAAGTCAATGTTAGTAAAAAATGGTCAATCATTGACCCAATAAGTCAACTTTTGACCAAAAAGTGAATTTTAGTCAAAACAGTCAATCCTTGACACAATGACCAACCCATTGACACAATAGTTTAACTTTTGACCAAAAAGTCAATTTTGGTCAATATAGTTAATTTTTGACCTAATGACCACCCCATTAAACCAATAGGTCAACTTTTGACCAAAAGTCATGTTTAGTCGAAATGGTCAATTTATGGCCCAATGACCATCCTGATGACCCAATAAATCAATTTTTGACCAAAAAGTCAATTTTGGTCGAAATTGTCAATTTTTGACCTAATGACCAATTATTGACCCAATAAGTCAATCTCTGACCAAAAAGTCAACTTTGGTCAAAAAGGTCAATCCTTGACCCAATGACCAACCACAATAGGTCAACTTTGGTCAAAATGGTCCATTCTTGACCTAATGACCAACCCATTGACCAAATATGTCAACTTTTGACCAAAATATCAATTTTGGTCAAAATAGTCAATTTTTTACCTAACGACCCATTATGTCAACTTTTGACCAAAAAGTCAACTTTGGTCAAATGGTCAATTTCAGACCCAATGACCACCCCGTTGACCCAATGAGTAAACTTTTGACCAAAAATTCAATTTTGGTCAAAATAATCAATTTTTGACCTAATGACCAATTATTGACCCAATAAGTCAATCTCTGTAAACTTTGGTAAAAAGTTCAATCCTTGACCCAATGACTAACCTATTGTCCCAATAGGTTAACTTTTGACCAAAAAGTCAACTTTGGTTAAAATGTTTAATCCTTCACCCAATGACCAACTCATTGACCAAATATGTCAAATTTTGACCAAAATATCAATTCTGGTCAAAATAGACAATTTTTATCTAATGACCTAATTGGTCAACTTCTAACCAAAAAGTCAACTTTAGTCAAAATGGTCATTTTTGGATCCAACGACCACCCCGTTGACCCAATGGGTCAATCTGAAAATTGCATGTTTTTTACAAAGTATGCTCATGAGTGCAAGGTACCATTGGATCACCTCAATTTCATGTGACGAATGTGAATAAAGAAGTATCAAGTTTACATAAAGTAACATGGGGGGAAATGATTTTAAAGTCATATGCAACTTGCAAACTTCCAACAAATATGAGTGTATGGAAACTTTCACATTCTTGCAATCCAAAACATCATTTTATTCATGTAGTAAGGTGAGATATATGTGAGAAAGTAAGACCCATGTGTTGCGTACATAAAAGGCTAGCGAAATAAGCCAAAAAGGGCACAAATTCTTCCATATTTTAGGTGCCAAATGTGGTGTTACTTTGAAATCCGAAAATTGCATAAAATGAACAAGTCCTTTAATGCTTCAAAAATATAAAGCCCTAAAGCCAATACATGTTAAGTAAGAAAAACGAAACATGCCATCTCTCCCAAATAATATATATCGAGCCTTAAACATTTCCCATCATGTAATAAGTCATGGTAAAACTTTCAAGTAAAAGGTACCATACTTAGAAAATCCCAAGCATTTTGCCATGTAAAGCACCTTGAAAAGATAAGCAAAAGTTTAAGATTTCTAGCATGTAAAGATACTTTTAAAAGACCAAGCAAGGATTTGAAATTTAGCCATGAAAAGATAGCTTAAATACCTACCCAGAAGTCTAGAACTTTAGCACGTGAAATGGCACCAAAAATAAAGTCCAAGCTTTAACTCAAAATTTTGCCATAAAAGAACTTTAAAGATTGAAACCTAAGCTTGCAATTTTACCATAGAAAAGAGCTCTCAAAATCGGCCACAAGCTTAGAACTTTTAGCATGTAAGGGGATTTTAAATCCAAAGAGAAGCATGAGGTTTTAGCTTGTGAAAGTGCTCCAAAATTAAAGATAAATTTCAGATTTTGATATGTGAACAATTGATTTCAAATTCAAGCATAAAACTCTCAACTTTTGAACATGTGAAAGTGGACTCAAACTGTAACATAAACTTCAAAGTTTGGCACATGAAATGGGCTTTAAAGCCAAGCCTAAATTTTAGATTTTTCAACATATAACAATAACCCCAAAAAAAACCAAGTATGAAGCTCCAAGCTTTAGCCATATGTATGTGGCTTGAAACATAGGCATAAATCAAAACTTTAGTATGCAAAAATAGCCTTAAACATGGCCATAAATCCAAATTTTTAGCATGAAAAGATGGCATCAAAAGGTAGGCATAAATCCTAAATCTTCAACTTGTAAAAGTCACCTCAACATAAGCATTAAATCCAAATTCTTACCATGTGGAAGAAATTGCAAACATAGGCAAAAACCCATATTTTGGTGGCATGTAAAGTCGCTTTCAAGCCAAGCATAAAGCCTAAATTTCAACAGATGAAAGAGCTTTCAAAATCAAGCATGAAGCCTAAACTTTAGGCATGTGAAAATGACTCCCAACATGAGCATAATTTCCATACTTCGGCACGTAAAGAGAGGCTTCCATCATAAGTAAAATTTCTAAACTCTAGCATGTAAAGGAAGGCTTCCAACATAAGCAAGAATTTGAAGTTCGACCCTGTAAAAATAACTTCAATGCTCAAACATAAAGCCAAAAATTTGTCATGTGAGAAGGACTTCAAAGCCTAACATGAATCCAAAGATTATTGCATGTTGGAATAATCTCAAAAACCAAGCCTAGATATTAACTTTTTGCATGTGAAGACTTAGCCAAAAGTCTCATAAAAGCAAGCTATAAAAAATGCCATTCTTGCTTTAGTAGCCATGTGACTCCTTAATGAAATTTACATGCTTTGAAGGCTAAAACAAACCAACCAAAGGCATTAAAAAGTAAGCATCATGAATGAAATTTCCATTCTTTGAAGGCTAAAGCAAACCAAACAAAGGCATTAAAAAGTAAGCCTCATGTATGAAATTTCCATGCTTTGAAGGCTAAAGCAAACTAACCAAAGGCAAAGAGGTATGTAAGAATGACAATTTACCAAGCTTTAGCAAAGGATAGGGATGATTTTTACCTAAGCCATGAATCAAATAGCAAAAGGGCCGCACCTCCTTCTTTTTGTAAAATTTGGCTAACCTCAAAATAAGGCAAAAAGAAGGTGATTTATAGGGGAAGAAGAAGAGGAAGCACAAAACGTACCCATGTGTAAGGACTACTGGTCCTTTGAAGATGCAGCCCTTAAACCACCGTTGAGATGATGGAGGTAAAAGAAAGCCATGGAGAAGTGACAAAGCACAAGAGAAGTGATAGGGGGATGCCATAGAAGTGATTTTGAGACAAAAGATTCTCCCATGGTAGAATTTACATGAAGGAGGAAAAGCCACGCCAGTTTTGGCGCAAGGGAGGAGGTGCGACAAGGAGGAGAAGGCTAGGGATAAAAATCACATGAGCCATGTTCGGCCAGGGCAACATCGCGACAAGGAGGAGTCAGCCAAAATGGTTTTCACGAATTAGAGAGAGGGGAGGCCGGCTAGGGTTAGGTCGAACCATGGTTAGGCATGGATTTGAGTTGGGTGTGGCGTGGGCTTGATTTAAGCGTTAAAAATGTAAACTTTATTTAAAATCGCGTAGATTTTTTAGCCTTTTCCTCGTCCGCAAAACTATAGCAAATTATATGTCAATTCCTACTAATTTCGATGTCCTGAACGCGTTGGCGGAGTCCATTATGCTATCCAGGGTCATTCAGGCAAGTTCGTCGTCAAGTATGTCAAAAAAGTACCGAATTTGATCCGTCTCGAAATTTTGGCTCGCCGCCTCCGATTTTAAAATTTAAATGTTGACGTCATGGAAATGGCTGTGAAATCTTAAGACATTTAGTAAAATTTTGGGAATTTTAGGCTTGCAGGGGTATTTTGGTCATTTCGGGGAAATTTTGAGAAAATGTCCAAAATGCCAAATTAACGGCACGAGGCGGTGTAAAATGAATTTTGAAATTGAATGACAGTGTCCGAGAGTGTTTCTGACCACTGTGGAGTGTTTCGTGGGGCTTGGAATGTCGTTCAAGTAGTGATTATTTAAGTCGCGAGGGGTCTGCTGGTAGCTCAAAAGTATGGCATGTTTACAGTTGAACTTTTCAGTTCAATGAGAGGAATGCTTCGAAATAATTTTTGGGAATCCCGGGTGACTCTATGGAATTTTGGGTTTTGGGCCCCTTTTCGGGCAATTTGGTAATTTCGGGGTGAAAAAAAAAAATTTTTGGAAAAGTGAGGTATTATCATACAATGAAGAATGGAATCATTTTTGATGGGATACGGGCTAAGGAAAGCCTCTTTTTGTCCTCTATGTAGTGATTTTAGCTCTTTTGGCTAAAGGCTTAAGGCTAGTGGGACCACTCACATGAGTTTCAAAAGGGTCCAAAGATCGAAGTGAAATGTATTTGATTTAGGATGTGAGTGTAGAATGTAATGTGTAAATGTAAATGTCACTGTGTGACACAGGCTGCCCCAGTCACCTATATAGATTTCACTTAGACTTCCTTATGCTTGGTATTTGCTTTCATCTTACAAAAATCTAGTTATATTTAGTTATTTGCTTTCGTTTATAATTACAAAAATTACAAAAAAGAATTGAACTTTCTTTCCTAGAATATTACCTTTAGTTTGAGTAAGATCATTCTTAAAAATTAAAAACTTATTTTTTTGTTTTATTTGTTAAGAATATTTAACATTTTTGGGACTTAATCAGAAAGTCCTCTATTATTTGATAATAATACGTATACTTACGTAGAATACATTTTATAATAATAACAATTAAATTATCATTTGCATCGACATCAAGTTTCTAGCGCCGTTGTAAACAAAGAATATAATTAAAAGGAGTATAAAGTATAAACTCATAAAACATAAGCATAAATAGCAGGGATCAAGTTTTTGACGCCATTGACTGGGAAATTTAGTCAAAACAATATTTGAAGAAACGTTTTACTTTTTAAAGTCTTATTTAAACTTGTAAGATTTATTTTAGGAAATTGTTGTGTTATTTTTTATATAAGTTCTTATTTTTATTTTATTTTGATTTATAAAAGTGTATGTGTAGTTCAGGTTTTGAAGGACTTGTATCTTACGATTTTGAATTAGAAAGAACTACTATAACAATCAGATAAATTTAAAATAAAAAAAAAGATAATAATATTCAAGAAATGATAAATCAAAATAATCAAAATACTGAAATCCATAAAGAATTTAGACCTTTAAGAGATTATACTAACCCTACATTAGATTAAGTTCATGGTAGTATTCAAAATCCTACTGTAGTGGCTAATTCATCTGAACTTAAACCTGCTATTATCCAAATGATTATAGTAATCAGTTTTAGGGAGCACCAACTAAGGATCCATATTTACACCTTGCCAATTTTCTAGAATTGTGTGCTACATTTAAATATGATGGTGTTTCAGATGATGTTATTTGACTTGGACTTTTTTTCTTTCTCATTAAGAGATAAGGAAAATATGTGGTTAAATTTGGCAGCACCTGGATCTATCAGAACTTCAAGTGATTTAGTGCAAAAGTTTCTTACTAAATATTTTCCACCATCAAAGACTGTGAATCATAGAAATGATATTACTTCTTCTTGTCAGTTTGAAGGTGAATCTATTTATGAAGCATGAGAAAGTTTTGAAGATCTACTAAGAAAGTGTCCACATCATTTGATACCAGATTGGTTAATAATTCAAAATTTTTATAATGGATTAGTTGGGTATCTTAGATATGTTAACGATGCTGGTGGTGGTGGTTCTTTGATGTTTAAGCAATTTAATGACGCTTATGCTTTAATTGAAGAAATGTCTACTAAAAATTTTAAATGGTATTTTGAGAGGGTAAATTCTAAGAAGGTAGCCAATATTCATGAATCTCATAATTTTGCAATTTTAGCAAATCAAGTAGCTGCAATTTCAAGGAAGAAAAACAAATTTGGAATAAATTTTCTTAACAAATTTTTGTAATTAAAGAAAATTCATTAGGCCAAGTGGTAGATCCTCAGACATCATTAGAAACTTTTAATGTCATAAATAAGCCTAATAACCCATATTCCAAATATTATTACCCAGGTTGGAAGAAACATCCAAACTTTAGCTGAAATAACAATAATCCGTGTGCAAGTAATAAAAAATGTGGGAACAACCAAGTTAAACCATTGGGGAATTGGTACAACTAAGGTAAAAATAATTATAGACCTACTTATCTACTAGGTTTTAATAGTACTTCGAAATTCAAGGAGAAGTAGTTATCTAAAGAAGAATAGGTATTACAAATGGGAAATAGTTTACAAAGTCAAGGAGCTACATTTAGAAATATTAAGTATCAATTGGGACAAATAGCTAATTCATTAAGTAATATATCCTAAGGAACACTTCCAAGTAATATAGAGATAAATTCATGAGACAAAAATAAAGAGCAAGTAAAAGCTGTTCAATTGAGGAGTAGAAGAGAGTTGGAAGGTAGAGTTCAAAAGGAGATCGAAGTAGAGAAACAAGAGATTGAAGAATCAAAATAAGCACTCTGAAAGTTTTAGAACGTCTTATTTATCCACGAAAAATTGATTTAGAAAAGCCACGACCTCCATTTCCTCAGAGACTTCGAGAACAAAAATTGGATAAGCATTTTTCAAAATTCTAAGAAATTTTTAAGAACCTAAAATTAATATTCAATTTGCTGAAGCCTTAGAATAAATGCTAAGCTATGTAAAGTTTATGAAGGATATCCTCAACATAAAAGGATGTTTGAAGATAATGAGACTATTGCACTTAGTGAAGAGAGCAGTGCTATAATTTAGAAGAAGCTTCCTGAAAAGCTTAACGATCTTGGTAGCTTCAAAATTCTATGCGCAATTTGAGACAATTATTATTATAAAGCTTTATATGATTTAGGTGCAAGCATTAACCTTATGTCAATATCTATATTTAAAAGACTGGAATTAAGAGAAATAACCTCAAGTATTGTAACTCTCCATCAGCAAATCATTTGATAACATATCCTAAAGGAGTTATAGAAGATGTTTTAGTAAAAGTAGATCAATTTATCTTTCTTGTTGATTTCATTGAGTTAAATATGGAGTAAGATAAAAAGATATAGGGAGACTTTTCCTAGCTACAGGAAAAACAATGATAGATGTGCAGAAAGGGGAATTAATTATGCGTGTTAATGATCAAACAATTACATTTAATATTTCAAAATTATTGAACTATCCTGTAGAAGGTAAAGTTGATGAATGTTCTAAGATGGATGTTATAACATATCAAAGTGAATGCCATCTTAAAGCAACTAATCAAGAAAAATTTTTAAGTGAAAAGTTGGAACACGAGGAAGAAAAGGAAGTATAATATTCTGATGACTTTCATGAGGAAGATTTAAATTACGTTCAAGAAATTTTTGAAGTTTTAGACATGAAAAAAAAAGATGAAGCTTTTAGTCCATCAATTGAAAAACCTCTTGAACTTGAATTAAATTTACTTCCTACATATTTAAAATTTGTCTTTTTAGGTTATTCTAAACTTTGTCAGTTATAATTTCTTCAAAATTAACTGTAGAATAAGAAGAGAGTTTGCTTGAAACTTTAAAGAAATATAAGAACGTCTTTGGATAGACATTAGTTGATATTAAAGGAATCAGTCCTTCAATTTGTATGCACAAAATCCTTATGGAAGAAAACTGCAAACTCAGGGCTGATCCTCAAAGGAGATTAAATTCTATTATGAAAGAGATTGTCAAGAATGAAATTTTAATGTGGTTAAATGCTGAAATTATCTACCATATTTTAGATTAAGCATGGGTTAGTCATATTTATTGTGTTCTTAAGAAAGGAGGATTTAATGTGACTTTTAATGAGCATAATGAGTTTATACCAACTAGACAAGTCACAGGATAGAGAATATGCATTAATTATTGAAAGTTAAATCATGCCACCAGGAAAGATCATTTTACACTACCCTTTCTAGATCAATTGTTGGATAGACTAGCTAGGCATAAATACTTTTGTTTCCTGGATGGATATATTGGTTATAACCAAAGAGAAATTGCTCCTGAGTATCAAGAGAAAACAACACTTACCAGTCCTTGTGGTACATTTGCTTTTAGAAGAATGCATTTAGGTTTATGTAATGCCCCTGCAACATTTCAAAGATGTATGATGGCAATTTTCTGTGATTTAATTGAAAAAGAAATTGACATGTTTATGGATGATTTTTCTATGTTTGGAATTTCATTTGAATTATGTTTTGAACATTTATCTAATGTTCTTAAGTGTTGTGAAGAAAATAATTTAGTCCTTAATTGGGAAAAATTCCAATTTATGGTAGCTGGAGGAATTGTTTGAGGACATCATATATTAGAACAATGTATGGAAGTGACCCTGCAAAAATTCAAGTGATCACTAATTTACCTTTTTCAACAAATGTAAGGGAGATTAGAAGTTTTTTAGGACATGTTTAATTCTACAAGCGTTATATTGAAGACTTTTCAAAAATTGCTAAGACTTTATGACGTTTAATGGAAAAATATGAAATTTTTAATTTTGATGTAGAATGCCTAAAAGCTTGTGAGCTGTTAAAAGAGAAATTAATCATTGCACCAGTTATTGTTTTACTAAATTGGAAAAAAAATTTTGAATTAATGTGTGATGCAAGTGATTAAGTTTTTGGAGTTGTTTTAGACAAAAAGATGATAAGATTTTTAAAGTGATCTACTATGCTAGTAGACCTCTTAAAGAAACTCAAATTAATTATATCACAACTCAAGAAGTGTTATTAGCTATAGTATATGCTTTTGATAAATTCAGATCATATATAATTGAAACAAAATGTGTAGTGCATACTGACCATTCTACTATGCAATACTTAATGAAAAAGAATGATGCAAAACCCAGACTGATAAGATGGATTCTTCTTTTACAAGAATTTGACTTTGAGATAGTAGATAAGAAAGGGGCTGATAATCAATATTTTGATCATTTGTCCAGGCTTGAAAATAAAAAATCTCTTTGTTCTTAAAATTAAATTAAAGAACATTTTCTTGATGAAAAATTTTTCAGTAACAATGAGTGGCATGTTCCAGGGTATGCCGACATTGTTATCTTTATTGTTAATGATAATATACCCTATTGTATGATATACCAACTGAGGAAGCAGTTTTTATCTAAAGCTAAGACGTATTTTTAAGACGACCTATTTTTATATAAACAAGGAAATACTATAATTATTCGAATATGTGTTCCATTAGAAGAAACTTATGAAATTATTCAATAATGTCATGATTCTGATTTTGGGGGACATTTTGGTGTTGATGAAAAACATATAAAATTTTGCTATCTGGATTTTTTTGACCCACAATTTTTAAGGATGTCAACGCTTATTCTAAAAATTGCGATTGATGTTAGTGTGTGCAATAGTTCTAGAAAAAATGAGATGCCTGTCAATTATATCTTAGAATATGAAATAATTAATGTTTGAGGATTAGATTTCATGGGACAATTTATAACATCTTTCTGAAATTTGAAATTGTTGTTAGCAGTTGACTATGTATCTAAATGAATAGAACCTGTTACTTTACTCAATGTGATGCTCGAAGTGTTGCAAAATTTTTAAGAAAGAACATATTTTGTGGATTTGGAATGCTAAGAGTAATCAGAACTGATGGGGAAGTCATTTTAGAGGTGAAATTATGGAGGAATTAGTAAGGAAATATCATATCAACCATAAAATTGCTACTGCTTATCATCCTCAGACAAGTGGTTTGGTTGAATTATCCATCGTAAAACTAAATAATTTTTGGAAAAATCTATTAACCCAAACAAAAAGAATTGGTTAATCAAACTGGATTTCGCTTTGTAGGCATATATGACTGCATATAAAACTCCTATAGGAATGTCCCCATATAGGTTAATTTTTAGGAAAACTTGTCATTTACTTGTTAAAATTGAGCATAAAGCATATTGGGCTATTAAGGAGTTCAATTATAATTTAAAGGATGCTGGTGAGAAAAGATTATTGCAATTAAATGAGCTTGAAGAGATAAGGAACGAATCAATTTAAAGTGTTAAGATATATAAAGAAAAGATGAAGATGTAGAATGATCGTAGGATTCTAACTAAAAATATTATGCCAGGACAACAAGCTTTGATATATAATGCCAGATTAAGATTATTTGCTGGAAAACGTAAGTCCATGTGGATGGGCTCATTTAATATAATAAAATTTTATCCTTATGGAGCTATAGATATTAAAGATCCTAAAACTGAGAAAATATTCAAAGTGAATGGTCATAGACTGAAACCATATTTCTCAATTGAGCAACTTAAACTTGATGATAATATGATGTTAAGTTGCCAAGAATAAGTACTGGGTATATCGGGACGATGACGCAAAACCAAGCGCTTTTTGGGAGGCAACCTATAGTTATCGGTGCGCTTTGTTTTGAGTTTGTTTTGTGTGCTTTGTTATTTGGTTTGAAGTAAGAACTATGTGGCAGTATTTTGATTATATTATGTTAGTGGATATTAATGAGACCTTAATTGATAACTTAGATGAGTTAGAATGATTATTTAGACATGTAGCAGACCTTTGCTAAAATGAGCATTGGCGGCTAAGCGCCAGAAGTTGACAAATGAGGTTCTAGAAGCCCAAATTATTAGGAAGTTGTATGGAACATTATTTGATGATTTTTTAATGTGTGGGCATAGTTTTAGTGCTTCTAAAGTCTATAAATAGGAACCAGATGAAGTGATATTCACCCCATTCCAAATTTCCATCCAAAAAGTGTAAGGAAAGAGATTAAGTTACAAAAATGTCTTCTTGGGAGAGTAAAGTTAAGAAGAAAGAGGACACAAACTAGAAGAAATTCATTTGTGAGATTGTGCAAGAGTTATACAACAAATTTCTAGTCGTTAGAATCCAAGGAAGAACAGAGAAGATTGCAAAGATCGAGGCTGGCATGGCTTCAATCGAAATAAAGGTAAATGATACTAACGCACATTTAGTGCATATTGGATGTAAATTAAAGATGCAGTTTAGTCATACTAGTCTTATTAAAGAGGCGGATAAAGTGAAGTTTTTGAAGAACAAGTGGATAGAAGAAGATTTGGTAAGAGTTTTCAACCATATCGCTCGTTTTATCAAATTTATATACCAAATGCATGAGGGAGCTAATGGACATTCTGAATATGTTCCACCTAATTGAGAATGGAATTAAGCTCTTAAATCATATTAATTTATTAGTTACTCATGTTTAGTTGTTAGTGTTTTGTGTTGTATGAATTGTTTGTGTGATAAGTTTGTTGTGTCTTAAATGTTTGTTCTTTGTTTTGTATAATGTGTTAAATTGTGAGTAAAGATGAGATTTTATCCAAGAATCTTGGATTGAAGATTTGTACTTTTGTACTTATTTATTCATTGGTAATGATGTGTTTTCTTGGGTGAAACTTGTGTTCAATATATTTTTGTATTAATGCGTGATTTTGGAATATAAGAAGAGTATAAGGGGAAGATATACTTATTATGACCATTTAGGGTGATCAAATGAGCTTAAAAGTGTATTAAAAGAAAATGACAAAATTTGTGCACTCGCAGCTAAGCACGCAGACTTGGTGCTTATGCACCAGAGCCTAACGGATAAACGTCGAATGTTTGCGCTTAGGCGTCAGTTCGTGAAAACTGGTTCACAGGCATTTAAAATTTGGAAAATAACCATTCTTTCTACTTCCTGTCATCTTCTTCTTCACCATTTTCGTGATTTTAAGGCTAGGGCATCCTATATATTGGATATTTTAGAGCCGTTTCAAGCCAAATTTACTAGATTTGATCTTCTTCAGGTAAGAGGAATACTCCTAATAATTTTTTTTTATTTTCACCATGAATTTGACTAGCATTGTGTAGAACGATGAAATCTATTATTAATGATGAAAATTTGAGAGAAAGCTTCGGAAATTACTTATATTTAGTAGTTTAAGCTTTTAGAGGTTGAGTTTAGTGACTTTCGCTTAGTTTTGAAATTTATTGTGATTTATATGCAAATTTTAGAAATGTCATAAAAAACAAAAAGGAGTAAGGGGAGAACCACCTTTGATTCAGATAAGTTTGTGAGTTCGAAGGCTCAGGATCGTTATGTTAAAGCACTACAGTCTTGTAAATTAATTTAGGAGAGATGCTTTGAAAAGCTCGGTGGTGAGATAGATGATGTCATCATTAGAGGACTTTGGGACAAATTTTGTTGTTTCTCCACCGTAGCAGTTATTTCTGTTGTGCGGGAGTTTTATGCAAATCTCCCTGAGGTAGAATAAAATTTGGTCTTGGTTTGAGGGAAGTTAGGTCATTTCGTGCCCGAGGTAATTAACGTGTTTTACCTGCTGCTACCTACTACATTATGCGTTTATTCTTATTATAATCTTACAGAGGAGGATTTGGATGAAATTATATCGGCTTTGACTGATGGAAGAGGACTGTGGAAAATCACAAATTAAACAAGTGTTAACTTCCTTACCTCAAAGCTGAATACCACCTCTAAGGCATGACATTATTTATATATCTAAACTGATTCCAACCAATCTTTTGAGTGAAGTCATGAGGGAAAGAGCCACACTAAACTATTGTATCCAGTAGAGGAACCCTATTGATATATGTACGATTATTTATAAGTGTATTTGTAGTTCTGTCGAACCTACTAATACTGCAGGTATGGGATTTTCTTCCCTAATTCATTCATTATGTGAGCAGGCTAGTGTGAGAACAAATAAATTGGAAGAGGTCCTTCAGCCTCTTAAGCCCATTACCAGTGTGAATGTTAAGAATTACGCTAAGCATTCTATTTTTGGCTGGAGAGGAGGATTCTCTAGAGTTTCAAGTGCTTCTATATCTGCTGCTTCCACATTTCATGCTTTGGCTTCTCATGCATCATCATGTCAGTTTACAGATTCGTAAATAAAATTATTGAATAGAATGAAAAATAACATTAATTATATTACAGATCAAGTACATGATATTGAAAGAAAAGTAGATCATATTGGGGATTATCTGCAGAAGCATAAAGATTATGAGAAGAGTTATCATAGTTATATGGACAGGTTGATTAGAGGAGATCAAAGTGCTAGGTTACCTACACATCCACACTTTACCCCATACAAGCCTACTCATGCCTAGAACGATGGAGATAATGATGATGAGGCTTAGGATTGATCTTATGTTTGGACGTCTGTGTTTTTTATTGTGTGTTATGAACTCTTTATTTAATGGTTGTTATTTAGACTTTATGTTGTAGTTGTGATTGAACAATCTGATCTACTGGTTGGTGAACTACTGTAGTTTTTTATGTTATTTGTTTGTGTTAATTGATGTGAGTGTTTAGTGTTTTTGTGGTAGTAAATGTTTTAGCAAATTTGTAGTGTATTTTGTTTGATAGTGTAGAACTTATTCTAGAAACTATTAGGAAGGTTTAGAACACTATTAAAAGCCACTATTTAATTTCATGTTTAACTTTTCAATTTACTACCATATATATTTTCTGTATGTTGTTGTGGATTTCTTTTTAAGTATCTGTGAATTTGCTTTTGTTACATCCCCTACTTTAGAAGACTTTTGAATTTATTTTATATAAAATGTAAAATTAAAATTTGATCAAGTTTTATTTTACTTCTATTTTAATTGTTCTACTTGCATGGTTAGGAAATTCCCGCAAACATGATACTTATAGTTTTTAATTCCTACACATGTATCTTTTTATTATTCTTAAATGTTTTATCATAACAAAAACTTTGATGTTTTGGGGGGATGAAAAATAATTTTCAAAAAAATAAATTTTATTTGTTCACAAATGTGCTATAAATAAATTTGATTTTGATTGAAAAAATGATCATGACATGAAGTTATATTAGGGAATTAAAATTTTTAATATAGAAATGAGCAAGTGAATTTAGTTCAAATCAAAATCAAATTTTAGAGGTTGAGGATTTTACATCCAATACCACATTGCTTTAGGTTCTTTCGTTATCGCAAAGGTTCAAATCAAATTTCAAATTTTAGAGGTTGAGGATCCCAGCATCCGATACTGCATTTCTTTGCAATGATATCCTTTCAAGTTTTAGAGGTTGGGGATCATAGCATCCAGCACAACATTAATTTAGGATCATTTCCTATCGCAATGGTTCAATTCAAAAAAAAAAGGGAGAATCAAGTTCTAGAGGTTGAGGATCACAACATCCGACACCACATTACTTTAGGATCCTTTCTTATTGCAATGGTTCAAGTTAGAGTTCTCATCGTAGAACATCAATTCTCGAGGCTGGAGCCAAACTTCCACTTCTCAAATAAATTCTTGAGGCTAGAGCTGAACTTCCAGTTCTCATTTCAATTCTGAGGCTGGCGCCAAACTTTCATCTCCCATTCCAATTTGATCAATTCATCTTACCAAATTCAAACTTTTCTCGTGAACTTTCACAAAATGGAATTATTTGAAGCCTCAAATTTAGATTCAAAATCAACATTTTTAACTTAAATGAAATCACACATAAACTAAACCAAAATTCCAAACTCCAAATTCAAAATAAAATTCCAAACATCAAATTAAAAAAAAAATTCAAACTTCAAATTCCAATCTCCAAATCTTTAACTCAAATCTTGAAATTTTCAATCTTAAGCTCTAAATTAAATCGAACAGTGTCCCCCTTCAGAATGTGGAATTTTGAATTCTTTGCTTCATTCTGACGAATTTTACATTTTATCCCCAGCGAGAGTCTGGTAGACTTCCATAGTGAAAATCCACCAGATACTCCCTAGTGAGAACTTTCTTTGCTCTCTTCGTTTATTTTGAGAGAGAGTTAATTTTGTTGTCTATATTGGTTCAGTTGATCTCTTTGGTAAATGCCAATACGCGTGGTGTGCTCCTTTATCACACCACACCTATTGGGGGTCCATTTGTTAACCTCATTTTTGGCGAGGTCTGGCCTCTCTCTCCTTGGTGCTTCCATAGGTTTTTCTTGTGACTATTCTAAAGGACTATAAATGGGACTCACCACTTAGAAATTCAAACACTTCTTAACTTTTCTTAAATCCCACACGGATGACCATAAACCTCCAAGCCCTTTTGGAAGGTTAAAAGTCAAATGTGGAGGTTCAAAGATGAGTTCTAAAAGGATTCTTTGGCCTTAGGATTACCTTGGGTAGTCTGGTCTTGGTCAGGTTAACCTTCACACACCACACTCTCACACACATTCCAAACCGTAAAACCACTCTTACCCAACTTGGCTTCCTAACTCAAGTAGGAAACTCATATGGATGGACCTCAACCCCTAAGCCCTTGGCTAAGAGGGTTAGGAACAACATATTAAGTGCCTAAAATGAGTCTTCTCATGGCTATTGTGAGCTTAAAATGGCTTCATGGCTCAACTAAAATGGTTTCATTTTACTCACATCTAATCAGTATTCATTTTTCCCAAAATTTCAATTTTTAACCCCCCAACACAGAAACTCAAAACTTCACACAGTCATTCGTGCTCCTTGAAAATCATTCCAGAGCGTTCATCTCATCAAAAAGATAAATATTGACTGTAAACATGCCATACTTTCGAGTTACCGTGCCAATGTAACTAATACCTGAACGACATTCTGGGCCTCGTAAAATCCTCCACACTGGTCAGAATTGTCTCTAGACATTGTAAATTAATTCTAAATTTCATTTTGTACTACCACAAGCCTTTGGTTCGATCGTTCGACCACTTACTAAAAATTTTCCCAAAATGACCAAAAAACCCCTCTCGGGCCAAAATTTGAAAAGCGCGGAGGTGCTGCTGGATTTTCCTTTGAATCTTATTGGTCACCATAAATCTTTACTAGTTTTCCCTTCACTTGGATAAAACTTTTGCTTTTGCCTAGGAAATATTAAATTGTGGGATTTCATGTGATGTTTGAAATTGTTTTTCTTGCTCTTTTACTTGTCCTAGAATGCATGCTTTAGGAATTTAAAATCCCTTTATTTCATATGAAAGTTATGTGCTTAGGCTTGGAGGTTCTATGTGAAGTTTATGAAATTTCTTTCCCCCTTTCTTGCTTGTCCAAAAATACACATATATGTGCTTGAGATTTAAGTGCTTTGTGTGACGTTTTGGAGTCCTTTTCTTGCTCCTCAAAGCTTGGCCGAAATTTACATGGATGAGGGGGAGGTTTTTATTTTTTTTATGTTGATGAAAAAGGGCTTAAAGGGAGAGGGGCTTACACTTTGTTTATGCTAGATTTTGGTATTTTAGTTTGTTGGCTATGTTGGAAAGGCTTGTTTCAACATAAAAAAAAACGAGGAAAAAGAGAGGTTTGAGATTGTCTAGTTCTTTCATACCTATTGAAAGGGCCTATGGCTAAATGTGGTTTTTACTTATTTGATGGCAAGCTTTGGATTTACTTAGTTCTTGATGCATCCTTTTCATAAAAAAGAATGTGTAGAATTTATCTTTGGATTCTAAAGCCCTACTCATGGGCAAAAGTTCTAAGCTTTATCTTTGGCTTCTAAAGCCCTTCTCATGTGCAAAAGTTCTAAGTTCTAAGATTAATCTTTGGCTTACAAAGCCTCTTTGATGTGCAAAGTGGTAGGAGTTTATATTTGGCTTCTAAATTCCCTCTCATATGCCAAGGTATGAGACCCTAAATAGCATGTTGCTTCTCTTTGGCCAAATATTCCATGTGGAGGTTAAAGTTCTAAATGTTGAGTTAAGGCATGTCAACAAAAAAAAAAGAATTTGGAAGTGTTTAAAACTATCTTCTTTTAGCACAATATGCTCCCCTTACTCAAGAATTTACACATTTGGCATCTTTACTTGAAAAGCCTTATTATGTTCTATCTCATGTTCATAAGGTGCTCAAAGTGTGGCATATGTTATGTGAAAAGGATAGCCTACTTCACTTGTGCTAGTTAACATGCTTTAGTCTTTGGTCTTTACATTTTGAAGCACGAAAATGTTTGTTCATTATATGCAACTTTTGGATTGGGAATAGGCTCTATTTGAAACACTTGTGAATGAGGTCCTATGTGTTCATTTTTCACATATTTCACCATGTATTCATATACACAACACTTAAGCTTTAATGTCACATGTTTCTTACCTCATTTCATGCTTTATGGTGGCTTAGTGTTGGCTAGCTAATAAGGGAATAAATTGGTGAATTTATGTGTAATTTTCGGATTTGGGAGTGGCACTACTTGAAGCACTCATGGAAAATGTTATATGTGCTTATTTCTTACATATTTCTCTAGCCTTTCATATGCATAACACCTAGGCATTGTTTTTTCACTCTCCAACTCATTTCATGTACAAAAAGATGTGTTCAACAATCTATCTTGCCAAAATGAAAGATTTACATTTGAGAAGTTGTATGAGATTTAACTTACATCATGTTTATGCTTGCTAAAATAAAAAATATGCACCTATGTAGTCATGTGGGGATCATTTGGATTGCTTCTATGCTCACTAAGATGAAGAATTTGCACTCATGATTTCATGTGAAGTTGGTTTGTATCATTTTTATGCTTTCCAAAGTTAAAAATCTGCATTGTGACACTTCTTTGGAGGTGTTTTAGATCAATGCTATGCCTTCAAAAATCAAAAATCTGCATTTGAATATTGATTTCAAAGTGCTTTGGATCATTCCTCTGGTTGCCCCTACTTGGAAGATTACATTTTTTAGCATGTTATGAATCGATTTAAAGCTTCTCTTTGCTACCCATATTTCAAATGTGCTTTGGTATGCATCATGTGATTTTCTTCTTAAAAAAAAGAAAAACGAAAGAGAGAAGGTGGGGAGGAAAGTTTCAGGTTAGCCTCACTTTGAGCATGATAATAGTTAAAACTTATCTAGTTACACTTTTTAAACATTGCTACAACCTGGAATATGTTAAGCATGTGTAGGGGTACTTTGAGATTCTCTTACTAGCATGACTTGAATGTTGTTGTGAGGATTTAGTCTCTCTTAGCTAGCTCCTGAACTTAAATATGCATGCTCTACAAAAATATCTTTACTCCTCTCTCATCTACGATACGTACATGCTTAGGATGGATGGAAATATTTGTTGTTACATATATATGCTTGTGGCATTTCTTTTTATACAAATTGCAGGTGTGGAAAATTCATTTTTTATGTCGTTATGCTGCCCGATTTTTCTTGGTCGAGTTCGTTCTTTTTCTTTTCTATCTCTTTAGGCGTGTCGCTCCCCTGCTCTTCTGTCATTTGATTTTAGTTTTTTTATCAACCTTTTTGTTTCACCCATCCTATATGAAACACCGTGGATGTTAAACAAAACAACAAAACTACAATTACTATGAATGGATTTGTTATTACTTCATTCACTACATCACTTCACTTTACTTTCCTTTCCTGCAAGCTTGCATGTTAAACAACATTGTCACCCTACATGAAAACTGAAACTCTTAGGATAGCCGCAAAACTGAAACTAAAAATAAAATAAAAATCAAAGCAAGATAAAACTCACCTCCACAATATTCAAAATATAAGACAACTCAAAATTTAATCAGAAATAAAACAATAAAACTACAATTACAACTAAATTAAATCGTCTCGTTGGATGATCGAGAATCCCTCAGATGATGTAACCCACATGTTGCAAACGAGATTTCTCATGGTCTAAATGAAAGTGTGGAACTCATTCAGTTGAGTTTAGCAATTTCATTAGGACTTAGTGAATATGATGAAAATAGTTGTGTCGGAATGATGGAACCGTGGGATCTTTACCGGTTCTGCTTAATCAACTTTATTTCCATTAATAAAACTTAAGAAGTTGAACTTGAAACTCAACCTCTAAACCACAACACTTCTCTCATCTCTTGATTGTCGCTTCTTAAACTAAACCCTCTGCAACAACAAAGAGCTCAGAGAAAGCACGGCGGGCAGTACTGTCGACTTCATCAGCTCTCCTTTCTTTAGTAATTAAATAACCAAGCCATAGGATTTCGAGGTAGTTTGCCTAGTGCAACATAAACCCTCATTTTATCTCTTTAGGCATTTACATAATATTTTTATGCAATTTAAGCCCTAACTCGTCTTAGGACTCAGAGGAAGTCATTTGATACGACATAAACCCTCACATCTTCGAGGCTATTTGTATGATTATATCATACAAGTATAAGTCCTAAATGATAAAACAAGCAAGATGAAAAATTAAATAACATCTCCTCAAAATAAGGATAGTTGGGAAGTCATCAAAGTTTACTTCGAATCCGTGGCATTCCCAACGTCTCTTCCTTTAGATTTCGAAAAATAATTGTTCTAAATTTGACCCATTCCCTATTGAAATTTCCAAAATCTAATTGTTTGAAAACCTTAAACTTTGAAATCCTTGAAAAAAAATCACTGATCTTTATCAAGAGTTTTGTTAAGTGATTCCCGTCATTTAGGATGTAATTAACTATATGGGCTTGACCTTATAGGGATCTTTAAGAACCCAGGTAATATAAACCCTACTTAATTATTTTATATTAAGCAATGGAACTTGTCGGCTTATAAAATTGGTTTGCAGACCAAACGGATGTCATAAAATTATTGATTTATTTAATCAAGCTTCATTTCCAAGTGATATGTCTACTCTTCGGAATAGATATGTTACTCGTGATAGAATGCTTGTTTATTTAAACTATTAATAACATGAGATCAGTTTAGTCTCATGTTTTCAAAAATCAAATGTTATTTTCCAAATTATATATATATATATATATATATATATATATATTCCAAAAGACTTGCCTAATAGGTAAGTGATATATTAAAAGATGTAAACATTCCAACTATAGTCTTACAAAAGGAATACCCAAACAGTCCCCATGTAACAAAATAGCAAGGGGAGGTGGGGGGTTAACACCTATATTGATAACATCATTACAACACCCTTTTGAGGCAAGCCAGTGTACAGGGCCATTGCCCTCCCTAGGTATATAAGATAATTTCAAAGCCATGCTATCTCTCAAAGTGAGCATTATATTCATCCATCTCCTAATATACCAAGGAGCAGGCACAGAATGGTGGAGGAAGCTGATACAGGTACAAGAATCTGATTCTACCAGAAGACAGCCCACCCCACACAAACCTGCAATCTTGAGAGTTCAATAAATGGCAATCATCTCAGCCTCCAAAGCATCAAAGGCATCAGCAAGTGAATGAAAGAACAACAAGTACTTCCCAAGACAATTTCTGAAAATGCCACCAAAGTCAGCCTGCTGCTGATGGAAGCTCCCATCAGTATTCACTTTAACCCAATTAGTAGGGGGAAGACCAGCCAAAAACCAAGGTTTAGTCCAGAAAATAATGCCCACATGTCTCACCAGACCAATGTCCCTGAATTTATGAAATTTAATGAGTTTCTGAATGTAAGCCATACATTGAGCAGCAACAAGTAAGGCTGAGGAGGAGCTCCCCTCATACTTAGCCTTATTTCTGTGCATCCAAATAAACCATGCCACCACACAAGGAACTACCAGGAGACCCACCTTATGCCAATCCACCCATCATTTCTTCAGATTCAACCAACATAAATTCAGGGTATCAAGATTAAGCCTGTTGATGAGATTCTTCCATACCTCCTGAGAGAAATGGCAACTGAAAAATAAATGTATCCAAGTTTCTTCAGCATTATGACACAGATGACAGTAGGAAGTCCCTTTAAGCCCCTTTAACTTAAGTATATCATCAGTGGGCAATAGCAGGTGTCTAACTCTCCAATAGAAGAAAGACATTGATAGGGACAGAAATTTACCCCACAGCTCATCCCCCCATTGGATCTGATCACATGAGTAATACTTTTGATAAATAAAGGAAGATAGCTTTTGGGAGTGCTTGTTCATAGTGATCAGTCTATCACTTTGCCCAGGTTGAAAATTAGTCAAAGTAACTTGTTGCAGCTGAATAGGTGTTAAAATAGTGCTCAGGAGTCTGCAGTTCCACTGGTTCTCAGTCCAGAATTCATTGACACAACTGTCAGTAGGAACTTTAGTGTAAGGAGTAGAGAGTTTTTCCCCACCCCAGGCACAATTATCCAGCCAGAAATTGATCTGGCCATCACCTAACTCCCATATGAAAAGTTGCTCAGCCTGGTCTTTGATTTTTAACATAGTTTTCCACAGCCTTGAGTCTCCCAGTTTGGGTAGAACCATAGTTGGGTGATCATGTTTGCAATACCTGCCATGCATAAACTAGGCCCAAATAGTATCCTTAGCTCTGAACCTGATCCAAAGCTTGCATAGGTTAATAAAGCTCAGATGCTTAAAACTCCTAAAGCCCAGGCCACCAGCCTGGAGAGGTTTGCAAATATGTTGCCATGGGAGCCCATGAGTCTTCTTGTGCTTTCCAGCCCACAAAAATCTATTAAAAATTCTACCAATCAGCAATTGGGTACTCTTTTTCATGGTAAACATCTGTAATGCATAAGAGGGGAGGGCAGATAATATGCTTTTCAACAAGGTTAGCCTACCACCATTAGATAGGAAAGTATTGGACCAACATGAAATTTGAGACTTTATCTTATCAATAACATATTGAAACTGTGTTTGTTTTGCTCTTCCCTTGATCAGTTGGACACCAAGGTAGTTGATAGGGAGAGCAGCTGAATGAAAACCAGTATAAGCAGCTATCCAGTTCTTCAAAAGAAGGCTGACATTTTTGCTAGGGAAAAATTGGCATTTCTGTAGATTAAGCTCCAGTCCAGAAACAACCCTGAAGTGCTCAAGTGTCTTATGCACAGTCTTAACAGCAGCTTTAGAAGCCTTAGAAAAAATAATTATGTCATTTGCATAAGATAAGTGACTAATTATGATATTGGATCTGTGATGATAGGCTAACTTGGGTGCTTGATTGAAGGCATGATCTAATATTCTGGATAGATAATCAAATGCTAGGATGAAGATGGTAGGAGAAAGAGTCCCCTTGTTTGATACCTCTAGATGCACTGAAGAACCCATGACATCTCCCATTTACCATAACAGAATGAGCATTGTTACTTAACCACCTTTTGATAAGATGAACAAAATTGGGCTGGAAACCTCTGGCAGTTAAAGTGTTAAGAATAATGTCCCAACTTATTATATCATATGCTTTCTTGATGTCAAGCTTGAATATAACATTGTTGCCTCTGCATTTCTTATCCAAGTCCAAAAGTAATTCTTGAGCCAGCAGAATATTATCAGAGATAGATCTCCCTTTCACAAAGGCTGCCTGATTAGCTTTGATAAGATTGATCAAGTGGGGTTGTAATCTAGACACTATAATTTTGCTCAGAATTTTAGACATTACAAAAGTTAGGCTAGTGGGCCTGAAATCTCCCCAAGTTTTTCTTAACTTGTTTTTAGGGATCAAAACTGTAGTGGAAGAAGAAAAATACTTGGGAGGATCCAAACCTTGAAGAAAGGCTTGCACAGCCTAAACCACCTCATTGCCAATAACAAACCAACTAGCCTTATAGAAAGTGGATGAAAAGCCATCAGGACCAACAGCTTTAGTTCCATCAATAGAGTCTAAGGCATTTTTAACCTCAGCTTCATCAGGTATTTCAGTTAAGTTTAGATTCTGCACATACAGAAGTTTATCTAGAAGAAGTCTTAGCTGAATTGGGGTGGAGCAGATGGATACCTGGGTGAAGAACTTATTAAATTGATTCACAACATCCATAGCTATATCATCAGCATTATTAAGATTGATGCCAGTAGCATTTGTAATGGAAATAATCATGTTGCATTTTCTTTTAAAGTTTTTATAAGCATGATAATATCTGGTATTCCTGTCCCCATCAATGAACTTGGCAGTGGCAATTTTCTGTTTATAAAATTTATCCTGGTATCTAATTTGTGCAAGTAAATGTTCATTAGCTAAGTATAAATCATCTTCATTGTTGTCCCCATTGAGAAACCCAGTCTCTGCAGTAGCCACTGAAGCTTCAGCCTTCTTAACATTATCCTGGATGTTACCAAAAACTGCCCAGTTCCAGTTTTTGAGGTGCTTGGCAGCCTGTTTGTGTAAAGACCAAAAGATTTCCCCAAGGGGTACTGCCCATTAAAGGAATCCAAACCTTCCTTAATTCAGAAAGAAAATCAGAATGAAGGGTCCACATATTTTAAAATTTGAACTTACTACCAGCTCCCATATCAGAATTCTGGATGGAGACAAGCAAGGGTCTATGGTCAGATCCAGCCATAGATAAATGAGTAACAAAAGTATAAGAAAAATTCTGGAGCCAAGGAGAGTTCACCAGCATTCAATCTAATCTCTCCCAAGTCTTGCCTCTTCTCCATGTGAAGGAAGGGCCAGTGAAACCCAAATCAAAGAGTTCAACATCTGCAATAAACTGGTTAAAATTAGCCATGGAAGACAGACCAGGAATGGCACCACCTTTCTTTTCAGAAACAGAAGAGAGGCAATTGAAATCTCCCCCAACAATCCAAAAGGAATTTATATTTTGTGCTATACACACCATTTCATTCCATAAAACTTATTGTTGAACAGGAATACAACTAGCATAAGTGAAAGTAGCATAACCCAGTTGATCACCAATTGAAAATTGTAAATGCATAAACTGATAGTGATCCACCAGGATGGACCATTTCATTTCTCTTCTAGTGAAGCCCCATATCTTGTTACTCAAATTTATAAAGCAATGGATGTTAGGAAACTTTTTAATAATGTTATTTTTATTTTTATTGACCATAGGTTCCAACAATGCAAAACACCATAGTCTATGAAATTTGACAAGATATTTTATTCTACCGAGGGAGGAAAGGTGAGCAGCCCCCCTAATATTCCAGCACATAAAATTAATCATTGAGAGTGGTTTTTCCCTTTCCCTCTAGTCTTGGGGGCAGAAGAGGGGCTGTCAAGAGGATCTCTTGAAATCTAGGATTCAAGTAGCCCTTGTAGTTCAGTCTTGCTTTTCTTCCTTTTACTGTTCTTCTGTGTCAGTCATCCAGTCTACATTTCATCAACCACCTCCTGGATCTTCTCTCCTAACAGGTCTAATCTGTGAATAGTTAGATTTTTACTACCCACTGGGTTGAAAACATAAGCAGGTTGAGAAGGCTCAGGAGGAGGAACATCCTGTGCTGCCTCCAGCCCTCTATCCTTATCATCTGTCTTACCAACATCCACTCTAGGGGGGTCCAGATTAATGTCCTCACTTGACATTGGCTCCAAATTAATAGTTTGATTAACAACTCCTAAAGGTATAAGAGCTGTATCCTGATTAACAAACTTACTAGGACCAGCTGGTTTCTTCTTTGTAGGTGGGTGAAGCCTATAACATTGCTCCATCACTTGACCAAACATTCTGCAATGTTGGCAATAGTGAGGTTTAAACTCCACTTCAACCTCCTGCCAATAGCCCTCTTCAAGTACATCTTCATCAGTTCTAACCCAAACTTTCTGTATGTCTGGGAGTGTTATATCCCTTTCCACCAAGACTCTAGTAGCTGCAGGTCTTGGCATATCTTATGTGTGTATCAATTTTTAATGGGGTGCCCAAAGCTTGACTGATATTGTATAGTGCATTGTGATCATATAATTAAATAGGTAAGTTGGGAAATTTGAACCACATAGGGAATATTGGTGTCTCCTTTAAAGAATCAAAGTCAGGTGTCCATTTTAAAATTTTCATAAAAGTACCAGCTATTAAGATGGATTTCTTGCCAAAGATCTTAGCATAGTCCTCCTCATTAGAAAGCCTAATAAGCAGGTGTCTCCCATCCAACAAACCAAGTTTCCAACTGCCAACTAGATTTAACTCATCAAAGCATTTCCTAACATATTCCATATTGGGGTATCCTATCTGAAATTTCCCAATCAAACAGTACTTTATTGCTTCATTTAAACACTTCATATCATTTCTAGAGAAAAGGACAGCAGGCATACCCTCCTTACTTCCTATTGGATTGATATATGGGCAGGTGCCCCTTCCAGCAGCAGTATCATACATAGCTTAAGGAAAAACCAAGTGATCAAAGGATTTATGTGTAGTTTGCCCCTTCCACACCACCCCTGCATATGTGGCTTTTGCCCACATTGCATTGGTGTTAATATCAATGGGGAAAGGTCTGGCTTGATTTGCCATGGCACTAGCAGCACCCAGAACAAGACCAGCAGAGCCACAAATCAACAAAGGAAATGACCACAACAAAAACCTCCACTTCAGGAGGAAGAGATAATACTAGTACTATCCTGAGACCAGAACCACCAAGATACCAATAGAAAAGAGACAAGAGAAAACTCATGCAGGAAAATCTAGTCAACCAAATAGAGACCAAAACCTCAGTAAGGCAAGCTTTAGTGAACACCACTCCAGAAGGATAAATTAACCCCACCAGAAAGAGCCAGAGACCAGAAAATCTCCATGACCTTATCGGCGGCTGGTTCTCTGGTGATGGCTCAGGTGAGTGGGATAGTTGGTGCTTTCTTGCTTTGGACTTCTAAGGGGTGTGGTATTGGTTTCTGGTTTCCTTGTTGGGGGGTAGGTCCTTCCCGGGCTGGTCACTTTTCAAATATTACTGTTCCATTGATTTTTGGCTCCCTATTGTTGTGTTTTGATTTTGTGCTTCTGTCCTGGAGGGTTACTTGAACCTTTGGTTTTAGTTTTCTTGTCTGTTTTGGGAACATCTTCTGGGTGGGGGTTTCTTCCTGCTGGTTTGATTCAGTTTGGTTCAGATTCTGGTTTCTTGTGCTCTGTTGGTCTCTGGTTGTGCCTTGGAGTCTTCCAATGGCATGCCCTATTGATTTGGAAACTAATATGGTCTGGGCTAAAGCTACTTATGTTGGTGTGGTGGGCAATGCCCCCTCCATTTCTGATCCCTCTAAACTCATTTTCCCTCAAAGGTTACATGATGTTGCAGCTGGAAGATCCTCTTGTCCTTTTATTAGAACTATTGAGGAGAAAGAGGGATGCCCAGCTATTATTTTTACTGAAAAGGAGTTGGAGGAGTTGGATGAAGAGGTCAAATTAACTTTAATTGGTAAATTTATGCTGGGTCACCTTAAGATGGAGCTTGTGAGGAAATACTTTGACTCTCTAAACTTCGAAGGAAGCTGGAAGATTGATCTCCTCGATGGCAGGCACTTATTAATCAACTTCTCTAATGAGGAGGACTATGCATTGCTCTTTGCTAAACAGTTGGTTAGTATTGCAGGAGTGGAAATGAAGATAATAAAGTGGACCTCAGAATTTAATCCTAGCAAAGACCCTCCCATTGTACCAATTTGGTTCAAATTCCCTAATCTCCCTTATAGATACTTTAATCAAAATGCTCTTTTCCAAATTGGTAGATCACTTGGGACCCCTCTCAGATGTGATGCTGCTACTATCAATAAGGCAAAACCTGAACTAGCTAGAATTCAGGTTGAAAGAGATGTTTCCCTGCCTGAGATAAAGAAAATCTGGATTGGGACTGCAAAAGATGGGCAATGGCAAAAGGTCATTATGCAACAAAAACTGTATTTCTGCACACATCGTAAAATATTTTGCCACACTAATGACAGATGTTATAGATTTCACGCCCCTAACAGAAGAGCTCCTAATTTGATTAAAGCATCTACCAGTACTGCTGTTGTTGTTGCATCCAATTCTGAAGGTGTTACACCATGTATAGCTGGAGTACAGGTGGCTGTCACCCCCTTACAACAGGCATCTGCTGTGAGATCCCCTAATTCTCCAAAGGAGAATTTAATACTAGTTCCTGATACGGGGCTTAGCACTAGCTCTATCTCTCCCAATAAGTTGGACATATCCAATAGTGGTCTCCTCCTGTGTTGGGGTCCCCCCATGTTGAGAATGTTAACTGGTGTAGAAGAGAAGTGGAAGATATTAGAATCATCTCCCCATCATAATTCACTGATGTCTTGTCAGAATATCTAACCACCAATATCATTTCCGAGATGTAGATTGATTTAGAGGGGAAATGTCACACTCAAATATCAAGAAAGAAGAAAAAGATTAATACTGAAGCTCAGAAATTAGGGATTCCCTTAACAGTGGAGGAATTGGCTGGATCTATAAAGACCAGATCTAAATCCCACCCCCAATCTAATGATCAATTTGTTATGCTGGAATATTAGGGGTATTGGTAACCCCTTATCTCTGATAAGAATCTTTTACCTCATCAAAAAACACCAGCTTTGGTGTTTTTCTATATTTGAACCTCTGGTGCACAAATAACCCAACAAAATTATCAATAAATTTCATGGTTTTGGGCATTTTTCCAACTGCAACAATAAGATATGGATCTTTTGTAGAAAGGAAATCTCCTGGACACCCCTTATTGACAATCAGCAGTTCATTCATTACTCTTTCCATATTAATGTACAAAGTGGCTTTGCTACATTTGTCTATGATGGATGCAGAAAAGAAGACAGACAGAACTGATGGGCTAATCTTCATAACATTGGTGCTAATCTCAACTCCCCCTGGTTAGTGGGTGGGGATTTTAATAGTATTGGTTCTTCTGTTGAAAAGTTGGGGGGTAGGACACCTAGTTTGGCCAAGATGTCTAACTTCAATGATAATATACAGGCAACAAATCTATTTGATGTTGGGTTCAGAGGTCCTGCTTATACTTGGAAAAGAGGGAATATTTGGGAAAGGTTGGATAGAATTCTGGTTAATAGCTGCTGGCTCTCTAAGTGGCTCCTCACTTTTGTGACTCTTTTAAGCTTCGTTGAATCTGACCATAGACCTCTTCTTATCACCATTACTTCCCCTAATCCTCTTACTTCTCCTCCCCCTTTCAGATACCTGAATGTGTGGTCCACTCATGCAGATTTTTAAAGTACTGTCTACAACAGCTGGTTCAATATTACTTAACCATCCCCCCTTATCAAGTTAAGTCTACTTCAGATAAAACTCAGTAAAGCTCTAATACATTGGAGTTGGAATTCTATTGGTGATATATTTCAAGTTGTAAATGTGGCTGAGAAAGAGGTTATTGATCTGGAAGCCAAAGTCCAAGATAGAATTGCAAATGAAGAACAGCTTCTGGCAGCACAAGCCAACCTTATGGTTGTAACTGAAAGACAAGATTTACTATTAAAACAAAAAGCTGCTATAAATCATTTCCTACATGGTGACAGGAACACCAAATTCTATCATGCCTATATTAAATATAGAAGGAAATGTAACAATGTTCATAATATTCAATCAGAAGAGGGTAACATGCTTATGGATCTTCCTGCTATTGCACAGGATGTTGTTAAGTATTTTGAGAAGTTACTTACACATAACAATAGTCCCAGAATGTCGAATGATAGTTCACTATTCCAGGATGATATTCAATACACCAGAAATCTGGGGCTTACTGATATTCCCACTGAGCAGGAAATCTGGAGTGCAATAAGGTCTATGGACAACTGTAAAACTGCTGGGCCGGATGGCTACACAGCAGACTTTTATCATAAAGCCTGGGAAGTTGTTAAATGGGATGTGGTTACTGCTATTCAAAGCTTTTTCCAGGGCCAACCTCTCCCAAGCTATTTTTGTGCTTCTAATTTTGTGATTGTACCCAAGAATAACAACTCTCAGAATTGGAAACACTACAGGCCAATCTGCCTCACTTCTGTGATCAGTAAGACAATTAGCAAAATTATTGTGGGAAGGCTCCAACCTCACCTTGATAAATTGATCAGACCAAATCAATCAGCCTTCATTAAAGGAAGATCCATCAATGACAATATACTTCTGGCTCAAGAGCTACTTCAGGATCTAGAAAAGGTGCATATGGGGGGCAACATGGTTTACAAGTTGGATATTCAAAAGGCCTATGACACCATGAATTGGGATTTCATTATGGAAGTTCTTACTGCTAGAGGATTTAAGCATCAGTTCTGTAATCTTATCAAAAGATGGCTGGAGTCCAATGATCACTCTATTCTGATTAATAGCCAAGCCTGGGGCAATTTTAAAGCAACTAGGGGTCTCAAGCAATCACCTACAATCTTCATCCTGTCATTGGATTACCTCTCAAGAATGATTGATAGAGATATCCTGCAACAAGATTACTCTAAGTACCATCATAGATCTAATATTGCTATATCTCACCTCATGTATGCAGATGATATTATGCTATATTCAAAGGCCCACAAAACTACTATTAAAAAATTAAAACACTTCCTAGACGCCTTTCAAGCACAGTCAGGTATGATTCTTAACTCTGATAAATGTCAGATGATATTTTCTAATCACACACCAGCCCACATCAAGCAATGGATTCTGGATCATATTGGTTTCTCCTCTACTACTCCTCCTTTTAAATACCTGGGAGTCTATCTTACATTGGGAAGGACCAAGCAACTTCAATTTAATGATATCCTTGATAAGATTAACTCTCAATTGAACTGTTGGACCAAATCTTTTCTATCTAATGGAGGTAGAATAACTTTACTAAAAAGCATACTCACCACCTTCCCTTCTTATTTGCTGCAAGTGACAACCCTAAAAAAGAGCACACAATTGCAACTAGAGAGGGCCTTTAATAGATTCCTGTGGTCTGGACAGAGACATCAGTTGCACTAGACTTCTTGGCAAAAGGCAACTAAACCTACCTTGGCTGGTGGTTTGGGGTTTAAAGGACTTCATCATCTGCAGCAGATTAATTTCTACAAACTATGGATTCATTTCAGAGCACAGACCTCTTTGTGGGAAAAATTTTCGAAATTAAAGTATTGGAGACATATCCATCCCTGCCTTGCTGTTAGAAGAGTGGGGGATTCAAAAATCTAGGTAAAAATGATTAAAGCTAGACAGGAGGCTGAGAACCACTTCATTTTGGAATTGAGAAATGGGGAGATTAATTTCTGGCTTGAAAACTGGTGCCCTAAAGACTGGTTAATCCCAAAAGTTTCTCAGGTGGATCGTAATCTAATGGTGGCTGATTTCTCGGATGGCCAAAATTGGTCTCTTCCACACCTTAGAGCAATTCTTCAGGATCACTCAGCTCAACATATTTCTACTGTTAAATTCTCCAGATGGAGAGCTGATCACATTAATCTGGAAACCTATAAGCTTCAAAGTATTACCAAAGCCATCTATAGTAAAACTTTTCAATGGCCTTCTGTACCTTGGGGGCATTTTATCTGGAGTAAGTTTTTGTCTCCATCCATGTCTTTCCTTTGTTAGAGAGCACTTCATAGCATCATCCCCACTGATGACATTCTCAAATTGAAAGGGCTGAGAGGGCCTTCTATATGTGTATTATTTCACCAACAGGAAGAAACATTACCTCATTTATTTTTCAGATGCAGTTTCTCACAATCTGTGTGGATGGACCTTATTTCTCATCTAAGAAAGGGGTGCAATAATCTTCACTGGGAGTTGTTCCACCCATGCTGGCATGAGAGGAATAATCATAAGTTTAACACCATCCAATTTATTGTTCTCTGGTTCATCTGGATGGCTAGAAACCAGTCCAAATTTGAAGACATTCTTGCTGTTGTGTCTACAGTGGTGAGAAACTGCAGATCCTACCTAAGCAAAATCATTACACATAAGAGGTTCCCTAATCTCCTATAGCTGATTCTACCATCTACTGATAGCTCACCACTTGTTAAAATTGTTAGATGGTAGCCTCCTCCCAGCAATACCATAAAGATAAACACTGATGGTAGTTACTCCAACGATAGTGCAGGAGTGGGGGGTATTTTCAAAAATAATTGTGGTAAATGCCTTTTATATTTTCAATCCCCTGTTGCTGCACAAGATCCTTTTGAGGCTGAGCTAATAGTTGTGCTGTGGGCTCTTCAATTAGCTAGGAAAGCTTGCTGGAACAATATTTGGATTGAGGTTGACTCCAATAAATTCATTCAATGCCTAAATAGTGTTACCCACACATATTGTCATCACAATTACTGGCTGCAGCAAATCCATACCATGAAATCCCCTCAGACCCAATTTTCTTTCAATTTCAGAGAGGGAAACAAACCAGCCAACTGGCTGGCCCGAAATGGTGCTGACTCTCCTACGGTCCTGGTTTCAAATCTCCATCTCTATGAGCTTAAGATCCCGATTAATGGGGATAATTTGAGTTCTCCCCATTTCGGACTTCAACATTACTCATATAATCGAGGTTTCGGCTTTATTCTCGCTGCGACACCATATATCTTCCGATGCGTTTTATCGGGAAGGTTTTGAATTGCAATCCGAGTCGCCCGATGTACCACTACCTCACTAGAGCCAAGTTTTCATTATTTTGTTTTATTGTATTTGATGTTTGGATATTACCTTTTTGTTTATTATGGGTTCATTGGGATGGTTTGGTTTTATTCCCAATGGGTTTTGCTTGTAACCCTACATTTTGTGTTAACATGTAGGGAGCAAATATAACACCTTTATATCTATATCTATCTATATATATATATTTAAATTAAACATAAAATCTAAAACCCGCCGACAATTTCTGTAGGCGACCCCCTTTTCAAAACACATAACATATAGATATGCCGACATGTCATAATGTTTAGAAACTCAAGCGAGAGTTAGCCTTCGGGTGAAGGGAAGTGGGTGCTATGGAGTGAGAGCCAGTCTCCTCCCAGCTTAACCACGGATTTGGGGATTAAACTTAGGATTAGCCAATGTTCTTTATACGCTGAAATAAGGGTTAAGAATAGAAATGCTCCTATTTGGCACAATACATTTGTATCACTGATCTATGTCACGATAATAATCACATTATGATTGGAAAGGAGGAAGACTCTTTCTTGCAACTGTACTTTATTATAAATTTATTCTTGTGTTAGTTTAACTTACTAGAGTTTAGAGCGTGCTTTGGTATAAATTGTAACTAAATTTGTCTATCTTTACTTTAATAATTAAATCACTTGTAATTGTGTTGTGATTTGATAAGTGATTTCTATACTACACCATAAAATTAAAGCCTCCCTGTGGGATCTATATTTTAGGACTCCACTAGAGCACTATATTACTTGAACGATACGTATACTTGATTTAATTGTGTGACTTATTATCATCTAAATCAATATATATCTAAATTTGAGTTCATTAATTTTTGTAAATTTAAAAAGTCACAGCAAGTTTTTGGCACCGTTCTCGGGGACGCAAGGTAAAAGAAAAAGTAACTGTTAAAATTTAACTTTTGTAGTATTTGAAATCTTATATGTGAATTGCAAGTCATAGTTGTGTGTTTCTATTTAATTCTAATGTATTTGTTGTGTTTACATGCGTAGTATCAAATCTGTAGGTTTAGTGCCTTACGATTCTGAATTAGAGCATACTATTAGAAAAATTCGAAAACAACAAAAACAATATGTGAATCCTCACAAAATGGCAAACAAATTAAACAATAAAAATGAAAATATATCAAGACCTTTAAGTGATTATTATAATTAAACACAGATAAAATTCACTTAGCTATTCAAAATCCTGATGTTGCTGCTAATTCATTTGAGCTTAAACCTGCTATTATCCAAGTGATACATAATAATCAATTTGGAGGAACACCTAATGAAGCTCCTAAATTACATCTTGTTAGTTTTCTAGAACTGTGTGCTACTTTTAAGTATGATGGAATGTTGAACGATGCTGTTAGGCTTATACTTTTTCCTTTTTCACTAAGGGATAAGGCTAAGGCATGATTAAATTCATTAGCACCTAGATCTAATAGAACTCGGGGAGAGCTTTCAGAAAAGGTTTTGTTGAAATATTTTCCACCTTCTAAGACTGCTAAGTTGAGGAATGATATCACATCTTTTAGTCAGTTTGATGAAGAATCCATATATGAAGCTTAGGAATGTTTTAAAGATCTTCTGAGGAAGTGTCCACACCATGCTTTACCAGGCTGGTTAATAATTCAAACCTTTTATAATAGATTAGTGGGATCTTTGAGATCAATTATTGATGTTGTTGTTGTTGGATCATTAATGCCAAAACCTTTTGATGAAGCATATTCATTAATTTAAGAGATGGCTACTAATAATTTTTAATGGTCCTCTGAGTGGGTAAATCCTAAGAGTGTTGCGAGTATTCATGATTCTGATGCGGTAACTGTGATATTCTCACAAATTGCTGCACTTTCTAAGAAAATAGATCAATATGGAATGAATTATTTTCCAACACCCCAGTGTTAGAAGAAAATTCATTAGGATAAATGATAGACTCTCAAATGTCTTATGAAACCTTGAATGTTATAAATAATAAAGTTAATAATCCTTATTCTAATTATTAAAATCTTAGTTTGAGGAATCATCCGATTTTCAACTAGAATAACACTAATGTTGTTGTTAGTCCAAAATGAGGAAACAATCCTATAAACCCAGTTAGAAATCCAAACAACCAAGGAAATATCAATTTTAGACCTTCTTATCCTCCTAGTTTAATAGTAATCAATAATTTAAGGAAATAAGTTGTCTACTGAAGAAATGATTCTGAATATGGGTAATCAAATTCAAGATCAAAATTTTGAGATGAATAACATTGAGAATTAATCGGAACATATCTTTACTGAGCTTAATAATAGAGCTTCTGAAAATCTTCCTTGTAATGTTGAGATCAACCCAAAAGATCAAAAAAAGGAGAAAATTAAGGCTATTTAAATAAGGAGTGGAAAAGAATTGGAACCAATAGTTCAAAAGAAGTCGAAGTTGAAAGAGAGGAAGTGAATATTGAGAAAGGTTCTAATAAGATATATTCAGACGAATATCCGCTAGAACCAATGAAGATAACTATTGAAAAACCACCTCCTCCTTTTCCTCAAAGACTAAAGAAATAGAAACAAGGATAATAGATTTGCAAAGTCTTTGAAAATTCTTAAGAAATTAACGATTAATATTCCCTTTGTTAAAGCATTAGTGCAGATACCTGATTATGCAAAGTTTATGTAGGATATTCTTAAAAAGAAAAATAAAGATTAAAGACCATGAGATTGTTGCACTTAGCTGTGAGTGTAGTGCAATTATTCAGAAGAAGCTTCTCGAAAAACTAAAAGATCCAGGTAAATCACTATCCCGTGCACTATAGGTGAAAGATATTTCAGAGGAGCTTTATGTGATCTTGGAGCTAGTATTAATCTTATGCCTTTATCAACTTTCAAAAGATTGGGAATAAGAGAAATTTCACCTACATCTATGACTCTTCAACTGGCTGATCTTTCTATCACTTATTCTAAAGGAGTTGTGGAAGATGTACTAGTAAAGTTGGATAAACTTATCTTTCCTGTGGACTTTATTAAATTAGATATGAAGGAAGATAAAGAAATTCCAATTATTTTGGGAAGTCCATTCCTTGTTACTGGGAGAGCTATGATCGATGTCCAAAAAGGAGAATTAACTATGAGAGTTAATGACCAAGAGGTTACTTTCAACATTCTGAAATCTATAAAGTACCCTTCAATTGAAAAAGATGATGAGTGCTATCGAATGGAAGTCTGTGATTATTTGAGAGAAGATCATTTTCAAGAAGTATTTGAAGAAAATCTGGAATGTGAGGATGAAAATGAAAGCAAAAATGAAGATGATTTTCATGATATGAAGAATGCAAAGTTAGAATTTGTTCAGGAAAATTTTGAAAGATTGGATAATATGGAAAATGAAGATAAAAGTTTAATTCCATCTATCATTAAACCCCCTAAACTTGAGCTGAAAATTCTTCCTAATCATTTAAAGTACATGTTTTTAGGAGAATCATCTACTTTACCAGTCATTGTATCTTCGGATTTAAATGAATATCAAGAACAAAAATTATTGAAAAAATTAAAAGATACAAAAAGGCTTTTGGTTCGTCCATAGCTAATATTAATGGAATCAGTCCTTCAATTTCTATGCACAAAATATTATTAAATGAACAACACGAACCAAGAATTGATCCACAAAGGAGACTGAACCCAATAATTAAAGAAGTGGTTAAAAAAGAGATTTTAAAGTGGTTAGATGCTGGAATTATATATTCTATTTCTGATAGTGTTTGGGTGAGCCCAATTCATTGTTTAAGTTCAAATTAATTAACAACTACAACAGGGTGTTGAATACTACCATGAAGTTCATCCACTATAGGGTTAGCATATTGCCTTAAAGGTCTGAATTCTTGATAGATGTTAACATTTTGATTTTCTTGATTCTTCATTTCTTGAATATTTTTATCTTTTTCAGTATTTTTAATTTTTTTAATTTTTGTGATAGTTCTCTTTAATTCAGAAACGTAAGACACGAGTTCTTCAGAACCTGAACTACACATACTAAAATAAAATAAGATAAAATAAAACACACTTAAAAAAGCAAAGAAAAGTAAAAAATTTAATTTTTCTTAATTTTCTTTATATAAAATTTTAATTAATTTCCTCGGTAATGGTGCCATAAACTTGAATCTGAAGTAAATAAGAGATATATTTTAATTATTTTATAATATGGGATTCTACGAAAGCATACGTATCGTTTATCAAGTAATATAGGACTTTCTGATTAAGACCCGAGATATTTAACCCACAGGGAAACGTCTAAAATTATAATGAAATAAGAAAATTAACTTTTTTTCTTTTTAAATTGATTTTGTAAAGTAGGTTTTAAAATAGAAAATTTGAAAATTTTTTTTTGATATTTTCTATTTTAGAAAAAGTATAGCAAGCAATTAAAATTAACAGGACTACTAAATGATATGAAAGCAATGAGAATCAAATATATTTTTCCACTTTTAATGAATCAGTAATAATTATGAAATTTTGTTGTGGAAGTACTTAAATGTGTTGTGCCAAATAGGAGCAAATATATTCCTTACCTTTAGTTGGTTCTATAAAGAATATTGGTTAATTTGAAGTTTTGAAATTTTTTAGATGGGTTAGGAGGAAAAATACTAGATCTTACTCTAGAGTTCCCTCAATTCCCTCCACCTGGGGGCTAACATCTCGTAACAAAAATTTTCAACTCAAACCAAATTAGGGGGCTTTAGTCTGTCACTCTAAAGTCCTCTAATTTTACTCCCCATTAAAACATATCTCCCTATTTATTTGCACTCATTTATATGAAATACATTGTGATCCATACAATTGCATGTGATTCTTTCCAATTATTGATTGAGACAACGCTACAATGGATCTTACATAATCTCGAGACAAATTTTGACATCTTAATTGGCAAAATCAAGAAGTAAATTAAGTGCAAGGAAATAAATTATCACAACATCTTCCAACATTAAATTTATATAATTCACATAACTTCCTTCCATAATTTAATTACTTCATCATTTAAAAGGAAAAAAATAAAGAAAACTACTTAAAACTCTCGATAAAACATAAACATAACTTGATTTGAAAATATAAATCATAGTGAAAACACGACAAGTTTTACTTAAAAACCAAATGTAAAAACAAAGATAAACATTTATCTTAAAATCCTCTCCACAAGATTCTGAAAGTTCCACTGAAATTTTTATTTCCACTATAAGACTCCACAAAGGTTGGGGCCCAACTTCGAGGATTGAATCTCTTAAATTCTAATACAAACTATGATAAATTAAAGTAGAAGAGCAAAGAAAATTTGGTTAGAAGAAGGCTCTCCTTCTTCCTCTTTCCCTAGAATCAACTTCAAGCTTTCCTCCAACTTCTCCCACCAAAATTTTCTCCTAAACTCCTCTCTTGGGTGTGGCGCCCCTTTCTGATCTTGAAATCTTAATTTTTAATAATTATAAAAAAGGTGCTTTTTTGTCTCTTCAAAATATGTCCAGATTCAATGTTTCCTCTAAGAATGCATCCATCCATTCAAATTTTAAATAAATTTTGGCGCTGATGGGAAGTTAGTGAAGTTTAAACCAAAGGATGCATCTAAAACCCTTCAAATTTGCACCAAAATCAAATAAAATTCGTCACTTTAACGGTGGTGCCTATGTGCCAGCAATCTGTCGCATAGGCGCCGGAGGCCAATTTTGCACACCTTTCAATTTTTGCTCTAAATTTGATCCTTTTTTTGCTATTTTCATCACAATCACTCATTTTCATCATACATGTAAGAAAAACATAAAAATACCTTTCATTAAGGTGTAATATCATCAAAAATAGGTACAAAAATGTGCTTTAAAACACTATTTATTTTAGATGTATCAACGTCCAGTCAGATAGCGGCGCCGAATAGGAGCGTGCCGCGTAGTCTTTCAGAGTAGCTAAGGATGACACAGCGCCGCGCTAGATAAGTATGAAGTTAAGGTTATTTTTGAATTATTTAAATTAGTGAACTTTAAAAATCCATAACTTAGAGTAGAAAAATCATAAAAATAAAAAAAAATACCCTAGTGCTCAGTAAACAAAGAAAAATAATGTGGAAATGATTTGAAGTTTATTTAATACATGTTTTATTTTTAATTAATTAAACTATATGAATTATTTTAATTCTCCATTGGATTAAACATTTCACCATGACATGAAATTTAGGGGTTTTTGATCTCTCTGTCATGGGGGTCCTTCCTGGATTTTTCCAAGACTAGGGGAGATCTTTATGAAGAGATCCATATTTTTCAAAATATTTTGTCTGTTTTGGTAAAATAATTATAATAATTTAAATATTGATCAGAAAAATATAAGATAAATTCTAGTAGGTTACTTATGACCAGAGAACCCTGGGAAAAAATAAAATCTTGATCTAAATCATTAAATATAACCCTAATGGTAATTAAGACTTAAAAATTAAATAAAAATAAATTGGATTAAATATAAATGAAAAAAACTTGATTTTTATTCTCCACTGTAATTCATGGTCAGAAAGACTCCCTATAAAAAAATCAAGTCAAATGGAGGTAATTTAAATACCTAAATAAATTTTCCAAGTTAAATCACATTTTTTGGAATTAAATAATTATAATAATTGGAAAAGAGTTCAAAAATTACCAAAGTAATTTTGGGAGTTCTCTGTGATCAAAGAAGTCTCTGAAAAATAAAATTGTAATTAAAATAAAATTTTTATTTTTAAGCAATATTTTGATATTTAGATAATTAAATATTCTCAAAAATCATAAAATTAATAAAATTGTTTGAAATGTTCTAAATTGTTCCTAATTATTTAGGAACAAATCAAATATTTATCCTAAATTTATCGTAAACATTTTAATACAAACCTACTTCATCCATTTGCTCAGTCGCCCTTCATTCCTTATAGGCAAGCTGTTTCGTCCTCCTTTCACTCTTAGGTTGGCTTCTTACTTCCGGCCTCTCCTTCCCTTCTGGCTTCTCACTCTATTGTTTCTTCTTCACTCAGGCTAAATCTACAGTGTGGACAATATAAATGGCCTTCCTCAATATGTTGTCACTCGGCTTAGCACCCGAAGGTTTCTTACCATTCACCATATATATGGTCTAAAAGCCAACTGATTAGGATACGCATATGCGAAAATAAATGTTGATAACATAGGACTCACGTCCTATTTATAAAAAATACGAGCACAAAAATTCACGAGTGTGATTATCAAAGTACTGATTATGAAATAATTGAATATACATTTAAATATCTTATTCTCATCGCAAGTGTTACTTTCAAGTAGTAAGAGTATCAAAAAATTAAAATATGTACATAAAAAATGCGCCAGTGTAAAATCTTGAAGAGATCAACAAACAAAGTGAAAGAATTACAGTTAGGAGGGCCCACCAACATAAGAACAAGATATTAATTAACAAAAGCCCAACTAGAGTATCTGATAAGGTACAATATCCCTTAATCGGGGCCAAAAGCCAAGCGGATGAGGGCTATTCGAGCTAAGGACTCGGGTCAGTCAAACCAACAGTAGGCATCAATCCAACTCCTGCCTTAATCCAACTCAAGGGAAAGGTTTAACGTCGTCAGCCAATAGAAAACACCTCGAGACTCTTCATCATGAAGCAAGGATTCAGCCAAGAAATATTTCAAGAGCATCCCAAAGGACCTTTTTTCAAGAGGAGAGCTAACTATCGAACTGTGGTTATTCAACACCCTCCCCCCTCTCCTGCTAGCCTAGTCTCACTCTGTTGATAGGAGGTCTTCACCTAATGATTGATTAATGCAAATCATCCACTGCCTGATAGCTGACTCGAAGATCATTAAACCTGACCACCAACCCAAATTTAGTATAGTAAGATGAGTGAAAATTGTCAAATCGAGGCCACCCTAAGATGTCAACCAACCAAGTTATAGGATAGTTCACCAAACGCCCAAAAAAAAAAAGTATGAGCAACTATGTAATTACACATATCATACCTCTTGTATCTATAAATAGGGGATTATTATTTCAGCTAAAGACTAATGAAAAAAAAATTGTTCATTTCTCTGTCTCTATCCCATCCTCATGTCTTAGATTCTATTTCTTGAGTACTTTCTCCTATTACACTCTACTTTTTGGGTATGATTCATGGACCACTCAAGGTTCAGCAGTTAGCCTTGATACATTTATAATTTCTAGATGAAATATTAATATTTATTCATAATTTTTGGATGAAATCTTAATATTTCTCTATGAATCATGTTTATTTTGAGCTCTTCATCTTCATTTATTTTCTAACTTTTCTATTAGTCTTTGGTTTTATAGGTATTTTCCTTGTCATTTGCACAAATTTTTTTGGTCGAATTTGTCGACTTTGTTGGTTGTTTTGGGCGCCGCTATTGTTTTATGGTGGCCTGCAGTTTGTGCTTGAAACTTTCTTACCAGAAGAAATTTCTCTCTAATTGAAGACTTTTTGCCAATTGTGGATTTCTACCGCTAATACACTACTGAAGATGCGATTAAACTTCGATTCTACACTTCCATGGTTCAGTTCGCTCCAACTTCTGATGATGATGACAGTTCATTGGTCTTTTCAGAGAATTTTTGGCTCCTTTTTAGCATTTTGTTGTTTATTTTGGCTGAGGATGTTTAGCTCTTTTGCATAGTTTTAGTTATCTATAACTTTTATTTAGATTGATTTTTTCAGTTTTTGTTGTATATTTCTTTTTGAAGTCTTTTGGTGTAATTTTTTTTCTTTTTACAAAAAGTTGAGTGTGAAGCCAAACAATTCAAAAAAAAAAAATCATAATAATAATTAAATTAAATATCAAATATATCAACAAATTATTTTAAATGCCTTTTACTTCCAATCAAGCTGATGTGTACATTTTTTAATACTAAACTCAAAATACTTCGAAATGAATTACCCTAAAAAAGAGATTCACACATACCATTCAACTCCTATTTATTTATCTAACACCTAAATTTTATTTTTTACAAGTTTCACCCTATCCAAGCCTAAAAAGGTTCATTTTCCTTTTTAAAGTTAAAATAATAGTACATTTTATATAATACACAAGATTTGGATGATATAAATATAAAAAATAAACTTTAGGTGTTAGATAAGTAATTACATAGAAAATGTGTGGTATGCATATAAATGACAAAAAAGAAAAACCTAGCCTCCCTAATTTCTAACACAAGACAATATTCCACTATCTGATCTTCTGCAAGCCGTTCAAATATCCTTTACACCATTTATTTAAAGCTAAAAAATACGACGAAAACAAATCAGCAAACTTCCACAACTAAATTAAGGAGAAAAAAAAAGTCAAAAAAGAAAGATTTACATACATACCATTCAACTCCTATGTATCTACGTATCTAAAACTGCACTTCAATTTTTACATACATGCCTTCTTCCCTACGCATAAAAGTATTGATCTCACTTTCTAAAATTAAAATGATGGTATTTTTCATGTGATAAAAAAGACGAGTGGTACAAATATAAAAAGTAAAATTTTGATAATAAATATGCATGTAGACAAGAATTAGGTGGTATTTATGTAAATGCTCCTTAGAAAAACTTACAGCTTAAAAATCATGAGCTTTTTTGAGCATGCTCAGGACGATGCGAGTAATCTAAATGAATAAAGGCTCTCTCCACAAGTGCAAAAGCTCAAGCTTCTCCTGTAAAGCCTCGCCAATATGGGGCGCTTCTCTTAGAGGCATTTCTGAGGGCAACACAATGTCAACCTCAATAAAGTAACAAGAACCAAAAGTATATCCCCGAACTGTGTCAATATGTCTGATAGCTCTGTGGTGATTACAGCAGAGGTAAGTAAGCTTTTGGATAAACTCCAGCGTTGCCGCCCATCCTACCATGGAATTCATGTTTTCCAGTACAGTTCGAGACCAAGTTCGAATGGTGTAGAGTGCCAACTAGAACAGCAGGAGATACGTTTAGTGGTAAATATAAAAGAGTAAATTTTAGGTGTTAAATAAGAAAATAAGTAGGAATTAGGTCTTATGTATAGAAATGCCCCAGTTGAATAGGAAAATTTACACTTTTTTACATATATGTCACCTTATTTACGGTTTATTACACTTTTTAAAAATCAAAATAATGATTTTAATGTGATAGAAAGGATTTGAGCGGCATAAATAATTAAAAAAATATAGTTTAGGTGTTATATATGTAAATAGGTAGGAATTAGGTGGTACTTATGCAAGTGCCCCATGCGCATAGGATGATTTGCATGCATACCACTCAATTCTGAATGTATTTACATATCTATTTAGTAAAGTTCAAATTTTACACATATGCCTCTTTACCTATGCATGGAAAAAGTGTAATTCAAATTTTAAAAATCAAAATATGGGTATTTTTGAAGTGATATGAAGAACTTGGGTGGTTTAAATCTAAAAAGTAAACTTTACTTGTTAGATATGTAAATTCGTAGAAAATATAGGCGGTATGAACGTCCCAACCAAATAATGAATTGATATTTATTGAAGAGTTTTTGTCCTTAAGCTCTATTGGATGCACAAATGTTTGCAATGCAGCAAGACAACTTCTTTATATCTTCATTTTTCAAATAACTGCGACACATTTGTTTGGTTATAGCTTTTTTTATTGTTGTTGTCGTATACCAATTTTCTGATGAAAAAAAGTTTTTCGTTGTCCTACTTTCAAAAAGGAAATAATTTACAATACCCACAATGGCTCAAAAAATATACTTCTCAGAATAGTGCTACAAAATAAGTCAACAGCCGCCCCAACTAGGATTCAACTGGTACGGTTGCAATACAAAAATAATAATAAAATCGCTATAAAAATAGATTTTCAACAGTGGGTATATAAATTTATTTTCATGTTGAAAAAAATTAAGCATACAGTTTCTTACAACTATCATACTAGCATATCTAGTTTTCTGAACAACTGTAAAATAATAGTAATTGTAATAATAAAAGTAGCCAAATAAAAATTTTGCAATGATGTGAAAAATAAAAGGATCGTTAACATATATATAACACATTCTACTGTAGCTAACATCTAAATTCTCATAATACGAATCCTACATCTAATGCAACCAATCCCTTGGCAATGTCATACTACTAAAAGTTTTTTATGTAAAGGTAATACTCACATTGCTGGCTCCAACAGGGTCAATCCAATCCACTATGTAAGAAGCAAGAAGTGCAGCTATGAGGCCAATGAGATTAGTGATAACATCAAAAAAGTGGTACAGTGCATTAGCCTTCACTATCTCATTTGTAAACGAGCGGCAGTAGACAAACACAGAAAGCTGAACACATTCTCCTGAAAAACGGAAAAAAAAAAAAGCTCAAAATAAATTCATCATGACTTAAAAAGGGCTGTATGATAACAGTTTCATCTGTTTTAGTCAATTCTATGAATTTATAATGTCCTACCAACAATAGGATTTAGTAAATCCGAGATTTTAGACAAAACTGAGAATGAATAGAAAAATAACTAGACTTGTTAAAGCTTGGATTTAAATTGTCATTTTTCTTTGTGACGATATTTAATTTAAATCCATTACCATATAGTTCTCTACAACGGGAAAGAGGAACAAGTGAATGTATTGGTAGATGTTACAACCTCAATAGAAAACAGTAAAGAGTAAGAATGACTAGGCAAAACAAAAACCTTAGTTTGCAATAGACTTCTACCGACAAGGGGAGAAGCATTCTTTACGAAAAATTATGACTAATAAGTGCTAAAAGATATAGGCTTGTTTGGAACTACTTTGTATTTTGTTTTTTGTTTTATTTTAGTTTTTATTTTTAAGAACATGTTTATTTGGTGCATTTTTTACAGCTTTTTTATTTTTTGTTTTCAAAAAATAAATTAACTTGTTTTAAAAAAAAGAAAACTCAAAACAACATTTAAAAGTATTGATAGTTTTTAAAAATAAAAATCACAAACAAACATGCTTTATTTCAAAGTAAAACATAGACAAAAGATAATTAAAAGAATATAAAAATAAAAAAGGAAAGTCATCCCAAACAGCTCCTAAATATATAGAATAAAAGAATATGCTCAAGAGAGTAAATTTTTCTTTTAAGAAAAAATTACATTTGAAAAGAGTGAACATACACACTCCAATATTATGTGAAGCCCTAGAGTTGCCATTACAGATGAGAATACAAGGATTTTCAGATATAAATTTGGTTAATTAAAAGGGAGAAGAAAAAAAATGGGGAGGTTAGCATTTTACAGCATAAGGCCTACAACACAATAATTCCACACCTACAACACATTCTAAAATAAGCATCTAGATGTTTATAGAAATTAGGCTCTTATTAAGCTTTATTTAAATAACAAAAATCAAGTTTATATTTCAACATCCCCTCTTAAACTTGATTTTGTGACTCCAAGTAAACTTCTCATTTTAATAAATTCTTCACTCTTGATTGCCTTGGTAAAATATCTACAATCTGATCTTGAGACTTCACGTATTGCACTTGTATCTCCTTTCTTTCGATGCATTCTCTGATGTAGTGATAACACGTATCAATGTGCTTGCTTCTATTGTGGAAAACTGGATTCTATACTAGCGCTATTGCAGACTTGTTATCGATATAAATCTTGATTGCCTCTTCTTGTGTTAAACATAACTCCTTTAATAGGTTTCAAAGCTAAATTGCATGACAAACACATGAGGTTGCAGCCACGTACTCTGCTTCACATGTAGAAAGAGTGTCAATTAGTAGTTTCTTTGACACCCAAGTGAAAGCAGTGTCGCCTATGAAGAACACAAACCCTATAGTGCTTTTTCTATCATCCATGCCTTCAGCTCAATCATTGTCGTTATATCTTTCAAGCTTGAAATTATTTGATGACGAGTAAAGTAAGCCAAAATCAATCGCACCTTTGATACAGTGCATAATTATTTTAGCTGTCTTTAGGTGGGTAGCAGTTGGAGTCTCCATGTAGCGACTTACAAATCCAACAGCATAAAGCATATGAGGCCTTGTGCATGTCAAGTAGCGCAAACGAAACTCTTGAAAACCATTGGATCAATTGTTCTTCCGTCATCATACTTTGATAGCTTAACTCCACATTCTACAGGGGTATTTATAGGCTGGCTATTATCCATCTTAATCTTCTTCAATATCTCTGTTATATAATCTTCTTGAGAAATAAAAATCCCATCCTTCGTTTGCTTGACTTCAATGCCAAGGTAGTATGCCATGAGCCCAATATCTGTCATTTCGAACTCCTTTGTCATCGCTTCTTTGAACTTTTCAAGCATGCTTGGATTATTTCTGGTGAAGATAAAGTCAGCAACATAAAAATAAATTATCAAGATATTTCCATCCTCATTCTTGATATAAAAAGCATGCTCATAAGGACACTTTATGAAGCCTTAATTTTTTATATACTTGTCTATTCTGTTATTCCATGATCTTAGTGCTTGCTTTAGCCCGTAGAGAGCTTTTTTTTAGCTTTAGAACCTTGTATCCTTGTCCTTTGACATCATATCCTGGTGGTTGCTGAATGTAGACTTTTTCTTCATGTATTCCATTCAAGAAGGTAAATTTTACATCCATTTAATGTATTCTCCACTTATTTTGAGCTGCCAAAGAGATGATTAGTCGAATAGTTTCTAATCGAGAACAGGGGAAAATACCTCATCATAGTCGATGCCAGCTCTTTGACTGTAGCCTTTTGCCACCAATCTTCCTTTGTATCTTTCAATTTCTCTTTTGAAATTCTTCTTTGCTTTGTATGCCCACTTCACACCAATTGTCTTATGCCCTTTAGGAAGTGAAGCTCTCTCCCATGTATCGTTCTTATCGATTGCCTTGATTTCTTCATCCGTTGTATCTTTCCACTTTTTTGTTTGTATGACTTCTTAGAAATCCATGGGCTCACAGTCGACAAAGGGACAAAAAGAGGAAGATTATCTTGATTGTTAGTTGCCACATAAAGATATTGTAATCTTTTGAAGCATTGTACTCTTTCACTTGAATTTTCTGTTGAAGTTGATGACAATGAGTTGCTTTGAGTATTTGTAGTCAACATTGTTTGTGGCGTCGTAAGCTCTTCTCTTGATTGGTCAATCCTTTGATGCTCTACATCTTCTTCTTGAATGTATGGATAAACATTATAGTCCTCATCATGTGATTCCAAGTTCCATTCTCCTCCTTCATCAAATATGACATCTCTGCTAATGATTGTCTTCCTTGTATTTAGATTGTATAGCTTATAGCCTTTCGACTTAGTGTCGTAACCAATGAAAATGAACTTCTTGCTCTTATCATCTAGCTTACTTCTTTTCTCGTCGGGTATGTGTACATGAGTTATGCATCCAAAAACTCATAGATGAGAGATGTCAGACTTCCTTCCACTCCATGCTTCTAGTGGTATCTTGATGCACCAAAAATATATACTGTTTTTGCTATATAATTTTACCCATTTTTGGTGATTTTGCACTTTAAAGAAGGGTATTTTTCATGATTTGTTGTAGGTATTATGATTTTAGGTGATTTGAGTGAAAAGAATCTAAAAGGAATGAATTCGGAGAAAAAATGAACAAAAGGAGGAAAACAGCTTCTGGTGCCAGCACCATTTTCCAGAGAGGTTGGCAATATTTAGACGATAGAGCGCCGCCAGTGCCCTATTGGGCGCCGCTGGCTCCCAATGTCGGTGGACTTCAAATTTGAAGGGTTTTAGCGACTGTTTGAAGGGATGCCTATGGAAACTCTTGGGATTTCGTTTCTAACTTATAAGTAACTATTTTTTGGACAAAAAGTAGTGTTGTTTTAGTGTTTGTCTTGTGTGTTTTAGAGAATCTAGTGTGTTTTGAGTGTTAGGGCTTAGGAGAGAAGAGTGTAGAAGTTGGAATTTGAGAGGAATTCTTCTCTAAGGAGTAAAGGCGAAGAAATAAAGTGAGAGATTGCTCCTTCCTTTTCATTCTAAAGAGGGAATTAAGTGTTGGAAATAAGAGAGAAAATGACTCAAAGAAACTTTAAGAGAATTGCATTGGGGAAGAGAAAAAGTTAAGTTGTATTTTCTTTTGTGGTTTGTATGACTTTTCTTTTATATATAAAATTCATGTTTTATTGTATCTTCTTCATGAATTCTGAGTAGTCTCCTTTGTCTTTTTTCTTGCATAGAGACGTGATGTTGTGTTGATATGGATTTGAAGTGCTTTTAATGTATTGAAGAAATTGTGATGGTTTTTCATTTTGAACTTAATTTAATTTTCGATCTGACCAATTGAATTGTTAAAATATGTTGTTTAACATTAATTCTGAAAGAATTTAGTATCCTACAACATTCAATTTTCATGGATGAATTACGTAGTTCATGGGAATTGAGTGCAAATAATTAGGGAAATGTGTTTTGATGGACTTCAAATTAGAGATTTCAGGGTGACAGGCTGAGATCCCTAATTTGGTCGTAAGAATAGTAACTAAACTCCAAGGTTAGCTTTCAGGTGAAGTGTGAGTGGGAGCTCCGTAGTGAGAGCCGATATCCTCCTCAGTCTAGCCTTAGATTTAGTGACTAAACTTAGGATATGTCAATGTTCTTTTCATGCTTGGAAGAGGGGGTACTCTTTTAAGGGTAAAGAAACATTTATGCTCCTATTTGGCACAAAACCATAGATAATCATTCCATATCATCCACACATCATATTCTTGTTGCAAGAGGAAAAATACTTTTCATATATATGAAAACCTTTCAAATATATAGTTTAATGTGTGTCTGTTAGTTAATTTTGTTTTAAAAGATATTAGATGTAATTGTAGTTTGTTTAATTGTTTCTGTTTTCTGCATCTTGGTAGTAGAAGTAAACATTAAACTTTAATTGCAATTTGTGTATTGGAATTCAGTACTACATTACCTACTGTGAAACACTTCTTTTTTACTTCGTCACTTCCCTGTAGGATCGATAACTAGGACTTCATTAGAGCCCTATATTACTTGACACGATACGTATACTTGCATTGATTGCTTGAACTTTACAAAATCATTATAAATATATATAAATTTGAGTTCATAAATGTTTGCAATATAAAAGTCCAACTGCACTAAGTTTTTAACACCGTTGTCGGGGATGTAACGAAGTAAGTAACTAAGTAAGAAGTAAGAAAGTATAAATGATATTTATTGATAATATAATAATTGAAAACCTTTACTTTGTAGTGTGTAATTTTGTGTGTTTGTTTACTTTTTAAAGTATTTGTGTGATTTTATATGCGTCATAATGGATCTATAGGTTTAGTGCCTTAAGATTCGGAGTTAGAGCGTACTGTTAGAAAAATTAGAAAACAACAAAAATAAACTGAAAATCCTTGTGAAATGGTGACTAATCAAGATAATCAGAGAAATGATAACAGAAATTTGCCAACACCTTTAAGAGATTATGCTAACCCAACAACAGATGAAATTCATATAACTATTTAAAATCCTGATATTGCTGCTAATTCATTTGAACTTAAACATGTCATTATCCAAATGGTACAAAATAATCAATTTGGAGGAACACCTAATGAGGATCCAAATTTACATCTTGATAGTTTTATAGAACTATGTGCTACTTTTAAATATGATGGAGGGTCGAGTGATGCTGTCAGACTTAGACTTTTTTCTATTTTATAAAGGGATAAAGCTAAGGCGTGGATAAATTCGTTAGGACCTAGATCTATTAAAACTTGGGGAGAATTATCTTAAAAAATTTTTTCAAAATATTTCCCTCCATCAAAGACTGCTAAGTTAAGAAATGATATTACATCTTTTGACCAGTTTAAAGGAGAATCAATATATGTAGCTTGGGAGAGATTTAAAGATCTTCTTAGGAAGTGCCCACATCATGCTTTACCATATTGGTTAATAATTCAAACATTTTATAATGGGTTTGTGGGATCATTAAGATCAATTGTAGATGCTGCTGGTGGATCATTAATGTCAAAACTTTTTAATGAAGCATACTCATTAGATGAAGAAATGCCTACTAATAATTTTCAATGGCCCTCTGAACGGGTAAATCCTAAGAGAGTAGCTAGTGTTCCTGATTCTGATATGATGACTATGATAGATTCTCAAATTGTAGCCCTTTTTAAGAAAATAGATCAATATGTAATGAATTATTCTCAACCACCTTAAGTGTTAGAGAAAAATTCATTTAAATAGATAATAAATCTCAAACACCTTGTGAGAGTTTGAATGCTATTAATAGACCTAACAATCCTTACTCGAATTATTATAATCCTGGTTCGAAGAATACCTAAATTTCAATTAGAAAAATAACAATGCCAATGTTAACTCACATTGAGGGAACTCTTCTATAAATCCAATTGGAAATTCGAACAATCAAGGAAATACCAATTTTTGATCATCTTATCCTCCTGGATTCAATAGTAACCCGCAATTTAAGGATAAGAAATTGTCTACTGAAGAAATGATTATGAATATGGGAAATCAATTACAAGCTCAAGGTGTTGCTATGAAAAATATTGAAAATCAATTGGGGCATATTTTCACTGCACTTAATAATAGACCTTCTGGAAAGCTTCCAAGTATGTTGAGATCAATCCAAAAGATCAAAATAAGGAACAAATTAAGGCTATTCAATTAAGGAGTGGAAAATAATTGGAAACAAGAGTGCAAAAAGAAGTTTAATTAGAAAAGAAGAGGTTAGAAATCGAAAAAGGTTCAAACAAGATTTATCCAGACTTGGATTATCCTCTTGAGCTAATGAAGATAACTGTTGAAAACCACCGCCTCCATTTCCTGAAAGACTCAAGAAACAATACAGGGATAACAGATTTGGAAAATTTTTGGAGATCCTTAAAAAATTAACGATAAATATTCCTCTTGTTGATGCATTAGAATAGATGTCTGACTATGCCAAGTTTATGACGGATATTCTGAAAAAGAAAAGAATGTTTACAGATAAAGACATTCCAATAATTTTGGGAAGACCATTCCTTGCTACTGGAAGAGCATTGATTGGTGTTCAAAAAGAAGAATTAACTATGATAGTTAATGATGAAGAGGTGACCTTTAATATTTTGAAATCTATGAAGTATCCCATAATCAGAAAAGATAATGAATGTTTTAAGATCGAGGTCTGTGAATATTTGAGAAATGATCATTTTGAAAATAAATTTGAAAAAGAAGTAGAGTATGAAATATGTTTGAAGAAGAAATTGAAAATGAAGAAAATTCAGATAGTAAGAAGAATGGATATTTGGAGTATGTTCAGGAGAGATTTGAAGTATTAGACACTATGGAAGGTTGAAATAAAAGCATAATTCCATCTATAATAAAACCTTCTGAACTTGAGATGAAAATTCTCCTTAATCATTTGAAGTATATATTTTAAGGAGAATCATCTAATCTGCCAATTATTGTATCTTCGGAGTTAAATGAATATCAAGAATAGAAGTTGTTGGAAATTTTAAAAAGATACAAGAAAGCTTTTAGATGAACTTTAGCAGATATTAAAGGAGTCAGTCCTTCGATTTGTATGCACAGAATTTTATTAGATGAAGAACATAAACTGAGAGTTGATTCACAGAGGAGATTAAATCCAATAATGAAAGAAGTAGTTAAGAAGGAGATTTTAAATTGGCTAGATACTGGAATTATTTATCCTATTTCAGATAGTGCTTGGGTGAGTCCAATACATTATGTACCGAAAATGGGAGGAGTGATTGTTGAAGTGAATGAATGTAATGAAATTATACCCACAAGACAAATTAATGGATGGTGAATTTGTATTGACTATAGGAAATTAAATGCCGCCACCTGAAAAGATCACTTTCCTCTTCCTTTTCTCGATTAAATGCTAGATAGACTTGTTGGACAAAGGCACTACTACTTTCTGGATGGATATACTGGTTACCATCAAAAACCTATTGCTCTCGAGGATCAAGAAAAGACAATATTTGCTAGCCCTTATGGAGCCTTTGCTTTTCGAAGAATGCCTTTTGGACTGTGTAATGCACCTGTAACATTTCAGAGATGTATGATCTCTATCTTCAGTAGTATGATGGATAATGGAATATAAGTTTTCACGGATGATTTCTCTGTATTATGGACTTCATTTAAAATTTTCCTGGAAAATTTAGCAAAAGTTTTGGAGCTTTGCAAGAAAACAAATTTAGTTCTGAATTTGGAGAAATGTCAATTTTTGGTTGCAGGAGGAATTGTGCTTGGGCATAAAATTTTTCAATATGGTATGGAGGTCGATCCTGCTAAAATTAGAGTGATTGAGAGATTGTCGCCACCCACTACAATGAGAGAGGTAAGGAGTTTCTTAGGACATGCTGGATTTTACATGCGATATATTAAAGATTTTTCTGAAATTACTAAACCTTTGTGCCGACTTCTAGAAAATGATAGAAAGTTTAATTCTAATGATGAATGTTTGAGTACTTTCGAATTATTGAAAAAGAAATTAATCACTACACCTATAATTGTTTCACCGAATTGGGAGAAACCATTTGAACTCATGTGTGATGCTAGTGATTATGCGATCAGAGTAGCATTGGGGCAAAGGCATGATAAAGTTTTCAAAGTCATTTACTATGCTAGTAAAACACTTAATGAAGCTCAAATTAATTATACCACTAGTGAAAGAGAGTTATTAGCTATAGTATTTGCTTTTGAAAAGTTTATACCATATTTAATTGGAGCTAAAAGCATTGAGCATGCAGACCATTCAGCTATCAAATATTTAATGCAAAAGAAGGATGTGAAACCTAGACTGATTAGATGGATACTTCTTCTACAAGAATTTAATTTTTGGATAGTTGATTGGAAGGGATCTGATAATTAAATAGCTGGTCATTTGTCAAGATTAGATTATAATAAATTATCTAAATTTAAGAAGGAAGTTGCAGAAACTTTCCCTGATAAATAACTTTATACTATTATGGGAAGAAATTTGCCTTGATATATTGATATTATGAATTATATTGTGAGTGAAATTGTACCATCTGATCTAACAAAGAAACAACAAAAGAAGTTTAAATATGATGCAAGATTTTATTTTTGGGATGAGCCCTATTTATATAAACTGTGTAAGGATCTGATTATTCGGAGATGTGTGCCACAAGAAGAAACAAATTTGATTATTCAATGATGTCATGATTCTGGATTTGGAGGTCATTTTGGTGTTGTTAAAACTACATTTAAGATTTTTACAATCTAGATTTTATTGGCCTACTTATTTTAAGGATGTTCATAAATATATTAAATCATGTGATCAATGTCAGAGATTAGGTATTATCTCTAGAAGAAATGAAATGCCTCTGAATTATAATTTAGAAGTTGAAATTTTTGATTTATGGGGATTAGATTTTACGGGACCATTTACACCTTCATTGGGAAATTTATATATACTAGTTGCTATTGATTATGTCTCAAAATGGATTGAAGCTATTGCTTTACCTTGATGTGATGCTCGGAGTGTTACAAAATTTTTAAAGAAAAATAAATTTATAAGATATGGAATTCCGAGAGTGATTATAACTAATGGTGGAACCCATTTCAGGAATAATCAAATTAAGAGATTGATTGAGAAATATAATATTATTCATAGAATTTCTACTGCTTATTATCCCCATACTAGTGTTTAACAGAAGTCTCTAATCGTAAAATTAAAAGAATTTTGGAGAAAACTATGGATAATCATAAATTAGATTGGTCTACTCGATTAGATACTGCTTTATGGGCTTATAGGACTGCTTTTAAAACCCCTATTGGAATGTCTCCTTATAGACTAGTGTTTGGTAAGACTTGTCATTTACCGATTAAATTGGAGCATAAAGCATATTGGGCGATAAAAGAGGGGAATTTTAATTTGAAAAATGCTAGAGAAAAGAGATTTATGTAATTGAATGAATTGGAAGTGATTAGAAATGCATCTTATCACAATAATAGGATCTATAAAGAGAAAATGAAATTGTGCCATGATCGGAAGATACTGAAAAAGAAAGTGGAATTTGGAGACAAAGTTTTGTTATACAACACAAGATTGAAGTTATTTCCTGGAAAGCTCAAGTCTATATTGATTTTTAAAGTTAATGAGCATCGATTAAAGCCTTACATTGATAGGTTTCAACAGGACTTCAAAGAGGTTTTAATGCTGAGTCATCATGATAAACTGAATGGTTTTTCGGGCTGACGACATTAAACCAAGCACTTTATCGGTGGCAACCCATACGTATCTTTGTGATGTGTTTGCTTGTTTGTTGTAATTGTGCTTTTTAGATAGTTATTTTTGAATCCTAATCGCTCCTAAATACTTTTAAAATTGATAAATATTGGATCGAATTGAGATATTGAAATATATTGGGCCAAAAGAAGTTCAGTGAGATTTTTGACCACTGGCGTCGCTAGCACCCAATTACAGAGAAGTTTGCTAAACTTACAGGTTTGAGCGCCTCTGGCACCCTATTGAGCGCTGCCGGCACCTAAAACCTGTTGACAGTTTTTGGAGTTTCAAAATGCCAGTTTTGGGGGTTTTGAGCGGGATTTTCATCCTTATAACTCCCTAAAATCCATTTTAGACTTCCAAACTCTAGGAAAATGAAAACTACCATTCCTAATTCACATCCCATGGATTACTACTCTATAGAAACCCCTCGATCTAGCATTTTTAACTGAAGAAAGTTTATAAGTTTCGAGGCACAATGATTGTTCAATAAAGTGATGATGAATAGGAGGATTATCAAGGAAAGAAGCTTCATAAATCAAGGTATGGATAATCCTACTACTAGAATTGAAGAGATAATTAAGGAAAGCCGTTGGGAAGTGCTTTTCTACACTACCGCTGTCGTAGTTGTTCCGCTCGTGAAAGAATTCTATGTAAATCTTCACCGGATCAACCAAGGATTCATCTTTGTGCGAGTTAGGTTTATATAATTCACTCCTACAAAAATTAATGATTTTTTTCTGATTAAGAATGTACCTATTTTCCAATATTCTAATTTCAATGCCACAAGTGATAATACAAATTATGTGTATCGTTATTTGATGGATGAGAAAAAAGATTGGTAAGTTAAAGAAAATTGAGATATTTATTTCCCTTTTGCATCTTTAAATCCGGTGTCAAAGCAGTAGCATTACTTTATTTCGGCGAAGTTATTTACCACTTTAAAAATTAGCAAGGTAACCAAGGAAAGTGCTATTTTTAATTTTTGTATTCAAACTGGGAGGCCGATTGACATTGGTATTATGATTGTGAAATTAGTTTTAAGATTAATTCTTCATGGATCTAAATTTGGGCTTGGACACCCGTCCACCATATTTTTGTTGTGTAGTCAATCACAAGTTCCATATGAGAGTTGGGAAAAGGTTCTTCTTCCATGGAGACCTATTGATCCAACTAATCTTTTTTCACTACCAAACAGTGGAAGATGAAGATGATATGAATTTACTTGCTGATCAACCAACATAGACTTCACAACTGATTCAGCCGTATTTTCCTGAGAGTTCCAGAATGAAACTGAAGAGGATCAAACAGTTGGAGAAAGAGGTACAGAACGTCATGAATGCAATCAATAATATTTCTGATTTATTCGATCATATAGATTGGAGGATGAAGGAATAATTTGATCACAGTTGTCGAATTGAGATGGTCCTGATTAATCTGATGAAGAAGAACACTGTGATCACTGAGGATTCATCTGATGAATCCTCATTTCGTCCATTATACAATTTGTTTGTGCATCAACAATCTATTGGAGACAATAGAGAGGAAGATAGTTCTGAAACTGATGTGGAGTGATTATTGGATTCTACTTATGTTTGATGTGTGTTTAGTTTACTTTCTTTAATATTGTTTGGTGTGTGTAGTATTTACTTTTATTTGCTTTGTAATTTGAATTTGGATTTGATATGCTTACTTGCATTGTGTTCTTAGATTTTAGTGTTTTCTTATCGTAGCGTACTTGCAACACTAAACATCTAAGAGTTGTTGGTTTAGTTTGAATGAACATATTTAGTGTTTATAATGTAACGTAGATTATATATATAAAAGTATGTTTTGTAGTTTTTGTGTAATAAATTGTGCTAGTTAATGCTTGTTAGATGAAGTAGATGTTTAATGAAGTGTTAAATGTCGTAATGAAGGTTGAAACAATCGAAATTATGAAAAATTTTTGGACGAAGAAAAAATTTTGGACTGGCACCGCTGGTGCCTAAATCCATAGAGTTTTGACATTTTTAATAATAGAGTGCTGCCGACGCCCTATCGAGCACCGCCGACATCCAAGTACAGAAAAAAGCTAAAAATCATTTATTTCACTATTTTGACCCTGGGACCCATGGTTTTTTCCATTGCTTTCATCTTCCTCCTTCATTTTCACGATTTTGAAGACCTAGGGCTTGCTAGATCTCAGATTTAAAGTGATTTCAAAGCTTTTTGAGACAGGATCTACACTTCTCCTGAAATTCACATGTCTCTAAGGATAAGTAAAGGGAAGAGAAAATTGGATTTTGATGAAAAAAAATTGTTAATGTAAAAGTAAAATGTTGCTTTAACTCTTAACTTTAAAATAAGAAGTGTATCCAGGATCGAGCTTTTGATAATCCTGGTGGATCTGTAGAACAGTAATTGGACAGAGGAACTGGGAACGATTTTGTTATTTTACTGTGAATGCTTTTATGGGAGTTGTTAGAGAGTTCTATTCAAATGTGCCCTGGAATGAGACTGAGTATGTGTTAGTTAGAGGAAAAATGGTTGAGTATACTCCTCAATGTATTGATGCATTCTATTAGACTTGGGAACTATTTGTTTTTGAATATGAAAACTTTGATACTCGAGAGGAAAATATGAGAGAAGTGATTGCTTTTCTGATGGATGGAAGAGGGAAATGGAAAGTAAGTCAAAAATAGATGATTAACTTGCCCGCTTCCAAGTTAAATGTTGCATCTAAAGTTTGGCACTATTTCATCTCTGCAAGACTATTACCTTCTTATCACCATAGTGAAGTAACAAGGGATAGAGCAATTCTGAACTATTGTATTCAGAAGATGAAACAGATTGATATTGGGAATATTTTCTTCAAGAACATTCAGACTATTGCTAGAGGCAAGAACACTGGTGGATTAGGACATCCTACCTTAGTTCATGCCCTGTGTGTTCAGTCTGGAGTGGAGTTCAACAGTTTTGAAGAAGTAGCTATATCGCTGAGACTGATTACAAAGACTATTATTCGTACTTATGAGTCTCATGTGGGTGCCCGAGATGAGAGTAGGAGTACTGATATTATGGAGAAGCTGAGATTACACAGTGCTAGTGTGGATAAACTCCATGGTAGGATGGATGTGCTTGAGGCCAGAAGTGATGTTAATGAAGATTAATTGAAGAGGAGTGTTGAGTTCAATATTTCCTATTATGATATACTTTTACCATCAATTAGAAAAGCCCTTGAACTGGAATTAAAAATGTTACCTTCCCATTTAAAATATGCATTTATTGGAAATTCGTTAACTTTAACTGTTATTATTTCTTCTAAACTGAGTAAAGATCAAGAAGAAAAACTACTAGGTGTGTTAAAGAATTATAAGAAAGCTTTTGGTTGGACTATTGCTGATATAAGAGGAATACGCCCTTCCATTTGCATGCATAGAATCTTAATGGAAGAAAATTTTAAACCTACTATAGAATCGCAAAGAAGATTAAATCCTATCATGAAAGAGGTAGTTAAAAAAGAAATTATTAAGTGGTTAGATGCTGATATTATTTATCCTATATTGGATAGTCAATGGGTAAGTCCTATTCATTGTGTTCTGAAGAAAGGAGGTGTAACTGTCATTGTTAATGATAAAAATGAACTAATTCCTACAAGACAAGTTACTGGATGGCGAATTTGTATTTACTATAGGAAATTAAATAAAGCCATTAGAAAGGATCATTTTCCTTTACCCTTTTTGGATCAAATGCTCGATAAATTAGCTGGACACTCATATTTTTGTTTTATGGATGGATATTCTGGTTATCATCAATTACTTATTGCTCTTGAGGACCAAGAAAAGACAACATTAACAAGTCCTTATGGAACATTTACTTTTAGAAGAATGCCTTTGGTCTATGTAATGCACCTGCAACTTTTCAAAGATATATGATGTCAATATTTTGTGATTTGATTGACAAAGGAATTGAAATATTCATGGACGATTTTCCAGTTTTTGGAACTTCTTTAGAATCTTGTTTGGAAAATATGGCCAAAGTTCTGAAAAGATGTGAAGAAACAAATTTAGTTCTTAACTGGGAAAAATGTCAATTCATGGTCACAGAAGACATTGTACTTGGTCACAAAGTATCACAAAAAGGGAGGGAAGTAGATCAAGAAAAAGTGAAAATTATTGATGAATTGTAACCACCTACTACTGTTACTAATGTGAGAAGTTTTCTAGGTCATGCTGGATTTTATAGAAGATACATAAAGGATTTTTCTAAAATTGCTAAACCTCTTTGTCATTTATTGGAAAAAGATGCAAAATTTTAATTTAATAAAGAATGTATTAATGCTTTTAATATTCTAAAAGAAAAATTAATAAATGCTGCTATTATTGTTGCACCTAATTGGAATAAATCTTTTGAATTAATGTGTGATGCAAGTGATTTTGCAATTGGAGCTGTATTAGGACAAAAAAATGAGAAAAATTTCAAAGTTGTATATTATGCTAGTAAAACTCTCACTGAAACACAAAGAAATTACACTACCACGGAGAAAGAGCTTCTAGCTATAGTATATGCCTTTGTTAAATTTAGACATTATCTTCTTGGTACTAAATGCATAGTTCATACTGATCATTCTGCTATTAAATATCTATTATCTAAGAAGGATTCTAAATCTAGACTTATAAGATGTGTTTTACTTCTATAAGAATTTGATTTTCAATTAGTAGATAGAAAAGGAACTGAAAACCAAATTGCTGATCATTTGTCTAGAATTAAAAATGATATTATTTCGGATGAAAATATAAATGAGAAATTTCCTGATGAATCTTTATATGTTATTCAAGGATGCAAAACACCTTGGTATGCTGATATTGTTAATTATTTAGTTAGCAATATTTTGCCTTATGACTTGGATAACAAATTTATTAAGAAATTTAAATATGATGCTAAATCTTATATTTGGGAAGAACCTCATTTATTTAAAATTGGTAAAGATTCTATGATTCGAAGATGTGTACCTTTTGAGGAAACTTTTGCTATTATTCAAAAATGTAATGATTTTGATTTTGGAGGACACTTTGGCAGAGATAAAACTGCATTTAAAATTTTAAATTCTGGATTTTATTGGCCTTTCTTATTTAAAGATGTGAGACAATATGTGAAAACATGTGATCGATGTCAAAGGATGAGAAATATAACTAGGAAGGATGAAATGCCTTTAAACTATATATTGGAAGTTGAAATTTTTGATATATGGGGTTTAGACTTTATGGGACCATTTGTTCCATCATCTAGAAAAATTTATATTTTATTAGTAGTTGATTATGTTTCAAAGTGGATTAAAGCTATTTCTTTACCAAACTGTGATTCCAAAAGTGTTTCTAAATTTTTAAAGAAAATGATATTTTCAAGATTTGGAATGCCTAGGGTAATTATCACTGATGGTGGAAGTCATTTCAGGAATATAAGAATTTAATCATTACTACAAAATTTGGAATCAAACATAGAATTGCAACTGGTTATCACCCACAAAAAAGTGGAATGGCTGAAGTATCAAACAGAGAAATTAAAAGAATTTTAGAGAAGACTGTTAATCCTAAAAGAACTGATTGGGCTGATAGACTTGATTCTGCATTATGGGCTTATAGAACAGCTTATAAGACACCAATCAGAATGTCACCTTACTGGTTAATTTATGGTGAAAATTGTCACTTACCTGTAGAACTTGAACATAAAGCTTATTGGGCGATAAAGGAGCTTAATTTTAATTTGAATAAAGCAGAAGAAAAACGATTATTGCAGTTAAATGAGACGGAAGAAATAAGAAATGAAGCATATGAAAATGCATGGATTTATAAAGAGAAAATGAAGATGTTGCATGATAAAAAAATTATAGGAAAAATTTTTGAGCCTGGACAAGAGTATTACTGTTTAACTCTCGTTTAAAACTTTTTCCTAGAAAATTAAGATCTAAATGGATTGGACCCTATTTAGTTGAGAATGTATACCATTATGGAGCTGTGGATATTAAAGATCCCAAAACATGAAAAATTTTTAATGTACATGGAGTAAGATTGAAGCCTTATTTGGGAGATATTAAAAAGATTTATAAAGAGGCTTATGAATTGAGTCAACCTGATTAATGATTTACTTAAGTCGGGCTGACGACGTTAAACCAAGCACTTTGTGGGAGGCAACCCATAATTATCTTTTGTTATGAGTGTTTTAGTGTTTTAATATAAGGTTATGCCTCGATCTTGATTAATTTTATATTACTTTAGAAAAATTTGATGCTCATAAGTCTTTGTTGACTTAGGCTGAAATTTATTTTGAAGTTTGTAAGATTTAGAAATTGGATCACTCTATTCAAAATATGAGTAAAAAGGAGATTAAGTTAACCTTCATTATGATTTTTTACAATGTGAGTTATTGAGTCTAAATTACTCTTATCATTATAATATACCTATCTTGGAGAACGAAATTTTGAAATTTGACGATTGGGCGAAACGGAATTGAACATAGTTCCGGTGTCTAGGAACAAGAATTCGGCGCCTAAGTGCCAAAATCAACTATGTATTAATAGTTCCGGCGCCTAGGCACCAGATTCGGCGCCTAAGCGCCACGGTTACTGGGTCGTGCAAAAACTGAAAATATTCAGTTTTTCACACGATTTTCACTTTTAAATCAACCTATCTTCTTCCCTAACCATCAAGCAATCAAAATTACATCCCTTGCACTTCATTCTTGAGAGATTTGAGAAATTTTTGAATGAAATGGAAGGAAGAAATCATGGAGAAGAAGCTAGGGACAAGGTCTCAAAGGATCCTCAACCCTACTTCAATGGTTTCATCGCTGTAAGTTTAAAGAAAATTTCTAGTCTTTTGGATAAGTTTGAAGCTGAGTTTAAAAGCATTGGAGATTGCCTTCTTGAGATGTTTCATCAAATTGAACATCTTGAATGGCAAATAAAACTTCAATTTGATCATTTTGCGGCTTATCAAGATGCTCAAGTCGAAATGTATGCGAAGAACAAGTGGATTGACGAAAAGACGGCTACGGATTTCCCGACAGCGTTAGTGTTCTTTCTAAGTGGAATACACAATTTCTCTTGTGAAGATTAGAATATTCTGGTAGTGAGATAGTTATTATATGGTTTGTTGAGTCGTTGAATCGATTTAGAGAATCAATTATGTTTGTTTGTGTATTTGCTTTCATGTTCAATGTGTGTTGTTTTTGCTTAGAAATTGTTGTGTTTGAGTGTGTATATGGAACTTGAATCAAGTGTAATAATTATCTAGAATGTATTGAGTCAATATTGAAGATTATAAATGGAATTTCCTGAGTTTGATTGAAACCTTATGTTTGATTGGTGGATTAAATATTTAATTTTTATAAATTTTGAGAAATGTTGTGGAAGTTAGAAAATGAAGCCCTACTCTGATATGAGTAATTGGAAGTTGAATTTATGAATTTTGGAGGAAAATTAAATTTAAAAATAATTTTTTGTGAAAGGCGAGTCTGGCGCCTAGGCGCCAAAATTCGGCGCCTAAACGCCAGTTCGACCTGTACCCGAAAATTTACTTAAATAACCCCCAAAAGTCATTTTTGACGCCTAAGCTTCATCTTCTTCACAATTTTCACGAAAATACACCCTTTAGATCCATTTTGAGGTTAAAACATCAAGGATTTGAGCGTGAAACAACTCTATTTCTTCGTCTCAAGGTCAGATCTACACTTTAAACCATTTATTTTCAATTTTCACCATAGATTTCCCTAGGTGTTGCTAAGAACCGAAAATTTTGAATTTTTTTTCGATTTTTGGTGATTTCTTTGGATTTTTAAACTTATTTTAAGTTTTATAAACTTAAAAAGAGTTTAAATCATTGATTCCTAAATTTGTTCTTGTTTTCTTTCACGTTTAGATGGCTCCAAAATCTAAACGCGGGAAGGCACGAGATAACTTTGATAGCAGCAAATTTTCTACTGCGGCTGTGCATTTTTGCTTCCATAAATTTGCGACGTCCAGGAAGTTCATTTCTGAAAGAAGTTTCTATCATCCTAGAGAAATGATCGAAAACACTATCGTTGCACACAATTGGCAATGATTCTGCTATTTCACTGTTGTTGCTGTTATCCCGATTGTTCAATTGTTTTATGCAAATTTTCTGGATGCCGAAGATTATGAAGTCTTTGTCAGAGGTATCGGAGTAGGATTTAGTCCAGAAAGAATCAATGTATTTTATGGTCTGCCACCGACTATTGAATGTTATTATTCTGGATTATCACCATCTAAGGGAGATTTGGATCTGATCATTGCTTATTTGACTGACGGTACTGGATCTTGGAAGATCAGGAACGGAAAAAGGGTAAACTTCAAATCCTCCAAATTAAATGGTATTTCTAAAGCATGAAACTATTTTATTTCTGCAAGATTGTTACCTTCCAACCACCTGAGTGAAGTGACTAGAGATCGAGCAATCTTAAACTACTGCATTCAGGAGAGGAAGCCTATTGATGTCGTGAGTATTATTTATGATTCTTTGGATTCTACTATGAGATCCAGCACATCTGTTGGATTGGGATTCCCATCTCTGATTTATTCATTATGTGTTAGTAATGGAGTCACTGCTGATATTTCTGAGAAGAAGCTAAAGTCTACCAAGTCAATTGGGCAGGAGAGTGTTAGTATCTATGATCGTCTTCGAGGGAAGAGATCGACCGCTCCTTCTACTTCTGCACATACTCCAGGTAGACCTTCTACTTCTCGACCCTCTACTTCTGCTGAGCCACCATCGAGTTTGTGGGAATCAATGCATGATCAGTTTTTAGAGCAGCAGCATCAGTTATTTCAAACTCACTACAGGATTGATACTATTGATAGGAAACTAGATCATTTATCTGATTATACCAAGAGGAAGAGTAGTTATGATGCTGAGTATGATGAAGCCCTAGTCAGATTTCTGAAGGGTGAACAAGATGTTAGTTTCCCTACTTTTCCTTGTTTCACACCATTTGTTGATCCTAAGGACGTATAATTTTCCTTCGGATGATTATGATGATGAGGCTACAGCTAGTGACTAGTAGTTATAGATCTTTATGATGAGCTACTTTGTTAGTGTGTTTTATTTGGATGTTTGTTTAGTTTTGTGTTTCATGTATGTTGATTTGTTTAAATATCTGTGTGGATTGATTAGTGGTAAGATTCTGTTGTTAAAATATTCTTAGTATATTGTGTTGAGACTGAAGTTAGAGTTAACTTATGATATGTTGTTTTAGTCTACTGTTTAGTAATTAGTAATTTTGCTATGTTTTAATTTTGTTTCAAATTTACTATCATCATAAAAATTGACCTGCTTACTTTTTATATATATGCTTAAATTTTATCTTAATTATTCATAAAAGCATCATAGAAGCTAATTTTTCTTTTTAAGAATGTTTTTACATACTTAAAAAAATTCTTATGATTTTCTTTCTCTCATACTTTCAAATTATCATAGTATACCAAAACTTAAGTTTGGGGAATGGAAAATACATTCAAATTTAAATTTTACTTGTCCTTAAAGAGCTAATATTTTCATAAAAATAAAAACTTTTTAACATAACTTAAGGAATGAAGAATTTATTTGAGATCACTTTTATTTCTGAAATTATAAACAATTTAGTGAAATTAACAAAAATTTTAATAACTTTGATTGATTTTAAGAATAGAATTATTTAACTTAAAGAAGAGTAAGATAAATAATTTTTCTATTCATGATAGAAATAATAGAATTTTAGAAATATTAAGTAATAAAAAATTATCACTTGAAAAAGAAAAGATTGGAAATCTTTTTGAATTCTTATTTATGTTATAATAATTAAGTTGAAATGTATAAGTTTTGAAAATATAAGTTAAAGATAATGAAGTTCAAAACCATTAACAGGCTATCCAAATATAGTAATCCTCTCTATATGTTTATTAAAAAAAAAAGAAAGGAAAAGAGAGGAGAAGCTTGAGGAAATGCCTAATCAAAAATTGGCTTCACTTGAATTATCTTATAGGAAGAAAACTAGTTACATATTTTACTTAATTTTTATACATGAATATTTATTTAGAAAAGACTTTTCAAGAAGATCTTTTTCTTGTAAATAATCTATGAGAGCTTAATATATTAGACTTCTATTATTTTCAAAATGAATGAAAAGTTTGAAATCTTATGATTTGCTAGTTAAATATTCATTAAAGTCTTAAAATTAAACCTAGTTAGTGAAATTGGGTAAATAATTTAATAAAGATTTTATAAAATAAAAAATTATAAGGAATCTTAAATATTTATCTTTTATTTCAAAGGTTATATATTTTATATAGTATAAAGAGTTACTTGAGGACAAGTAACATTTAAGTTTGGGGGATTTTGATCTATAAAAAAATACCTATTTCTTTATGTCTTAATACTTATCAATTTCTAAGGATATTATGCTTTAATGAGAGGTATTTTTTGTGTTCTTGGAAATAGGTGATGTAAAAAGGACTAAAAAGGAAAAAAGCGCAAAAAGGAGCAAAAATGAAGCAAAATACAAAAAGTATAAAAAAATATGGCCTGGCGCCTAGGTGCCAGATGTTGGCGCCTAAGCGCCAGACTCGATACAGAAACTGTCAAGTTTTTGATGATGTTTGATCGATTATTTTGATGGAGTGAGTGGTTATTGGACATTCTAGAAGACTGGCAGTTGTTCCTTGATAATAGGACATGTGATACATTGCATTTGGACGCTCCAAAACTGTTTTAATCGCGAAGAGGTGCGAGCCAAAGTAAAGAGGTGCGAAGAACTAGACGCGGTGTCTGGCACCTAGGCGCCATATTCCGGAGCCTAGGCGCCAGACAGACCTTCTAGAAGATTCATTGAATGTGGACATGTTTTGAAGAGGTGCCTCAAGGCAACCCTTGAAGCCTATAAATAGGGGTTTATTTCTTCAGAAAACGTGCCCCTCCCTTTGTAACTCTTTCTATTATCCACTTTAGGATCTCTCATCCTTAGAGAGAGAAATAGAGAGAGAAATTTAGGGCCACTTTTGTTTAGTTTAGTGAGTTTATTTTCAAGTTGTTGCATCTGGAGTTCATTACACTCGTGGAGTCAGTAGAAATCAGAAGATCTGTAGAAGGAATATTTGAGATAAGTATTTTATATTTGATTCAAAGTTTATTTATTATGTTTTGCTGTTTATATTCAATGTGTTCTGAGTAGTTAGTTTACTTTATTCCTTCAATTATGAAGAGATAGATAAGATAATATAAAAATTTGATGGAGAATTGAAATTCAAAATATTTTCAAAATATTGTGATGACATTAATACCTGATCTTACTTTACTTTTTAAATTGGCCATTTAAATTGTTAAAACCTGTTGAAGAGTTTTGAGACCTAGAAGGAGAAGAACTCTTAACTTGTAAATGTCACATGAATCCTTGGGTAGTCGAAGGCCATGTGCGGGCTATTCAAGGTGAAGTGCAAATAAATAGGAAGTTAAGATTTAAAGGGCGTAGAATTGATAAGTTGTTAGAGTGACAGACTAAATTCTTATAATTTGATTTATTGATTAGGATTAATAACTAAATGATGTGACTCAGCCTAAAGGGGCTTTATATATACTTTCAAATGCAAGAATTTGATACCACTGCTAGAAAATTTAGTCCCTGACAACGTTGCCAAAAACTTGATGTGACTTGAGTTTTTTACTTATGAAAGAATTTATGAATTTATATTTAGATTTTTATAATAATTATTGTAAATGTCACAATTTCAAATGCAAGTAGACATATCATATCAAGTAATACAGGGCTCTAGTGGAGTCCTGATTATCGATCCCACAGGGAAGATTTTGAGAATATTAAGTAATGGTTTTAGATTTTTTTCAAATTAAAAGTAATTATTATTTTTATTTCTTTTTCAAAGTTTTGAATTGATATTTAATAAAATTTATACTAAATGTAAGTAAGCAATAATAAAATAAAGATTAATGCAGGTATAAATAAAACAACTTTCTCCTTTTCAACTAATGCAAGATTTGTAGAATAATTATCATTTGTGGAGAATTTCGATTATGGTATTGTGCCAAATAGAAGCATTTCTATTCCTTACCCTTTGGTCTAGGCATAAAGAACATTGACAAATCTATAGATCGGTTCAGGATGTTTTATTAGTAGAGTGGGTTAATCTAAGCTCACACTACTAGATGTCCAAGGGTGGCTATGGTCGGCCCTACCAGTGACCCATTCCCTTTCTATAAACCAAATTATTAGAATTTAGTCTGTTACTCTAAAAACTAATTAATTCTATGCCCAATAAATAATATCTTCCTATTTATTTGCACTTCACCTTGAATAACCGGCATAAAGCCTTCAATTACCCAAGGATTCATGTGATATCTACTAGTTGAGAACCCATCTCTGGATAGGTCTCAAAATTCTTCAACAGGTTTTAACTATTTAAATGGCTAGTTTAAAAAGTAAACTAAGATCAGGTATTAATATCATCACAATTTTTATAAATATTTTAAGCTAAATTCTCCAACAAAATTTCATTATCTTATTATGTTTTCATAGTTGAAAGGAGAAATAAAACTAACTACTGAGAACACATTGAATTCACACAACAAAACATATTTATAAAACTTTGAACCAAGTTACAAATACTTATCTGGATTGTTCCTTCAGGTGATCCGCTGACTCCTACTGACTCCAATGCAATGATGAAAGACCTTAACAACAACAAAACTAATAATCTCACACTTAACACTCAAAATAAACTAAAAATAAACTCACTAAATAATAAAGAAGGTGGCTCCCTAAAATAATTGGATGTTAGAGGGGGGTATAATGCCTAAATAATGTTTTGGGACTATATGGTACTAAGAGGGGCGATTTTCTCTGTAGAATGGGCTCCTATTTATAGAGCTCTGAATTTGACCAGGGGTTTCTTAAGGCACATGTTCAAAATTCTTCCAATTACAATGTATCTTCTAGAAGGTAACTGTCGTGTGTAAGCGCCGAATCTGGCACCTAGGCGCCAGACTCCGTGACCAGGTCTTCGCATCTCTTCTCTTTGGATCGTACCTCTTCGCGATTGAAACCATTTCCCTGTGTTTAGATGCGTTGTATCACATGTCCTATATATTGGAAGTAACTTCCATTCTTCTAGAAGCTCTAATAATCACTTAACACCGTCAGAATAACTACCCAAAGTCGTTAAAAATCTTGTCTGCATCTATATCGAACTGACGCTTAGGCGCCGGATTCTGATGCTTAGGCGCTAGGCCTACATATTTGACAACTTTGCTTTTTAAGCTCCATTTTTGATCCTTTTTCTTTCTTGAACTCTTTTTTTATGACCTACATCCAAAAACATAAAAATACCTTTCATTAAAGCATAATATGCTTAAGAATTGAATCATAAATAAGGCATAAAAATGGGTATTTTTTAAGTGGATCACTAAACTCGAAGGTTAGCCTTCTGGTGAAGGGTGAGTGGGAGCTCCGTTGTGAGAGCTGATATTCTCCCAGCCTAGTCTTAGATTTAGTGACTAAACTTAGGATATGTTAATATTCTTTTCATGCTTGGAAGAGGAGGTACACTTTTAAGGATAAAGAAACATTTATGCTCCTATTTGACACAATACCATAGATAATCATTCCATATCATCCACACATCATATTCTCATTGTAAGAGGAAAGATACTTTTCTTATATATCAAAATCTTTTAAATATATAGCTTAGTGTGTGTCAGTTAGTTAATTCTGTTTTAAAAGATATTAGAAGTAATTGTAGTTTGTTTAATTGTTATTATTTTCTACATCTTGGTAGTAGAATTAAACATTAAACTTTAATTACAATTTGAGTATTGGAATTTAGTACTACATTACCTACTATGAAATACTTTCTTTTTACTCCATCACTTTCCTGTGGGATTAATAACCAGGACTGCATTAGAGCCCTGTATTACTTGATATGATACGTATACTTGTGTTGAATGCTTGGACTTTACAAAATCATTATAAATATTTATATAAATTTGAGTTCATAAATTCTTGCAATATAAAAGTCCGACTACATCTGTCTTTCCCAACACACTTCTTGTTGGTGATCGGTTAGCCAAATAAACAGCTCATGTAATCGCTTCTGCCCAGAACTCCTTCGACAATCAATTACTTTTTAACATGCTCCTTGTCATGTTAAGGATGGTTCTATTCTTCCTTCTTGATACTCCATTTTGTTGGAGGGATCATGGAACAGTTAGAAGTCAATGTATTATGTTGGCTTCATAAAATTCTTGAAATTCTTTTGAAGTGAATTATCCTCCTCGATCAGATCACATAGCTTTGATCTTGAGACCACTCTCTTTTACTGCATCTGCCTTAAACTTCTTGAATATTCCAAAAACCTCTGGTTTTTGTTTTAAAAGATTCACCCATGTTTTTCATGAAAAATTATTTATAAAGAGAAGAAAATATTACTCTTACCAAGACATCTGTATGTATGAGCTTAAGAGGCTTTTGGGCTCTTAAACTTGACTCCCTTGGAAAGCTTTTCCTGATTGTTTTCGAGTAAAAATTCTTCACATAATTGATCAGGGTGGTTGATGCAAGGTAATCCTCTCATCATCTCTTTCTTTAAAAGTAATTCAAGTCCTCCAAAGTTGAGATGCCCAAATAGAAGATGCTAGAGCCAAGAAGCATCTTTATAACAGGTCTTAGAGACATTTGGCAATATCATTTTGAATGTTAAGCAAGAACATTCTATTTTTAGACATTGTCACCATAGAAATCAAGTTACCAATATTGGCTTTTAAGAAGAGAGTATTTTCTTTCAAGTGAATATCATATCCTTTCTCCAAGAGTTAACATAAACTCAAGATGTTACTCTTCATATTTGGCACAAAATAAACATTAGAAATAAATTGATTCTTCCCATTTTTGTGGCAGATGAAAATGTTACCTTTGCCTTTCACCTTTATTTTGGACTCATCTCCAAAAGACCCATTGCCACTTACAGATTCGTCAAGCTCTACGAGCATGCTTCATCTTCCACACATATGGTTGCTTGCACCGGTGTCCAGGTACCATGTACTATCTTCGTCTTCTTCATTGTCCTTATATGCTTGTAGTAGAGTGCCATCTTCTTCTTTCTTTTCTTCTATGTAGTTGACTCTTTCATTAACTTTGTACTTAGGTGTTCTACATTATTTCGCATAATGCCCAAACTTGTTACAATTATAGCACATAATTTGAGATTTATCATACCTTGAGTTTGAGTGCCCTTGACCACGTCCTCTTATAGACCATTCTCCTTTCTCATAGTTATGGTTGCTATGCCACCCTTGCTTGCTAGCATGACATCTTCGTTGTCCACTGCCACTTCCATGTTGGCTTCTAATATCGTTAAAGCTTTCATCTTTCTAAGTTGGCTGGAGATTTGTCTTTAGAAATTGTTCAACAATCTCTTCATTCTTATTCCTCTTATCTTCATGGGCTTGCAATGAACCCAGAAGTTGCTCTATTTTCATGGATTATAAATTCTTGGTCTCTTTGATAATGGTTGTGATATTTTCAATATTTGAATCTAACGATCGAAGAATCTTTTTCATGATACTCACATCTTATAACTTCTCCCCATTTTTTTAGTTGAATGGAAATGGTACTTGGTGCGACTTTATACATTATGCAAGAATTTATGAAGTCAGATTTATATATTTTTATAATGATTTAGTAAAGTCACAAATTCAATGCAAGTATATGTATCGTATCAAGTAATACATGGCTCTAACGGAGTCCTGGTTACGATCCCACAGGGAGGTGAACGTTCTTTAAATCAGATAATATAGCACTAAATTCTAATACCAATTGTAATAATTGCTCAAGTGTACTACAACTAGTTAATGCAAAGTACGGTAATAATAAAGCTACTACAATTACTTCTACTTACTAAACTAATTTAAGTAACACACACTACCTTATGTGATTTATAAGATACTTCTTTATGAAAAGTGTCTTCCTTCCTCCATAAAGATTATGATGTGTGGATGATGAAGAATGTTAATCTTTTGTATTGTGCCAAATAGGAGCAGTTTTTCTTCTTTACCCTTAAAAGAGTACCCCCTCTTCCAAGAAAGTAAAGAACATTTCCATATCTTAAGTTTAGTCACTAAATCTAAGGCTAGGCTAGGAGGATACCGACTCTCACTATGGAGCTCCCCCTCACCCTTCACCCGAAAGCTAACCATAGGCTTTAGTTACCAATCCTAAGACCAAATTGGGGATCCTATTCTGTCACCATGAAACCTCCAACTTGAAGTCCATCAAAACTCATTTCCATAATTGTTTGCACTTAATCCCCATGAACTACGCAATTCATTCATGGACATTAAATGGGTTCTTCATTCTTGTTGTAGAACATTCAATTATTTTTGAAATTAATATTCCTCAACATGTTTTAATAATTCAATTGGCCGGATTGAAAAGTAAATTAAGTTCCAAATGAAAGAAACATCACAACTTCTATACACTTAAAGGGCACATCAATTCCACATCACCACATCATCACTACTTTATGCAAGAAGAAAGGCAAGGGAAATTACTCACAAATCATAGAGAAGATATAAGAACACATGGATTTTATATAGGAAAGAAGAGTCATACAAACCACAATAGTAAACACAACTTATCTCTTTCTCTTCCCCAAGCAAATTCTTTCAAAGTTCCCTTGATTCCTCTTCCTATTCCTTACAACACTTGATTATCTCCTTGAAACAAAGATGAAGAAGCAATCTCTCACTTTACTCCCTCTTCTTCCCTCCTTAGAGAAGACCCTCTCTTAAAATCACAAACCCTAACTCTCTCTCACACTTTCCTTACACTCTCTACAGCAATCCTCCTCTTCCTTTTCATTTTGAACAGTTAATTTAATATTAGGAACGAATTCCCCAAGCGATCTTCAAAAATTCGCCAAAACTCTTCAATTTGAAATGAATCAACATAGGGCGCTGGTTGCGCCCTATTGTGCCAATAATTCTAGAGGTTCGGGAATAGGGTGCGCAGCGCCCATTCTGGCACCGGCGGCGCCAGTGGCTGTTTTCCTCCAAATTGCTCCATTTTGCTCCAAATTCTTTCCTTTTTGCATCTTTTCGCTCCAATCACTTATATTAATAATACCTGCAACAAATCATGAAAAATATCTTCCTTTAATGTGTAATATTACCAAAAATAGGTAAAAACATATAGCTAAAAGAGTATATATTTTTGGTGCATCAGTAATGACTCCAGAAAATTAATCGGACACCAAATCGCCTTCTTTCATATGCAAGATACAAAATTGGCTTCTTAAAGTTTGAAGTAGTACCCTTTTAACCTTCTCTTCTCCCTTGTACAAGACCTCAAGCTTCTTCCATGGTATCTTGGATGAAGTAGCACTTGAGTTCTTCTCAAAACCATCTTCATATAAAGCTTGATAGATGAGGAAGAGAGCCTTCTTGTCACTCTTTTGCAAGTCTCTTAAACTATCCTTCTGTGTTGTGGATAGAGCAGACTCGTCACTTGGATCATTGTAGCCTTTCTCCACAACCTCCCAAACATCATGCGCTCTAAGGAGTGCCTTCTTCTTGATACTCCAATTATCGTAGATGCTTTCCTTAAGCATTAAGACATGGAAGGAAATCATTCCACATTTGCCATTACTCTATCAAGGAACCTTTAGGCTCTGGAACCACTTTGTTGGAATGGAGAAGCGTTTGGGATTTGGTAAAGGTTAGAAATTTATGGAAGAAGCTTCACTTTATTTAGCACATTTCTTGGCTTGATACAAACTCAAGTCTCCACCCTATTTATATTTGTGGCACCTCCTAAATTAATGGCTAGGATTGTGCCACTATAATTCTAATCTAATGGTTACAATATTCCATACATACCACACAATAATTCCTCACCTACCACACATAATTCCACACGAACCACACAATAATTCCAAACCTACCACACATTCTAGAATAAGCTTCTAGATGACACATGTTTATTGAAATTAGGCTCTTATTAGGCTTTATTTAAATAACTAAAATCAACTTTATATTTCAAAATTATCGTCTTAGTGTTGCATGAGGATTCAATACACACTCAGATGAAAGGGAAATAACCTGTTATGACACCGGAAGTTCTTACATGGAAAACCCGTAAAAAGAAAAACCATGGGCCTGGCCGTGTCATAGAAATCCACTATAGGTTAATAATTACAGAGGCCCCTTATCCCATAGATGAGAAAGTGTTACTAGATTTTCTAAGTTACAACATCGACTGACGACGTCTGGTCAGCAGTCAATGGAAGTTGAAAGTGATCGCAGTGATCGAAGGCAGTCGATGACGATCAACAGTGGTTGACGAAGGTCAATGATGGTCAGTAAGTGTTGACGGTGGCCATCGGTGGTCGATGGAGGTCTGCGTTGGTCACCAACGGTCGGTGGTGGTCGACATCGATCGATGATGGTAGGGATGTTGTTGGACATGTGCTCCTTCTCAAAGTTCCAAGTTCTCTCTCAAGCTTCCTATCTCATTTGAATGGTGGATCTCTATTTATAGTGTTTTTGGTGCAATTAACGTAGGAATATGAACCATTTGATTAGACAGTCTGAGTGCTTCCCTTAATCGGCTCGCTTTTGATGAACATTTGAGTGCCTTAACAATGTAGGAATTGAGCAATCTTGGGCTTATTGGATTAATCTTGTCGAGATGCTCGATTCAACTATAACTCACTTTCGACATTCGTTTAACCTTTCAAATGTGTCCATAAATCTTTCAAGGATGGTTCAATCAATTTATTTGGGCTTGATTTGACTCGAATTGGACTGACTTTGATATCATGAGGTCCGTCTCGTCGAATTGCTTAGTTTAACTATAAGTTTGTTGAAATCAGGGCTCTAGATTACTTTTTATCAAGCTTTAAACATTTCTTGCTCAAAATATTACCTCGATATTCGTGCCGAATAATGAAAATTTGTTTGTGGCATATCAGTTGTTTCTTACTTTCATGTGAGATCAATTTCATCGTTCAATAATATTCAGATCTTGAACTACTTCAATTTCATTGCATAAAGCTAACATTCTTACTATCTGTAAATAAGAATAAAATAAACCTTTATACATTAAGGAAAATATTTCTAGCTCTGTTGTTTGTTGTTTTCTCTTTCACGTGGGAGGTGGGTGTTCAAATCCCTCCAAAGTCATTTTTTTATATGGCCTGAAAACTGAACATTAGTAGCTGATGCTGTTTTTTTTTTCTCTTTTAATTAGCTGCTCTTTTTTCTTTAATGAGAAGCTGATTTTATTTTTTAATGAGCAGCTATTTTTTTAAACAAGCTACCGTTTTTTCTTTTTTTAATGAGAAGTTATTTTTTTAATGAGCTGCGGTTTTTTAGATATTTAATGAGCAACTGCTTTTTTTATGAGCTGCCAGTTTTTCTAATAAGTAGCTAATTTTATGTTATATCTCATAACCTGCCTATAAATAGAGGTCTTAGATGAGGGGAAGAATCATAAGTGAGGAGAATGAGAAACTTTTCATGCGTTGCGGAGAATAGTTGTGGGAAAGCAAAGAGTTGCGAAGAAGCAAAGAGTTATAGCGGAGAGTTGCGACGAAGAGTTGCGGGGAACCATTGTGGTGGAGCATCGTGCTGCGGTGACACATTGCATCGACGCATCACATGTCTTGTCAATGTGTTGTGGTAGAGCGTCACGACAGGGGTCACGGCGACACAAAATATTGCGGTGGTGCGTCACGGCGATGCGTTGCACCGGAGCGTCACAGTGGGGTGTTGCAATGGAGCATCGCGGATCGTGTACATGATGTCACATATTTCAGAGTAGATTCTCGTGCCTCTCTTGCACATTTTGAAGAAGATGAAGAAATGTTATAGTTTTCTCGTTGTTCCATTAGGGGGATTTTCATGCTTATTTGATGGCGATATATGGAGACTCCTTGATGGTCATCAGAAGTACTAGAATTTTAGGAAACGATGCCGACTCTAATTGAAGATGAACTGATTTATTGTAGTATTTGTACAATTATATATTGTTAGTTGTAGAATTTTAATCAACTGATATGACAATTGTAGATGATAAAAATGTATTTTTTGTTGCTTCCACAGTTATGGCTTCTTAATTGTGAAAAATTATGTAAATTAATGTTAGCTCAGACTTTATAAAATGATGAATCGTGTACCTTTCGAGGCTCTTGTTTTCCGATGCTACTCCCTCTCGGGCTTATGCCATAAAAGAGCTTGAAATGAACAGGTACCTTTCGAGGCTGGTAGCCTTCTGAGGAATTTTATGTACTTGTGTCTTCTGAGGCTTGTAGCCTTCTGAGGTCTTTAATGGACTTGCGCCTTCTAAGTCTTGTAGCCTTCTGAGGTCTTTGAGTGGAGACCCTATCAACCACTTACACTCATAAAGTCTTTCTAATGAGAACCCTGTCCACTACAAGCTTCCCATCGAGACTTGCCACTTGGGCTCGTCTTCCACGGGCATGGTAGCTTCTCATTGAGTCTTGCCTCTTAGACTTGACTTTTAGAAATATCGTATCTTCCCGTTGATTCTTGCCTCTTGGGCTCAATTTCTAGGGGCATGGTAGCTTCTGATTGAGTCTTGCCGTTTGGGCTTGACTTTCAGGAATGCCGTATCATCCCATCAAGTCTTGCTGCTTTGGCTCGACTTTTAGGGGCATGGTAGCTTCTCATCAAGTCTTGCCTCTTCAGCTTAACTTTCAGGAGTATTGTATCTTCCCTTCGAGTCTTGTCTTTTGGGCTTGAATTCCAAGGGCATGGCACCTCTTTTCAACAAGGAGACTTTCTACACAAAATTCTTGCATGAGAAAATAAGAAAATTTCAATGAAACGATATTTTAAAGCAAAATGAAAATTTTCCTAAAATAAAATTAAGAGTTTATAAGTCAGCCTTTTACTCATATATGTTGAGTTGGAGTTATACTTCTTTTGACCTCATTTTTGGTGAGGTATTTTCTCTCCTTACTGCTTAGGATCTAGCCATAGGACTTCTCCTTGACTATCCTACAGGACTAGAAATGGAACCCACCACTTAGAAATTCAGACACCTCTTAATCTTCTTGAACCCCACAGATGACCATAAACCTCCAAACCCCTTTGGAAGATTGAAAGTTAAAAGTGTAGAGGTGCAAGGATGAGTTCCTATAGGATGGTCAAGCCTTAGAACAACCCTGGGTGGCCTGGCCCTGGTAATGGTTAGCCTGCACACACCACACTCTCACACACATCCCAAACCCTAAAACCACTCTTACCCAACTTGGCTTCCTGACTCATGTAGGAAATTCATATGGATGGACCTCAACCCCTAAGCCCCTGGCTAAGAGGGTTAGGAACAACATATTGAGTGTCTAAAATGAGTCCTCTCATTGCTCTTGTGATCTTAACATGGCTTTATAGCTCAAAAAAACGGTTTCATTTTACTCACATCTAATCAATCTTCATTTTTGCCAAAATTTCAATCTTTGACTCCCGGCCCCTAAACTTTTCCAAAATTACCAAATTGCCCCTGAAAAGGGCCCTGAAACTCAAAACTTCACGGTAACTCGGGCTCTAAAAAAAATCATTCCAGAGTCTTCCTCTCATCAAACTGAGAAGTTTGACTGTAAACATGTCATACATCTGAGCTACCTTTGGGCCCCTCGCGGCCAAAATAGCCAATACTTAAAAAATGCTTCGGGATTCATAAAACCTTCCATATAAATAAAAAATGACCTCGAACACTTTTGTTTGGCTCCAAATTTCTTTCTAAACCACCTCGAGCCTTTAATTAAGCTCCCCAAAATTACCAAAATGCCCTTCATAGCTAAAAATTTTGAAAATTCTAAAAAATCCCACAAAATCCTAAAAATTCCAAAATATTATCCACCTCATATTCTTCAACTGCTACATACCCCAATTGTGTCAATTTAACCCAATTTGATCAAGAATTCAAAGTTGGCACTTAAGGCCCAAAATTGACCAAGTAACCCAACCCATCCCAAATTGAACCCAAATGTCATCCAATTTTCCCCAAATTTATTTTGAAACCTTCCTAACAACCATAAAAACAAAACTCTACATTAATTTTTCCCCAATTTGATCCCTAAATCCACCCAAGTCCAACCAAACCCAATTCACCCAAAATTGACCCTATGTCCAAATCCATCAATATGATCTCCAATTTAATTCAAACTCATCCAAATCTTTTCCAAACTCTTCATAACACCTTCCTAAGCCAAAATCAAGCCCAATTTCACCCTAAATTTAAAGGCCCAAAATCAAGCCCATGAGCTAAATCACTTCAATTAGCCCAAATCCACCCAAAAGCCCACATGCCAATTATCATTTTGTCATCCCTTTAATCAAATCCACTCCCTATGGTCCAAATGAATCATCAAATAATTTTAAATGGAGTATTATGCCAAATCATCTCAAAATAACCAAAGAATTCAAAAATACCTTTCTCATGCAAATTGAACAAGCCTAGCTAAGCCAAATGTGAGCCATAGAACTTTGTTCCAAGCTAAATGACAAGTCATGCTTGAGCCACATGAAGCCATGATGGCCTTTGCCATGTCACCAAACCATTAATGGAAAATGGAGGGTCCACTTTCCAACCTCTTTAAAAAAGTTTTTAACCACTCTAATGACACACTCTAAGCAAGCTTAACAAAAATCCCTTGCATGGGGACTTCTCCACCAAAAGGGGGCTAACCTAATTGATCTCCCATCAACCCAAATCAAGCCTTGGTGAGTGCACTAAGCCAAATTCATGCTTTGACCCAAATTGGCCCAAAAATGGCCCTTACACCCATACCACTTAAATCCATGCCTTTACACATGGAATAACCCAATTGATTGCACTGAAATCAAACTCTAACATCCCCTCCACTTAAGCACACATTTTTAACCCACTAATCAACCCCCATGGCCACCCAAGCTCGACCATAACCTTCCTTATTTAAACCCCATCTCACATCGCCAAAAGAGAGGAGATGAATGAGTACCTTGGGGAGACCATGCTAAATTGTTCCCAAAGCGTCTCAAAGCATTTCTTAGCTCAATCAAACCATTTCCAATTGAGGCCTCACCTCTTGGACAGAGGTATCAAAATTTTTTTCCCTCTAACCGAGCATGTTTTAATTTTCTGTAAATATTTACATGCTTTAAGTATATCATCGTCATATAGATGTGTGCTACTCGATTATACAATCATTTAAAAAAAATTTACTTAATTTTGTTGAGAAACGAGTGAGATATCAATGTTTTAAGGTGGACAGTTTTGGTTGAATAGCACTAGGAGAGAGGAGCAGTAGCCATCCGATCACGTGTGTACCGCACGAACGGCCGAGATGTAGTCAGACGAGAGCTTCATCTATAAACAGAAACGCGCCAGCCAATCATGGAGTGACACGTGGCCCTCTTGATAGCGATAGTTTGTGAGGGAAATTGGATTTTTGATTTATTTTTGAACATAAACTTCAAAAAATCTTAAATTTTCATAGAAAACTCCAAAAAATAAAATAAAATACCATCTTGCTCACTGAAACAAGGAGAATAATGAGGAAGTAATTTCATTTTTATTTGATGTATATTTTATTTTTAATTAATTAAATAGTGTTTTCAATCTTTCAATTCTTCATGCATGTAGGAGCTTCACCATAACTTGAAATTTTGATATGTTATTCTACGCATAATGGTGGATCTTTCCTAATTTTTTTCAAAGTCAAGGAAGATTTCCATGATGAGATATCTATTTTTCAATATTATGCGCGAAGAACATTGACCCAATCCACATGCTTGATTGCGAATCGTAGAGGTAGGGAGCATGCGGTACATAACGGAAGCATTCCCTCACCTGAGGGCTAACATCTACACTTCGGCTCTCGGCAGTGGATCGAATTGAGTATTTCAATTAAATGGCACTAAAATATCTGAATTCACATTTCGACTAATTAATATTTTTATTTATTTGCACCCTCCGTCTAAGGCTTTTGATTTCCCTAAATATTGGATGTAATTTTTACTATAGTTGATAATTGACATGTTTATTTTCCGTTGACAGTTGAAAGTAAATTATGTTTTAAGTAAAAATTATCACGATTTATTTATAATATATTAGGTGCTTATTTAATTTCATCAATCCGCATAATCTTCATAAACAAGGAGAAAGACTAAGAAAACTATAGAATGCATGAGAATAAAACAAAGCATGGATTTCATTTAAAGTTAGAAACAATATGAAGATACTTATCTTAATTTCCTTCCCAGCCGAGACTCCTTGAAGTTCCTTTGACTTGCCTTCTAGTACAACTGACTAAATAGTACTCGATTAAACTAATAAACTCACTCGAAACTACACTTAAGACACTAGAAATAGACTGCGAAGACTCGAAAGACCTGTAGAGACTAGATTCGGCCTGTTGTTGGGGTGAAAACGGAATCGGGGGTGGTTAAACACCTCTTGAAAAATTAATCGGGTTCGATGTATATGCATTTTGGACACAACTCGGCGGCGGCGGAAACGACCTTGCCGTCGGCGGGGCTTCTAGAAGGTCTTGAGCAGCAGCGATCTGTTGTCGGCGGGGTCGGGCTACATTGTCGACGGTAGTTATAATTCCTTGCGATTTCTCTTACGATCTCGGCTTGTCGGCGGCCTCGATCTCGGCGCGTCGGCGGCCTCAAGTCTCGCCGTCGGCGAAGTAGTTATATTTGTATGAATTTCTTCGCTTTTTGATTGGTGGCAATTTCATCGTTTTGTATCATGGTAAATCTTTGTGCTATGATAAAATAAAGAAAATACACTTTCTTTAAAGTCATTCCTCAAAAAATAGGTATGAAATTTCTTAACATATTTTTACGTGATCACTAACCTAGGGCTTTCTCAAGAGAAAGCAACAATCGAAATGTTGGTCGGCACATGTTACCTGTTGCATGGGTGATTGAACCCACAAGCTGGGAATAGACTAAACTTTGTGTCATCTAAGATTTTAGGGAATCTTCTCGCATGATGGTTGCATACTCATGTCTTTGCATAGGAAGAAGCTCTTTGATCCGTGGAGAGAAGCCCACGTGTTTGAAAACTTTAGCGGTACGGTGATGCTGCGTGATACTTAGGGTGACTTTCCCCAGTAGGATAAAGCTTACCTTTATTTTAGGAGAGTGGACACCTCGTTATAAGTTCCTCCTCGAAAAGATCCTTTCACTCTTCCAAGAAATGAGGTCGAAGATGAAGAAGAGAGGAGGAGAAAAAGAAGAGGAGGAAGAAGAAGGAAAATGAGGGAGGTATGCTCCCTTAGCTTTCCCTCTCCTTGAGCATTCTCGAGTCATCCTACAAGCACCTTAAGAAGCCTCTTCAGGCGCCTCCTCGAAGCTCTCTCCATGAGCTTTCTCTTAGTTGTGGCCAGAAGAAGGAGCGTGCGGCACTCGAATAGGAAAATGTGAGAGGTGGCCGTCAGATGAGAGGGGCATATGTTAAACTCGCACTCCCAAAAATTGAACTGAATACCCTCAAGTAGCCTTGGACAGAAGAGGAAAAAGGGGGGATTAACGGCCACGTTTACCCTCTGAGGGTGTACGACACAAAATAACATCAAGTAGCAAAACATTGCCTGGGAAGGTGGCGGGTGCACAGCGCGGCTTCCACAGGGTGCTTAGATGTTGGTCTCTTGTACATAGGTGTTGGTGGGAGCACCCCCAGTGGCACACAGGCTGCCCTTTAAATGTCGAGCTTTCGAGAAAACCGGACATTTGCTGTTTTGGCACCTAGATCTGGTCTTTCGGCACCTAGACGCCAGACCTATGCAGAACATTCCCGATCACATGCTATACCTCTTAGGGCTTGCGCATGATGATGCGGAAAGGTGTTTTCGGCACTTGGTCCCATGGGGCTCATTTCTGTCAGTTAAACCCAAAAATCTAATTTTTACTAGGAGAGCCGACGGGAGGATCTTTTTTTTAACCCAATAGTTTTGAGAGACTCTATATGAGTGAAATGTGGTCCCATGACTTCAAAATAAGGTATTATGTTTAGTCATTCTTGAAGAAATTGATGTTTGTGGGTAAATGTTTAAAACGCGATGATGGTAGGTTTTTCGAAACTCTAAATTTCTGTGGCACATGGAGGTGGACTCCGTAACTTCTTATGGCTATTGGATGCTCCGAATGGATTTATGGAGACATCTAATTGTTAGATTTGACACTAAGCACTTCTCACATTCGGGATGGACCTTGCAGAAGATTATTTTACCGGGGTAGGGGTGAATCGCCACCAAACTTCGCTACTTTCCCGAACCGAGCATAAAGGTCCCGGTGGGAATCTTGAGCTACCAGATGCTACGGATAAACCGTAGATCATCTTGAGCCATACGGGTAGACATGCTTATACACTCGTGGCGTTAAAAATTGACACCAGCCAGTTATTACTTGATTATTAAATCAACTAAAAGAATGACCAAAATTATGGTAGACTCGATGAGATCAACGAAAAATGAAATTAAAATCAAATAATTTTCTTAAAATAGAAGGAGAGCCTCCAACTTTATTTCGTTATTGGGTCTAATGCAATTAAAGGCACCCGTAGAGTTCCGAGGATCAGATAAATCATCAGAGATAAAGAAATGATGGAATTTTTATGAAGAACTATAATCTACATAAATAGCAATAACAAAGAATTTAATATTGAAGAAAGTAATACAACCATGAATAAATTGAGTATGTGTCTTAATAATAAATAATTTCAGAAAAAGCATACTCTATTTAATCTGAGTTCTCCCATTGTTAGAGATGTTGAAATTATCGACACAACTTTCCTTAAAGAAAATTTGAACGGATTGAATATATTACGGTCGGATAAGGTAGAAATGGATAATTTAATTTCCGAGAAAACAAATGAAATCTATTTTTAAGTCTTTCGAAAAATTCTTGCAATCCATGATGCGAGCTTCATTATTAATCTCTTCCTAACATTTGAAAGCTAAGTTAAAATAAAACTTAGAAAACAAAATTAAAAAAAAAGGAACTAACAAAAATAAAAATAGATTTTGGATTTGCCTTTCCTTGTCCTAAATGAGTGAGTGAAAGGAAGTAGGTAATATCGGAGGTAGAATCATATTGTTAACTACCATAGGATTGTTACCATTTCTAGAAGTTAATGAAACATTAACTTTACCAATAATGTGTAAACTTAAAGATTAGAAGCATTTCCAATATTACCTTCAAAATCTATAACAATAGCATCGTTAGCCAAATAAACGTAAATTATTAACAATAATAGCACCATTAGCTACAACACCGAAGCTATCTTAGTAGAATGGATGTTGAAGTAGAATTGTTACAAATCATAGGTAATTGATCACTTACTCATTCATTTACAAGTTAACAACTTAAGCGACACGCCTAAAAATATCTTAATTTCTTATATACATTTTAATCTTTTTTTAATGATATTGCGCTTTAATGAAATGTATTTTACATGCTTTGGTTTTAAGTACGAAAGATGGAATTTTAGGAGAAAACGAGCAAAAAGGAGTGAAACGAGCAAGGAACTGAATTTTTAACTAGCACTAGGCAGGCAATTTTACTGGCTTAGAAGGATGGCGCCTAAGCGCCCACGGTTGAAGACTCCTATGTGCCACAATTAATTTTGAAGAAATGCATTGAATTTGGACTAATTTTGAGGAGGCATCTGAAGTGGCTCTTGGAGATTTAATGAGTTATCATAAAAGGGGTCAGAAGATTCTATAAACGAGTATAGAAGAGAGTTATTAGAGAGAGAGGAGAGCTTTTAGTGTGTTGTGGTCAAAGTGTGTGTGTAAGACGGTTGGAGATTACTTCTAAGGAGGACTATGAGTTCCTCAGCTATTAAGAATCACATTAATCTAGTGGGTGAAAAGGTAGCCCATAGGTTGATGCAAATAGATAGAGATAGCTGTTTGATGGGTATAAATTGGTGTTTCTATGGTGACAGAAGCAGATTCTTATCGATTTGATCCCGAGTTTAGGGCGAGGCTTGGTTAGTCCGAAGGGTAGGCAAGTGGGTACTCTAAAGAGTGACGGACTAGAAATGCACGCAACATAACTATTTAGGAACTTAAGTCCCCAGTTTAATGTTTTCTTTTCCGGAAGAGGATAAAATATGGTTATGTTTCTATTTTTTACAAAACCACATTTAAACATTTAAACATTTGGTTCTACACCGATTATGATCTCATTGAGAGGGGAAAGTCGTTTATATAATTTGAACTCTTGTACACATAGCTAGTTTTGAAACACTTAGTATTTTTAACCCAAGTTTGGAAATAGAATTAGTTGGTATTAGTTACTTTTCTTTACACTTATAATTTTGACCACATTTCCTAGATAATTTGTTTACAATTTAACTAGAGTGTTACTAAGTCGATTGAAAGAACTTCTGCTTCTGCAGTGAGATCGATGCGAGGGTATTAAAAGAAATCATATATTATGTGGAACGATACGTATCTTTTGCGTAGAATTAATAATGTGAAAACTTAAAATCGAATATAATCTGCAAACATATTCATTTTGCACACTGGCCGCTTAAGAAATTGGCTGAAGCTTTTGGCCCGAGCAAACATATATGACTAGTAATTGCGGATCGAGGTCGTCAACTCATGATTAATATCAAAACTAATATCGATTATATTATTAGAGGTTAAAGTAACATTATTATTATCGGGCAGACAAAATATCATTTATCATGATATTTAAGTCAGGAGGTCTCTGCATAACCGACATATTAACATTATTAGCACAATTAACACCGATGCCATTAATATTCGAAGTCTGGTATTAGTAATAGCTCCCCATACAAGTATACCACACACATGTAATATTTCAAATTAGCAGAGCTCTGGGAACTCCTCTGAGAGTGGATTCCCCTACCTTTGAGATGGGAAGTCCTAAGGCTGCTAAAGTCCTGGTGGAAAGGGATGTGTCCTTTCCAGAACTGGACAAAATTTGGATCACAACCTCAGATGAAGGTGATGGATTCTGGCAGGATGTGATCCTAGAGCATAAACCCATTTTCTGCCTGCATTGTAGAATGTTTGGACACTTGAAAGAGAAGTGCTACAGACTGAAGCCCCCATCAAAAAAACCAAACAAGGCCAGTGTTGCGGTATCTCCTACTAGTGACCCTGGGCCCCATAGTGTTTCCCAACCTGGGACTGTTGTTCAGCAATTTGTTGAGGAAAGTTTAGGGGGAGACTCTGTCCCAGGGGCAGCACCTGTAGACCTTCCAGACAATGGCAATATCAACAAAAAAGGCAAGGAGCTCATCCATCAGGTAACTACAATAGAGGAGGAAGATATAGAAGAAACTGAGGAAGAAATCCCAACACAGGAGAAGGAGCCTGGACCTGCTCAGTACACAATCAACAATATTCAGAATAAATTGGAAGGTCTTTGGTATACACAAAAGGCAAAAAAGAAGAAAAAACTTACATCAGAGCTCATTAAATTAGCCCCCCAACCACATCCAAGCAATGAAATCTATGCCCAACCAGGCTCCCCCCCAGGTACCAGTAGGGGCAGGACTAGATCCCAATCCCACCTCTACCACTCCCCACCACCCCAAAAATCCTTAGATGTTTAATTTCCTTTACTGGAATATTAGAGGGGCTTCTCACCCCCTCTCTTACAAAAGATTGCTTCATCTTTACAAGAAACACCAGCTTTGGTGTATTGCCTTACTTGAACCCATGGTTCAGAATAACCAGAAGAGATGGCTATCCAGGTTCCCTGGGTGCTCCCTTTTCACTAACACTTCTAATAAAATCTGGATTATTTGCAGGAAGGAGATCCAGTGGAGTGTGAGGATTGATCACTCACAATTTGTTCATCTCCATCTCAGCCTGAATGACTTTGAGTTAGATGTCACGTTTGTGTATGCTGGGTGCACCAAGAGTGCAAGGCAGGAGCTGTGGTCTGAAATACATAGGATCAGCATTTGTGATAACTCCAGTTGGCTTATTGGGGGAGACTTTAATTGCATTGCTTCCACTACTGAAAAAGTTGGGGTGAGGACCCCTCACCTCACTAAACTAACTGAGTTCAATGACAATATTCAAAGAGTTGGGCTATTTGACTTGGGTTTCCAAGGGAATCAGTTTACATGGAGAAGAGTTAAAATCTAGGAAAGGCTTGATAGATTTCTGGCCAATAATAATTAGCATCAAAACTTCCTCCACACCAATAGATTTGCAGGTTCTGATCACAGACCACTCCTTATTACCATCACTGCTTCCTCAAAGGCCTGTCATCACACACCTCCCCCTTTCAGATATCTGAATTTTTTGTCATCTCATCCCAATTTCCTGACTTTGGTGTCTGAACTTTGGATTCCTAGGACCCATGACAATCCTTTCAATACTCTCCAGCAATTGCAATTGCTTGTGGGAAGGAAGCTTAGGTCTTGGAGCTGGAACACCATTGGCAACATCTTTCAGGAAGTTGCCCAAGCTGAAAAGGATGTGGCTGATCTTGAGACTGCTGCTGCTGCTGATGACTCTTGTTGTGGGGATTTTGTGTCTGCCCAGGACAAACTCCTGACTCTTATTGATTGGCAGGATCAGCTACTCAGGCAGAAAGCTGCTTTTAGCAAGTTCAAAGAGGGGGATAGGAATACAAGATTTTACCATGCTTTCATCAATTAAAGGAGGAAATGTAATGTCATTCACTCTATTGTGAATGAACATGGGCAGCTGCTTAGAGATGAGGTTGATATTGCCATGGATGCTGTCAAGTTTTACAGGAACCTTCTCACACAAAACACTGCTAACAGACCATCCATTGATCCTCAACTCCTCAGTAAGGAGTTTGCTTACACCTAGTCCCTTATTCTGGATGATATTCCCTCTCAGGAAGAGATTTAGGTGGCTCTAAATACCATTGATAGCTCCAAAGTAGCAGGCCCTGATGGCTTTTCTGCTGATTTCTATAAGAAAACCTGGAATATTTGCAAAGATGAGGTTACTAATGCCATCCAAAGCTACTTTCAGGGAGTTGATCTGCCCCATTATTTCCATGCATCTACTATGATCCTAATCCCCAAGATTTCAGCCACCAAGGACTGGAACCAGTTCAGACCCATCAGCCTCACTTCTGTCATCAGTAAGATCATCAGCAAAATTTTGGTGGGAAGGCTACAACCCCATCTGGACAAGATCATTAACCCTACCCGACTGCTTTTGTGAAAGGCAGATCTATAGCTGACAATGTCCTGCTTGCCCAAGAACTCGCCGTGGATTTTGATAGGCCTTGTAGGGGTGGCAACCTTATCTATAAGTTAGACATTAAGAAAGCATATGACACTGTTGACTGGAATTTTGTATTGGAGGTGCTGAAGGCTAGAGGTTTTTCCCAGAATTTTTGTCAACTTATTAGCAGATGGCTTCACCAAAACCACCACTCTCTTCTCATCAATGGTACTCGTTGGGGGGTTTTCAGGCAACCAGGGGTCTCAAACAAGGAGACCCCCTATCTCCTACTATCTTCATCCTTACTATGGATTATTTTTCTAGAATATTGGAAGCTCATGTTTCACCTTATCACTATGCCAACTACCATCATAGATCCAACATCACCATCTCTCATTTGATGTATGCAGATGATATTATATTATTTTCCAGGGCTAATAAACCTGCAGTCAGAAAAGTCCTTGCATTCATCAATTCCAGAACAGCTTAGGCCTTCAATTCAACCATGCCAAATGTGAGTTAGTGTTTCCTAACCACATTGCTTCTAATGTATCTCACTGGATAGCTCAGACCACAGGCTTCTCCAAGGCAAACCTTCCCATGAAGTATTTGGGGGTACCTATGATAAAAGGTAGAACCAAACAGGTCCATTTTGATGAGATCATTGGTAAGATCCACACCAAGCTCTCAAGCTGGGCTAACTCTTTTTTATCCAATGGTGGGAGGATCACTGTCCTCAACAGCATTCTTACATCCTTCCCTTCTTACATCCTTCAAATGTCTTGTATGAAGAAAAGCACCATAATACAAATTGAAAGAATTTTTAACAGATTCCTGTGGTCTGGGAACAGGAAACAGATGCCTTGGGCTAGCTGGCAAAAGGTTGCTAAACCCCATGAGGATGGTTGTTTGGGTTTCAAAGGGCTGAAACAGCTTCAGCAGGTGAATTTTTGTAAACTTTGGATCAACTTCAGGCAACAAAATTCCCTTTGGGCTAAGTACATGATTGGGAAATACTATAAAGGCACTCACCCGACTTTAGCACAGATCAAACCTGGGGCTTCAAGAATCTGGAAGCACATGATCAAGAATATAGAGCTGGCTGACTCTATGTATCAGTGGGAGTTGGGAAGAGGGGATATTTTATTCTGGCAGGATCATTGGTGCCCTCAAGATATGCTCACTGGCTTACCCAACATAAACAAAAATCAGTTCCCTGTCTCTGACTGCTGGAATGAGGATCAATGGGATTCTCCTGCTCTTCAGCTTTTTCTCCAGGAATATTCAGTTCAGCAAATTACCAATATTCCATTTGATAGAACAAAGCCTGATAAAATTATATGGCAAGATGGGAGGCTTTACAGCTTAACCAAAACCCTCTATCTGAAAATTAACAACTGGAGTTCTACTGGCTGGGGATCCAAGCTGTGGAACAAATTTCTCACGCCATCTATGTCCTTTCTGAACTGGAAGATCTTCCACCATTGCCTCCCAACTGATGATATCCTTAAACTTAAAGGGATTAGAGGATCATCTATGTGTTCTCTCTGTGGCAAGCAAGCTGAATCACTTACTCATCTATTCTTCATGTGTCCTTTCTCCCAGCAGGTATGGACTCTATTGGCTGATATGTTGAACATCAACACTATTAATTTGGACTGGCAGAATTTCTTTAGCTGCTGGCAGCCCTAGCAGAAGATAAAGCTGGGAGTTATCCCTTATATTGTGGCTTGGTTTATTTGGATGCATAGGAATGGGGTGAGATTTGAGGAACTTCCTTGCAAAGTAACCACTGTTCTGGGAAACTGCAATTCCTATATTTCTAAGCTGATCAGATTTCAGAAGTTCCCCAGCATCCTTAAAATTCCACCCCAAGAATCAATCAAAAATTTCAGGATTCTCAAAATTCATTGGAATACCCCTACTTATCCTTACATCAAGGTCAACACAGATGGTGCTTTCTCTACTGAGGGGGCTGGTTTTGGTGGTGTTTTCAGGAACCACTTTGGCAAATGTGTTTGCTACTTCCTTTCACCCACCCATGTGGCAGACCCTCTGGAGGCCGAGCTATCTGCTGTCTATTGGGCTGTGTTCTTTGCTGTCCTCAATAACTGGAACTATCTTATAGTGGAGGGGGACTCTAGCATGCTCATAAATTATATGCATGAGGTGTCTCCAGCTCCTTGGCACCACCTAGTTTGGAAACAAAGAATCAAAGAGCTGATCCAGAACCACTCTATAACTTTCACATTCATCTATAGGGAGGGAAACAGACCGGCTAACTGGTTAGCAAGGAATGCAATCTTGAATCAAAACATCATGGTCTCCACAAAGCCTCCTCCCCAATTACAGCTTCGCTGGAAGCAGATGTTTTCCAGGCCCTACATTTCAGAATTGTGGATTAGCTTTCTCTGGGATTTCTGATCACTGTTTTGCTGATGCACCTCCTGCCATCTGTTTCTGCATTGTTTAGCCCTTTTTTCATGTGTTTCAGCCCTATTTTGGATTTAGTTTTTGATGGCTTTGTTCTACACCACATTTTTTGGGTATAGGAGTTTTACATGTAACTATCTTCCTGTAGACCAATGGTCATAGTTTCTTTCTTTTGGGTCTTGAGTTTGGGACCCTTTAATTTAGTTTGGGGACCCCCTCAACCCTGACTCTTTGATGTAACTTTATTTTGATTAACATGCAGGGAGTCCTTTGGCTTCTTTCCCAATATATATATATATATATATATATATATATATATATATATAATTTAGAAAGTAGTATTTGATTTTGAAAATAATTTTAAGTTTAAAAATTTTAAGATATGAAATCAAACTGATCTCACATCCAGAATAGCTTATATAAACGAGCACCGCTCCACAAACCATGTATATATCCCGAAGAATAGATACACTGCTTGATGATGGGGCTCGATTAAATAAACTAGAAGATTTGTGACATCCATTTGGTTTGCGAACCAATATTATAAGCCGACAAGTTCCCCTACTTAATATAAAGCAATTAAGTAGGGTTTATATTACCTGGGTTCTTAAAGTTCCCTATAAGGGCAAGCCCCTATAGTTAATTACATCTTAAATGACGGGAATCATTTAAGAAAACTCTCGATAATGATCAGTGGTTTTGCTCTCAAGAATTTCAAAGTTTAAGGTTTTCAAAGGATTGAATTTTGGAGATTTCAATAAGGAATGGATCAAATTTGGAACAGTTATTTTCAGGAGTCCAAAGGACGAGAAGTAGGAGAAGCTGAGGATCCAAGAGGAGTCTTAGCAACTTCCCAAACTATCTTATTATTTGGCTTCAATTTGGGGGTTTACTTAATGTTGTAATTGTGTCAATTTTAGTTAAGTAGGACTTATATTTGTATGACATAATCATACAAATAGCCTCGAAGATGTGAGGGTTTATATCCTACCACATGACCACCTCGGCGTCCTAAGAACAGTTAGGGCTTAATTTGCATTAAATGATTATGCAAATGCCTAACAAAAAAGTTGAGGATTTATGTTGTGCTAGGAAAACTACCTCGAAGTCCTATGGCTTGGTTATTTAATTCTAAGGAAGGTTTTGCTGAAGTAGACTCAGGTTTTGCTGATGACGATGGCCGAGCTGCCCACCATGCCCCATGCTCCTTATTATTGCAGAGGTTTAGTTTTAGAACTCATAAATCAGGAGACGAGAGAAGTGTTTTGGTTTAGAGAAATCTTAAAATCCAAGTGTTTTTAATATTTTAATTAAAACAAATCTTAAAGTTATTTAAACAGAACCAATTAAGATCCCACGGTTCCGTCATCCCGGCACCGTTATTTCATCGAATTCACTTAGTGCAGATGAATTTGCTAAACTCGACTGAATGAGTTCCACTTTTTCATTTAGACCGTGGGAAATCCCGTTAGCAACACGTGGGTTACATCATCCGAGGTATTCCCGATCATTCAACTAGTCGTTTTAATTTAGTTATGATTATAGTTTTGTTGTTCTGTTTGTGATTAAATTTTGAGTTGTTTTATATTTTGGAATGTTGTGGCAGTGAATTTTATCTTGCAATGACTTTTAATTTAATTTCAGTTTCAGTTCAGGGACTACCCTAAAGATTTTGGTTTTCATGCAACAATTTTATTTAACATACAAGAAAAGTAAAGTACAGTGCATGTAAGTAAATTGCAGTAAATTGTAATAAAATAAAAGCGTACCTGGAGGGTCTTCTCGCATCCCAAGCTACACTTAAAACACATGTTAAGGCATTTAAACGTTTCAACAGATACCTAGGTAAAGCTCAGGAAAGGGTTTTGGTTGTCTACCAAATTCCTAATCCTATAACTAGTCATCTCCTATGACGTCTAGGTTCTTGGTTTGATTTTAAGGATGATTTTCTTCATCAAAGAACAATTAAATTCATTTGTTCTTCTAAAACATCCCGTCATATTGAGGAAGTGCTTAGGACGAGTCCTAAACATCTTTTCAATATTTCTGGGATTGTTTTGAGTCCAAGTAAATTTAATTGCACATGTGAATTAATCATCTAGGAGTTTAGTTAAACTTTTTTTCTTGCTCAGTGAACTTAGGTATTTGATTACCTGATGAATGAAGTGACATCTCACTTAATACTCTATTTAAGAGTTATAATTATTAAAGCCTTTAAGGGCAAGTTGGTTTATCGAGAATTTTAAAAATAATTAATTAAAAGTTTGAGTTAATGGTTTAAAGTGTTTTAATTTATTTATGAGGTTTTAATTAATAATTTTATTTTTGGAATAGTGTTCAAATTATTTTTAGATTTAAATCTTTACATTTTCAATTATCTTGGTATTTCAAATCGATGTTCATGTTTTTAAATTTACTTAAATTATTGATATGTTTTAATTTAACTCTTAATGATTTCATTTAGGTTTGTTGTTAAATGATTTTAATTTAATTTAATTCAATTTGATTTTAATTTAATTTAAATTTACTTTAATTTAATTTTAATTTAATTTTAATTTAATTTTAATTTAATTTTAATTTAATTTTATTTAATTTTAATTTAATTTTAATTTAATTTTAATTTTATTTTATTTTATTTTAATTTAATTTAATTTTAGTTTAATTTTGATTTTAATTTTAATTTTAATTAAACTTTAATTTTTAATTTAATTATAATTTTTAATTTAATTATAATTTATAATTTAATTTTAATTTATTTTTAATTTAATTTTTATTTAATTTAAATTTAATTTAAATTTAATTTAATTTTATATAATTTTAATTTTAGTTTAATTTTAATTTTAATTTTAATTGTTAATTTGGATTATTATTTTAGTTCTTAATTAGGAACTAAATATTATTAAAGTGATTTATTTAGAGATTTTTAAATTAAAGAATAAATATCCTCTTAATAATATCCCTATTTTAATAATCCAAATTTAAATATATTCTTTCAAAAATCTAAATCATTTAATTCATTAAAGTTTCATTTTTTGATATTTTCAAAGTTTTTAATGGGTTTCTACCCCTTAATTTCAATCATCCAAGAGAAAATTAAAATCAAATATTTTACCCCCCCATTTTGATTAAACCTAAAGTTTTAATTAAGGGTTAAAATTTTCAATTACCTTTATGCCCTTTTAAGCTTATTTTTTTTCATAACTTACTAAATTGAGCTCAAATGAATTTGAAATTTTTTTATCACCTCACTCACATGTCAATTAAGACATTAGAGGACAAAATGTGATTTTTCTGAATTTAATTTATTTATATAATTATTTTTAGTAAAAAATAAGGGTTTTCAAAGAAAAATCAACAAAATGACCAAGAAAAGGTTTCTATCCTTAAGAAAATTATGCGATGTTTCTAATGACTAGAGGACCACTTGGACCAATTTTGGTGATTTTTTGAATTATATTTTATTTATTATAATTATTTTGAGTTTTAGAGTATTAATTAATTATAAAATAAAATTAAAGTTGAAAAATGGATTTTATATTTTTTCTAAATCTCTCTAACCCCAAGTAGTTCAGAGGAACAAATTTTATAACTTTCTGACTTTTCTTTGATTTATTAGAATTATTTTAGTGAAAAAGCCTAAAAACTTATTTTTTAATATTAAAAATAACATTAAGCTTTTAAAATTCAATATCTTACCCTAGGGACTTAGGAAAAATATTTTGTTTGTTCCTAAGTGATTAGGAGTCAAAATGTGACATTTTTATGATTTTTAATATTTTTATGATTTTTATTATTTTTTAATTATTAAAGTATTAAAATATTGTGAAAAATCAACTTTTTTAGAAAATTCCAATTTTAATTTTCCTGAACTCCCCTGATATTAGAGAAGCTCTAAAATCATTTTTGTCAATTTTTGGAAAGTATTTTTGGAGTTATGAATTTTTAAAGTTCTATTTTGCTTATGAGGTTTAATCAACCCATTTGGTGGGGCTAATCAAGTCCAATTAGTTTCAAAATTTTATGTAAGGTTCCTCTGACCCTAAAGAGGAATGAAGAATTATTTTTAAGTCAATTTGATGTGTGATTAACCCTAATTAAATCAAATTTAATTTTAGGATTTTAGGCCAATTAAGGTTATTATGTATGAATTAACTCAAAATATATTTTTCATAGGGTCCTCTAGTCCTAAGAAACATCACCAAATTTTTCTAGATTTTATTTTTTTACAATATGCTAATTATTAGAATTAAAATACCTAAAACAGTGACATGAAATTGAAAATTCAATAACTTTTCACAGAGATGGCCTCTGACCTTGAAACATTCAGGAAATGTTCCCAATATCAGAGGCTTCAAAAGCCCTATGGTCTCATGCCATGGTGAATTGTCTATGCAAATGAAGAATCAAAATACTAAAAACAGTAAATAAATTATTAAAAATGAAATACTCATCCAATTAACTTGATTTCTTTTCCACATTATTCTCCTCTGTTCACTGAGCTAGAGGGTATTTTTATTTTATTTTTGTGATTTTTCTATACAAAGATCTGAATTTTTTGAAGTTTTGTTATTTAAATAATTCAAATAATAACCTAATTTCCTACTTATCCATGCGGCACCGCATCAACCTACGGCAGATCGAAAGCCCACGCATCGCACTGTGATTTGGCGCCGCCATCTGACTCAGCTCTCCAGGGGCCCGCGGTTCACGTACCATTGCGCTATCTGGCTTGATCTAGACCGTCCGCTCGATACAAGCGCGATCCAACGGTTCCTGGTCATTGTCTACGACTGGTGTGCACTCGTGACCGTCAACACTAAAACCCTAAGATCTCACTAGATTCTCAATGGATTTTCGTGTTCTTATGCTCTATGGATTCATCTTGAAACGACGAACACATCCATACGATTTATAGGCTATGAAATTAACCTAAAAAATGGAGAATCGCTGGAAGCTCAAGAGGAAGAGTGAGTTCACACCTTTCCCTAGAGAAGTGAAGCTTCGATCTGAGAGTTGTGTCACCTTTGATTGAGTCTAGGCAAGCTCCAGATGAAGTCTCTGGCTCTGGGGAATTGTCCAAGTATGAAAGTGACCAAGGCCGATCACAAAGCTTGGAGGCTGGAAGCAAAGTCTGGCCTGGTGAGGGGGCTTTTACTGGGGAACTTCTTCTCTTGGTCTGGTAAAGGTGTAGGACCAATCAATTTGGAGATTGGCTCACTGTGGTGAAGTGTCCTGTTTTTTGGGAGGATTTTCAACTCAGAAATTGAGCTCTGTTAATGGGGCTTAAGGCAAAGGAAAACTGGGGATCAACTGCTCTAGGTTAGAAGAAGGTCCTGGAGTAATTTTGGCAGAGTTTCCTTAAGCTCTGGTTCATCACTTTTATTTGGCCGAGAGGTGAGTGGGTTTAAATAGAGGTGGCTGGAGCGCCTCCCAGGGGGGTTTAATGGCTTGGATCCACTGCTCAGGGCAAGGGAAGAACAGCTATAATGGCCATTGGGCATGGGACAGCTCAGCTAATTCAAATTGAATTTTTGATTCAAATTGAGCCTCTCGGCCTAGTGGTTTTCGGTGGCTGTGGTTGCTGGCCTGCCAGGCATGGGTCACTCTCAAGGTCAGGGAGGTCAGTGCTTGAGTTTGGTGCCAACAATTGGCTTTGGACATGTGTAAAGGAGTTGGATTGAAATAGCATTGGGGGAAGCTTATTTTGGGCTTATTTTGGTCAACTCATGCAAATGGGTTTGGTTCACCCTCCCATGACCTGGTTTGGGCTAAGGGAAAGTCATTTGGTTCAGCTTGATTGGAGTGGTGAAGACTCCATCCATGGTGAGGTGGCTAAGCATGGTTTAGAGTGTGACATAAATATGGTTAAAAGGGCTTAATAAAGGATTATGAAAGAATCCCATCTTCTTGCCATTAATGTCTTGGTGAGGTGGAAAGTGGCCTCCATGGCTTCCATGTGGCTTGTACATGGCTCAATGGCTCACATTTGGCTTGGAAAAAGTTTGGTCAATTTCATAAAAATGGATTTTAAGGATTTTAGATATTTTGGTGGAAATTTGGATGAAGCTTCATTTAGAATTATTTTATCATTGGTTTAGGACTTAGGGATGATTTTAATAGAATGCATGATGAAGAAGAGTGTCATATGGACTTTGGATGAATTTTTGGGCTTTTGGATTTGGTGGAAGTGGGCTTTTAGAATGGTTTAAGAAAGTGGGTCTTTAGGTTTGAAAAAAAATTGGTGGATGGAAATTTTGTGAAGGATCATGCCAAATAAATGTTGCAATTGGTTTAGGCATGTGTCATGAATGGTTTGGAACAAGTTTAAAGTGATTTTGAATTGAATTGGGTTTAATGTGGGGTCTTTTGGTAAAGGGGCCAAGGTGGACCAAATTGGACTAACTTGGTTTAAGGTTGCCCGAAAGTTGGTTTTGATGTAAAATTAATGTTGAGAAATGTTCATGGGAGTGTCACAATGAGTTTCCAACTTTGGTTGGGCTCTAATTTTGGGATTTGAGCCCATTTAGGTTAGGCTTGGGCTTAGGTCAATTTAAGGGAGTTTGGTTTTGGATTAGGTTTGGGTGGAGTTTAGGTTCAAATTTTTGGCAAATCAAGTTATTGTTTTGTTTATGGGGATGTTAGGAAGGCTTTATAAAAGATTTGGGGCAAATTGGAGTTGAATTGGATGGGTTTGAGCTAGGTTTACGTCATGGGCCAAAATTGGGCCTTAGGCTTCAAATTGAAATTGGGCTCAAATGTCAATCAAATTGGACTTGGATTTGGTCTAAATTGATATTGGGGATGTTGATTTGAAGTTTAGAATTGTATTGGACCAAAATTGAGGTCAATTGGGGTGGTTTGGTTTGACATTGGGTTCACTTGGGTTTAAAATGGGTCAAATTGGGGGTATTGGAAAAAGTGGGGTAAATTGGCAAAATTAGCCCATGGTCTAGTTAAACAAAATGAAATTAGGAATATTTGAGATTTTCTAGATTTTTTTGGGAATTTTCTGAATTTTTAAATTTTTGGGCTAAGAAGGGCATTTTGGGTATTTGGAGGGTATTGGGGGGTACTTTTGGAATTTTTGGTATTTTTGGCTATAGATGATCAATTTGAGTTGGGGAAATTTTTAGGATTGATTTTGAGGAATTTTGGGTAATTTAGGTGATTTTGTAAATTTTGGGTAGTTTCAAGGGCTCTGGTAGGTTTAGTAGGTGTAGGGCCCCGGAGGTCAAAAATTGAAATTTTGGAAAAATGAAGATTGATCAAATTTGAGTAAAATGGAATCACTTTGGTTGAGCCATGAAGCCATATGAAGCCCATATGATCCATGAGAGGACTCATTTGAGGCATTCAATATGTTGTTCCTAACCCTCTTACCCAGGGGCTTAGGGGTTAAGGACCATCCATATGAATTACCTACATGAGTCAGGAAGTCAAGTTGGGTGAGAATGTGGTTTTAAGACATGGATGTGTGTGAGAGTGTAGTGTATGTGCATGTCAACCCTCACCAGACCATGCCACCCAGGGTATTCCTAAGGCTAAAAAAAAAGTCCTATAGGGAACTCATCCTTTAAACCTCCCCCTCTAGGTGATTAGGGGTCTACAATCAAGCTTGTGGGGTTTGCATGGAGTCAAGAGGTGTTTGAATTTCTAAAGGGTGGGTTCCACTTCTAATCCTCTAAGATTATTCAAAGGAAAAGCCTAAGGCTAGATCCTAAGTACTAAGGAGTGAGAAAAGAAGAGACCTCATCAAAAATGAGGTCAACAGATGGACCCCCAATAGGTGTGGTGTGTTAACCAAGCACACCGCGCGTATTGGCGTTGACCAAAGAGATCAACAAAACCAACACAGATGTCCAAGTGACAAACTTAGGATGAAGTAGAAGAATCTCCACTGGGGAGTATCAGATATGTTTCCAAGACCGGAGATTCCTGAACTCTCGTTGGGGAAAAGAAAAGGAGGTGAACTCCAAGTCACAAGATCTGGGGAATTCGATTTAGATTTCAGTTTTACTTTTAAATTTCAAGTTTCAATGTGTGAGTTTGGATTTCGATTGAAGTTTAATTTAAAATCGATTCAAGGAAATTTTGAATTTGAAATTTAGATTTGAAATGAGAATTGAAACCTAGATTTCAACCTCCGGATTGCGAAGAGAACTGGAATTTAGGTACCAGCCTCGGAGTGAGAATTAGAGTTTAAGTATCAATGAAAAAAGGATGAGTATCAAAATTTAGTTACTGATCTCGAAATGAGAGTCGGAATTTAGGTACCGACCTCACAAAGGAAGAGAATCAGATTTTAGGTATTGATCTCGAGCGTGTGAGATTTGAAATTTAAGTATCAAACCTGAAAGAGAATCGAAATTTAGGTATCGACCTCGAATGAGAGTCGGAATTTAGGTACCGACCTCGAAGGGAGAGAACTGGAATTTAGGTACCAGTCTAAATATTTAGAATTGAAATTTAGGTATCAATTCGAAAGAGAATCGAAATTTACGTATCGATCTCGAATGAGAGTCGGAATTTAGGTACCAGTCTCGAAACATAGAATTGAAATTTAGGTTTTAATTCGCAAGAGAATCAAAATTTAGGTATCGATCTTGAATAAGAGTCGGAATTTAGGTACCGACCTCGAAGGAAGAAAACTGGAATTTAGGTACCAGTCTCGAAAATTTAGAATTGAAATTTAGGTATCAATTCGAAAGAGAATCAAAATTTAGGTATCGATCTCGAATGAGAGTAGTAATTTAGGTACCGACCTTGAAGGAAGACAACTGGAATTTAGGTACCAGTCTCAAAAATTTAGAATTGAAATTTAGGTATCAATTCGTAAGAGAATCGAAATTTAGATATCGATCTCGAATGAGAGTCGGAATTTAGGTACCAAACTCTAAGGAAGTGAAATGAAATTTAGGTACCAGTCTCAGAAATTTAGAATTGAAATTTAGGTATCAATTCGAAAGAGAATCAAAATTTAGGTATCGATCTCGAAGGATGGGAATCAGAATTTAGGTATTGATCCCAGAATGAGAACTGGAATTTAGGTACCAGACTCGAGAGTTGAGAATTGAAATTTAAGTATCAATTTGAATGAGAATCGAAATTTAGGTCTCGATCTCGGAAAGAGAGTCGGAATTTAGGTACCGACCTCGAAATGAGAACTGGAATTTAGGTACCAGTCTCGAAAGTTTGAAAGAGGACTAGAAGTTAGGCTCTTGCCTCGAAGAGAACTGGAAGTTAGGCTCCAGTCTCGAAGATTTATCTTTATGAAGAGGGACCCAGTCTCATGCCATCAGAACCAAATCGAACAAAGTTCGTGGCACCGTGTCAATAGAACTAGTCAATTTTCTAAGACACAGAAGAAAGAGAATTGAAAGGAGATGGTAAATGTACCAAGGTGAAAAGACATGACTTAGAAATAAGTCGAAGAAAATATTCAAAATTCAAAAGAGTTTCAAATAGATTTTGATTGAGAGAAGAATTGAAAGGTTCGAATCAGAGGATTCAGATCGGAATTCAATTTGAGATTTTGATTCGTTTTGTTTGTCCTTTAACGATCCCATTTTTTTATTTTTGTTGTTTATTTAATGTTCATGTGAATTTTGAAGTTCATTTTAATATTCAGATTTTTTTTAAAGAAGAATTCTCATTCATTTTCTTTTCTTTTCTATTCTTCGTTCAAAGTTCATTTAACTCTAATGGCATTTCCCAGTCAATTTATATAAAAAGAGGTGAAGGAAAAATATGACGTAGTCATTTTCATTCCAATTTGCTGAAAGTACATACAATTTGATCTAGTCATGATGACGTTTTCCTCAGAAATTTTATGTCTCATACAATCCATGTAAATCTAAAATGGATTGTGTAAGATTCTTGTTGATCTATCCAAAAGCATCTATCAAAAATCCATGTCTGAATAGTAAGAAACATGGTTAATAACATCACCTTCCAAGCCACCCTTGGCAGGAGTTCCACAAGGATGTGCATTAGAGGTGTGTTATTTCCCATGTAACACACAGCTCGTAGGGCCGGAGACTCTCCAATTCTAGATCTGGCTGAAAGTGGTAAGGCATTTTTCTGTCGTCTATTCTTCTAAAAGTAACTTAGATTCGCTCCACAAGCACTCCTGGAATGCAATGCTTCGCAACGTCTGCTCCGTTTCCTTTTAACACCAGGACGGAATCTACCGGTAGAGGTATCTCCAACGGCCCTCGAAACTCACTGGGGCCTGCAATCCGGAGGTCATATCCGAACATGATGTTGCACTGGTTGACGAATGACACTATGCAGAAGGGTCTAACAAAGTCATGATGGTCTATATGCGGAGGTATGCAGTCGCCTTCCTTGTAGATGTTGATAATGCAGCTGTTGGATATGCAATCTGCAGGCAGTACCCTCCATGTTATCATCCTTTTCACCATTCTCTTGATGATTCTTGGCATTGGATCCACCTTACTGCGACGGAGTATCCCTGGTGGATTTGCTTTTCTTTCTATGGCAAAATTGTAGCAACATCCGCATTAGATTGTAACTCTTCACTTCCCCGACATCCATCTTCAGGGTTCTGAATATGTCTTTTCTCTCAGGAGGCCAGCACGACCCATTTTCTGTAATTCAAGGATGCAATCTACAATTTGTTGTTGCTCATAATTTGAGAAAACATCTGTATGTAGCTCGAGGCCTTCCAATATGTTGACCCTCTTGCCTCCAATTCTTTCAAAATATTCAAAGGTTTTCTTCTCAACTAATTGCATTTTCTCCAGCTCGTATTCCGGTATTATCTGAAGTCCTCTGTGTCTAGTAACATACTGCGGGATGTATGGCTCAACCCCAGCACGTTCTTCTGCATGTCTCGGCTCCCCAGGGATAGTCTCCGTAGGGACATCCTCCGGGGTTGCTTTTGCAACAAGAATCTTTGGATCCTGTACGTATGCTCGGCGTCGAGGTACAGACTCTATTTCTGCTTTTCTTGGTAGTTCTTTTATCTATTCCGACCTTCTTGGAATTGACTTTCTTCTTTCTGGTTCCTGACGAACCGGTCTCCTTGGAGCATTTGTACTAACAATATCCACTATTTGTTCATGTTGATCTTCTGCTAACTTGGTCAACATTTTGCGAATGCGAAGATTCTTATTTCTTCGCTGGGTAGCAGTGAGAGTAGCTCTCCTTACCCCTTGAATTTCTGCAGGCGCGGTGCTGACAAGCCTACCCTCTGTTGTGGCAACCATGGACTTAACTTTCTTATCTTCTCTGATTGCATGCGCAGCGTTTGCTTTTCTTTTCTTGTTGCTAGATTGGCGGCTCTGGCCACCCATTTTCATCACTGTCTTGCTGTGAAGTTCTTCTCAATCAACTGGGATCCAATCATTTTCTTCATATTGTAAGCCGGCTAGTGTGAAGTTTGAGTCAATCTCTATCACTGCTCCATCCCTCACCATCTTTTCATCAAGTGCTAGACTCACGCCATTTCTAAAGTTTAGAACCAACCGCCCTTTCGACATTTCCCTGCGAAAAAATAAGGAAACGATCAGGGGCTGTACTAAGAACAAGAACTATAAGAAAAACACTTAAAAATTCTTATTCACTTCTTTTAAATTTAAAGGAAGAAGGAAGAGATGAGGAAATATCAGGAATGGATGGATTTAAGAGAAAAAGTTGATATTTTATTATTATGATTTCCCATGTTTTCTTTTTAACATTTTTGTTGATGAGATTTTCTTTTATCATCCATTTTATTTTGTTTTGGGTTCGGACCCAGTCACAAAGTGATTACTTCACCCGTGTTTCTAGGGATAAGATTCTATTTTAGAGGCCACCCTTCGAAACATCAAGTCGCGTAATACTTCTTTAAATATCGTCCATTGATTGGAAGCATGGGTCGTTCTCCGCGGCAATTCACCAGTTGGTAGGAACCTCCTGAGTAGACTGTCTCGACCACGAATAGCGCTTCCCATGTTGGTTCAAATTTACCACCTATCTTGCGATGTGCAAGAATAGGTCTTCTGAGAACAAGAACTAAGTCACTGACTTTGAAAGTTCTTGGGCGGACCAGTTTATCATGGGCCTGGATAATTTTGGCTTGAAACAGTTCCAAATTCTACTGTGCGGAAAGTCTTTTTCCTTCCAAGCTTTCCAGCTCTTCTAGTCGTAGTCTGGCATTTTCTTCTGTAGTGATCTTTTCTGCAACTGCAATTCGGAGTGACAGAAGCTGAACTTCCAGGGGCAAGATGGCCTCGGACCCGTACACTAAAGCGTAAGGCGTAGGCCGAGTAGGAGTCCTAAAAGTCGTCCTGTAGGCCCATAAGGCTTCTAACAACTTCTCGTGCCAATTTCTCTTGTTGTCGTCCAAAGTTTTCTTTAAAATTTGAACGAGAGTTTTATTAAAAGCCTCGGCCAAACCGTTTGCTCTTGGGTAGTAGATCATTGAGTATTGCCAATCGATCCCGTGTTTTCTGACAAAATTGTTGATCTTTATACTTTTGAATGCATACCCATTATCTGAAATGATCCTGCGCAGTACCCCAAAACAGTAGACAACTTGGTTCTTGAAAATTTGTAGCACGTGGTGTGCCTTCACTTCTCTGAGTGGTATAGCTTCTGCCCATTTTGAAAAGTAGTCTGTAGCTGCTAGAATAAAGCGTTGTCCTCTTGAAGGAGGTGGTTCTATCAGACCCACTATATCTGTGCCCCAACACTCAAATGGCCACGACGCGATTGTTGTATGTAGCACATTTGGAGGTTCATGTAGAACCACTCCATGCACTTGGCACTAATGACAACTTTTTGCAACTTTCATACAGTCGGTCATCATTGAGGGCTAGTAGTACCCTAGTCTTTTAATCTTCAATTTCATTTTCAGACCCGACTGATGAGCGCCACAAAGTCCTGAATGTACTTCTTTAACGATTTCACGAGCCTCGGACCCGCTCAGGCATCTTAGCCACGTCTGATTAAAAGACCTTTTGTATAATGTATTATTTATTAATGCGTAAGACAAAGTTCTTTTCTTGATTTGATGGGCTAACGACTTATCGTCCGGTAGGTTTCCTGTCTACATGTATTCTATGAATGGCTGCTGCCAATCTTCTGTATTTTCTGTCACTGCTGTAATTGTTTCTTCTGCTTTTTCTATTGATTTGTGTATTGTATCCATGTCGAGCTGTGATAGGATCTGTCATCCTTGAACTCACACTTCAACTGACTCATCCTGTAAGTAGGCAAATTCCTTTGCGAGGCGGGCTAACGCATCGGCGAGAGCATTTTCTTTTCTGGGAATCTTGTAGATTGTTACATTTGGGATTTGTTCCAACAATTTCATGGCGTACCGAAAGTACTGTTCGAGTCTTGGCTTTAAAATTTTGTACTGTCCGGCGACCTGTTGAATGATCAACTGAGAATCTCCGAGATGTTGATGTCCTTTATTCCCATCTGAATGGTTAATTCCAGTCCAGTTATAAGGGCTTCGTATTCTGCCTCATTGTTTGTACACGGTTCTGTTAAGTGGTAGGAGTATCTTAACATCCCCCGCTCCGGTGTTATAAAGATTAGTCTGATTCCTGCCTTATCGGGCACTATCTTTTGCAATTCTTTGTTCTTTTGTGCTGAGGACGCTCCGTCGAAGTACAATTCCCAACGTCGATCATCAGGGTCTTCTAGGCTCATTATCTGCTCGTCAGGCAAATCATCATTGAGAGGCGAATCTGCCGGTAAAGGGTGTGCTGCAAGGAAGTCAGCTAGGACTTGTCCCTTTACGGTGCGAAGAGGAACGAAAGTTATGTCGAATTGCAATAGTATCATCGACCACCTGGCAAGTCTGCCAGAAAGCGTCGGTCGGGTCATCAACTATTGCAACGTATTAACTCTAAAAATAAGGTTGACCGTATGAGAAAGCATGTAATGCCTCAGCTTTTGAGCGACGAAGATCAGGGCTAAACAATGTTTCTTAATCGGAGGATACTTTACTTCCGTCAGGATTTGGCAACGGCTTAAGTAGTAGAGAGCATTTTCTTTTCCCTCATCATTGACATGTGCTAGCAGGGCTCCAAGGGAGTCGTCTAGAGCCGCGGTATAAAGTATCAACGGTCTACCAGAGACTAGGGCTGCTAAGATAGGAGGTGTCATTAAATATTGCTTAACGTCATTGAAAGCCCGCTAGCATTTCTCATCCAAAATAATTTGGCGTCCTTTTTAACTAATGCCGAGAAGGGCTGGCACCTACCTGACAAGTTCGAGATAAAGCGACGAAGATATGCCAACTTCCCTTGAAAGGATCGTAGTTGTTTCAAAGTTTATGGAGGAGGCATTTCCAAAATAGCTTTAATCTTTTCCGGATCGATTTCAATTCCGTGGTGTCGGACAACAAACCCTAAGAATTTCCCGGAGGTGACGCCGAAGGCGCATTTTAAGTGATTCATCTTAAGGTTAATTGTCTTAGTCGCTCGAAAACAATTCTCAAATCATAAAGGTTATCTTCTTTCAGTTTACTTTTGATGACCACATCATCAACGTAGCACTCGACTTGGTTGTAAATGAGGTCATAAAAAATCTTCGTCATCACTCTTTGGTATGTTGCTCCTGCGTTCTTTAGTCCGAATGGCATTACTGTGTAGCAATACACTCCAATCGGCGTTCTGAATGTCGTAAGCATTTCGTCTTCTAATGCCATCTTTATCTGGTTGTATCCCGAAGATCCATCCATGAAAGAGAAGATTTCATGTGTTGAAGCAATATCGATCATCAGTTCTGGGAATGGTAGTGAAAATTCATCCTTTGGACATGCTTTATTTAAATCTCTGAAGTCTACGCAGATTCTGATCTAACCATTCTTCTTTCTGACTGGTACCATGTTGGCTAACCAAGTAGGGTATTGTTCTTCACGGACAAATTTAGCGTCTATTAGCTTTTTAACTTCGGTTATTACTTGTTGCTCAATTTCTAGACGTGTTCTTCTGGGAGCTTGTCTGACTGGAATGGAAGTAGGATCCACTCCTAGCCTGTGAACTGTGACTTCTGGAGCTAATCCTGGCATTTCATCGTAGCTCCAAGAAAAACAGTCCTTGAATTCCTTTAGTAGCTTGATTATTTCCTCAGAGTCTTCTTTATTGAGTAAGGAGCTAACAAAGGTAGGCCTAGGCTCTTCGCTAGTACCTAAGTTAACTTCCATTAACTCGTCTATTGTAGATTTGATTTCTTCTTTGAATTCTGGTGGAGCGTCTCCGATTTGCAGATCTTCAAGATCTTTTGAGGCTTCCAAGCAGTGTTCATTAGGCTCGCAAGCGACAACCAATAAAAATCCCGTATCATCAACTGATCCTACTGTGCCGAATCCAAGACCATGTTTTGAATCTGGAGGCCGACCAACATTATTCCATAATTTCTTAAAATGTTGTGATCGGCCTTTTGTCCATTGTCGAGGTAAGACACTACGTTGAATTAGATTTTGAACACAGGGAGAGTACGACTAAAAAGGTAATTCCATTAATTCAGATGAAGTAACATCTTCAAATTGTACATCTTTTTCAGTATTGGAAGAACAAGCACCACGGTAAAACTTGATTGGTTTAGTACCACCACCATGTATTTCCTTGACCACCATACCCTCGATCTTATTAGAATGGATCGGGGTAAGGGTCATAGTATGTACATAATAGTTAATCTTCTCGTACATTGATTTATATTCTTCATTCTTTTCATCTTCGAGAGAGATCTTGAACTATGGTTTCTTCTGATCTATTGTTGATGCTTCTTTCTTGATTTCTTCTTCTTCTTCAGAGCTATTCTCCTAAACAACATCGATGACCAGTTTCTTCTGTCCAGCTGTTCCAACATTTCTTCCACGTCCTCGTCCCCGGCCTCGACCTCAGGTGCGAGTTTTGGAGAATTCTTCACCATCTCGCCGTAAGGGAGTGGTGAGTAACTTTTAGACCAGAACTTCAGGTTCTTCATCATCTCGAATGTCTTTTGCTTCATTTAGTATGGTTTTTCTGGAAAAGATTGTTTTCTTCGGGGGCATGTAGTAGCCCGCATCTTCATGAATTCCAATCTCGTGTACGGAGAATGATTGCAAGTCACCTTTGATACACTGTTCCCTCCTTCGTAATACTTTATGCACTGGTGCAGAGATGACGGTACCATCCGGTTTTCATGGATCCATGGCCGACCCAATAGAGCGTTAAACGATGTCTCAGAATCAATTTTGTGGAATTTTGCGGTTGTCTTTGCTAAATCGCCGATCTTCATTAGTAATGTTATCGATCCATGAGCTCTTTCTCCTTTTTTATTGAATCCTCTTAATAGCATCTTATCTGCTTCAAGCTCGCGAGCATCAATTTCCAAATATGCTAGCGTCCGAAGATTCATTATTTTGATTGATGCTCCCAGATCAACCAACACTCTGGAGAGCGTAAACTTTCCAATAATTACTGAAATGTATAATGGTCGGTTGTGATCTGCTGTTCCCAGTAATAGATCATTGTCCATGAAGGTAACACCTCGCTGTTCTTTTAACGAGCAAACCTCGTCGAAGGAATTACCGGCCATTTGAGTTAAACAAATGTTTAGATCAAGTAAAGCCTTGATCAGAGCCTCCCTCATCTCCTTTGACAGGATCAGAGCATCGTATATACTTAGTTTTGCTGGTCGCTTCCTAAGATGGGCTAGCACGTTGTAGTCTACTTTATTACCATGTTCCTCAGTCTCTTCCCAAATAGGCAATTCTTATGCTGGGGTTGGCTCTTCCTGAGCAACCACCTGCTTTCCTTTATCCTTTAGACCCATTCTCGGGGGTAGAACTTTTCCACTTCTTAAATTTACTTCAGTTATTTCTTTTGAATTTGGTGTTGAATCTGCCGGTGTATCCTCTTAAATTGGAACAACTAGATCTTTTGAAGTTGCTTCGGTGTCTGATGGTTCTGATTCTATCGTGATCGGAGCCCCTCGGAATTCATAAATGGACTCGTTGCTTGTCGAGCTTTTGTAGCCTCCTTTGTGAACATCTTCTTCGTCGTGTTCGTCGAGGTTATGTTTGATTTATGAATCATTATTTGTATTGGAATCGAGATCTGGATTAAGCCGGTTGTCGCTAGTTACGTAATCATTAGAAACAGTTAAAAAGTAGCCAATGTCATAACCCTTATCATTATAAGATCCTGCTGGAGCGAGCAGATAATCATACAGAGTCAGGAGTTAGAGGGATTTCTTCCCCGAATCGGAAATAACCATCCTAGGATAAGCAGCCCCTAGTCTACTCTTCGGAGCCTCGGTCTTCTTTTCTTCCAAAATCTTCTCCTCCTTTTGGGGCGGTTCTTTAATCGCAAATGATAGTGCCAGCTCGACAGGCTTCAAACTCTGAGTTGAAGCGTGTACCAAAGCGGTTTGGATGTGATCCAAAATTTTCTTCGATGATCTTGTCCAAACGGTACTCCATCCATCATCAGTTGTGTACGGGTTTATCGTAACAATGGGATCCATTGAAATAACATTGACGGAACCTCCTTTCTGGGGTTCTTTCATGTATTTCTTTGGGATCATTATGTTCCCTTTCCGGAGATTGTCATCAAGCCAACTCTTGAAAGTGATGCAATCCTCTATCTTATGTCCGAGCTTCTGGTGGTAAGGGCAATAGTTCGGATGATCTTTCTTATTGACTTCCTCCGGCTTCTTGGGCTCTGGCAGCTGAAAATCCGGTGTCTTCATTAAACTGCGGAACATCTTCACTACTGCTTCAGTTTTGAATGGACATTCTTTATTTAGAAGTTCTCTTAAGGTACGCGATGAACGAGGTGGTTGTTCATAATGTTGAGGCTACTGGTAGCTCAGACGAGGTTGTTGATAGCCTTGCTGAGGTTGTTGATAGCCCTGCTGATGTTGCTGATAAGTCCGTTGTGGTAGTTGATAACTAGGCTGTGGCCGCTCTGACTGTATCTGAACCGGCTGCTTGCCCTTATCTACTGCCGCGACGATTCCAGATTTCTTTTCGAATGTTTTCAAGGGTTTCTGCTTATCGGTCTTGTCCACGAAACTTAACTGCCATGCCTCTTCTTGAAAACTCCCGGCCTTGCTAAGCAACTTCTCAAAGGTCTTGATTGTAAATCCTTTAAGGAGAAGTGCTACCGGGCCATGAATACTTTTAAGTAGGATGCCGACTACATGTTGTTCTTGAAGCTGTGGTTCACACTTCATGCTTAAGTTTCTCCATTGAAATATTTAATCCTCTAAAGTCTCGTTCGGCTTTTGTTGCTTCACCACTAGATCACCGATAGTGATGTGGTGCTGAGCCCCGACAAATCATTTAGTGAAGAGATTCTCTAGTTCTGAAAAGGTCTTTACTGAACCGTTCTGCAATTCTACGTACCAGTCGAAGGAAATCCCTGATAAACTGCTGACGAACTGTCGGAAGAGTTAAGCGTCACTCCCACCGGCATTGCAGCAACTAGCACGAAAATGTGCAACATGTTGTCGGTGGTTTCCTGTTCCAACAAAAGTCATAAACAGAGGTGGTACGAAGCCTTTCGCGTATTGGACTGCTGTCGGCATATTTTTAGGTTGTGTGTTTTATTTTGAAAAGGGGGGTCGCCTAACAGAAGCTGTCGGCGAATTTTTAATTTAATTAAAATAAATAATTTGAAAAGTAGTATTTGATTTTGAAAATAATTTTAAATTTGAAGGTTTTAAGATATGAGATTAAACCGATCTCACGTCCCAAATAGTTTATATAAATGAGCACCGCACCACAAACCGTGTATCTATCCCTAAGGATAGACACACTGCTTGATGGTGGGGCTCGATTAAATAAACTAGAAGATTTGTGACATCCGTTTGGTCCGCGAACCAATTTTATAAGCCGACAAAATTCCCCGCTTAATATGAAAACATTAAACGGGGTTTATATTACTCGGGTTCTTTAAAATTCCCTATAAGGGCAAGCCCCTATAGTTAATTACATCTTAAGTGACGGGAATCACCTAAGAAAACTCTCGATAATAATCAATAATTCTGCTCTCAAGAATTTCAAAGTTTAAGTTTTCAAAGGATTGAATTTTGGAATTTCAATAAGGAATGGATCAAGTTTGGAACATTTTGTTTTGGGAATTCAAAGGAAGAAAAGTAGGAGAAATCACAGATTCGAAGTGAACTTCGGTGATTTCCCGACTATCCTATTGTTTGGCTTGGATTTAGGAAAAGTCCTAATGTTATTTAACATTTTAGTCTTGCCAATTTTAATTAATTAGGGCTTATATTTGTATGATAAAATCAAACAAATAGCCTCGAAGATGTGAGGGTTTATTGTCGTACCGGACGACTACCTCGGAATCCTAAGACCGGTTAGGGCTTAATTTACAAGGTAAATGCCTAACAAAAGGTTGAGGATTTATGTTGCACTAGGCAAACTACCTCGAAGTCCTATGGCTTTGTTATTTAGTTCTAGGAAAGTTTTGCTGATGTAGATTCAGGTTTTGCTGATGACGATGGCCGTGCTGCCCACCATGCTCCGAGCTCCTTGTTGTTGCAGAGGTTTAGTTTTAGAAATCATAAATCAGAGGATGAGAAAAGTGTTTTGGTTTAGAGAAGTCTTAATTTCCAAGTGTTTTTGTGTTTTAATTAAAACAAATCTTAAAGTTGATTATAACGACACCGGTTAAGATCCCACGGTTCCATCCTTCCGGCATCATTATTTTTATCGGATTCACTTAGTCCAGATGAATTTGCTAAACTCAACTGAATGAGTTCCACACTTTCATTTAGACTGTGGGAAATCCTGTTAGCAACACGTAGGTTACATCATCCGAGGTATTCCCGATCATCCAACGGGACGTTTTAATTTAGTTGTAATTGTAGTTTTGTGTTCTGTTTGTGATTAAATTTTGAGTTGTTTTATATTTTGAAATGTTGTGGCGGTGAATTTTATCTTGCAATGACTTTTTACTTAGTTTTGGTTTCAGTTTTAGGGACTATCCAAAAGGTGTGGGTTTTCATGCAACAGTTGTTTATCATGCAAGAAAAGTAAGTGCGATGCGATTAATGAAATTGCAATAATGTAAATTGCAAGAAAGTAGATTGCAATAAAATAAAAGCGTACCTGGAGGGTCTTCCCGTCATCCCAAGCTGCACTTAAAACATAATTAGAATATTTAAGCAAGTTCCTAGGTAAAGCTAAGGTAAGAGTTATGGTTTTCTACCAAGTTCCTAATCCTATAGCTAGTCATTTCCTATGACGTCTAGGTTCTTTGTGTTTTGGTTTGAGGACGATTTTCTTCATCAAAGAACAATTAAGTCCAATTGTTCTTATAAACATCCTATCATATTGAGAAAGTGTTTAAGAAGAATCTTAAACATCTTTTCAATATTGCTAGAATTGTTTTAAGTCCAAATGAATTTAATTATACAAATGAATTAATCGTCCGGGAATTCAAGTTTTGTTAACTTGCTCAGTGAACTAGGACATTTGAATATCTATGAGTGAAGTAACATTTCATTTAATGTTCTATTTAGGAGTTATGATGACTAAAGCATTTGAGGGTAAATTGGTGTTCAGATGGTTTGTGATTTAGTTTAATTTCAATTAATGAGTTTAAATTTGGAATAGTGTTCAAGTTGTTTTATATTTAATTTCTTTATGTCTTAGGTGATGTTATATTTAATTCAATTTAATTTAATTTAATTGAGTTTTAATTTAATTTAATTCAATATAGTTCAATTTAATTTGATTTGATGTTTAATTAATTTGATTTGATTTAGTTTTAATTTGATTTAATTTAATTTAATTTAATTTGATTTAATTTAATTTAATTTAATTTAATTATTTAATTTAATTTAATTTGATTTAATTTAATTTAGTTTAATTTAATTTGATTTAATTTGATTTAATTTAATTTAATTTGATTTAATTTAATTTAATTTAATCTTTAATTTAATTTAATTTTTTAATCTTAATTTAATTTAATTTAATTTGATTTAATAAATTTAATTTAATTTAATTTTAATTTAATTTTATTTTTAATTTTAATTGAAATTTTTAAAAGAGTTTAATAATTTAATTTTAGTTTAATGATTAAGTCTTTTAATATTTTAAATTTGAGTTATCATTTTAATTAAGAATTGAATATTAATGAGATAATTAATTTAGGGATTTTTAAATTAAAGAATAAATCTCTTCCTAATAATATCCCTATTTTAATAATTCCAATTTTATTATTCTTCCAAATTTAATCCATTATTTAATTAAAGTTTAATCATTTTAAAATTGCTTAATGGGTTTCTACCCTTTAATCATTTAAATTTCAATCATCCAAATCAGATTAGGATCAAATATTTTATTTATTAATTTTTTTATTAAACCTAAAGTTTTAATTAAGGATTAAAATTTTAATTACCACTTTACCCTTTAAGCTTAATAATTTCATAACTCACTAAATTGAACTCAAATGAACTTGAAATTTTTATGTGACTTTACTCATATGTCAATAAAGACATGAGAGGAGAAAATGTGATTTTTCTGTATTTAATTTATTTATATAATTATTTTTGGTAGAAAATAGAGATTTTCAAGGAAAATTTAATAACATGACCAAGGGAATTTTCTGTCCTTAAGAAAATTAGGGGACATTCCTAATGACCAGAGGATCACTTGGACCAATTTTGGTGATTTTTTGAATTATATTATTTTTATTATAATTATTTTAAGTTTTGGAGTGTTAATTAATTTAAAAATAAAATAAATGTTGAAAAATGAATTTTATATTTTTCAAAAATCTCTCTGATATCAAGGAAATCAGAGAAGAAAATTTTGCAATTTTCTGATTTTTCTATGATTTATTATAATTATTTTAGTGAAAATGCTAGAAAATAAATTTTTTTAATTTTAAAATTACCTTAAAGCTTTAAAATTTAATATCTCACTAAATAGACCTAAGAAAAATGTGGGATTTGTTCCTATGTGATTAAAATTCAAAATGTGACAATTTGGTGAATTTTATTATTTTTGTGATTTTTATTATTTTTTAATTATTAAAAATATTAAAATATTATTAAAAATCAACTTTTTTAGAAAATTGAAATTTTAATTTTCTTAGGTTCCCCTAATATCAGATAGGCTCCAAAACCAATTTGGTGAATTTTTGAAAGGTATTTAAAAGTTATGAATTTTTAAAGTTTAAAATGGCTAAGTGGCTTAATCAACCCAATTAGTGGGGCTAACCAAGTCCAATTGACCTCAAACTTTTATGGTGGATTCCTCTGATCCTAAAGGTCAGTGGAGAATTGATTTCAAGTCAATTTGATGCATGGTTAACTCTAATTAGTTAAAGACCTATCTTGGGTGTTTAAGCCAATTAGGGTTGTTTTAATTGAACTAAGTCAAAACCTATTTTTCCTAGGGTTCTCTGGTCATAAGAAACATCACCAAATTTTGCTAGAATTTATTTCACAACATGCTATTTATTGGAATTAAAATACTCAAAACAGCAACATGAACTTGAAAAATCAATAACTTTTTATAGGGATGGCCTCTGACTTTGGAAAATTCAGGGAATGTTCCCAAATTCAGAGGCTTCAAAAGCCCTATGGTCTCATGCCATGGTGAATTGTATACATGCAAGGAGAATTAAAAGTATGCAGAGAGTAAATAAATTATAAAAAATAAAATGCTTGATGAAATTAAATGATTTCTTTTCCACATTATTCTCCTCTCGTTCACCGAGCAAGAGGGTATTTTTATTTTATTTTTCCGATTTTTCTACACGAGTTATGAATTTTTGACGTTTAGGGAATTAAATAAATCAAAAAATACCCTAATTTTCTATTTATCCACGTGGCGCCAACTCATCCTCGGCATCTCCGAAACGCCGCGTGTCGCGCTCCCATTCTACGCCGCCACCTGAGTCAGCAGCCCGGGCCCCGCGGTTCTCGTACCGTCTCCTGGTCCGACGCCATCTGAGCCATTCGTCCACGCGTGTATTGAATGGACGGCATCCGTTCATCTTCCCCAAGCGTCCTCACCCGAGAGCCGTCCACACTAAATCCCTAAGATCTCACTCGAAACTCAATGGATTTTCATGTTCTTATGCTCTATGGATTCGTCTTGAAGAGACGAACACATCTATACGGCTATCATGCATTGAAATCAAAGCATTTGAAATGGAGAATCTCCAGAAGCTCGGGATGAAGAATTAGTTCATACCTTTGCTCAGAGAAGTGTGGCTTCGATCTGAGAGTTGTTGCACCTTCGATTGGATCCCAGCAAGCTTCAGATGAAGTCTCCTGGTCTGGTGAATTGTCTAGGTGTGATTTCGACCAAGCCCGATCACAAAGCTTGGAGGCCGGAGCAACCGGGTGGCCTCGGAGATGGGGCTTTTGCTCGGTGGACACCTTCCCTTGGTCCGGTGAAGCCGTAGAACCAATCAATTTGGGGATTGGCTCACTGTGGAGAAGTGTCCTGGTTTTGGGTGGAATTTCAGTTGGGAAATTGGATTTTATCAGTGGGGATTAGGGCAAATTGACACTGGGGATCAACTGATCTAAGGGTGGAGAAGGGTTTGGAACAATTTTGGCAGAGTTTCGGCAAGGTTTGTGTAACTCTCCTCCATGGCCGTGAGGGTGAGGGGTCTAAATAGGAGAGGCTGGAGAGCCTTCCAGGGGGAGTTGAGGCATGGGATCAGCTGCTTTGGTGAGGAGAAGAACAGCCATTGTGACCATTTGGCATGGGGCAGCTCAGCAAGTGGGAATTCCAAACTTTGGCTCCTCCCAAGGTCTCGGCCATGGTGTTTTCCGGCGATCCAGGCGGCTGGCCGGCAGGCATGGGTCACCCTCAGGTCCAGGTGGGTCAGGGTTGGAGGTTTGTGCAATCAATTGGCAATTGCCATGTGTAAAGGCTTTGAATTAAAATGGAATGGGGAGGGGGTCATTTTGGCCTTAATTTGGTCAACCCATTGGTTTGGGTTGGGTGCACCTCCCCATGGCCTCGATTTTGGGCCGAGAGGATCGGTTGGGTCGCCCAAGGGAGAGTGGTGTGGTCTCCATCCATGATGAGGTGGCTAAGCATGGTTTAGTGTGTGACATGCTTAAGGTAAAAAGGGGTTAAGGAGGATTAGGAAAGGGGCCCCTCCTTTTGCCATTAATGGCTTGATCACATGTCAAGCCTTTCATGGCTTCATGTGGCTTGTCCATGGCTTGCATGGCTCACCTTTGGCTTGGGAAAATGTTTGGTCAATTTCATGAAAATGGGTTTTAAGAATTTTTGGTAATTTGATGGAAATTTGTATGAAACTTGATTTGGAATAATTTGATGGTGAATTTAGGACTTAGGTAATGGATTTAATTAAGTGGATGACAAATGGAGATGTCATGTGGGCTTTAGGGTAGATTTTGGGCCTTTGGATGTGGTGAAGTGGGCTTTTAGGAAAGTTTAAGGGGAATGGGCTTTTTGATTTTAGGATGGGCATTTGGGTGAAGATTTTGTAAAGGAATTTGTCAAATAAATGTCATAATTGGTTTAGGGATGTTCTATGAAGGGCTTGGAGTCAATTTGGTGTGATTTGGAGTTGAATTGGTTTGAATTTGGGTTTATTTGGTAAGTGGGCCTATGTAGGTCCAAGTGGGCCAAGTTGGGCTAATGTTGGCTAGAGTTGAAATTGATGTAAAATCAATGTTGAGAAATGTTCATGGGAGTGTTTCAAAGAGGTTTTGACTTTGGTTGGGCTTTGATTTTGGGGTTTGGGCTCATTTGGGTTAGGTTTGGGTTTAGGTCAAAAATGGGCCTTTTAGCTTTGGGTTGAATTTGAGTAGGGTTTGGGTCTAAATTTTGGGCAAATCATGTTAGTGTTTTGCTTGTGGGAATGTTAAGAAAGATTTAGAAAAGATTTGGGGTTAATTGGAGTTGAATTGGGTGAGTTTGGGTTAGGTTTGGGTCATGGGTCCAAATTGGGCTTTAAGGCCAAAAGTGAGATTGGATCCAAATGTCAATCAAATTGGACTTGGATTTGGTCTAGATTGGTATTGGGGATGTTGAATTGAAGTTTAGAATTGAATTGGGCCAAAATTGGGGTCAATTGGGTAGGTTTGGTTTGACATTGGGTTCACTTAAGGTTAAAATAGGTCAAATTGGAGGTTTTGACAAAAGTGGGGTAAATTGACAAAATTGGCCCATGGTGTAGTTGGACAAAATGAAATTGGGAATATTTGAGATTTTCTGGAATTTTCTGGGAATTTTCTGAATTTTTGGATTTTTAGGTCAAGAGGGGTATTTTGGGTATTTGGAGGGTATTGGGAGGTTTTCTTGGAATTTTTGGTATTTTTGGGTATGGATGATCAATTTAAGTGATGTGGAAATGTTTGGGAATGATTTTGGAGAATTTTGGGTGATTTGGAAATTTTTGAGAATTTTGGGTAATTTCGAGGCTTTGGGTAGGTTAGGCGGGTGTAGGGTCCCGGGGGTCAAAAATTGAAAATTTGGGAAATTGAAGATTGGGTGGATGAAAGTGGAAATAAATCATTTTGGTTGAGCCATGAAGCCATATCAAGCCCACATGAGCCATGAAGGGACTCATTTGAGGCATTCACTATGTTGTTCCTAACCCTCTTAGCCAAGGGCTTAGGGGTTAAGGATCATCCATGTGAATTACCTACATGAGTCAGGAGGTCAAGTTAGGTATGGGTGTGGTTTTAGGAGGTATGTGGAGGTGTAGTGTGTAAGTGTAGTGTGTGTGTAAGTCAGCCCCTCACCAGACCAGGCCACCCAGGGCAGTCCTAAGGCCAGAGAGTCCTATAGGAACTCATCCTTTAAACTTCCACATTTGATTTCAACCTTCTAGGTGACTAGGGGTCTACAGTCAAGTTTGTGGAGTTTGCGGGGAGTTAAGAAGTGGTTTGAAATTCTAGAAGGTGGGTCCCAATTCTAGTCCTCTAAGATAGTCAAAGGAAAAGCCTAAGGCTAGATCCTAAGTACTGAAGAGAAGAAGAGAAGACCTCATCAAAAATGAGGTCAACAAATGGACCCCCAATAGGTGTGGTGAGCTGACGGAGCACACCGCGCGTATTGGCGTTGACCGAAACGATCAACAAAACCAACACAGACGTCCAAGTGACAAACTTAGGACGAAATGGAAAAGTTTCCGCTGGGGAGTAGCAAGTATATCTCTGAAATCGGAGATTCCTGAACTCTCGCTGGGGAAAGGAAAAGGAGGTGAATTCCAAATCACATGATCTGGGGAATTTCGATTTAGATTTTATTTTGTTTCAATTTAAGTTTTGATGTGTGAGTTTAGATTTTAGTTTGGAGTTTCAATTTAGATTGAAGTTTGTCAAGATTAATTTGAAGGATTTGATTTGAAATGAAAATTGGAATTCTGAGGTTTTAGATGTAACATCTTCGACCTCGAAAGAAAATTGAATTGATCAGATTGAATCATTGCAATGAGGAGAGATCTCAGAGCAATGCGGTGTTGGATGTAAAATCCTTAACCTCAAGAGTTTGATTTTGATGTATTTCATCGCAATAGGGAAAGAATCCTAAAGCAATGCAGTCTCGGATGTAAATTCTGAATGTCACTCCCAAATTATGAATGTCACTCCCAAATTATGCTTCTTTTCGTCGTAAAGTTTAGGACAAAAAAGAAAGAGTCCGAACACATTTTTGTTTATCTTAGTGTATTTGTGATTTTTTAAAAGAGATTGTTTATTAGGAGGTTCGTTTGTTAGAAATAAAATGATTAAAGGAAAAAGGGTTGTAGAAAAGGTAAAGGGTCTGATTTAGAATTGGAAAGGAAGAGAAAGTCTTATGTAAGACTTCTCGACTCGAAGGACAGCTCCTAAACTAACACCTATTGGGGGTCCACCCCACCTCAAAAAAGTGGTAAAAGGATCTCGGAACATCTCCATTTAGGTGTGTCTAAACAGTGGCTCCTAAATCCGAGAAGAGTTGGCTATACTCGTTCAAGACAGAAATGAACGGGGTATTCCAATGGAAGAATGGTAGTTTTGGTCCACTAGGGATATGGACACACTACCGATTTATGAAAGTAAAACCATCTAAGCAAAAATGGAGAGATGAACTAGTCCCCAGCAGAGTAGCCAGAATTTGTACGGCTTTTTCTTAGGTTGAGTGTTGTGTTTTTGAAAAGGGGTCGCCTACAGAAATTGTCGGCGAAATTTAAATTTTAAATTTAATTTAAATATATATATAATTTAGAAAGTAGTATTTGATTTTGAAAATAATTTTAAGTTTAGAAATTTTAAGATATGAAATCAAACCTATCTCACATCCCGAATAACTTATATAAACGTGCGCCGCACCACAAGCCGTGTATTTATCCAAATGAATAGACACACTGTTTGATGATGGGGCTCGATTAAATAAACTAGAAGATTTGTGACATCCGTTTGGTTTGCGAACCAATTTTTTAAGCCGACAAGTTCCCCTACTTAATATAAAGAAATTAAGCAGGATTTATATTACCTGGGTTCTTAAGGTTCCCTATAAGGGCAAGCCCCTATAGTTAATTACATCTTAAATGACGGGAATCATTTAAGAAAACTCTCGATAATGATCAGTGGTTTTGCTCTCAAGAATTTCAAAGTTTAAGGTTTTCAAAGGATTGAATTTTGGAGATTTCAATAAGGAATGGATCAAATTTGGAACAGTTATTTTCAGGAGTCCAAAGGAAGAGAAGTAGGAGAAGCTGAGGATCCAAGAGGAATCTTAGCAACTTCCCAAACTATCCTATTGTTTGGCTTCAATTTGGGGTTTAATTAATGTTGTAATTCTGTCAATTTTAGTTAATTAGGACTTATATTTGTTTGACATAATCAAATAAATTGCCTCGAAGATGTGAGGGTTTATGTCGTACCACATGACCACCTCGGAGTCCTAAGACCGGTTAGGGCTTAGTTTACATAACATGATTATGCAAATGCCTAACAAAAAAGTTGAGGATTTATGTTACGCTGGGCAAACTACCTCGAAGTCCTATGGCTTGGTTATTTAATTCTAAGGAAAGTTTTGTTGAAGTAGACTCAGGTTTTGTTGATGACGATGGTCGAGCTGCCCACCATGCTCCGTGCTCCTTGTTGTTGCAGAGGTTTAGTTTTAGAAGATAGAAATCATGAGACGATAGAAGTGTTTTGGTTTAGAGAAAATCTTAAAATCCAAGTGTTTTTAATATTTTAATTAAAATAAATCTTAAAGTTATTTAAACAGAACCGATTAAGATCCCACGGTTCCGTCATCCCGCACCGTTATTATCATCGAATTCACTTAGTCCAGATGAATTTGCCAAACTCAACTGAATGAGTTCCACACTTTCATTTAGACCTTGGGAAATCCCGTTAGCAACACGTGGGTTACATCATCCGAGGTATTCCTGATCATTCAACGAGACGTTTTAATTTAGTTGCAATTGTAGTTTTGTTGTTCTGTTTGTGATTAAATTTTGAGTTGTTTTATATTTTGAAATTTTGTGCCAGTGAATTTTATCTTGCAGTGACTTTTAATTTAGTTTTGGTTTCAGTTCAGGGACTACCCAAAAGGTTTTGGTTTTCATGCAACAGTTTTATTTAACATGCAAGAAAAGTAAATTACAGTGTATGTAAGTAAATTGCAGTAAATTGCAATAAAATAAAAGCGTACCTGAAGGGTCTTCCCGTCATCCCAAGCTACACTTAAAACACATGTTAAGGCATTTAAATATTTCAACAAGTACCTAGGTAAAGCTAAGGTAAGGGTTTTGGTTGTCTACCAAATTCCTAATCCTATTGTTAGTCATCTCCTATGACGTCTAGGTTGTTGGTTTGGTTTAAGGATGATTTTCTTCATCAAAGAACAATTAAATTCAATTGTTTTTCTAAAACATCCCGTCATATTGAGTAAGTGCTTAGGACGAGTCCTAAATATCTTTTCAATACTTCTGGGATCACTTTGAGTCCAAGTAAATTTAGTTGCACAGGTGAATTAATCATCTTGGAGTTTAGTTAAGCTTTGTCTCTTGCTCAGTGAACCTGGGTATTTGATTACCTCATGAATGAAGTGACATCTCACTTAATACTCTATTTAAGAGTTATAATAATTAAAGACTTTAAAGGCAAGTTGGGTTGTTGAGAATTTTAATCATTCTTAATTTAAAGTTTGAGTTAATGATTTAAAGTGATTTAATTTAATTATGAGGTTTTAATTAATAATTTTAAGTTTGGAATAGTGTTCAAATTAATTTAGATTTAATTTAAATCTTTACACTTTCAATTATCTTAGTATTTTAGATTGATGTTTATGTTTTAAATTTACTTAGGTAGAAAGAGGTGTTGAAATTATTGATATGTTTTCATTTAACTCTTAATGATTTGATTTTGGTTTGTTGTTAAGTGATTTTAATTTAATTTAATTTAATTTAATTTAATTTGATTTAATTTAATTTAATTTAATTTAATTTGATTTAATTTAATTTAATTTAATTTAATTTGATTTAATTTAATTTTAATTTAATTTTAATTTAATTTTAATTTAATTTTATTTTAATTTAATTTTAATTCAATTTAATTTTAGTTTCAATATTTTAAATTTAATTTAATTTAATTGTTAAGGTGTTAATTTAATTTAATTTAAACTTTAACTTGACTTAATTTAATTTAATTTAATTTAGCTCCAAGATTTTAAATTTAATTTTAATTATTGGACCATTTAACATTTTAAGCTTTAATTCATTTAAGGGTTATCTTCTTTTAGTTTTAAATTTTTTTAATTTGGATTATTATTTAAATTTTTAATTACGAACTAAATATTATTGAAGTGGTTTATTTAGGAATTTTTAAATTAAAGAATAAATATCCTCTTAATAATATCCCTATTATAATAATCCAAATTTTAAATATATTCTTTCCAAAATTTAAATTATTTAATTAATTAGAGTTTCATTTTGATATTTTTAAAGTGTTTAATGGGTTTCTACCCTTTTAGTTTCCCTAAGTTTCAATCATCCATGAGAAAATTAAAATCAAATATTTTACCCTCCATTTTGATTAAACCTAAAGTTTTAATTAAAGGTTAAAATTCTTTAATTACATTTATGCCCTTTTGGGCTTATTTATTTCATAACTCACTAAATTGAGCTCAAATGTATTTGAAATTTTTATGTCACCTCTCTCACATGTCAATTAAGACAATAGAGGAGAAAATGTGATTTTTCTGACTTTAATTTATTTATAAAATTATTTTTAGTAGAAAATTGGGGTTTTCAAAAAAAATTCAACAACACAACCAAGCTAAAGTTTCTATCCTTAAGAAAATTATGGGATGTTTTTAATGATCAGAGAACAACTTGGACCAATTTTTGTGATTTTTTTAATTATATTTTATTTTTTTTAATTATTTTGAATTTTAGAGTATTAATTAATTTTAAAATAAAATAAATATTGAAAAAAAGATTTTATATTTTTTTTAAATTTCTCTGACCTCAAGGAGTCTAAAGAAACAAATTTTATAATTTTCTGATTTTTCTTTGATTTGTTAGAATTATTTTAGTGAAAAAGGTTGAAAATTTATTTTTTTAATATTAAAAATTACATTAAGCCTTTAAAATTCAATATCTTATCCTAGGGACTTAGGAAAAATATTGGGTTTGTTCCTAAGTGATTAGAAGTCAAAATTTGACATTTTTATGATTTTTAATATTTTTTCGATTTTTATTAGTTTTTAATTATTAAAATATTAAAATATTGTGAAAAATCAACTTTTTAAGAAAATTTCAATTTTAATTTTCTTGAACTCCCTTAATATCAGAGAAGCTCCAAAACCATTTTTGTGAATTTTTGAAAAGTATTTTTGGAGTTATGAATTTTTGAAGTTCCATTTTGCTTATGAGGCTTAATCAATCCATTTGGTGGGGTTAACCAAGTCCAATTGATTTCAAAATTTTATGTAAGGTTCCTCTAACCCTAAAGAGCAATGGAGGATTGTTTTCAAGTCAATTTGGTGTGTGGTTAACCCTAATTAATTCAAATTAAATTTTGAGAGTTTAGGCCAATTAAGGTTATTATGAATGAATTAACTCAAATAATATTTTTCGTAGGGTCCCCTGGTCCTAACAAACACCACCAAATTTTCCTAGAATTTATTTTACAACATGTTAATTATTGGAATTAGAATACCTAAAACAGTGACATGAACTTGAAAAATCAATAACATTTCAGAGAGATGGCCTCTGACCTTGAAAAATTCAAGGAATGTTCCCAAGATCAGAGGCTTCAAAAGCCCTATGGTCTCATGCCATGGTGAATTTTCTATGCAAATGGAGAATCAAAACATTGAAAATAATAAATAAATAATTAAAAATAAAATACTCATCCAATTAACTTGATTTATTTTCCACATTATCCTCCTCTGTTCACTGAGCAAGAGGGTATTTTTATTTTATTTTTGTGATTTTTCTATGCAAAGATATGAATTTTTGAAGTTCTGGTATTTAAATAAATCCAAAAAAATCCTAATTTTCTACTTATCTGACTCGGCGCTGTGTCATCCTAATCTGGGTCGAAAGCCCACGAGTCGCTCCTTGATTCGGTGCCGCCATCTGAGTCAACGCTACGGGGGCCTGCCATTCACTTACCATTGCGATGTCCGGCTTGATCTCGACCATCCTCTCGATACACGCACGATCCAACGGCTCCTGGTTATCATCTCTGACTGGTGTGCACCCATGACCGTCCACACTAAAACCTTAAGATCTCACTCGATTCTCCATGGATTTTTGCGTTCTTATACTCTATCGACTCGTCTTGAAGAGACGAACACATCTATACGGTTAAGGTGCATTGAAATCAACTCAAACTAAATGGAGAATCTCCAGGAGCTCGGGAGGAAGAGTGAGTTCATACCTTTGCTCAGAGAAGTGAAGCTTCGATCTGAGGGTTGTGTCACCTTCAATTGAGTCCAAGCAAGCTCTAGATGAAGTCTCTTGCTCTGGGGAATTTCCTAGGTATAAAAGTGACCAATGCTGATCACTAAGCTTGGAGGCTGGAAGCAATGGCTGGCCTGGTGAGGGGGCTTTTTCTGGGGAACTTCTCCTCTTGGTCTGGTGAAGGTGTAGAGTCAATCAATTTAAAGATTGGCTCACTGTGGTGAAGTGTCCTAGTTTTGGGCTTGAATTTCAACTCCAAAATTGGACTCACAGAGTGGGTTTTAGGGCTGGATTTCAGTGGGGATCAAGTTCTCTATGTCTGGAGAGGGATCTGGAGTGATTTTGGCAGAGTTTTGGTAAGGTTTGGTTCAACACCTCTTTTGGCCGAGCGGGGGTAGTGTTTAAATAGGAATGGCTAGATGGCTTCCCAAGGGGGTTTGAAGGCTGGGATCAACTGCTTATAGGAGGAGAAGAAGAGCTCCAGTGGCCATTTGGGTTGGGATAGCTCAGCAGGTGAGTTTTAAATTTTTTGGCTCACATGGAGCTCTCGGGCATGGCGTTTTCCAGTGACCCAGGCTTGAGGTTTGTGAGCTCAATTGGCTGTTACTATGTGTAAAGGGTTTTAATTTAAATGGAATGGGGGAAGAGGCTCTTTTGAACTTGGTTTGGTCAACCCATAGAAATGGGCTTGATGCACCCACCAAGGCCTGATTTGGGCTGAAGGGAATCATATGGCTCAGCTGAATTGGAGTGGAGAAGTCTCCATCAAGATTATTTAGATTAATTTTGGGTTAGGGTGAATCATGGAATGGGTAAAAAGGCTTAATCATTGGTTAAGAAAGGGTTCCCCTCTCTCACCATTAATGGACTGGTGAGGAGTCCAAGGCTTTCATGGCTCCCATGTGGCTTGTGCATGGCTTCTTGGCTCACATTTGGCTTGGGAAATGGCTTGGTCAATTTCATGGGAATGGATTTTAGGAATTTTGGCATTTTGATGGGAATTTGGATAAAGCCTAATTTGGAATGATTTAATCATATTTTTCAAACTTTAGGGAATGATTTTATCATGTGGATGATGAGAAGGAATTGTCATGTGGGCTTTGGATGAACTTTTGGGCTTTAGGGTTTGGTGGAAGTGGGCTTTTTATAAAAGGCTTAAACTGGTGGGCCTTTATATTTCAAATTGGACTTTTGGATGAAGAATTTTGTGAAAGACCATGCCAAATAAATGTTGGGTTTAGTTTAGGGATGTTTCATGAATGGTTTGGAATCAATTTGGTGTGATATGGAGTAGAATTGGGTTGAATTTGGGCTTTTTTGGTAAAGGGGCCAAGGTCGGCCAAATTGGGCTAACTTGGGATAAGGTTGAATTTGGTGTAAAATTAAAGTTGAAAAATGTTTATGGTAGTGTTACAAAGAGTTTTAAACTTTGGTTGGGCTCTAATTTTGGGATATGGGTCCATTTGGGTTAGGTTTGCGCTTAGGTCAATTTAAGGGATTTTGGTTTTGGGTTAGGTTTGGGTAGAGTTTAGTTTCAAATTTTGGGCAAATCAAGTTAGTTTTTTATTTATGGGGATGTTAGGAAGACTTTATAAAAGATTTGGGGCCAATTGGAGTTGAATTGGGCTAGGTTTGGGTCATGGGTCAAAATTGGGCTTTAAGCCCCAAATTGGAATTGGGCCCAAATGTCAATCAAAATTGGACTTATATTTGGTCTAAATTGATATTGGGGATATTTAATTGAAGTTTATAATTGAATTGGACCAAAATTGAGGTCAATTAGGGTGGTTTGGTTTCACATTGGGTTCACTTGGGTTAAAAAATGGGTCAAATTGGGGGTTTTAGTAAAATTGGGCTAAATTCCCAAAATTAGCCCATGGTGTAGTTGAACAAAATGCAACTAAGAATATTTAGGATTTTTTGGAATTTTCTGGAAATTTTTAGAATTTTTGAATTTTTGGGGTAAAAGGGTATTTTGGTAATTTTGGGGGGGTTTAGGGGTATTTTTGGAAATTTTAGTATTTTTGACCAAAGATGGTCAATTTGAGTGGTGGGAAGTGTTTAGGATTAATTTTGAGGAATCTTGGGTAATTTAGGTAATTTTACAAATTTTGGGTCATTTCAAGGGTATTTGGTTGGTTTGGTGGGTCCGGGGCCCCGGGGGTCAAAACTGAAATTTTGAAAAAAAAAAAGATTGATCAAATGTGAGTGAAATGGAATCATTTTGGTTGAGCCATGAAGCCATATTAGGTCCATATGAGCCATGAGAGGACTCATTTCAGGCATTCACTATGTTGTTCCTAACCCTCTTAGCCAGGGGCTTATGGGTTAAAGACCATCCATATGAATTACCTACATGAGTCAGAAAGTCAAGTTGGGTGAGAGTGTGGTTTTAGGACTTGGAATGTGTGTGAGAGTGTAGTGTATGTGCAAGTGAACGCTCACTAGACCAGGCCATCCAGGGTATTCCTAAGGCCAAAAAGTCTTATAGGTAACTCATCCTTTAAACCACAACATTTGATTTCAACCCTTTAGGTGATTAAGGGTATACAATCAAGCTTGTAGGGTTTGCAGGGAGTTAAGAAGTAGTTTGAATTTCTAAGTGGTGGGTTCCATTGCTAGTCCTCTAAGATTAGTCAAAGGAAAAGCCTAAGGCTAGATCCTAAGTACTAAAGAGAGAAGCAAAAGACCTCACCAAAATTGAGATCAACATTGTCATGGCTTTAGTATGTTATTCAATGCTTAAATGGATTAATTAGTCGTCAGAGTGGGCTTGAAAAGATTGAAGTTGCAAAAGACAGTTGGAAGCCAAGGTTTTGAACTAGTGCTAAACGGCGTTGTCACCAGCGCCGGATCGCGCCAAAAGACAAAGAGTTTGGCCTATTAATCAAAAAATAGCACCGAAGGCGCTGTCACCAGCACTGGACCGCATTCGACCGACAAGAAGGCCTTAAACTCAAAATTTTCATGATTTAACCCTGGGACCCACCATTTTTACCCAAACCATCATCTCTACCTCCAGCCAAGTTTGATTTTCGCACATAGGGCTCACTTGCATTTAGATTTGAAGAGATTTCGTCGCCGAAAAAGTTCAGATTTCATCTTCTCTTGGTAAGAGCTACACTTTAAACTAATTTTTTTCAATTTTGACTGTTAAAATCTCCTACATTAGGAATATTTGAATTTTGAGGTTTTTAGAGAAAGTTTGGAGATTTTCATTGGTATTGGAGTTCTTATCTATTTAAATTTACTTTGGACTCCATTACATTGTAAATTTGAAACTGATTTGGATAAATTTGATATTTTTAGAAAAATGACTCTAAGAATGGCTAAGGGGAAGAGAAAATTTGATTATGATGAGAGTAAGTTTGTGAATTTTAAGGCTTATTCCCGCTTCAGTAAATTTTCTAGCAATAAGAAGTGTATTCAAGACAAAGCCTTTGAAAATCCTGGAGGTGTGATTGAAGAACTAATTGAAAATCATAAATGGGAAATTTGTTGTTATTTTATTGCTGAAGTGATGATGGGGATTGTGAGAGAATTATATGCAAATTTATACTATTTAGAGAGAGAATATATCCTTGTTAGAGGATAAATGGTTGAATTTACTTCCGCCCGCATCAACACATTTTACTAGTTGAGAGAACCTTTCTTATGTAAATACGAAATTTTTTCTGTTGTTAATGAAGCATTGGATTTTGTTATGAACTATTTCACTGACAGAAAAGGGGAATGAAAGATTAAAAAAGAACAAAAAATTAACTTCCCCCCTTCTACATTGAATTTTGAATCGAAAGCCTGACATTATTTCATTTCTGCAAGACTTTTGCCTACTAACCATCACATTAAGGTTACTGTAGATAGAGTTGTTCAGAATTACTGTATTCAGAACATGAAAAATATCAATATTGGGGCTATTATTCATAAGAGTATTTTGAAAAATTCAAAAGGAGAGACTACAGGTGGACTAAGACAAGCCAACCTAATTCATGGCTTGTGTATTTGATCAGGTGTAGCAACTGAAGATAATGATGAGGTAGTCCATCCCCTGAAGCCCATTAGTAAATTAAATCTGAAAACCTATTAAGCCCATGTAGGATGGAATGGAGTAAGAAAGCTGATGAACCTTCTTCTAGTCATGAGAGACCGTCTACATCTTAGGAACTGATCCCTGAACCTTTATCCTTACGATTTAGATAGAAAATTTATGATTTATAATATGGGATAGTACACGAGTATACGTATCATATATCAAGTAAAATAGAACTTTCTGATTAAGCCCCGAGATATCGAACCAAAAGGGAGATGTATAAAACCTTAAAGAAATAAGAAAAAAAACTTTTTACTTTTTCAATTGATTTTTGTAAGTATGTTTTAAAGAACAAAGTTTGAAAAGTTGTTTTTTATATTTTTAACAAATAATAAAGCAGGAAATTAAAATTATCAATACTCTAAAGACAATCTAAAAGCTATAAGAATCAAATATCTTTTTCCTTCTTCAATGAATCGGTAATAATTATAGATATTTATGTTGTGGAAGTATTTAAATGTATTGTACCAAATAGAAGAAATTATATACTTTACCCTTACTTGGTTCTATAAAGAAAATTGTTTAATTTAAAATTTTGAAATTTTGTAGATGGGTTAGGTATGGAAGATACCAGCTGTCACTCTAGAGTTCCCTCTATTTCCTCCACCTTGGGGCTAACATCTCATAACAAAATTTAAAATAACAAACCAAATTAGGGGGGCTCTAGCCTGTCACTCTAAAGTCCTCTAATTTTATTCCCCATTAAAACTTATCTCCCTATAAATTTGCATTCAATCATATGGACTACAATTATCACCCATATAATTGCATGTGATTCTTTCCAATTGTTGATTGAGACAATACCGCATTGATTCTTACATAATCTCACAACAAATATTAACATCTTAATTAGCCACATCAAGAAATAAATTAAGTACAAGGAATTAAATCATCAGAATTTCTTCCAGCATTAAACACTTATACTTTCCACAACATACTTCCATAATTTAATTACTTCATCATCTAAGAAAGAAAAAGATCAAGTAAACTACTCAAATTTCATGGAGAAAGCATAAACACAACTTGATTTGAAAGCATAAACCATAATGAAAACACAACAAATCTTACTTAAAAATGAAGTTTAAAATCAAACATAATTACTTATCTCAAAATCCTCTCCACAAGACTCTGGAAGTTCCTCTGAAATATTGCTTTTCACATTACAACTCTACAGAGGTTGGCGCCCAACTCTGATGACTCAAATATATTTATTTAAACAATATATATATATTTAAATAAACCATATTTATAATAGCAAGAAATTAAAATTATTTTGTGTCTATTGTTATATAATACTATAATTGAATTTTGTAAGTATGTTTTAAAGAACAATTATGGATATTTATGTTGTGGAAGTATTTAAATGTATTGTACCAAATATGAGCAATTATATTATTTAGCGTTACATGGTTCTATAAAGAAAATTGGTTAATTTGAAAATTTGAAATTTTATAGATAGGTTAAGCAGGGAAGATACTAGCTCTCACTCTAGAGTTCCCTCTATTCCCTCCACTTGAGGGCTACCATCTAATAACAAAATTTAAAAGAATAAACCAAATTAGTGGGCTTTAGCCTGTCACTCTAAAGTCCTCTAATTTTACTCCCCATTAAAACATATCTCCCTATATATTTGCTATCATTCATATGTACTACAATTCTCACCCATGTAATTGCATGTGATCCGTTCCAGTTGTTTGTTGAGATAATACTGCATTGAATCTTACATAATCTCAAAACAAATTTTAACATCATAATTGGCCACATCAAGAAGTAAATTAAGTAGAAGGAATTGAATCATCACAATTTCTTCCAGCATTAAACACTTATACTTTCCACAATATACTTCCATAATTTAATTACTTCTTCATCTAAGAAAGAAAAAGATCAAGTAAACTACTCAGATTTCATGGAGAAAACATAAAAAAAACTTGATTTGAAAGCATAAACCATAATGAAAACACAACAAATCTTACTTAAAAATAAAGTTTAAAAACAATGATAAATACTTATCTCAAAATCCTCTCCACAAGACTCTGGAAGTTCCTCTGAAATTTTGTTTTCCACAATACAACTTTACAGAGGTTGGCGCCCAACTCTGATGACTCAAATATATTTATTTAAGTAATATATATATATATATATATATATATATATATAATTTATTTATAATAGCAGGAAATTAAAATTATTTTGAGTCTATTGTTATATAATACTATAATTGATTTTTGTATGTATGTTTTAAAGAACAATTATAGATATTTATGTTGTGGAAGTATTTTAATGTATTGTGCCAAATATGAGCAATTATATTTTTTACCCTTACATTGTTCTATAAAGAAAATTGGTTAATTTGAAATTTTGAAATTTTGTAGATAGGTTAGGTAGGGAAGATACTAGCTCTCACTCTAGAGTTCCCTCTATTCCCTCCACCTGGGGGCTACCAACTCATAAAAAAATTTAAAATAACAAACCAAATTAGGGGGCTTTAACCTGTCACTATAAAGTCCTCTAATTTTACTCCCCATTAAAATATATTTCCCTATATATTTGCATTCAATCTTATGGACTATAATTCCCACCCATATAATTGCATGTGATCATTTCCAATTGTTGATTGAGATAATACCGCATTGGATCTTACATAATCTCACAACAAATTTTAACATCTTAATTGGTCACATCAAGAAGTAAATTAAGTACAAGGAATTGAATCATCACAATTTCTTCTAGCATTAAACACTTAAACTTTACACAACATAATTCCATAATTTAATAACTTTATCATCTAAGAAAGAAAATGATAAAGTAAACTACTTAGATTTCATGAAGTAAACATAAACCCAACTTGATTTGAAAGTAGAAACCATAATGAAAACACAACATATCTTACTTAAAAACAAAGTGTAAAAACAAAGATAAATACTATCTGAAAATCCTCTCCACAAGACTCTGGAAGTTCTTGTAAAATTTTTCTTTCGACAATACAACTCTACAGAGGTTGGCGCTCAACTCTGATGACTAAAATATTAATTTTTTATTTTAATTATTTTAAATATAAAACTATTAAATATTTTTGTAACTATACATATATATAGACTATACTATAATTAAAATATTTAGTACACTTTTATAAATATTTATAAAATTATATGAATAAATTAATAATTTAATTATAAAAATATTTAATATTTTTATATTTAAGATTTTTTTATGTTATAATTTAACTATAATATTTTTTATAAAAATGTCAATTTTTTGGTTTTTAACAGAGGAAAACCGATTTTCGCTAAATGGTGCCTATGTGCGAGGCATACGGTGCGTAGCCGTGAGATCTGGCGCTAAAACACCGAAGTTCTGGCGCTTAGGCGCCAGTACCCTAATTTTCACATTCAATTTAAAAGTGTACTAAACCTCTTGATTACTCACCCTTAATCACTTCAAATAATCATTTCTCCCACATAAACTTTTCTAATACTCCTAAGAAACTTAAATTTCCATCGATTCCTAACAAATTTTACACAAAAACAAACATACATTTAATAAAAACAACCACACTTAATACAAACTAAAAATTTCTATCCAAACACTTTGGATGAAATTTCCCAATACATAAATATTCAAGTACATAAAAACAAAGATAAATTTACTTCATTAAGATGTAACAAACACACATTAAATTTCAAGAAAACACAAACATAAAACACTAGACACAAAACACTTAACACAAAAAAACTACAACACTAAACTACACTCAAATTTAATTCCAATCTCCATTAGGTGGAATATAGCCTGAACCACCATTAGTTCCATTTGAACCATCTGGAATATAAATCTGATAAAATGGTCGATGATTGAAAACTCTCACATCTTCTTCTTCTAACAATTTGTTTTTCAGAATCATCGCCTTATCCACTTCTTCCACATGACTTGTATAACTGAATTGTATTTTATGTTGCGATCCAATATGCGCTAAATGAGCGTTAGTTTCATTTAACTTTGCTTCATATGATTCCACGTTGGCTTCAATCTTCACAACCCTTTCTGCAATACCTTGAATACTAACTTCTATGAATCCACTGAATAACTCCTACGCACTTTCACTAATAAACTTGTTCTTGTTGGCTTCATCCTTTTCGTAATCACGCTCTCCCAAGAAGACATTTTTGCATTCAAAATACTCTTCTTAAAACTCAAGAATGAAAAAAGGGACTAGGCAAGTGTTTCTTTACTAACTTCTCCCATCGGTTATGATTACTAACTTCCCCATAATCACATTTCTAAAATGACTTTCCTCATTGATTATGATTACTCTAGGTATTCCAAATCTGCAAAATATATTCTTTCTTAAAAACTTTGCAACACTTTGGGATTTACATTGAGGTAAAGCAATAGCTTCAATTCATTTCGATACATAGTCTACTGCTATCAAAATATATATTTTTCCAAAAGTTGGTGTAAATGGTCCCATGAAATCTAATACCAAATATCACATATTTCAACTTCAAACATATAATTGAGGGGCATCTCATTTCTTCTAGAAATATTGCCTACACACTAACATCGATCTCAATTTTTAATATATGCATTAACATCTAAAAATTATAGGTGAATGAAATCCAGATTGTAAAATTCTATAAGCAGTTTTAGCAACTCTAAAATGTCCCCCATAATCAGAATTATGTCATTTTTGAATAATTTCATAAGTTTCTTCTAAAGGCACACATATTCGAATTATCAGATCATTTTCTTGTTTATATAAAAATGATTCATTCCAAAAGTAAGTATTAGCATCAGATAAAAATTTCTTCCTCTCTTGGTATGTCAAACCATATGGTAAAATATCACTGACAATAAAGTTTACAATGTCGGCATACCACAGAATATTCCACTCATTAATAGTGAACAAATTTTCATTAGGAAAATGTTCATTAATTTCTTCAGTATCATATGAGAATTTTCAGTTTCAAGCCTGGACAGATGATCAGAAATTAGATTATCAGCACCCTTCCAATCTACTATCTCAAAATCAAATTCTTGCAGAAGAAGAATCCATCTAATCAATCTCAGTTTTGCATCTTTCGTCTTCATTAAATATTTGATAGCAGAATAATCAATATGCACCACACATTTTGTTCCAATTAAATATGATCAAAATTTATCAAAAGCAAACACTATACCTAAAAGTCTTTCTCAGTAGTGGTATATTTAATTTGAGCTTCATTAAGAGTTTTACTAGCATAGTAAATTTCTTTAAAAATTTTATCATAATTCTGACCCAAAACAGCACCAATAACATAATCACTAGCATTACACATTAATTTAAAAGGTTTTTCCCAATTTGGTGAAATTATAAAAGGTGCAGTGATTAATTTTTTTTTTAATGTTTCAAAAGCATTTAGGCTTTCATCATCAAAAAGAAAAAAATACATCCTTCTCCAATAAACAGCATAAGGGTTTTGAAATTTTTGAAAAGTCTTTAATGTAAGGCTAGCATGTCACAAAAAACTTCTAATTCCCTTTACATTAGTTGGACAATGTAAATTAGAGATAACTTGAATTTTTGTAGGATCTACCTCCTAACCATTTTTTGATTTTGATGTCCTAATGCAATTCCTCCTACTACCATAAATTGGTATTTTTCCCAATTAAAGACTAAATTAGTTTCTTCACAGCGTTGTAGAATAGATAAATGTTCTAAAAATGATTCAAATGAACTTCCAAACACTGAAAAGTTATCCATAAAATTTTCAATTCCTTTTTCAATTAAATCATAGAAAATAGCCATCATACATTTCTAAAATGTAGCAGGGGCATTACATAAACCAAAATGCATTCTTCTAAAAGCAAACATACCATAATGGCCTGTAAAAGTTGTGTTCTCTTGATCCTCAGGAGAAATTTGAATTTGGTAGTACCCAATATATCCATCCAGAAAACAAAAGTATTTATGTCAATCAGTCTATCCAACATCTGATCTAGAAATGGGAGTGGAAAATGATCTTTACTTGTAGAAAAATTTAATTTTCTATAATCAATGCACATTTGCCACCCTGTAACTTATATTGTTGGTATAATCTCATTCTTTTCATTAACAGTCACATTTACTCTTCCTTTCTTAGGAACACACTGAATAAGACTAACTGATGCACTATCTGAAATCGGGTAGATAATCTCAGTATCCAACCACTTTAAAATTTCTTTATTAACAACATCTTTCATGATAGGATTTAATCTCTTTTGAGGCTCAGCCCTAGGTTTGCAGTTGTCTTCCATAAGGATTCTATGCACACAAATTGAAGGACTGATTCCTTTAATATCAGCTATTGTCCATCCAAAGGCTTTCTTGTACTTTTTTAAAAATTTAAACAAACTCTCTTCTACATTTTTAGTTAATTGAGAGGAAATTATCACTGGCAAACTTGAGGACTCACCTAAAAATATATACTTCAAATGATTAGGAAGCATCATTAACTCAATTTTAGGAGGATTTTCAATTTATGGACCAAAAGATTCATCTTTTCAGTCATGTCCAACAGTTCAAAATTTTCATGATCATTAATTTAGATCTTCCTCATGAAAATCTTCAGAATGATGTAACTCCTCTTTCTTCTCATGTTCCAATTCTTCTCTTTCAAATTTCTCTTCATAACTTGATTTGAAATGACACTCACTTAATTATTTGATAACATACATCATATAACATTCATCATCTTTACCTCTTGCAAGATATTTCATTGATTATAAAATGTTGAATGTAACAGTCTGATAATTAACACTCATTGTTATTTTCCTTTTTAGCACATCTATCATTGCTCTGTCTGTGGATAGGAAAGGTCTCCCTAAAATTATGGGTATCTCTTTATCCTCCTCCATATCTACCATAATAAAATCAACAAGAGAGATAAGTTGATCCACTTTTACAAAAACATCATCTATAACTCCTTTAGGATATGTGATCGAACGATCTACAAATTACAGAGTTATAGTAGTTGGATTTATTTCTCCTAGTCCTAGTCTTTTAAATATTGAAATGCTTGCACCTAAATCACATAATGCTTTTCTATAAAAAATGTCTCTTTTTGCACATGGAATTGTGAAACTTCCATGATCTTTATGCTTTTCAGGAAGCTTCTTCCGAATTTTTGCACTGCACTCCTCACTAAGTGTAACCGTCTCATTATCTTTAAACTTCCTTTTTCTGTTGAGAATATCATTCATAAATTTCACATAGCTTGGCATCTGTTCTAAAGCTTCACTAAATGGAATGTTGATTGTAAGCTTCTTAAATATCTCCAAGAACTTTGAAAATTGCTCATCCAACTTTTGTTGTCAAAGTCTATGAGGAATTGGAGGTAGTGGTTTTTCCAAATCTTCCTTAAGTGGAGAAATAGGTCTTTCCAAACCATTCGGAGCGTCCTCCTTTGGTTCTTTAATCTCTTCTTTCTTTACTTCAATTTCTTTTTAAACTCTACCTTCCAACTCTCTTCCACTTCTCAATTGAATTTCTTTTACATGCTCTTTATTCTTATCTCTTAGATTTACTTCAGTATTACTAGGAAGCATAGCTTGGGATATATTACTTAATGAATTGTCAATTTGTCCCAATTGATTTTCAATATTTCTAATTGTAGCTCCTTAACTTTAAAATTGATTTCCCATTTGTAACAACACTTCTTCAATAGACAACTTCTTCTCCTTAATTTGTGAAGCATTGATAAAACCTAGAGGATAGGCCGGTCTATAATTATTATTCCCTTGATTTTTTCAGTTCCCCAATGGGTTTACTTGGCTGTTCCCCCATTGTTGATTACTACCACCCTGATTATTCGTATTCCAGTTAAAGTTTGGACGACTCCTCCAACCTGGGTTATAATAATTATTAACCAATATGGTATCGAATGATGTCGACATTTTCCGAGGAGATCATTAAATCGTTGCCATGCCTCATATATTGATTCGCATTCAAGCTAATAAAATTACCCCAAGTCTTTTATGGTGGAAAATATTTAGAAAGGATTTTTTGTGCTAAATCACCCCAAGTTCTGAAAGATCCACGCGCTAAAGAATTTAACCATATCTTAGCTTTATCTCTTAGTGAGAAAGGAAAAAGTTTAAGTCTAATAGCATCATCTGAAACACCATCGTATTTAAAATTAGCACACAACTCTAGAAAGTTTGCAAGATGTTAATTAGGATCTTCAGTTGGTGCTCCCCAAATTGATTATTAGACACCATTTGGATAATAACATGTTTAAGCTCAAAGGAATTAGCAGCTACAATAGGGTGTTAAATACTACCATGAGGTTCATCCACTGTAGGGTTAGCATATTCTTTTAAAAATCTAAATTCTTGATGGATGCCAACATTTTGATTTTGATGATTTGTCATTTCTTGAATATTTTATTTTTTTCAGAATTTTTTATTTTTTTTATTTTTCTAATTATTCTTTCTAATTCAGAATCGTAAGGCACAAGCCTTCAGACCCTGAACTACACATACAACGATAAATAAAATAAAATAAAACGCACTAACAAAAAAAAGAAAAGTAAAAAAAAAACTTAATTCTACTTAATTTTATTTAAATGAAATTTTAATAAATGTCCCTGACAGCGGTGCCAAAAACTTGATCCCCGAATATTTATACTTACAATTTAGATAGGAAATTTATGAATTATAATATGGGATACTACGCAAGTATACATATCATTTATCAAGTAATATAGGACTTTCTGATTAAGCCACAAGATATCGAACCCACAAAGAAATGTATAAAACTTTAAAGAAATAAGAAAAATACCTTTTTAATTTTTCAATTTATCTTTTTAAGTATGTTTTAATGAACAAAGTTTGAAAAGTTTTTTTGATATTTTTAATAAATGTAAAGCAGGAAATTAAAATTATCAATACTCCACGATTATAAGAACCAAATCTCATTTTCCTTCTTCAATGAATCAGTAATAATTATGGATATTTATGTTGTGGACATATTTAAATATATTATGCCAAATAAGAGCAATTATATTCTTTACCCTTACATGGTTCTATAAAGAAAATTGGTTAATTTGAAATTTTAAAATTTTGTAGATAGGTTAGGCAGGAAAGATACTAACTCTCACTCTAGAGTTCCCTTTATTCCCTCCACCTGGGGGCTAACATCTCAAATCAAAATTTAAAATAACAAACCAAATTAGGGGGCTTTAACCTGTCACTCAAAGTCCTCTAATTTTACTCCCCATTAAAACATATCTCACTATATTTTTGCATTCAATTATATGGACTACAATTCTCACCCATATAATTGCATGCGATTCTTTCTAATTGTTGACTGAGACAGTACCACATTGGATCTCACATCAAAGTTTAACATCTTAATTGGCCACATCAAGAAGTAAATTATGTACAGGGAATTGAATCATCACAATTTCTTCCAGCATTAAACACTTATACTTTCCACAACATACTTCCATAATTTAATTACTTCATCATCTAAGAAAGAAAAATATAAAGTAAACTACTCAGATTTCACGGAGAAAACATAAACACAACTTTATTTGAAAGCATAAACCATAATGAAAAAAACAACAAATCTTACATAAAAATAAAGTGTAAAAACAAAGATAAATACTTATCTGAAAATCCTCTCCACAAGACTCTGGAAGCTCCTCTGAAATTTTTCTTTCCACAATACAACTCTATAGAGGTTGACGCCCAACTCTGACGACTCAAATATATTTATTTAAATAATATATATATTAAAATAAACAATATTTATAATAGCAGGAAATTAAAATGTTTTTGAGTATATTATTATATAATATTATATTTGATTTTTGTAAGTATGTTTTCAAGAATAATTATAGATATTTATGTTGTGGAAGTATTTAAATGTATTGTACCAAATAAGAGCAATTATGTTCTTTACCCTTACATGGTTCTATAAAAAAAATTGGTTAATTTTAAATTTTGAAATTTTATAGATAGGTTAGGCAGGGAAGATACTAGCTCTCACTCTGGAGTTCCCTTTATTCCCTCCACTACAGGGCTAACATCTCATAATAAAATTTAAAATAACAAACCAAATTAGGGGGCATTAGCCTGTAACTCTAAAGTCCTCTAATTTTACTCCCCATTAAAACATATCTCCCTATATATTTGCATTCAATCATATTCTCACCCATATAACTTCATGTGATTCTTTCCAATTGTTGATTGAGATAATACCGCATTGGATCTTACATAATCATACAACAAATTTTAACATCTTAATTGGTCACATCAAGAAGTAAATTAAGTACAAAGAATTGAATCATCACAATTTCTTCCAGCAATAAACACTTATACTTTCCATAATAAACTTCCATAATTTAAATATGTCATCATCTAAGAAAGAAAAAGTAAACTACTCAGATTTCATGGAGAAAACATAAACACAACTTGATTTAAAAGAATAAACTATAATGAAAATACAACAAATCTTACTTAAAAACAAAGTGTAAAAACAAACATAAATACTCATCTCAAAATCCTCTCCACAAGACTCTAGAAGTTCCTCTGAAATTTTGTTTTCCACAATACAACTCTACAGAGGTTGGCGCCCAACTCTAATGACTCCAATATTAACTTTTTTCTTTAATTATTTTAAATATAAAACGATTATATATATATATATATATACTATAATTAAAATATTTAGTACACTTTTATAAATATTTATATAATTATATCAATAAATTAATAATTTAATTATTTTAAATTTTAATTTTTTTTATTTTATAATTCAACAATAATATTTTTTTTAAATGTTAATTTTTGGTTTTTTAACTGAAGAAAATCGATTTTCGCTAATCGGCGCCTATGCGCGAGGCATACAATGCTTAACCGTGAAATCTGGCGCTGAAGTGCCGAAGTTCTGGCACAGGTGCCAGTACCATGATTTTCACATTTAATTTAAAAGAGTATTAAACCCCTTGATTAATCACCCTAAATCACTTCAAATAATCATTTCTCCCCCATAAACTTTTCTAATACTCTAAAGAAACTTAAATTTTCATCAATTCCAAACAAATTTCACAAAAACACAAACTTACATTTAATAAAAACAATCACACTTAATACATACTAAAAATTTCTATCCAAACACTTTGTATGAAATTTCCCAATACATAAAGATTCTAGTACATAAAAATAAAGATAAATTTACATCATTAAGATGTAACAAACAAACATTAAATTTCAACAAAACATAAACATAAAACACTAGACACAAAACACTTAACACATATAAACTACAACACTAGACTACACTCAAATTTAATTTAATCCCCATTAGGTGTAATATATCCAGAACTACCATTACCATTTGAACTATCTGGAATATAAATCTGATAAAATGGGCGATGGTTAAAAACTCTCACATCTTATCTAACCATTTGTTTTTCAGAATCATCGCCTTACTCGCTTCTTCCACATGAATTGTATGACTGAATTGCATTTTATGTTGCCATCCAATATGCGATGAATGAGCATTTTTTTCATTTAACTTTACTTCAATTAATTCCACGTGTTGACCTCACTTTTGGTTGAGGTCTAGTATCTCTTTAGAATAGCCTAGGGTCTAGCCATAAGACTCTCCTGGTGACTTTCTTAGAAGACTAGTCATAGAACCCTCCCAATAGAAATTTAAAACTCTTCTTGCTTCACTAGGGGTTTTCATATGCTTAAGGCCTAACCTCCACCTTTTGGTAGGAAAAAAAGGGGCAAGCATAAGGAATCCAAGGGGAAGTCTCCTATAGGTGGTCAGACATTAGGATTTGCCCTGAGGGAGGTCTCGACTTCACCACTCACATGCACACATTCCCCCAAACCTTTGGAAACTCATGTAGATGGTTCTTCTCAACTCTTGGCATCAGGCTAGGGTTTGACTAGTAACAAAACATAGAGGACCAAATGTGAGTGACCCTTGGTCCAAAACTCAATTTAAACCAGCTCATGACATTCATCTCAAACCAATCTTCAATTTTCCAAAATTTCAATTTTTTGGCCCCTGGCCTCCTAAAATGCCCTAAATTACCCAAAAATCTTCAAATTCACCAAAATTCCCCAAAGGTCATTCCAAGATATCCCTTACCACTTAAATTGACCAAAATTACCCAAAATTACCCAAAATTGCCAAAATACCCTTTTTGCCCAAAAATTCAAGAATTCCAAAAAATTCCCAGAAAATTTCAAGAAATCCTACAAATTACCAATTTCATTTTGTTCAACTATACCATAAGAAACTTTTGCCAATTTAACCCACTTTGATCAAAATCCCCAAATTGGTCTCAGTGACCCAAATCCCCTAAATAAACTCAATGTCAATCAATTCCTCCAAAATTTCAATCCCAAACTCTTTATAACACCTCCTTAATCTGAATTGAATCATCAATTGTCCATAATTTGAGCTCAAGTCTTACCCAAATCCATTTTGGACCAGAACCCCCAATTTTGACCCAAATTGAACACATGTCCTTAATCCAATAAATTGACCCTCCTAACTTTGTCAAAACCATTTCATGTCTTCATGAAAAATCTTCCAGAGAACCATATCTACACTATTGTTGAAGACGTCTGGACCACAATCCCACTCAAACTCAAGATAACTTATCCCAAATCCAATATGGTCTAAAATAATTAAAAATCCTATCCATACCAAAATTGAACTTCCAAATGAGCTCAAAACCACTTTAAGTCTTCATGAAAGATCTTCATTACAACCATGTGGACAATATTGATCAAGGATTTTGGGCTTCATTCAAGCTCTAACCTATGTTAAGCTAACCCAAACCCAAATGAACCTAACTGAACTAATAATTCAAATCAAACCAAATTAAACCAAAATTAACCAAATTAACCTCATGGCAGCCCTAATATATATATATATATATATAAATAAATAAAAAGAAATATAGTTCATTTATATATATATATATATATATATATATATATATATATCTACAAACACTGCTCCACCCCTATTGTGAGTCATCTAGCCTATGCAGATGATGTTATTATATTCTCCAATAACAGTAAAATGGCAGTGAAGAAAACCATGCAGATACTGGAGCATCTTAAGGATGTGGCTGGGTTAGAATTAAACAAGAGTAAATGTCAGTTCCTTGCAGGCAAGAACTGCAAGACTGATATCCTTTCTTGGATCAAGGCCTTCACTGGTTTCTCTTACCCTTTTGTTCCCATCAAGTATTTAGGCTTACAATTGTTAAAAGGTAAAAAAAGCAAACTTAATATGATGAGGTGACTAACAAAATTATATCTCAAATTAACTGCTGGGCCAATACCTTCCTCTCCAATGGGGGTCGAATTAACTTGCTTCAAAGTATCTTAACCTCTTTCCCCCTATACACTATGCAAATGATCAAAATGAAAAAAAGCACCCAGAAACTGTTAGCCACTACTTTTAACAAATTCCTTTGGGAGGGAAAACACCCTCAGAAGCATTGGGCAATTTGGAACAAGCTGTGCAAACCAGTTAATGCTGGGGGTTTGGGCTTCAAGAGCTTCGAACAGTTGGGTGAGCTGTTCTACATCAAGTAGTGGATCAGGTTCAGACAAGGTAATTCTTTATGGGCTTCATTTATTAGATACAAGTATTGCAAAAGAACCCATCCTATCCTGGCTCATCCTAAGCTGGTTGATTCTATCCACTGGAAGAGTTGCTTAAAGTGAGAAATAAAGCCAATGAGTTCTTCTGTTGGGAGCTGGGATCTGGAAAGATCAGTTTTTGGATGGATAATTGGCTTCATGGGTCTGCCCCTACCCCTCTTTTCCCTGCTGATTATGACCCCACCTTGAATGTCTCCGATCTATGGCAAGGAGACCAATGGAACATTGCAGCCTTGAAGCGATTGTTCCGGATGATACCATCCCCGAAATCCCGGACATCCCAGTGGACCCTTCTACACCTGATAAACTTGTTACTAAGAACCCTCCACACAGATCACTAAGCCAATTTATCTATAAGCATGCTCAAACTTGGACTAAGGTCAACTAGGGGAAAAGGATATGGTTCAAGGAACTCACTCCTTCCATGTCCTTTTTCTCTTGGAGATTATTTCATGGGTTTCTACCACTTAATGACATCTTGAAATTGAAGGGGCTCAAAATTGCCTCTAGATGTTGGCTGTGTAATTCTGAAGAAGAAACCATTCAGCACCTTTTTATGGAATGCCCCGTGGTGCAGGAGGTCTGGGACTTTACACTTACAAGAGTTAATCTTAGAAGGCATCAGGTTCACTGGATATCCATTCAGACCTGCTGGCAAAACTGGGTGGACCTCGAGCTTTCCCATATTCCTCTTATTATTTTTTGGTTCACTTGGATGGCTAGGAACAAGACTAAATATGAAGGTGAAAGGTCTGATAGCAGGTAAATCTCCTCTCATTGCTGCAGTTTCATACATAATCATATTTCCTCTTCTTTCTCCTCAACTAAGCCCAAACCCATGGTGACCTTAATACATTGGACCCCGGCCCCTTTTCCTTGGGTAAAGATCAATACTGATGGAAGTCACTCTATGTACAATGCTGGCATTGGTGGGGTGTGCAGAAATCACCGAGGCAACTTCATTTGGTGGTTCCAATCCCCCATTTGTTCTTCTTCTGCTCAGGAAGGAGAATTTGCTGCAATGTACTGGGCCATCAAGATGGCAAAGGTGCTTAAGTACACTCACCTGGTTATTGAATGCTACTCATAACCTACAAATGTTGAGGGGTACTGCCACCACACCCCACCTCCTTGTATATTGGAAGAGGAAAATCAACCAGCTTACTCATAATATCCAGATCCAGTGGCAGCACATTTATAGAGAAGGGAACCAACCTGCCAATTGGCTTGCCAGAACAGCCTCCTTCAACCACAGAATTATGTTTAGTGCTTCCCCAGATGCCCATTTATCCACTTTGTTGAGAGGGGACCTTTTGGCTCTTCCTTTTGTTAGAAGAGCTTAACTTTCTTTTCCATTTTCCTTTTTTTTTCCTTTGGGTGCTGTTGGTTCTCACCCCCCCCCTAAAAATTTTGTAATTCTCTTCATTTTTAACATGCAAGGAACTTAGGGCTCTTTCAGAGAGAATATATATATATATATATATATATATATATATATATATATATAAACATTACAAATCACTGATCACCTAGCCATGGTAGCAGGTCTTGAACTAAATCAAAGGAAGTGTCAGTTTTTAGTTGGCAAAGGGTATAAATATCAGCAGTGGGTGAATGATTTTACTGGCTTCTCTGCTGCAGATCTCCCTTTAAAATATTTAAGGGTGCAGTTAACTAAAGGAAGCAGAAAATAATCCCATTATGATGAAGTAATACAGAAGATCACTGCATCCTTAAACTGTTGGACAACTACCTTTTTGTCTAATGGTGGTAGGTTAACTTTACTGAAGAGCATATTATCAACATTTCCTCTCTATAATTTACAAATGGTTAGAATGAAAAAGAGTACTCAGAAAATGATTGAAACCATTTTTAATAAATTTCTATGGGAAGGCCAGGCTAAACAATATCATTGGGTAGTATGGAACAAAGTTTGTAAACCAACAAAGACTGGGGGATTGGGCATAAGGAGCTTCCAACAGATGAGCCACCTTTTTTACTGTAAACAGTGGATCAAATTCAGAAGGCAAGATACCATGTGGGCAAAATTTTTAAAAGACAAGTATTGCTGGAAGTCACACCCAAATGTTGTTTTGCCAAGGCTAGGGGATTCAACACAATGGAAAAATTTGTTGAAGGTTAGAGAAATTGCTAACCAGTACTTTAGCTGGGAGGTTGGCAAGGGGGATCTGAATTTCTATTATGATAACTGGATTGGTGATGGCACTTTAAACTTCACTGCTAAGTTTAATCATCAACTCACTGTATCTGATTTCTGGGTGGATGATCATTGGAATGCCAATATGCTTGGAGATGTTTTGGATGAGGACAGTTTACAACAGATTATCCACATTCCGATTGATTCAACTAAACCTGACAGGATTCTACTGAAACAATCTAATAAATACTCCTTCAACAGCATGATCCATAATTCTTTACATGTATGGCCTGTACTAATTGGGGAGGAAAAATCTGGACTAGGCTTATATCTCCCTCAATGTCTTACTTCTGCTGGAGATTGATTCATAATTATCTTCCATTAGATGATATCTTGAAGCTAAAAGGTTTAAGAACTGCATCTAGATGTTGGTTATGCCATTCTCAGGAAGAATCGGTTTCACATCTTTTTCTCAAATGCACAGTCACCAAACAGGTATGGAATACAGTGTTACTGCAATTCAAATTAAATCATCTCAATTACAACTGGCTTAACTTGGGGGCTTGCTGGGAGGACTGGAAAGATGAGAAAGGGTTTCACATCCCTTTAGTTATCTGTTGGTTTGTATTGATGGCCAGGAATCAGGCAAAATATGACAATAAAACATGTACTATCAATCAGATTGTGGAAAATTGTTGTAGTTTTTTATGTAAACTCTCATTGTTGGACTCCCCTCCTAGAAGAAAACCTATTTTGTTGAAATGGTCTCTACCTTCCTTACCATGGATAAAAATTAATATTGATGGCAGCTTCACTACTTCAGCTGCAGAAATTGGAGCTGTTTGTAGAAATTCCTTGGGACAGTTATTGTGGTTCTTTCAAGCACCTATTATTTCTTCATCAGCTCTTGAATCTGAACTTCAGGCTGCACACTGGGCACTGATTACTGCTAAAGCATTGAACTATCATTTTGTATGGATTGAATCTGACTCACAACAATTGATTAACATACTGCAAGGCCTCTCCTCTCCTCCTTGGAACTTGGTATATCTTTGCAGAACTCTTCTCTCTACCTTTGGTTCCCTCACACTTAAATGGACCCATATCTTCAGAGAGGGTAATGAACCTGCTAGCTGGTTGGCCAAACATGCTACAGCTACTAATACATTAGTTTTTTTTGTTACACCTTTTGAGCCTTTAAGGCTTTTACTTTTTGGGGATTTGATTGATACTCCCTACATCAGATGTATGTAACTTGTGTTTGAATGAAATTTTCCTTTTCTTATATATATATATATATATATATATATATATATATATATATATATATATATATATATATATATATATAATAATAATAATAATCATAATAATAATAATAATAATAGTAATAATAAAAAATAATAATAATAAAATAAAATAAAATAAAAAAATATCTCTCCTCCATGCCTCTCCCCTCACTTCTCCCCTCACCTCTCCCTCACCCTACCCGCCACCCTAAGGTCTACCCACCTCACAACTCCCTTACTCCCTCCTTTATTCGAAAACCGTGAGCCCCTCCAAAAAAAAAAACCCTCATCATCTCATCTTTCTTTTCCTAAGCACCCACTCACACACTTCACCATAACTCCTCATCCCCCACCCCCCAAATCCCTCTCCTAACCGTGAGCCCCCCCTCTCTTCCTATCCTCCTTCCAAGCTAGCCACACTTCATTCACTACACAATCCCAACTCCTTCTAGCCGCGAGGTCTCCAAAGAAGGGGCTTCCACATGGATCTTCATCTCCAAAAAAGGCTTCTTCAAGGTTCTTCCATCAACTCCTCCAAAGCAAGGTAATTTTCTTCCCCTCTCTTTTACTTCTTTTTATGAAAACTTTTGCTTTAAAAAAAAAATTCTTTCCCATCTTCTTGCTTAGCTCTAAAATTCTTTTTATGCAAGCTTTGTAACTTTTTTTTAGGTGCATAAATTTCTTTCATGTACATTTTCAAATCTTTATATGTTTAGCCTTAGGAAATCTTGCATGCAAATTAATTAGTTTTTTTTTTCTTACAAGTTTCTTTTCATTTAAATTATTTAAACCTTTTCATGCTTAGTTTTAGGATATCTTTTGTGCAAAAATATATGTGTTTAATTTTCAAAAAAAAAAAAGAAAAAAAAAGAAAGGAGGTTCACTAATTTTAAATATTTACAAATCTACCACCTAGTATTTATTAGCTTGAAAATTAAATTTTAAAATTTAAAAGGAAATAATACAACATAAAGGAAATAAAAATAAAACAAAAGAAAATGAAATTAAAATCTTAAATATTATATAATAATGTAAATAAATAGTGAATAATAAATCTAAAAATATAAGTGATATCATAATTGTAAATTTAAATAAATTAAATAATAACTTTACTAAATTTTAAATAAAATAACTATACTAATTTTTAAATACCTAAAAATATTAAACTTAAAATATAACTATACTAAATAAATGAATCATAATATATAGATGTAAATTAATAATAATTTATAAATAATAAAAATAATGAAAACCGAAAATATAAAAATAATAATAATAATAATTTTTGAAAATAATTGTAAATATAAATAAATAACAAAAAAATAAGTAAATAAAATTGTCATTCTTTTTAAAATAATATAAATGTAAATATATAAATAAATAATAATTGTAATAGCTTTAAATAAATGGTAATAACTTAAAATAAATAAAAGAATAATTTAGGAGAGAGTGTTAAAAAAGCTTTATAAATAAATAAATAATAACAAAATTGATAATAAGAAATAATGTAAATTAATAATATAAATTAAAAATAATAAATCAATAATATTTACGTAATAAAAATGTACATATAATTAATAACAATAATAAATTAAAATAAAATAACTTATAATTTATATATATTAAATGATAAGAAAATAAGGGATAATAAAGATAAATAACACACGCGCGCGCGCACACACACAGATATATATATATATATATATATATATAAACAAATATACAGAAAATGGCGGCTGGATGTGGAGCTCTGCTAGGGTTTCAGCCATGAGTCTGCCGGCGGCTGACCTGCTGGTGGTGTTAGGTTTGAGGCTTTGTCTGGTGTGCGGTCCTCCCTGGGTCTGTAGTGGTGTTTGTGTGCTCTTTGCTGGGATTTTGCTCTCCGGGCTCTTTTATTTCAAATTCTCTCTTGTTCCATTGGTTCTTGGCTTTCATTGCTTTGACGGGACGGTTCGGTTTACTTCTACTGAGCTAATTCCTGGATTCTGCTGAGCTTCTGTTTACTGTCCCTTTGCTATTGATCTTTTCCCTGGATTGTTCTTGGGCAGCAATTTATTTATGGCAAATCCTGTGGATTCTGCTACCAGAAGTGACTAGATTAAGGCTTCTTATGCAGGTGTGCTGGGTCAAGGTCCTAATCTGAACCAGCCTTCCAATCTGTTCTTCCCCCAGATTTTTCATGATGCTGCTGCAGGGAAAGTACCCTGCCCTTTCATTCATCCCATTGAAGTCAAGGATGGCTGCCCAGCTGTCTACTTTTCTGATGAGGAGATTAATACTCTTAATGAAGAAGTCAGATTAACACTTATAGGGAAATTCACCCGGGGACATCCAAAGATGGAGCTTGTCAGAGCTTTTTTTGAGTCACTTGCCTTCACTGGTAATTGGAGAATGGGGCTTCTTGATGGAAGGCACCTTCTAATCCACTTCTCCAATGAGGAAGATTATGCTAAGCTCTTTGCAAAACAGAGTGTAACTATTGCTGGAATGGATATGAAACTTCTAAAATGGACACCGGGATTTGATCCTAGCAAGGAACCACCCATCATCCCAATTTGGTTTAAATTTCCTAATCTCCCATACGGATATTTCAACCATAACGCCCTCTTCCAGATTGCTAGAGCTATTGGAACCCCCTCGGAATGGATGCGGCCACTTGTAATAGAGGCCTACACGAAGCAGCTAGGATCCAAATTGAAAGAGACATCTCTTTACCTGAAATCAAAAGAATCTGGGTGGGCACTGCTGCTGAGGGATTTTGGCAGGAAGTTATCATGCAACAGAAGCCTTACTATTGCACTAATTGTAAGATGTTTGGTCATACCATAGAGAAGTGTTATAGACTCCACCCACCTCCCGTAAAGACTCCTAGGGCTGACCCTTTGGTCAGCAGCCCTTCTCTTATTTCTACCCCAATTCAATCTCCTACCACTGTTGTTTTGCCTCAGCCTTTGACAGTCCCCTCCATCTCCCCCTCCCCCAGTAAACCCCCTCAGCCTGACCCCCCCTCCTCTCCTGCTAATCCTATACTACCCCTTTTGACCCCTGGTTCTCCTGAATTAGGCCCTTCTTTTGATATTCCCCAGCCTACCCCCACTCAACTTATTCAGAACACTTTGGGTAATAATTGGGAAGTCCAAAATGCTAAAAAAAAAAAAGAAATAAAATAGATATCAATTCTAGTTCTACTACCTCTCATTCTTTACCAGTTGAACCCTCCTCCTCACTCCCATTAAGGGGGAGAACCAGGTCAAAATCCCACCCACCTTCCCCCACCCCACCTACCTACCTTAATTCATGATAAATTTTCTATGCTGGAAAATAAGAGGTGTGGCTCACCCACCCTCTCTAAAAAGGATTCACTACCTTACTAAAAAACACTCTCTTTGGTGCTTTGCTTTACTTGAGCCTCTTGTGCACCAGCATTCCAATAGAATTATCAACTCTTTTCATGGTTTTACTCATTTTGCTAATTCCAACAATAAGATATGGGTCTTCTGCAGGAAAGAACTTAATTGGACTGTCTTGTTGGATCTTCAGCAGATGGTTCATATCTCTATCTCCTTTGCTAGACAGGCTGCTAATGCCACCTTTGTTTATGCTGGATGCAGAAAAGCTGATAGAATTCTGCTCTGGGATCATATCCACAGTCTAAGTAATGTCATTAACTGCCCCTGGATCATTGGGGGTGATTTCAATTGCATCACTACTCCTGCTGAAAAGCGGGGTGGCCACAGACCCAATGTAACAATAATGAACACCTTCAATGATAACATTGCTGCAGCTGGGCTTTATGATCTGGGGTTTAGGGGTCCTAGTTTCACTTGGAAAAGGAACTCTACTAAAGAAAGGCTGGATAGATTTCTGGCCAATGAGCTTTGGCACGATCATTTCTGCATACCCGGATCACTCATCTTGCTCTTATTTGCTCGATCATAGGCCTCTCCTCATATCTATTACTCGCTCCCCCGTAACCCCCTCCTTTAAATCTTTCGGATATCGGAATATCCGGTCTACTCATCCCTCCTTCCCGCAGGTGGTCAAAGATAACCGGCAAGATTCTATACAGTTGGACCCATGGCACAAGCCGTGCCTTCTTCACCATAAGGCTAAGCAGAAATTATCTAACCGGGGTTGGATTCAATTTGGCAATGTTTTTAAAGTGGTTGAGCAGGTCGAAAGGGATGTCTTAGAATTGGAAGAACAAAGCCAAAATAATAGTGCCCTCCAATCCCAACTTCTTGCTCGTCGAAGCTAAACCGATGCACTCAATTGATATTCAGGATAAATTTCTTCAACAAAAGGCCTCCATTAATCATTTTATGGAGGGAGATCGAAATACTGCCTACTATCATGCCTACCTCAAATATAAGAGGAAATGTAATTTCATACACAGCATCAAAAAGGAGAATGGTGATTGGATCTCCAACCACTTGGAGATTGGTAGGGATGCTACCCGCTACTTTCAGTCTCTATTACAACAACACCCAATTAAGAGAGCCAGCATAAACACCGCCCTTTTCACCGATCATTATAATTTTATTAGTCGACTTAATCTCACTCGCTCCCCAATCGAAGAGGAGATCTGGCAGGCCATTAAATCTATTGATAGCTCTAAGACTGCAGGCCCTGATGGGTACACTTCTAATTTTTACATTAAGGCTTGGGAGATTATTAAAGCTGAGGTGATTGCTGCCATCACCAGTTTCTTTCTGGGAGAAGACATTCCTCAATACTTCCATGCTTCCAACTTTGTTTTAATCCCCAAAGACACTGTACAAACAAGTTGGGATCATTTCAGACCCATTAGCCTCACATCTGTGATCAGCAAAACTATTAGCAAAGTGTTAGTCAACAGACTCCAACCCATTTTGGAGAAAGTTATCAGTCCTAACCAAGCAGCTTTTGTCAAAGGCAGGTCTATTGCTGATAATATCCTGTTAGCACAGGAACTTCTATTGAATTTGAACACTAAGTGCAGAAGTGGCAATTTAATTTACAAGCTTGATATTAAAAAGGCATATGATACCATTCACTGGGACTTTCTTATAGATACTCTTACGACGAAGGGATTCCGAATTCTTTACGTAATCTAATCAAAAGATGGCTGGGGGCTAATGCCCACTCTATTCGCTTAATGGGTCTACTTGGGGCTATTTCTCTGCCTCTAGGGGTCTTAAGCAAGGAGACCCACTCTCTCCCACCATTTTCATCCTGGCTATGGACTACTTCTCCAAATTACTGAACCATGCTAGCATAACACACCCCTCCAACAGGTATCATCATAAGTCCAATATCTTAGTATCTCACTTAGTTTATGCAGATGATGTCATGGTTTTCTCCAATGCTTCGAAGAATGTCGTCAAAATGATTGTCAAATGCCCGAACTCCTTCCAAGCAATCCTCCGGTATGGTGTTCAACAAGACCAAAAGCTATCTCCTATTTCCATCAAATCTTCCTGTGGAGGTCAGAAACTGGATTATTAACTTCACTGGCTTTACTAGCACTCACCTGCCTCTTAAGTATTTAGGGGTACAGCTTGATATGGGCAGAACAAAGCAAAGGCATTTTGAAGGCATTCTACAGAAAATCAACTCTTATTTGGCTAATTGGACTCATAAGTACCTTTCCAGTGGAGGTAGGATAACCATCTTGAAAAGTATTCTCACAACATTGCCTGCTTATGTTCTCCAGATGACCACTATGAACAAAGGAATCCAAACTCTCTTTGAAAAGGCTTTTAACAAATTTCTTTGGGCTGGCCAAAGAAAACGAGTGTCATGGGACCTCCTGGACCAAAGTGGCTAAGCCTACCTGGGCTGGTGGATTGGGGTTTGAAACCATACAGCAGATTATTCAAGTGAACCTATGTAAGCTTTGGATCAAATTTAGATCCCAGAACTCTCTCTGGGCCAAATTTCTGATGGGCAAATACTGCAAACTGCCCCATCCGACCCTAGTTAGCAGCAAAATGGGAGACTCTAAGCTATGGAAAGCTATGCTCAGAATCAGGCTTCAAGCTGAAAGTTTGTTTAGCTGGCACTTGGGAAAGGGTGATCTCACCTTCTGGTTGGATAACTGGTGTCCAACTGAATGGCTCAACCCTGGTACTAATATCCCCAACCTTAAACTCAAAGTATCTGAGTGCTGGGCTGGGGCTAGTTGGTCTTTGGAGGATCTCCAGACTGTGCTTACTCCTGAATCTGCTAGACAGGTGGCCACCACTAATTTTGACAGGTAGAAACAAGATTTTATCACCTGGCAATCATGTGCCCAGCATAGTTTGCCTAAAGCCATCTACTCCAAACTTTACCAGTCGGAACTCATCCCTTGGAGTGAGTGTCCCTGGAACAAATCTTTATCACCATCTATGACTTTCTTTACTTGGAGAACTTTCCTGAAGATCCTTCCTACTGATGACATCCTCAAATTAAAAGGATTGAGAGGCCCTTCTTCTTGTAGACTTTGCATGAGGGAGGAAGAATCTATCAAGCACCTGTTTTTTAAATGCGGCTTTTCTCAGCTTGTTTGGAGGTTAATCTTTCAGCACTGCCAACTCAACACACTAAGTCTCTCTTGGGATTGCCTCTACTCTTGCTGGTTAGGTTGGAACAAGCAAGGGATTGGTGCAGTCCCTCTTATTTGTGCCTGGTTCCTTTGGATGGCTAGGAACAAGGCCACCTTTGATGACATATTACCCAGTGAACAAAAAGTTGCACAAAATTGCCTCTCCTACATCCAAAAACTCATCAGATATAACAATTTCTCAAATATCTGTGGGCTAGAGACCACACATGAGACACCTTCCCATAGAATCACACTGATAAAATGGTAACCCCCCTATTCCCCCTTCCTCAAACTAAATTATAATGGCTGCTGCACTGAGGATGGTGCTGGATTTGGTGGCATCTTCAGGAATCATATTGGTAGATGTATGCTTTTTTTTCATGCACCAGTTGAGGCTGCTGATACTTTGGAAGCTGATCTCATTGCCATCTTTTGGGGGCTCTCCATGGCCATTAGCTGTAACTGGTACAATATTATTGTGGAAGGTGATAGTGAGAAAACCATTACAATGTTGAACCTCTGCCCCTCCAACCTTCCCTGGCACCATGGTCACTGGAGGAGTAGAATCCATGCCATAGTTTCCAAACTCAATGTTCAATTCACCTTCATTCACAAGGAAGGGAATCAACCTGCTGGTTGGCTAGCTAAATTTGGAGCTACTTCCCATAATGTGAGGGCTTCAACCATCATTCCTACACAGCTAAAGACCATTATCAACAGTGATAATCTTTCTGCCCCTTACATCGAGATCGCTACTTGATTCCCCAATTTTGGTGCTCGGGATTATATGATGTCTCCACCGGCTCCACTCTGCTACTTGGTCTCATGTCCGAACTTCGGATTTATGCAAGGATCCTTATCTCATCCATCTATTTGATATGGACATACTCGATTTACTGCCCGCTTCCAGATCTCACTACAACACCTGAGTATAGCTTCAGGAAGAGTGGACTAGCTATTGGCTTGCTAGGAGAACTTGTTGACTCTCTCTCCGTTTTGTTCTCTTGGTTGAACAAGATGTCATTTTCTCTGCTTGCTATTTAGTTAGAGCTGTTCTCTTAGTTTATGTCTTAGTTTTGTTTTGGGTGGTGTTGTATTAAGTTGGGGCTCTACCATTATTGGTAAGGTTTTTGTAATTATCGTTTTTAGTAACATGTAGGGAGCCTCTTGTTGCTCCTTTCCTAAAATATATATATATATATATATATATATATATATATATATATATATATAAACATAAATTGAAAGTAATAACAAAAATGAATAATAAATTAAATTACAATTAAAAAGTAAAAATTAAATAAAACCAAAAAAATAAATAATAATTAAATTAAATAAATTAAATTAAATAAATTAAATTAAATAATAATTAACTAAGTAAACCAAAAACAATTATATAAATAAATATTAAATTAAATTAAATAAATTAAATAAAATAAAATAAATTAATTTAATAAATTAAATTATATTAAATTAAACAATAATGTAAATAAATAGTAATTTAAATTAAATTAAATTAATTAAATAAATTAAATTAAATTAAATTAACGAAACTGAATATTAAATTAAATTAAATTGAATAATAATGTAAATAAATAATAAGTTAAATAAAATAAAATAAAATAAATTAAACTATATTAATTTAAACAATAATAATTTAAATTAAATTAAATTAATTAAATTAAATTAATAAAAATCGAAAATTAAATTAAACTAAATTAAATAATAATGTAAATAAATAATAAATTAAATTAAAATTACATAAAATCGAAAATAAATAAAATTTAATTAAATAAATAAATTAAATAAAATAAAATATTAATTTTAACTAATATAAATTAAGTTAAACTAAACAAATTAAATTAAATTAAATAATAACATAAATAAATGATAAATTAAAATAAATTAAATTAAGTTAAATTAAAGTAAATTAAATAAATAATAATAATTTAAATTAAATTGAATTAAATAATAATATAAATAAATAAATTAATAAATTAAATTAAAATGAATTAAATAATAATAATAAAAATAATAATTCAAATAAATAAATATTAAGCAATCATAAAGAAATAACAATAAATAAATTAATTAAGCAAAGTAAATGATGATCAATCAATTAAATAAAAGAAATAAATAACAATCAAATAAAAGTAAATAAATCACAATGAATTAAATAAGATAATAAATTAAATAAATAATTTTAATTACAAAATAAAGATAATGACTTTAAATAACACATAATAAAACTAACGACACATAAATAATAATTAACAATAATAACATAAAATGATAATACATAACAAAATAAACAATAATAAAATAATAAATAACAAAAATGTCATATAAATAGCATAATAATCACATACAATCACAACTATAATCACATCAACAATCATACACATTACTCACATACAATCACATACAATCATAACACAACACAACCATCACAAATCACAACAATCACAACATACAACAACAATCCCGACCACAATACAATACCAACACGATAACAATCAAACCTAGGATAGGCCTCCTGAGGCATGGTTTATTTTCCCTTTATAATGACCCCTACGAAATCACAACTTGGTGTAAAAAAACGTAATAAGAATACCCTTATGCTTAGTGAATGCATGGAGTAACCCAAATTTTACCTGATGTCCACATAACCTTCCCAATTCACATTCCAAACTCAAAATCCCTAGTTTAAAAACCTAACACAAACCAAATCCAAACACAAACCAAATTTAAACATAAACCAAAACCAAACCCAATCTAAAACCAAAACCAAATCCAAACACAAACTCAAGCAAATATTCCAAAAATAAAATCACAAACTCTTCACAGCACTCCCATAAGTCCATATCAAACTACCAATTGCCACCAAACAAAATCCAAACCACACCTAAACGCATCTGCCCCAACCTACCCCGAACATCTGTGTTCATTAAGCATAATGGTATAGGTAGGATGAGTTTTTAAGCAACATAATAAGTCTAAATGAGGCCGAGACTTTTCACCAGGCTGTGAGAGGGAAGCATGGACCTGCATCCTTCTCTGACCTTCTGGATACCTCAGAGGTCTATTAAACTTAATATGTCTTCTTAACAAAACCATCCTCAATTAAATGAACAAAATTCATTGAAACACAACATAGAAATTTGCATAGACATCATAGGGCTTGGTAGACAACCAGGATCTTAACATAAACATCATAGGACTTGGTAGATAACTGGGATCTAAACATAGACATCATAGGATTGAGTAGTTACTGCTTGTTAGTCCTACTTCTTCCTGTTTTCTGGCATGCTTTAATTTCTGCAAAATAATAAACACATAAATGCAATGCAATACTAAAGTTTCAGGTGGTGGAACTTAAAGACTCGCCAGGTACACCTTTACAGTTTTAGTATTTTACTTACAGTACTTTACTCCACTGCACTTTACTACAAATATAACTTCTTGGGATGACATAAAATACCCCACAACATTTCAAAATATAAGACAACTCAAAACATAGACATCATAGGATTGAGTAGTTACTGCTTGTTAGTCCTACTTCTTCCTGTTTTCTGGCATGCTTTAATTTCTGCAAAATAATAAACACATAAATGCAATGCAATACTAAAGTTTCGAGTGGTGGAACTTAAAGACTCGCCAGGTACACCTTTACAGTTTTAGTATTTTACTTACAGTACTTTACTCCACTGCACTTTACTACAAATATAACTTCTTGGGATGACATAAAATACCCCACAACATTTCAAAATATAAGACAACTCAAAACTTAATCAAAAACAAAAACGAAAACTACAACTACAACTAAATTAAAACGTCTCGTTGGATGATCGGGAACACCTCGGATGATGTAACCTACGTGTTGCTAACAGGATTTACCACGATCTAAATGGAAATGTGGAACTCGTTCAGTTGAGTTTAGCAAATTCATCTGGACTATGTGAATCTGATGAAAATAATGATGTCGGGATGACGGAATCGTGGGATCTTAATCGGTTCTGTTTAATCAACTTTAAGATTTGTTTTATTTAAAACACTAAAACACTTGGATTCTAAGACTCTTCTAAACCAAAATACTTCTCTCACCTCTTGATTTTCACCTTCTAAAACTGAACCTCTGCAATGACAAAGGAGCTTGGAGCATAGTGGGCAGCACGACCATCTTCTTCATCAAAACCTGAGTCTACATCAGCTAAACCATTCTTAGCATTAAGCAACTAGCAATAGGACTTCGAGGTATTTGCCCAATGCAAAGTAAACCCTCATCTCATCTTTTATGCTTTTGCACCCAGTGCATTATAAGCCCTAACTCGTCTAGGTTTCCGAGGTTGTCATCCCGATATGACATAAACCCGCACATCTTCCAGGCTATTCATATGATCGACATCAAATGAATGTAATCCCTAAATAATAAAATTGGCAGGATGAAATATAAATTAAATATTTTCCTAAACTGAGCCAAACAATAGGATAGCTTCGGAAAACACCGAGATTTTTCTCAAATTTGTGTTCTTCCCCTAGTCTTCTTTTCCTTTGGACTCTGATAAAATGAAATGTTCTGAAATTTTAACCATTCACCTATTGAATTCCGATAATCACATTTCGTTGAAAGAAATCCTTACCTTTGGAAGTCATGAATATAATTATTTCCTGATCTCTATCAAGAGTTCTCTTAGGTAACTTTAGTTGTCTAAAATGTAATTAACTATAGGGCTTGCTCTTATAGGAAACTTAAAAGACCCCAGGTTAATATAAACCCCATTTAATCCTCTTATATTAAATGGGGGAAATTGTCGGCTAACATACAGGTTTCGCAGACCAAACGGATGTCATACTTTTCCTTAGCTCATTTGATTGAGCCTCATCCTCAAGTCTTGTGTTCATCCTTCAGGATATATACAAAGCTCGAGGTATAGTGCTCTTTCATTCGAACATTGAAAAATATGAGATCAGTTTGACTCCATATTTTTCTAAACTAAATTATAATTAAATTAAAATTGTCCTTCTGAATCGGGTGATGGGACTTCGATTCCAGCGACTGACAGCTTCTAATGGGTAACCCCAACTAAAACGTATATTTAAAACTTTTTATACGACCACAGCTTCTGGCAACTCTGCTAGGGAAAGAGTTTCTCTCTTCAAAAAAATTAGGAAATACTATATTCATATATCGGTAATGTACTCACGTCTCTCATGAGCCAAATTACCATTCTTCCTTTGACATACTTTACCCATTTCTTTCTTGGGAAAGTATGATCAATTCTCCTAGATTTCAGGACCATCTGTTTAGCCACTCCTAAATAGAGAGGTTCAGGGATCCCTAGGATTTTTTTTCTTTTGATCTTGTGCGGATGTGAAAAGTGGAGGGTTGCGTTAGGTAGTCGACAGCCAGCGTAAAACTTGTCGAAAAAAAATCATGACATGAATCCTTTTGATCATTGTGTAAGAGCTAGGGTGTCCCCTGGAAGCGACGCGCTGTATGGCCTGAATACAGTGGAAAGTATGCAAGGGCCGCTACACCGGCGCCCGGGTGTAGTGTCAAGTAAGCAAGGGTTCCCACATTACGGACGGATGCGGGTAAAGAAGTTAGTCCATGATACTAGTATTAGGATAGGATCCTGGAATATAGGTACTCTCAATGGTAAACTAATGGAATTTGTTGATATTATGATCCATAGAAAGATAAATATCCTATGTATTCAAGAAACTAAATGGGTTGGAGAAAAAGCTAAGAAGATTGATAACTTAGGTTTTAAACTATGGTATTCTGGTTAGAGTCATACTAGAAATGGTGTAGGTGTAATTATAGATAAGAGTTTGAAAGATAATGTTGTCAAAATTAATAGAGTTGGAGATAGAATTATAGCACTTAAGATTATTATTGATACTAAGATTTTTAATATTATAAGTGCTTATGCTCCTCAAGTTGGTTTAGATATAGGCTCTAAAGATAAATTCGGAATGATCTAGAAGACTTAATACACTTGATACCCCTTGAAGAAAAAATTTTTATTGGAGGAGATTTAAATGGACATGTCGGTAGAGTGGTAGAAGATTTCGAAATATTCATGGTGGCTACGGTTATGGAGCGATTAATGAAGAAGGTAGAGCCATTTTAGATTTTGCTTTAGCTTATGATATGATTATTGCTAATACTTTATTCAAGAAAAGAGATGAGCATCTTATTACTTATAAGAATGGATCTAATAAAACACAAATTGATTATTTTCTTATGAGAAGAAGAGATCGTCGAGATTGTAAGGATTGTTAGGTTATTCCAAGTGAGCAATTAAGTACCCAACATCGATTATTAGTTCTAGATTTTAAGATGAAGAGTTGTAAAATAAAGAATACTAGGATTCAACATCGTAGAATAAGATGGGGGCACCTAAAAGACACAAATAAAATTATTTTTATGAGTAAAATTCAAGATTTAAATATTTGGGATGTTCATGAAGACGCGAATATTATGTGGGAAAAATTAACTAATACTATTAAACAAGTGGCTAAAGATGTACTTGGAGAATCAAAAGAAAAAGTTTCTATAAATAAAAATAGTTGGTGGTGGAATAATAATGTGCAAGAAAAGATAAAATATAAGAAGTTGTGCTATAAAAATTGGTTTAAATGTAAAAGCGTAGAGAACTGGGAAAAATATAAAACGGCCCGCAGGGAGTGTAAAAGAATAATCTGTGACGCTAAAAATTCTGCTTTTAGTGATCTTTATAACATGTTAGATACTAAGGAAGGTGAAAAATATATGTATAAACTAGCCAAACAAAGAGAAAAGAAATGTAAAGATTTAACTCAAGTAAAATGTATTAAAGATGAAAATCAAAAAGTGCTTTTCTTAGAAAAAGATATTCAACATAGGTGGGTGAGTTATTTTGATAAACTTTTTAATGATGATGCTGAAAGTACGATTGACCTTAGTGATCTTAATATCGTTAATAATAATAAAACTTTTCATTTTTACCGTCGCATTAGTAAAAAAGAAGTTGATGAGGCTTTAAAGAAAACCAAGGGGGGAAAGTCTGTAGGACCCGATGATATCCCAATTGAAGTGTGGAAATGTTTAGGTGATTTGGGGGTTTCTGGCTTACTAAACTTTTTAATATTATTTTAAAAACTAAAAGGATGCCCGAGGAGTGGAGAAAGAGCATTTTGGTCCCCATTTTTAAGAATAAAGGAGATGCACAAGAGTGTGCAAATTATAGAGGAATTAAATTGATGTGTCATAATTTAAAATTATGGGAGAGGGTAATTGAACATAGGTTAAGACGTATTACGAAGATTTCTCATAATCAATTTGGTTTTATGCCGAGCAGGTCTACCATGGAAGCTATATATTTATTGAGAGGTTTGATGGAGAAGTACAGAGATAATAAGGAGGATCTACATTTGATTTTTATTGATTTAGAAAAAGCTTACGATAAGGTTCCTAGAGATGTTCTTTGGAGAGTACTTGAGAAGAAAGGTGTTGATATGACTTATATTCAAGTCATTAAAGATATGTATGCTAGAGCTGTTACATGTGTTCGAACTGAAGGAGGATTGACCAAGTATTTTACTATTTCGTTGGTTTACATCAAGGATCGGCTTTAAGCCCGTATCTTTTGCTTTATTTATGGATGGTCTTACTGGGCATTTACAAGAGGATGTACCTTGGTGTATGCTTTTTGCTGATGATATCCTCCTTGTGGATAAGACAAGCAAAAAAGTCCAGGAAAAACTTGAATTATGGAGGTCTACATTGGAGTCTAAAGGTCTTCATTTGAGTAGAACTAAAACTGAATACATGGAATGTAATTTTAGTAATAGTAGGTCTAGTGACGACGAGTGTAACTTTGGGTGATCAAATTATTAAAAGGTGTGAACGATTTAGATATCTCGGGTCCATTGTTCAAAGCGATGGTGATATAGATGGGGATGCTAATAGTAGAATTCGGGTTGGTTGGTTGAAGTGGAGGAATGCGTCCGGCCTATTGTGTGATAGAAAAGTACCGCTTAGATCGAAAGGAAAATTTTATAAGATGGTGGTGAGACCTTCAATGCTCTATGGTGCTGAATGTTGGCCTTTAAAAGAGAAGCATAATGTTAAGTTAAGTGTTGCCGAGATGAGAATGATTAGGTGGATGAGTGGCTTTACACTTAGAGACAAAATGCGAAATGAATATATCCGTAAAAGGGTTGGAGTTGCACCGGTGACGGATAAAATTAGAGAGAGTCGCCATAGATGGTTTGGTCACATTAGACGTCGACCACCCGATGATCCGATTAGGAGAGTAGATGTTTTAAATACAACTTATGTTAAGAAAGGCAGAGGCAGACCTTGGAAAACTTGGGCTTATTGCATAAAAAATGATCTTAATTTATTAGAATTAAACAAAAATTTGACACTAAATAGGACGCAATGGAGAAAAAGGATTCATGTAGCCGACTCCACTTAGTGGGATTAAGGCTTTGTTGTTGTTGTTGTTGTTGTTGTGATCTTGTGTGGTTGGACCCCCAATAGGTGTGTTGGTGGATGAATTCTACTTGGGCAATGTGTGTTGCGAAAAGGGATCCTCAGCAGGGTCCTTTGCTTCACCTTTTTCTTCTACCTCATAAATTTAGTTTTTTTGCCTTCGACAAGTTAATCCACCTTTAAAATCATAAATATCATTTAAAACAAACACATGAAATTCTAAATGAAAATAAAAGAAAAAGAAGAACAAAATATGATAAGAGAAAATAATAAAATATTAAATGAAATAAAAAATTTTACCCAGTTCACAGAACAATCTTTTTCATAGTGTTCATACTATGATGACAAGGTCTTTGGCCCTTCCAAAATTTTGGAATGTTTCTTTTGACTGTTGAAATGTCAACCCCTTCACTGACTTTCTCCTGCGACTTGCCCTCTTCCCGTGAGGCTTGTCTCGCAGCACTGTTGATTCAGTTTGGAGCCGGCTTGAGTGAGTTTAAAGTCGTGCTTAGAAAAGCCCCATTCGTGGTCCTGAAAGTTGCCGCCCCCAAAGTACAAGAACCATTTGTTGAGTTTGATCTAAACTCCCATGAAGACTTCCCTTCTACTAAGAAGGTGAAGATGACTGCTGTCCCCTTCAAACCAGTTTGCTCCGTGACAAGGAGATAAATTATACTTTCCACAAGAAATAAATTAAGTACAAGGAATTGGATCATCACAATTTCTTCCAGCATTTAATACTTATACTTTCCACAACATACATCCATAATTTAATTACTTCACAATCTAAGAAAAAAAGATAAAGTAAACTACTCAAATTTCATGGAGAAAACATAAACTCAACTTGATTCGAAAGCATAAACCATAATGAAAACATAACAAATCTTACTTAAAAATAAAGTGTAAAAATTAAGATAAATACTTATCTGAAAATCCTTTCCACAAGACTCCGGAAGTTCATCTGAAATTTTACTTTCTGCAATACAACTCTACAAAGGTTGGCGCCCAACTCTGATGGCTCAAATACAAACTTTAGACTTAAAATAAGACTAGATACAAGGATGAAAGAAAGTTGGTGAGAAGAAGGTTTCACACCAACCCGTTTTCCTTTCTTACTCTTTACTCTCTACTAACAATTATAGAACTACATTACTCTAATTTCTCACGCTCTCCAAACTTCAAAAGATTCTCTCTAAGAAACTCTCTAAAAAAGAATAACCCCCCTTTGCAAATTATGAGGCTTCATTTTAATAATTTTCCAAAAGATGCCTTGGTGTCTCTTTAAATCATGTCCATTTCAATGTATCCACCAAATGATACATCCCTTCAATAACATCTTCCGCCTAAAGGAAGTTAAGGAAGCTACTACCAAAAGTTTCGTCAAACATCCCTTGAGAACGGTGCCAAATTTCATTAAAATTTTATTTTTAACCGTGCCGCTTAAGCGCCGACGCTTTGGCACTTAGGCGCTGGAGGCTAAATTTCTCAAACTTCAGAATTTTGCTCCAAAATTGATTCTTTTTTCTTCTTTCATCATAATTAATCATTTTCGTCATACCTACAAGAAAAACACAAAATACCTTCCATTAAAGTGAAATATCATCAAAAATAGGTATAAAAATGTGCATAAAAACACCATATATTTTAGTTGTATCAGGAACCTACTTTGCATGATGTTATGGATCAGTTAGGGAAGTTGAACATGGGAGTAGAGGGACTAGAAGCAAGGAATATGATCAATGATGATTATTAAGTGCGATAATGAGAATACGAGATACCTTATCATGACGCACAGATGAGATTCTTCAGGGGAGACACTAGTGCTGTATTTTCTACCTGAGTACACTCCATACCATCCTGATGAACCTGATGATGGTGGAGCTCCTGTAGATGATGATTTGTAATTTATGTATTTTATTAATTTTCATTGTATTTTGTATTTTTTGATGTATTTGTGATGTATTTGAGACTATGTGATTTGTATTTGTGATGTAATTTGTATTAGGATGTGTTTGTAGCAATTTTTATGTTGAATTGTGATGGATGTGATGCGATTGTATTTAGTTTTTTATTTTAATATGTGATAGTAATAGTTGGATGTTAATGTTATGTGTTTAGTTGGTGTTTTATGTTTTAAAATTTTAATCTTCTTCTCTTGCAAATTTCTAACCTATATGTAGGTAAAGAAATGCTCTTAATTATTTCAGGCCTATTGTAGTAGATTATGAAGAAGACCTGCCTAAACTCAAATGGTATGAAAAACCCAACATATTTAGGTATGAGTTATACATGTTTACATCTTTTCTTTCTTCACATGTTAATTATATTGATATCAAAAATTTAAGTTTGGGGGAGGGAAAGAAATAACTGTTAGTTGTTCTCATTTAAAAGTACTTTCAAAATTATTAACATGGTTTCATGTGATAGAAATCAATTTTAGATAATTGTATTTTAATTTTATTTAATTATTTTGTGAATTTAAATGAAAGTATTTGGTAATGAAAAGTAATTTTGTAGGCTAAGATATTTGCTATAAGAGAATAGGACAGTAGTTAATTATTCAAAGTAAGAAAAACTGTATGTTTGAAGTATTAAGAATCCTAAAACTTTATGTGAAAGGAAAGGATTGAAACTTTATGATGAATCAATATTAAGCTAAAGAAATGCCTATAAGGTAAAGGATTGAGGTAATTTTCAAATTTAGGGTGCAAAGAGTCAAGTTCAAAATTATTAAATGTTATCCAGATATAGTAACCCTCACCAGCAAAAAGCAAAAAGCAAAAGACCGAAAAAAAAGAAAAGATAGAAAAAAAGAAGAAAAGATGAAAAAGAAAAGAAAAAGTTAGGAGAAGCTTGAGGAGATGTCTAATAAAAAATTGGCTTCACTTAGACCTACCTAAGGGGAATAACCTAATTACTTTCCTGAACTTATATGTAGGGATTAGCATCTTTACTAGTAGTTTTCTCATAAACTTTTTTTCTTGTAATCCTTTTAAGTGCCTTAATAAGATAATCTAAAGTCATTTTTGAAATAAATAGAAGGCTAGAACTCGTAGACTTGATTACTAAATAGTCTTACACTTTTAGAATTTAATTGAATTATTCAAAGATCTTTCTAAAAAAATTACTATTGTACTTATCTAAGTCAAAATTATGGTATACTAGAAATAAAGTTCATTGTAGTGGATCATTATTTTATGTATTAACTAAAATTACTTGAGTACAAGTAATAGCTAAGTTTTGGGGATCTTGATTCACTTTAAAGAAAGGTATTTTTCATGATTTCATGCAGGTACAATCATTTTAGGCATTTGGACAAAATAAAGCGAAAAGAAGCAAATATGGAGCAAAATGGAGTAAAAGTACATTTTATTGAACTAGCGTTGAACAAGACCGTGCTAATTTAAAGAGACTTTTGGACCAGAAGCCAAAAAATAGTGTTGGATGGCACCCTATCCTGCGCCTGACCGCGTCCTATCCCGATTTCAAACTAGATTCAATGTATTTGGCCAGATTTTGGAGGGATGCTTGAAGAAACTCTTGGAAAATCAGTTATAACTGGATTTAAACTGCCAAATTTAGTGAAGGGGAGAGAGTTTAGATTGTAAGGGAGTGAAGAGAGAGTATATCCTTTCATTTTGTTTAGGAAATCTAGGGTTTGTTTGTTCTTATCTAAGGAGTGTAAGAGGAGAGGGAAAGAGAGAGATTTCTTCTTCATTACTTATCTAAAGAGAGAATTGTGTGTTATTGTGAAGAAAGAAAAGGAGTCCAAGGAATTCCTTGAGATTCTCTTGGGGAAGAGTTTAAGATAAGTTGTCTTTTCATTACTCTGTTTGTATGACGTTGCTTTGACATATAAATTCCATGTTTTGTCATCTTTTCCTCATGATTCTTGGGTAGATTTCTTTGTCTTCCTCCTTTTCATGTATGTGTTAATGTTGTGACATGGAAATAATGTGCCGATTTATTATGGCGAATTTGTGATGGCCTTTTCACTTCGTACTTTATTTACTTTTTGATCTGGCCATTTGAATTGTTAAAACTTGTTAGGAAACATATGTTCCGAAAGAATTATGAGTTCCACAATAAAAGTTAAGGTCACCTTCAATTTCCATGAATGAGTGACGTAGTTCATGGGGGTTGAACGCACATAAATAAGGAAACACACTTTGATGGGCATACAATTGTAGATTTCAGAGTGACAAGCTGAAATCCACAATTTGTTCCTAGGGTTTGGAAACCAAAGCGAGAGTTAGCTTTCAGGGGAAGGGAAGTGGGAGCTCAGGAGTGAGAGCCAGTATCCTCCCACCCTAACCTCAGATTTGGGGACTGAATTTAGGATTAGCCAGTGTTTTTTATGTTCTTGGAAAAGGGTAAAGAATAGGAATGCTCCTATTTGGCACAATATATTTGCATCATTGATATATGTCATAAAATCATCATATTATTATTGAAGAGGAGGAAAATTCTTTCTTACAACTGAACTTTGTTATAAATTTAGTCTTGAGTTAGTTTAGCTTGCTAGAAAGTTTGAACGTACTTTGGTAGAATTAGTCACTACAACTATTTGTTTTTTTTATTAAGATTAGTAATTACTTGTAATTTTGTTATGATTCGAGAAGCGATTTATGTGTTACACCATAAAATTAATTGCCTCCCTATGGGATCGATATCTAGGACTCACTCGAGTCCTGTATTACTTGAGTGATACATATACTTGCGTTTAATTGTGTGACTCAATAGAAAACTCAATCAATATATATACAAATCTGAGTTCATAAATTTTGGCAATTTAAGAAAGTCGCACCACTAACCCAACTTGTCCCGAATTGACCTAAATCCCAAATTAAGCCAAATTGAACCCCCAAACCTATTCAAAACCACTTCAATCCCCTTTCAAACACTTTATGACAATCATATAGATAATTTGAACATTCAATTGGGTCTAACCCAAGCTCGAACCAAACCTAGCCCAAACTAAAACCAAAATGACCTAAATTGAACCCATGACCCAATGTCACAAAATTAAACCAAATTTACAAAATAAACCTCATGGCTGCCAACCTTAGGACCCCTAGGACTAGTCTAACATGACCCAACCGAAGCTTATTGAGCCATGAACCAAAAGTCCCTAGCTAAGGTCCACTAGGTCTTCCCCTTTTTGGCTAGCTCAAATTTCCCCCTTAACCCTTGAATAAGAAACCATCATGCTTAATTAAATGCATTGTGGCCTTCCTTACATACCCATGCTCCTGCCAGCCGCCTTCCCAATCCTTTTCAGCCACCCTAGCCACCGAAACAGCTACGCCTGAACACCCCCATGCCCCTCTAAAATCAAAATTAAACTTTGTCAGTGAGGCATTGATATACATAAAATATGTAATGTCTTTAAATACACTGTTATCTCTATTTTTGATGATATTGCACTTTAATGGAAGGTGTTTTTGTTTTTTTTTCAGGCATGATTAAAATGAGTGACTATAATGAATGGAGTAATAAAGGATCAAATTAGGACTAAAAATTGAAATTTCTGAATGCGGCTAAGCGTCAGACCCTTGGCGCATAGGCGCCACAGTTAAAGTGACAAATTTTATTTATTTCTGGCGTAAATTTGATGGGTTTCTTCGAAGCATCCTTTCGTTTAAAATTCACTAACTTCCAATCAGTGCCAAAACTCTTTAAAATTTGAACGGATGGATGCATTCTCGGTGGATACATTTAATTTTGAAGAGACACCAAGACACTTATTGGAAAATTTTAAAAAGAAGACTTGAAGATCAAAAAATGATTGTTGTTGGAAGGTGTGAGTGTTAAGAGTTAGAGAGAGCACACCTTTCCACTTCACCACTTTTATTATCAATTTTATATAGTTTTTATTAAGAGTAGAATAGAGATTTGGAGTCTACAGAGTTGGGTGCCAACCTCTAATGTGTCTTGTAAAGTGAAAGAAAAGTATTGGAGTAAATAAAAATGTTGAAATCCATCAAGAAATGAGAAATCCATCAAGAATTTAGAAATGTATTCAAGAAATGAGAAATCAAGATCTAAAGCGTAGACTCCAAATCTCTATTTCAACATTTTTATGATCTTGATTTCTCATATCTAAAACGTAAGAAAATATATTTGGGGATCAAGTTTTTGGCACCGTTGCCTGAGAAATTAATTAAAATATCATTTAATGAAAATTTAAGAAATATTAAGTTTTTACTTTTCATAATTTTTGTTAGTGTGTTTTATTTTACTTTGTTAATTTGTATGTGTAGTTCGGGTTCTGAAGGACTTGTGCCTTATGATTATGAATTAGAGATAACTATCAAAAAAATCAAAAAAAATTAAAAGTTCACAAAAAGATAAAAAGTATTCAAGAAATGAGAAATCAAGATCATAAAAATGTTGAAATCCATCAAGAATTTAGAAATCTAATAGATTATGCTAACTCGACAGTGGATCCTTCATGGTAGTATTCAACACCCTACTGTAGCTGCTAATTCATTTGAACTTAACCTGCTATTATGGAGATGGTATCCAAAAATCCGTTTTGGGGAGCACCAACATAAGATCCTAATTTACATCTTGCTAATTTTCTAGAATGGTGCGCTACTTTTAAATACAATGGTATTTTGGATGATGGTATTAGACTTAGACTTTTTCCAGTTTCACTGTGAAATAAAGCTAATATTTGGTTAAATTTGTTAGCACTTGGATCTATCAGAACTTCGGGTGATTTAGCACAAAAATTCCTTGCTAAATATTTCCACCATGAAAGACTGCAAAGCTTAGAAATGATATCACATCCTTTTGTCAGTTTGAAGGAAAATCTATACATAAAGCATGGAACATTTTAAAGATTTCTTAAGAAAGTGTACACATCATTTGATACCAGATTGGTTAATAATTCAGACATTTTATAATGGATTAGTTGGATCTCTTAGATCTATTATCGAATCTGTTGCTGGTGGTTCATTGATGTCAAAATAGTTTGCTGATGCTTATGCTTGAATTGAAGGAATGACTAATAATAATTTTTAATGGTCTTCTGAAAGGTTAAATCCTAAAAAATGTAGCCAACATTCATGATAAGGATGCTTTTGAGACACTAGCAAATCAAGTTGCTGCAATTTCAAGGAAGATAGACCAATATGGGATGAATTTTTCTCAGTCAACTTCCACGAATGAAAAAAATTCATTAGGACAAATGGTTGATTCTCAAACTTCACCACAAACTTTGAATGCCATAAGTAAGCCTAATAACCCATATTCCAATTATTATAATCCAGGTTAGAAAAACCATCCAAACATTAACTCGAATACCAATAATCAGGGTGGTAGTAATCAATAATGGGGGAACAACCAAATAAACCCATTGAGAAACTAGAATAACTAAGGAAATAATAATTATAGGCCAACCTACCCTTTAGTTTTTAACAATACTCAACAATTTAAGGAGAAGTTGTTGCCTATAAAAGAATTGGTGTTACAAATGGGAAATCAATTATAAAGTCAAGGAGCTACAATTAAAAATATTGAGAATCAATTGTGATAGATTGACAATTCATTAAGTAATAGATCTCAGGGAACACTTCCTAGTAATAATGAAGAAAATCTAAGAGAAAATACTAAAGATCAAGTACAAGCTATTCAGTTGCGAAGTGGAAGAGAGTTGGAAAGAAGAGTACAAAAAGAGACTGAAATAGAGAAAGAAGAAATTGAAAAACCAAAAGAGGACGCTCTGAAAGGTTTGGAAGACCTATTTCTCCACCTAAGGTTAACTTAGAAAAGCCACCACCTCCAATTCTTTAGAGACTTCGACAATAAAAATTGGATAAGCAATTTTCAAAATTCTTGAAAATATTTAAGAAGCTTACAATTAACATTCCATTTGATGAAGCTTTAGAAAAAATGCCAAGCTATGTGAAATTTATGAAGGATATTCTCAATAAAAAGATGAAGTTTGAAGATAATGAGACTGTTGCCATTAATGAAGAGTGCAGTGCAATAATCCATAAGAAGCTTCTTGAAAAACTTAAAGATCCTAGAAGTTTCACAATTTCATGTGTAATCGAAGACAGATTTTTGGGAAAAGTTTTATGTGATTTGGGTGAAAGCATTAACCTTATGTTGTTATCAATATTCAAAGGACTGGGATTAGGAGAAATAACCCCTATCACTGTAACTTTGCAATTAGCTGATTATTTGATCACATATCCTAAAGGAGTTATAAAGGATGTTTTGGTAATAGTGGATCAATTTATTTTTCCTATTGATTTCGTTGTGTTAGATATGGAGGAAGATAAAGAGATACCTATAATTTTAGGGATATCTTTCCTTGCCACAAGCATAGTAATGATAAATGTGCATAAAGAGAAATTAACGACGCAAGTTAATGATCAAACTGTTACATTTACTATTTTAAAGCCAATGAAATATCCTGCAAGAGGTAAAGATGATGAATGTTATAGGATGGATGTTATCAAATATTTGAGTGAATGTCATTTAAAGTCAACTTATGAATAAAAATCTAAAAGTAAAGAATTGGAACACAAGAAAGAAGAGGATTTACAAGATTCTGAAGATTTTCATTAGGAAGATGTAAATTATATTCATGAAAATTTTGAAATTTTGAAGCCTTTATGTCCTTGTACGACTTATTTTTAGGTTGAGTGTGTTTTTTGAAAAAGGGTCGCCTGCAGAAATTGTCGGCGAATTTTTAGATTTTAATTTTAATTTAAATATATATAATTTGGAAAGTAGCATTTGATTTTGAAAATAATTTTAAGTTTGAAAATTTGAATATATGAAATCAAACTGACCCCACATCCCAAATAGTTTATATAAATGAGCACCGCACCACAAACCGTGTATTTATCCCGAGGAATAAACACACTGCTTGATGATGGGGCTCGATTAAATAAACTAAAAGATTTGTGACATATGTTTGGTTTGCGAACCAATTTTATAAGCTGACAAGTTCCCCTACTTAATATAAAGGAATTAAGCAGGGTTTATATTACCTGGGTTCTTAAAGTTCCCTATAAGGGCAAGCCCCTATAGTAAATTACATCTTAACTGTCCGAAGACACTTAAGAAAACTCTCGATAATGATCAGTGGTTTTGCTCTCAAGAAATTCAAAGTTTAAGGTTTTCAAAGGATTTGAGTTTTGGAAATTTCAATAGGGAATGGATCAAATTTGGAACAATTTATTTTAAGAGTCCAAAGAAAGAGAAGTAGGAGTAGCTGAGGATCCAAGAAGAATCTTGGCAACTTCTCAAACTATCCTATTGTTTGGCTTCAATTTGGGAGTTTGTTTAATGTTTCAATCTTACCAATTTTATTTAATTAGGACTTATATTTGTATGACATGATCACACGAATAGCCTTGATGATGTGAGGGTTTATGTCGTACCGAACTACTACCTCGGAGTCCTAAGACCGGTTAGGGCTTAATTTACATGACATGATCATGCAAATGCCTAACGAAGAGGTTGAGGATTTATGTTGCACTAAACAAACTACCTCGAAATCCTATGGCTTGGTTATTTAATTCTAAGGAAAGTTTTGCTGAAGTAGACTCAGGTTTTGCTGATGATGATGACCGAGCTGCCCACCAAGCTCCGTGCTCCTTGTTGTTACAGAGGTTTAGTTTTAGAAGTCATAAATCAGGAGATGAGGGAAGTGTTTTGGTTTAGAGAAAATTTTAAAATCCAAGTGTTTTTAATATTTTAATTAAAAAAATCTTAAAGTTGATTAAACAGAACCGATTAAGATACTACAGTTCCGTTATTTTTATCAGATTCACTTAGTCTAGATGAATTTGCTAAACTCAACTGAATGAGTTCCACACTTTCATTTAGACCGTGTGAAATCCCGTTAGCGATATGTGGGTTACATCATCCAAGGTATTCCCGATCATCCAACGAGACGTTTTAGTTTAGTTGTAGTTTTAGTTTTGTTGTTTTGTTTGTGATTAAATTTTGAGTTGTTTTATATTTTGGAATGTTGTGGCGGTGAATTTTATCTTGCAATGACTTTTAATTTAGTTTAGTTTCAGTTCAGAGACTACCCTAAAGGTTTTGGTTTTCATGCAACAGTTTTATTTATCATGCAAGAAAAGTAAAGTACAGTGCATGTAAGTAAATTGCAATAAAGTAAATTGCAATAAAATAAAAGCTTACCTGGAGGCTCTTCCCGTCATCCCAAGCTCCACTTAAAACACATGTTAAGGCATTTAAATATTTAAACAGATACCTAGGTAAAGCTAAGGGAAAGGGTTTTGGTTGTCTACCAAATTCCAAATCTTATAACTAGTCATCTCCTATGACGTCTAGGTTCTTAGTTTGATTTTAAGGATGATTTTCTTAATCAAAGAACAATTAGATTCAATTGTTCCTCTAAAACATCCCGTCATATTGAGGAAGTGCTTAGGACGAGTCCTAAACATCATTTCAATATTTCTGGGATTGTTTTGAGTCCAAGTAAATTTAGTTGCACAAGTGAATTAATCATCCAGGAGTTTATTTAAACTTTGTTTCTTGCTCAGTGAACTTAGGTATTTGATTACCTCATGAATGAAGTGACATCTCACTTAATACTCTATTTAAGAGTTATAATAATTAAAGCCTTTAAGGGCAAGTTGGTTTATCGAGAATCTTAATTGACCCACAAATTTATATTATGATATTTTAATTTGATTTCAACGAAGCCAAAAACTTGACCCCACTATATTATATGTATAGAATTGTAATTTATGTTGTGGATGCTACGCAAGTATACGTATTGTATCAAGTAATACAGGGCTCTAGTGGAGTCCTGGTTATCGATTCCACAGGGAAAGAGAAAATTAAATAACAGCTAATTTTAAAATAATAATAATAATAATTTTTTAAATAGTATACAAAAATTTGGAGTTCTAAATTTAAGCGCAGTAAAGTAAACTAAGTATTCTAATCAGGTAACTTAACTAAGTAGAAAATTAATACTAATTGCAAGTGCAGGAAATAAAACTAATTGCTAAATAAGTCTTAACTATTCAGAGAAAGTATCTTTCCCCTTGTTTTAGAAATTTAAATGATTGATGAATTTAAATAGATAATGTTAAGGTATTATGACAAATATGAGCATTCCTATTCTTTACCCTTTGATCCAGGTGTAAAGAATATTGACTAATCCTATGTTTGATTACTGAATCTGCGGCTAGGCTGGGAGGATACCGACTGCCACTTCAGAGCTCCCACGTTCCCCTCGCCTGAGGGCTAACATCTACACTTCAGCTCTCAAACAATAGGACCAAATTGAATATTTTAGTCTGTCACACTAAAATACTCAATTCTACGCCCAGTGATATTATTTCCTTATTTATTTGCACCCTCCTTTCAAGGCTTTTGAATTTCCCCGAATATCAGATGTAATCTTTACTATAGTTGATAATCAACATATTTTAACAAATCAAATGGCCAGTTTGAAAAGTAAATTAAGTTTTAAGTAAAAATTATCACAATTTATTAATATATAAAAATACTTCTATTTTTAGTTCATCAAATCACTTAATTTCATAAACAGAGAGAAAGACTAAATAAACTACTCAGAATGCATGGAAACTAAACTAAGCATGGATTTCATTTAAAGTTAAAAACAATAAATACAAATACTTATCTTAATTTATCCCCAAGCAGACTCCTTGCAGTTCCTTTGACTCTTCCTTCCAGTACAGCATGACTCACTAAATATTCACTAAAGACTCAAAATAACTCACTTATAATACTAAAAGACACTCTAAAACTCATTAAGACACACACAACACACCAAGACACACAATTTCGGCTTCTATATATAGAGGTGAGCAAAGGACCAAGAGGGGTGTAAGCATCCTTTCAAAAAGTGTCAAGGTTCAATGTATTTGCACCATTTGAACTAGCTCGCCGTCGGCGACGAACTACCTCGCTGTCGGCGAGGCTTCTAGAAGATCTTCAACCGCTCTAGCTCGCTGTCAGCGGGCTCGGGCCCGCTGTCAGCGAGACAATTATAAATTCATCAGAATTTTCTTCTCGTAACCTAGCCGTCGGCGACTCAGCACAAATTGCATGATTTTGCTCAAAATTCGCTCCTTTTTATGATTTTTGCTTTTATCACCTAAATTCTTCATTCCTGCAATAAAATAAAGAAAATACCCTTCTTTAAAGTGCAATTTCATCAAAAATAGGTATGAATTTCTTAATAAAATTTTCAGCGATCAAAATCCCCCAAACTTACTTATTACTTGTCCTCAAGTAATTTTAGAACTACATAAAAAATAATGAGTTTTATAATAAGATTTTTCAATTTAAATAACTATGAATTAGATTAATATCATAATAAAGTTAAACAAAAATAATTCATGTAATTTAATTAATCTTATAGAAATAAATTATTTAGTCATCAAGTCTAAGATTTCTAGCTTACTATTCATTTCAGGAATGACTATATTTAAAAGAATAACTACTTAAGATATTCATATGATAAGAAATTCAAGAAAATACTAAGATAAGTATTAAACACAACAATTAAAATAACTCTATACTACACATATGAATTACTAAAATATTAAAAACAATTGAACTAACAGATAAACAATTTAAAAACTTAAAACAATACAAAATAAAATAAAAACATATTAAAGAAAACTAACATCCTAATTAACATAAAAACAAATGCAATTAACTAACACAAAAATAAAAACTAACTACTATAACAATCCAAGCAGATTAATCTAACTAAATAACCAATGTCTCAAAATAAAGTACTGAATATTACAAACATATACAGTCTTCAAAATAACTTACATCAAACAAATAAAATACAAAAAGTCCTAATCTTCAGCATCGATGTCCCAAACTATATCATCTCCTCCCTGATCTATAGGCTGCTGAGAAGACTGAGCAGGGTGATACTGAGTGTACCTGGGGCATTATGAAAAGACTACATCTACATCTCCACTCCTATAACAACGTTCAGCTTCATAATATGGAATCTAGTATTCTGAATGTCGCTGGAGGTATTCACTATCATAATCATGTCTCCTCTCCAGATTATCAATCCTTTAATCAAAATGATCAAACCTTCTCCCCATGGTCTCTCTAAACTGCTCAAAACTCTTCCTATGCTGAGTCAATTCATTCATCAGATCTTGTAAGGTAGGGGTGGTAGGCTCAGGAGGTCCATAGCTAGTAGAGGGTATATCTCTACTTGATTGAGTAATATAACTTCTTACTCCTGTTCTCCACCCTTCATGGGACTCATACTTCTTAATGTTAGCAGCTGTAAGTGGTTTCATTGGTTCCACCCAGTCTTCATCATCTCTAGCCTCAACTCTAGAGAGTTGGCAGAATGCAAAAATCAATCCAGGGTGGCCCAATCCAGCTCCACTCTCACTTCGAGGAGTGGTCAGGATATTCTGATATATAACTCTCCCGATGTTGATGCTTCTGTTATTCTGAATGCAGAAATTCAGAATTGCTCTATCTCGTGTTACCTCACTATGGTGATATGTGGGTAACAGAGTAGAACAAATGAAGTAATGCCAGGCTTTTGAGACTGCATTTAATTTGGAAAGAGGAAAATTCACTCTTTCCTGCTGCTTTATTTTCCAAACTTCGGTCCCATCAGTGAGAAAGTTAATGACTTCCTCCAGTGGTCCTTCCATCGTTCCAAAAGTTTCATACTCGCTAAAGTAGGAGTCATGAACTTCATAGAATGCGTTAATTCTAGCAGCATTAAAATCTACAAAAAACCCTCGTACCTTTACAGGTGCATCTTCGACGACGATCAAATTGGCATAAAATTCCTTCACCACTTCTAGAGCTGCTCTATACTGAACATAACAGAAATTTTCCCAGCCTCGTTCCTTTATAATTCGCTCTACTTCTCCTCCCAGATTTTTGAATACCCGATCCGCAATGCACTTTCTTCCTTGTATATTTTTAAAATATTTTGCTTGTGCTCGTGCGTTAATGAATCGGTTTTCGTCGAACTCTACTCGACGTTTCTGTCGTGGAGCCATTCGATCAATCTGTGAAAATCACGAAAATTTTCACTAAACTTAAAAATAATCCTAAGAAGGCTTCCTACAACATTTGTAAGCAATTTAAATTAAATTCCATGGATTTCCACCGAATATTTCTTCCACATTTTCATTTTTCCCAAAATTTGCAATGTGGTGAAAATACATGGTGAAAATCAAAAATTTTTGCATAGGAGATGAAATCCGGTGTTTTTGAGTGATGAAATCACTTCAAATCCAAGATCTCTCGAGCCCTAGGTCGGTTTTTGCGAAAATTGGAGGTTAGGGATGATGAATAGTGTTTTTGACCGGTCAAATATATGTTTTTTTCGACCTCGCTGTCAGCGAGCTAATATTTTTCAGAACCAAAAACTTTCGGGAAAAATCCGCTGTCGGCGAGGAATTCTTCGCTGTTGGCGAGGAATTCTTCGCTGTCAGCGAGATCGATCTCGCTGTCGGCGGGATTTTTCTCGCCGTCGGTGAGATTCCAAAAATTTTAATTTTCTGAAATTCGTCACTTATTTTCATCCTTGATTTTTCTTATATTATATTTCCGATCACATCATTTATTAATTTAATAAGAAGATTAGCTACTTAAACACAAACAAATTCACACAACACAACAAATTAACTTTAATATTGAAATCCATTGGACATACAAACTAACATAATTTTTAGACTATAATCAAACATCAAACTTCAATCCTTACTACTAATCAGCATCACAAACCAAACCACGACACACTAAATGCTGATAAAAAACTATGACGCATATCTCAACTAAGTTTGAGATATTCAAATCATAACTCCACACATAATAAAAATCTAAATCAAATCAAATAACATAAACATAAACATACTATAGAAATCTTTACTACTACTCTTCAAGGTCAGAATCTTCATCTTCTCTGATATTTCCGATATGACGATGATGCACAAATAAGTTATAGAAAGACCTGAAGGGAAATTCCGAAGCAGATTCTTCAGTGATCCAACCCTTCTGTCTCAGTAAATGAAGAAAGCTAGCTTCCAAGTGTCCATAATGATCGAAGTGTTCCTTCATCCTCCAGTCAATGTGATCAAATAAATCAGATATATTGTCGATTAAATCTCTCACATTCTGTAGTTCTTTCTCCATTCCATTAATTTTCTTCATAAGTAACTCTATTTTATCTGAAATAGGCCTTGCTATAGGATGGTTCTGTGAAGCTCTATCAGAGATAAATGTAATGTCTTCATTATTGTCCAAAGTAGGGAACATATCTGTAGGATCAAGCGGCTTCCAAGGTAACAATACCTTTTCCCAAGCTTCATAAGAAACCTGGTACTGAATGCATAATGCAAAAATAGTAGATGGGTGTCCTAGTCCGTGAACTGACCCATGCACAATTAACCCCAATGCAGACTTAACAATTATTGATCCCACGTTAATAGGCAATCCAATTTGAATACAATAATTCAATATAGCGCATTCTTTTGAATCCTTATTTATCGTCATAGTAGGTAACAATTTAGATGAGATGAAAAAGTGCCAGTGCTTCGAGACAGGATTCAAAAGTGATGCAGAGAAACTAACATACCCGTCTTCACACATTTCCCAATCTTCCGGTTCATCAGTCAGATATTGAAATATCTCATTCATATTATATCGAGAAGGCACAAAATTTGAATAGTGACATAGGGGTGTTTTCTATAGAGAATAACTCATTTACTCTGGATGGAGTAAACGTCACCCATCTACCTCGGACGTAGATATTCCCATTGTTGATCGCATGTAAGTTAGAGTAGAACTCTCTCACAACTGGAATAACAACAACGGACGTAGTGTAACAAAATACCTCCCAGTGCCGCTGTGCGATCATTTCTTCTATCTTCGTAGTGGAATTCTAATCTTCGATTGACCAAACCCTGTTCCTTAATAACTCTTTTCTTTACCAAAACCTTGTTGAAGATCTGCTGCGCTTCCGCACTCACAAATTTCCTCTGGTTAAACACTCTAGATTTAGAAGAATCTAGGAATTTGGAGGCCATTATGATGAATGGAATGAATTCTAGTGAAGAAGGAAGACTTAGAATGGTTTAAGAATGGTTTTTCACTAAGGATTTGGTGTTGAAACCGTCCAATTTGGCTTTAAAGTATATATAACTCATTTTTATAACTTCCTCGCTGTCGGCGGGAGGTTTCTCGCCGTCGGTGAGTTAGTTATAAAAACTGCCTTTCAGGTTCTCGCTGTCGGCGAGCTCATTTCTCGCTCTCAGCGAGCTTATAAATAAACTGAATTAGGCGCGAACCTCGCTGTCGGCGAGTATCGACCTCGCCGTCGGCGAGATTTCAAAATAATGTCCAATTTCGCTCTTAATCGAATAATTTCTTTTCTCATCATAATGGTTCGAATATGTGATGATTCTTAATAAAAATTGAGTAGTAATGTTTCAATAATATAAACTAATTATTAAAATACAATAAAAATAGATAACTAATATGGTTGCCTCCCATAAAGCGCTTGGTTTAACGTCGTCAGCCCGAACTAATTTCAATTATTAATCAGGTTGACTAAGCATTAAAACCTCTTTATAGTTAGGTCTTATACCTTCGAAATATGGTTTTAATCTATGTCCATTAACTTTAAATTTATGTCCAGTTTTTGGATCTTCGATCTCTATAGTTCCGTATGAAAATATTTGAGTTATGGTGAAAGGTCCTAACCATCGAGACTTCAATTTCCCAGAAATAATTTCAATCTAGTATTATATTGCAAAACTTCCGTCTCGGTTCAAAATTTCTCCGATTAATCTTCCGATCATGCCATAATTTCATTTTTTCTTTATAAATTCGATCATTATCATATGATTCATTTCTTAATTCTTCCAATTCATTTAATTGCAGCAATCTCTTCTCACCAGCTTCCTTCATATTATAATTAAATTCTTTAATCGCCTAATATTCTTTATGTTCTAATTCAACTGGTAAGTGGCATGTTTTTCCATATATAAGCCTGTAAGGAGTCATTCCAATCAGAGTTTTATAAGTAGTCCTATAAGCCCATAATGCAGTGTCTAATCTAATAGACCAATCTAACCTATTTGGGTTTACAGATTTTTCTAAAATACGTTTAATCTCACGATTAGATACTTCGGCTAATCCGCTAGTCTGTGGATGATAAGCAGTGGATATCTTATGAGTAATATTGTATTTTTCTACTAGTTTGTGAATGTATATATTTCTAAAATGTGTTCCTCCGTCAGTGATAATCACTCTCGGCATTCCAAATCTAGTAAAAATATTTTTCATCAGAAATTTTGAAACACTCTTAGCATCACACCTAGGTAAAGCTTGTGCCTCGATCCATTTGGAAACATAATCAACGACTACTAATATATATGAGTTTCCAAAGGAAGGAATAAAAGGTCCCATAAAATCTAATCCCCAAACATCAAAAATTTCAACTTCTAATATAAAATTTAGAGGCATTTCGTTTCTTCTATATATATTTCCTACTCTTTGGCATTTATCGCAAGTTTTAATATATCTATATACATCTCTAAATAGAGTAGGCCAGTAAAATCCAGATTGTAGAATCTTATAAGTAGTTTTATCAGTCCTAAAATGTCCTCCAAAATCAGAATCATGACATTTTTGAATAATTGGTTCAGTTTCTTCATAAGGTACACATCTTCTAATAATTAAATCCTTACATTGCTTTTATAAATATGGTTCATCCCAAAAATAGGTTTTTATATCATGGATGAATTTTTTCTGTTGTTGCAAAGTTAACATAGGTGGTAAAATATTACTAACTATATAGTCTACTATATCAACATACCATGGTATTTTCCACTCATTGATATTATATAGTTGTTCATCAGGAAAACTGTCTATAATTTCTTTTTCAATATCAGATAATTCATGATTTTCTAATCTTGATAAATGATCCGCAATTTGATTATCAGTTCCTTTCTTATTAACGATCTCAAAATCGAATTCTTGCATTAATAGCATCCATCTAATTAATCTTGGTTTGGAATCTTTCTTTTGCATTAAATATTTGATAGCAGGATGATCAGTATGCACGATACATTTTGTAACAATCAGATAAGGTCTAAATTTATTAAAACCATATACTACCGCTAATGATTCTCTTTACGTAGACTCGTATAATTTATTTCAGCATCATTTAGAGTTTTACTAGCATAGTATATAACTTTAAAAATCTTTTCATATCTTTGCCCAAGAACTGCTCCTACAGCGTAATCACTTGCATCACACATAAGTTCAAATGGTTTCTCCCAGTTAGGTGAAACTATTATAGGTGCTGTAATTAATTTTTCTTTTAAGAGTTCAAAAACATTCAGGCATTTGATTGTAAATTCAAATTTCTTGTCCTTTTCGAGAAGTTGGCATAGAGGTTTAGTTATTTTTGAAAAATCTTTTATATAGCGTCTGTAGAATCCAGCATGTCTAAGAAAACTTCTTACCCCTTTTACCGTAGTTGGAGGTGGTAATTTAGCTATAACTTGAATTTTTGCAGGGTCCACTTCCATGCCTTTTTCCGAAATTTTATGCCCTAATACAATGCCGCCAGCAACCATAAATTGACATTTCTCCCAATTTAGAACTAAATTTCTTTTCTCACATACTTCTAATACTTTTTCAAGATGAGTTAAGCATGTGTCAAATGATGTTCCAAATACAGAGAAATCATCCATAAATACTTCTATTCCATTGTCAATTAACTTACTAAATATAGACATCATACATCTCCGGAATGTTACTTGGTGCATTACATAATCCAAAAGGCATTCTTCGAAAAGTGAAAGTTCCATAAGGACTAGTAAATGTAGTTTTCTCTTGATCCTCCGGAGCAATTTGTATTTGATGATAACCGGTGTATCCATCTAGAAAACAAAAATACTTATGTCCGGCTAATCTATCTAACATCTGGTCTAGAAATGGTAAAGGGAAGTGATCTTTCCTGGTGGCGGTATTTAATTTCCTATAATCAATACATATACGCCAACCGAGTAACTTGTCTTATAGGAATAAGATCATTATTTTCATTGGCGGTGACGGTCACTTCTCCCTTCTTAGGAACACGATGAATTGGGCTTACCCAAGCACTCGTCGAAATAGGATATATAATACCATTATCTAACCATTTTAAAATTTCTTTCTTAACTACTTTCATTATCGGGTTTAATCTCCTTTGGGGATCCGCTTTAGGTTTATGTTCATCATCTAAAATAATTCTATGCATACGAATTGAAGGACTAATTCCTTTAATATCTGCTAAAGTCCAACCAAAAGTTTTCTTATATTTTTTTAAAGTTTCTAAAAGTTTTTGTTCTTGAGATTCGTTTAATGCAGATGAAATAATAACTGGTAAAGTTGAAGAATTACCTAAATAAACATATTTCAAATGATCAGGTAATATTTTTAGCTCAAGTTCAGGAGGTTTAATAATTGATGAAACTATATTCTTGTCAGTATTTTCAGTATTATCCAAAAATTCAAATCTTTCCTGAATATAATCTAGTTCGTCATTATTTTCTTCAATTAATTCAGTGTTTTCTTTTTCTAAATTATCTTCGTAATATTCCTTAAAATATTCGCGTTGTAATTATTCAAGTATTTCCATCCAAAAACATTCATCATCTTTTTCTAGCGCAGGATATTTCATTGATTTTGCAATATTAAAGGTAATTGTTTGGTCATTTACTCTCATAGTTAATTCTCCTTTCTGAACATCAATCATCATTTACTCTCATAGTTAATTCTCCTTTCTGAACATCAATCATAGCTTTTCCAGTAGCTAAAAATAGTCTTCCTAAAATGATAGGAATTTTTTTATCTTCCTCCATATCTAAAACAATAAAATCTACTGGGAAGATAAATTTATCCACCTTTGCTAACACATCTTCAATAACTCCCTTAGGATAGGTAACCGAACGATCAGCTAATTGAAGGGTTACTGAAGTAGGTGTAATTTTTCCTAATCCTAATCTCTTAAAAATCGATAGAGGCATTAGATTGATGCTTGATCCTAAGTCACACAAAGCTTTTCCATAAAATTTTTCTCCTATAGCGCAGGGTATAGTGAAACTACCAGGATCTTTCAATTTTTCAGGAAGCTTCTTCTGAATAATATCACTACACTCTTCACTAAGTGTGACTGTTTCATTATCAGTGAATTTTCTTTTCTTATTTAGAATATCTTTCATAAATTTTACATAATTTGGCATCTGATCTAAATCTTCGACAAAAGGTATATTGATCGTTAATTTCTTTAGTATTTCAAGGAATTTAGCAAATTGTTTATCTTTTTTATGTTGAGCTAGTCGTTGAGGAAATGGTGGTGGAGGTGTTTCAATAGAAATTTTCATAGGTATTAAAGGACGTTCCAAGTTTGAATCTTGTTGAATTGTTTCCTTTTTAATTTCCACTTCCTCATTTTGGCTTTTAAGTTCTTTTTGAATTTGAGGTTCTAGTTCTTTTCCACTTCTTAGTTGTATTTCTTTAATTTGTTCTTTTCCTTGATCTTTAGGATTTATTTCCACATTACTAGGAAAAGTTCCAGGTATTCTATTATTTTGCGCAGTAGCAATATGTCCAAGTTGAGTTTCGATATTTTTAATAGATGTTACTTGAATTTGTAATTGATTTCCTTGAATTTGTAGTTGATTTCCTTGATTTTGTAGTTGATGACCCATATTCAAAATTAATTCATCCATAGATAATTTCTTATCTTTGAATTGTGGGTTATTGTTATTAAATCCAGGTGGGTAATTAGGTTTATAGTTTGGATTTGTTTGATTAGGTTGATTCATCCATTGTTGATTAAATGTGTTATTCCAATTAAAATTTGGATGAGTTTTCCAACCAGGATTATAATAGTTTGAATAAGGGTCATTAGTTCTATTATTAATAGCATTTAAAGTTTCATAATTAGATTGAGATTCTATGATTTGTACAGATGAGTTTTCTTCTAAAGTAGGAGAGTAGTTCATTCCAAAATGATCTAATTTCTTAGATATAGCAGCAATTTGAGAAGCTAACATAGATATTGCATCATTTTCATGAATGTTGGCTATTTTTTTCGGATTTACTCTATCTGCAGGCCATTGGAAATTATTTGTTGTCATTTCTTCGATTAGTGCATAAGCTTCATCAAATGGTTTAGACATTAATGAACCTCCAGCAGCAGCATCGATGATTGATCTTAAAGATCCCACTAATCCATTATAAATGATTTGAATAATCAGCCAATCTGGTAGCGCATGATGTGGGCATTTCCTAAGAAGTTCCTTAAATCTCTCCCAAGATTCATAAATTGATTCTCCATCTATCTGACAAAAAGAAGTTATATCATTTCTAAATTTAGCAGTTTTAGATGGTGGAAAATATTTGGATAGAAATTTTTTTGATAATTCTCCCCAAGTTTTAATAGATCCAGGTGCTAACGAATTTAACCACATTTTAGCCTTATCCCTTAATGAAAAAGGAAAAAAGTCTGAGTCTTATAGCATCGTCAGATACTCCTTGATATTTAAAAGTAGCACAAAGTTCTAGAAAACTAGCAAGATGTAAGTTAGTATCTTCAGTAGGTGAACCACTAAATTGATTGTTTTGTACCATTTGGATAATTGCAGGTTTAAGTTCAAATGAATTAGCGAGCTACATCGGGGTTTTCAATAGTTAAATGAATTTCATCCGATGTAGGGTTGGCATAATCTCTTAATGGTCTTTGTTGGTTCATATTTTGAATTTCAGGAATATTCGTCATTTGTGTTAAATTTATAGTTTGTTTCTTTTGTTTTCTAATTCTTTTAATTGTACGCTCTAATTCAGAATCGTAAGGTATTAAATTTTCGTTTCCAAATTTGCGCATACAATTTTAGAATAGATATTTATTTATTATGATTATTTTAAAATAGTCCGTTACTTTAGAAAATTTTTCTTACTTTCCCCGGCAACGGCGCCAAAAACTTGGCCCACAAATTTATATTATGATATTTTAATTTGATTGCAACGAAGCCAAAACCTTGACCCCGCTATATTATATGTATAGAATTGTAATTTATGTTGTGGATGCTACGCAAGTATATGTATCGTATCAAGTAATACAGGGCTCTAGTGGAGTCCTGGTTATCGATCCCACAGGGAAAGAGAAAATTAAATAACAGCTAATTTTAAAATAATAATAATAATAATTTTTTAAATAGTATACAAAAATTTGGAGTTCTAAATTTAAGCGCAGTAAAGTAAACTAAGTATTCTAATCAGGTAACTTAACTAAGTAGAAAATTAATACTAATTGCAAGTGCAGGAAATAAAACTAATTGCTAAATAAGTCTTAACTATTCAGAGAAAGTATCTTTCCCCTTGTTTTAGAAATTTAAATAGATAATGTTAAGGTATTGTGACAAATAGGAGCATTCCTATTCTTTACCCTTTGGTCCAGGTGTAAAGAATATTGACTAATCCTATGTTTGATTACTGAATCTGCGGCTAGGCTGGGAGGATACCGACGCCACTTCAGAGCTCCCACGTTCCCCTCGCCCGAGGGCTAACATCTACACTTCAGCTCTCAAATAATAGGACCAAATTGAATATTTTAGTCCGTCACACTAAAATGCTCAATTCTACGCCCAGTGATATTATTTCCCTATTTATTTGCACCCTCCTTTCAAGGCTTTTGAATTTCCCCGAATATCAGATGTAATCTTTACTATAGTTGATAATCAACATATTTTAACAAATCAAATGACTAGTTTGAAAAGTAAATTAAGTTTTAAGTAAAAATTATCACAATTTATTAATATATAAAAATACTTCTATTTTTAGTTCATCAAATCACTTAATTTCATAAACGAGGAGAAAGACTAAATAAACTACTCGGAATGCATGGAAACTAAACTAAGCATGGATTTTATTTAAAGTTAAAAATAATAAATACAAATACTTATCTTAATTTATCCCTAGCGGACTCTCATGCCGTTCTTTGACTCTTCCTTCCAGAACAGAACGACTCACTAAATATTCACTAAAGACTCAAAATAACTCATTTATAATACTCAAAGACTCTCTAAAACTCACTAAGACACACACAACACACCAAGACACACAATTTCGGCTTCTATATATAGAGGTGAGCAAAGGACCAAGAGGTGTGTAAGCATCCTTTCAAAAAGTGTCCAGGTTCAATGTATCTGCACCATTTGAACTAGCTCGCTGTCGGCGACAAACTACCTCGCTGTCGGCGAGGCTTCTAGAAGATCTTCAACCGCTCTAGCTCGCTGTCAGCGAGACAGTTATAAATTCTTCAGAATTTTCTTCTCGTAACCTCGCCGTCGGCGGGCTCGATCTCGCCGTCGGCGACTCAGCACAAATTGCATGATTTTGCTCCAAATTCGCTCCTTTTTATGATCTTTTCTTTTATCACCTAAATTCTTCATTCCTGCAATAAAATAAAGAAAATACCCTTCTTTAAAGTGCAATTTCATCAAAAATTAGTATGAATTTCTTAATAAAATTTTCAGCGATCATTAATCATAATTAATTAAAAGTTTGAGTTAATGGTTTAAAGTGTTTTAATTTATTTATGAGGTTTTAATTAATAATTTTAAGTTTGGAATAGTGTTTAAATTATTTTAGATTTAATTTAAATCTTTACATTTTCAGTTATCTTAGTATTCCAAATTGATATTCATGTTTTAAATTTACTTAGATAGAAAGAGATGTTGAAATTATTGATCTGTTTTGATTTAATTCTTAATGATTTCATTTAGGTTATTTGTTAAATGATTTTAATTTAATTTAATTCAATTAGATTTTAATTTAAATTTAATTTAATTTTAATTTAATTTTAATTTATTTTTAATTTTATTTTAATTTTATTTTATTTAATTTTAATTTTATTTTAATTTTATTTAATTTTAATTTAATTTAATCTTAATTTAATTTTAATTTATTTTTATTTAATTTTATTTTTAATTTTGATTTTAATTTTAATTTTAATTGTTAGTTTAATTTTAACTTTAATTTTAATTTAATTTAAATTTAATTTAAGTTAATTTTAGTTTTAATTTTAGTTTTAATTGTTAATTTAGATTATTATTTTAATTTTTAATTAAGAATTAAATATTGTTAAAGTGACTTATATAGGGATTTTTAGATTAAAGAATAAATATCCTCTTAATAATGTCCCTATTTTAATTATCCAAATTTAAATATATTCTTTCCAAAATCTAAATCATTTGATTAATTAAAGTTTCATTTTTGATATTTTCAAAGTGTTTCATGGGTTTCTACCCCTTAATTTCCCTAAGTTTCAATCATCCAAGAGAAAATTAAAATCAAATATTTTACCCCCCATTTTGATTAAACCCTAAAGTTTTAATTAAGGGTTAAAATTTTTAATTACCTTTATACCCTTTTAAGCTTATTTATTTCATAACTCACTAAATTTAGCTCAAATGAATTTGAAATTTTTATGTCACCTCACTCATATGTTAATTAAGACATTAGAGGAGAATATATGATTTTTCTGAATTTAATTTATTTATATAATTTTAGTATAAAATAGGGATTTTCAAAGAAAATTCAACAACATGACCAAGAAAAGATTTCTATCCTTAAGAAAATTATGGGATGTTCCTAATGACCAGAGGACCACTTGGACCAATTTTGGTGATTTTTTTAATTATATTTTTCTTAAATCTCTCTAACCTCGAGGAGTTCATATGAATAAATTTTATAATTTTCTGCTTTTTTTATTTATTAGAATTATTTTTTTGAAAAAGGTTAAAAACTTATTTTTTAATATTAAAAATTAGATTAAGCTTTTAAAATTCAATATCTTACCCTAGGGACTTAGGAAAATTATTTGGTTTGTTCCTAAGTGATTAGGAGTCAAAATGTGGCATTTTTATGATTTTTAATATTTTTGTGATTTTTATTATTTTTTAATTATTAAAATATTAAAATATGGTGAAAAATCTACTTTTTTAGAAAATTCCAATTTTAATTTTCTTGAACTCCCCTTATATCAGAGAAGCTCCAAAATTATTTTTGTGAATTTTTGATAAGTATTTTTGGAGTTATGAATTTTTAATGTTCCATTTTGCTTATGAGGCTTAATCAACCCTTTTGGTGGGGCTAATCAAGTCCAATTGATTTCAAAATTTTATGTAAGGTTCCTCTGACCCTAAAGAGTAATGGAGAATTATTTTCAAGTCAATTTGATGTGTGGTTAACCCTAATTAAATCAAATTCAATTTTAGGGGTTTAGGCCAATTAAGGTTATTATGAATGAATTAACTCAAAACATATTTTCCATAGTGTCCTGTGGTCCTAAGAAACATCACCAAATTTTCCTAGAATTTATTTTACAACATGCTAATTATTTGAATTAAAATACCTAAAACAGTGACATGAACATGAAAATTCAATAACTTTTCACAGAGATGGCCTCTGACCATGAAAAAATCAGGAAATGTTCCCAAGATCAGACGCTTCAAAAGCTTTATGGTCTCATGCCATGGTGAATTGCCTATGTAAATGAAGAATGAAAATACTGAAAATAGTAAATAAATTATTAAAAATAAAATACTCATCCAATTAGTTTGATTTCTTTTCCACATTATTCTCCTCTATTCACTGAGTAAGAGGGTATTTTTATTTTATTTTTATGATTTTTCTATGCAAAGATATGAATTTTCTAAGTTTTAGGTATTTAATTAATTCAAAAAATAGGGATTTATCTACTTATCCATGCCGCGTCAACCTCGGGAGCTCCGAAACCCCTACATATTGCGCTCCCATTCGACGCCGCCACTTGAGTCAGTAGCCACGCGTCCCGCGGTTCATGTACCATTGCGCCGTCCGACTTGATCTCGACCGTCTTCTCAATACACGCGCGATCCGAAGGCTCCTGCTCATCGTCTATGACTGGTGTGCACTCGTGATCGTCCACACTAAAACCCTAAGATCTCACTCGATTCTCAGTAGATTTTTGTGTTTTTATGCTATATGGATTAGTCTGGAAGAGACGAACACATCCATATGGTTTATAGGCTATGAAATTAACCTAAACAAAATGGAGAATCGCTGGAAGCTCGGGAGGAATAATGAGTTCATACCTTTGCTCAGAGAAGTGAAGCTTCAATCTGAGAGTTGTGTCACCTTTGATTGAGTCCAAGCAAGCTCCAGACGAAGTCTCTGGCTTTGGGGAATTGTCTAAGTATGAAAGTGACCAAGGCCGATCACAAAGCTTGGAGGCTGGAAGCAATGGCTTGCCTAGTGAGGGGGATTTTGCTGGGGAACTTCTCCTCTTAGTCTGGTGAAGGTGTAGGACTAATCAATTTGGAGACTGGCTCACTGTGGTGAAGTGTCCCGTTTTTTGGGTGGATTTTCAACTCAAAAATTGAGCTCACAGAGAGGGGTTTAGGGCTGGATTTCAGTGGGGATCAAGTTCTCAATGACTGGAGAGGGGTCTAGAATGATTTTGGTAGAGTTTTGGTAAGGTTTGCTTCAACTCTCTCTTTGGCCGAGAGGTGGTGATGTTTAAATAGAGGTGGCTGGAGGGCCTCCCAGGGGGGTTTAATGGCTTGGATCCACTGCTCAGGGCAAGGGAAGAACAGTTGTAATGACCATTGGGCATGGGACAGCTCAGGAAGTTCAAATTGAATTTTTGATTCAAATTAAGCCTCTCGGCCTGGTGTTTTCTGGTGGCTGTGGTGGCTGGCCGGCCAGGCATGGGTCACCTTCAGGGTCAGGGAGGTCAGTGCTTGAGTTTGGTGCCAACAATTGTCTTTGGACATGTGTAAAGGAGTTGGATTGAAATATCATAGGGGGAAGCTCATTTTGGGCTTATTTTGGTCAACTCATGCAAATGGGTTTGGTTCACCCTCCCATGACCTAGTTTGGGCTGAGGGAAAGTCATTTGGTTCAGCTTGATTAGTGGGGTCAAGTCACAATCCAAGTACAATTAGGCTTAAGCATGGGTTAAGGGAGACGTGGGAGTGTTTAATCACTTTAAGGGAATCAAGAAAGTAGTCCCTCCTTTTGCCCAAGATGGCATGATGACATGGGCCACAACTCACATGGCTTACATGTGGCTTAGGAAATGGCTTCATGGCTTCATGTGGCTTGGGAATGGCTTAGCCAAGTTTCATGAAAATGGGTTTTAGGGATTTTTGGCATTTAGGGGTGATTTGTCATGAGGCTTGATTTGGAATCATTTGATAATGGATTTAAAACTTAGGGGTTGATTTTGGTTAAAAGGATGAGAAATGAAAATATCATGTGGGCTTTAGGATAGATTTTGGGCTTTTGAAATGGTTTTGGATGGGCTTTTAAAGTGGTTTAAGTGGGCTTTTGGATTTTAAAATGGGCTTTTGGATGAAAGTTTTGTGAAGGACCATGCCAAATAAATGTTGGGTTTAGTTTATTGATGTGTCATGAATGGTTTGGAACAAGTTTAAAGTGATGTTGAATTGAATTGGGTTTAATTTCGGCTTTTTAGTTAAAGGGACCAAAGTGGGTCAAATTAGAATAACTTGGGTTAAGGTTGGGCTAAAGTTGGATTTGATGTAAAATTAATGTTGAGAAATGTTTATAGGAGTGTCACAAAGAGTTTTCAACTTTGGTTGGGCTTTGATTTTGGGATTTGGGTCCATTTGGGTTAGGTTTGGGCTTAGGTCAATTTAAGGGATTTTGGTTTTAGGTTAGGTTTGGGTGGAGTTTAGGTTCAAATTTTGGGCAAATCAAGTTATTTTTTTTGTTTATGGGGGTGTTAGGAAGACTTTAGAAAAGATTTGGGTCCAATTGGAGTTGAATTGGGTTGGTTTGATCTAGGTTTAGGTCATGGGCCAAAATTGGGCCTTAGACTTCAAATTGAATTTTGGCTTAAATGTCAATCAAATTGGACTTGGATTTGATCTAAATTGATGTTGAGGATATTGAATTGTATTTTAGAATTGAATTGAACCAAAATTGAGGTCAATTGGGGTGGTTTGGTTTGACATTGGGTTCACTTGGGTTTAAAATAAGCTAAATTGAGGGTTTTGGTAAAAGTGGGGTAAATTGGAAAAATTAGCCCATGGTGTAGTTGAACAAAATAAAATTTGGAATATTTGAGATTTTCTGAAAATTTCTGGTAATTTTCGGAATTTTTTGATTTTTGGGCTAAGAAGGGCATTTTAGGTATTTGGAGGGTATTGGGGGGTATTTTTGGAATTTTTGGTATTTTTGGCTATGGATAATCAATTTGAGTGGGGGGGGAAATGTTTAGGAATTATTTTTAGAAATTTTTGGTAATTTAGGTGATTTTGTAAATTTTGTGTAGTTCTAAGGGCTTTTGGTAGGTTTAGTAGGTATAGGGCCCCGAGGGTCAAAAATTGATATTTTGGAAAAATGAAGATTGATCAAATTTGAGTAAAATGGAATCACTTTGGTTGAGCCATGAAGCTATATTAAGCCTATATGAGCCATGAGAGGACTCATTTGAGGCATTCACTATGTTGTTCATAACCTTCTTAGCTAGGGGCTTAGGAGTTAAGGACCATCCATATGAATTACCTACATGAGTCACGAAGTCAAGTTGGGTGAGAGTGTGGTTTTAGGACTTGGGCTGTGTGTGAGAGTGTAGTGTATGTTCAAGTCAGCCATCACCAGACCAGACCATCTAGGGTATTCCTAAGGCCAAGAAGTCCTATAGGGAACTTATCCTTTAAACCTCCACATTTGATTTCAACCCTCTGGGTGATTAGGGGTCTACAATCAAGCTTGTGGGGTTTGCAGGGAGTTAAGAAGTAGTTTGAATTTCTAAAGAGTGGGTTCCATTTCTAGTTATCTAAGATTAGTCAAAGGAAAAGCCTAAGGCTAGATCCTAAGTACTAAAGAGAGAAGCAAAAGACCTCATCAAAAATGAGGTCAACAAATGGACCCCCAATAGGTGTGGTGTGCTAACCAAGCACACCGCGCCGAAGAGATCAACAAGACCAACACAGATGTTTAAGTGACAAACTTAGGACGAAGTAGAAGAATTTCCGCTGGGGAGTATCAGGTATATTTCCAAGACCGGAGATTCTTGAACTCTCCTTAGGGAAAAGAAAAAGAGGTGAACTCCAAATTACAAGATCTGGAGAATTCGATTTACATTTAATTTTACTTTTAAATTTCAAGTTTCAATGTGTGAGTTTGGATTTCGATAGAAGTTTAATTTAAAATCAATTTAAGGAAATTTTGAATTTGAAATTTGGATTTGCAATGAGAATTGAAACCTGGGTTTAAACCTCGGGATTGTGAAGAGAACTGGAATTTAGGTACCAGCCTCGGAGTGAGAATTAGAGTTTAAGTATCAATGGAAAAAGGATGAGAATTAGAATTTAGGTACCGATCTCGAGAGAGTGAGATTTGAAATTTAAGTATCAAACCTGAAAGAGAATCGAAATTTAGGTATCGATCTCGAATGAGAGTCGGAATTTAGGTACCGACCTCAAAGGAAGAGAACTGGAATTTAGGTACCAGTCTCGGAATTTAGAATTAAAATTTAGGTATCAATTCGAAAGAGAATCGAAATTTAGGTAACGATCTCGAATGAGAGTCAGAATTTAGGTACCGACCTCGAAGGAGGAGAACTGGAATTTAGATACCAGCCTCAAAAATTTAGAATTGAAATTTAGGTATCAATTCGAAAGAGAATCGAAATTTAGGTATCGATCTCGAATGAGAGTAGGAATTTAGGTACCGACCTCGAAGGAAGAGAACAGGAATTTAGGTACCAGCCTCAGAATTTAAAATTGAAATTTAGGTATCAATTCAAAAGAGAATCGAAATTTAGGTATCGATCTCGAATGAGAGTCGGAATTTAGGTACCAACCTCGAAGGAAGAGAACTGGAATTTAAGTACCAGCCTCAGAATTTTGAATTAAAATTTAGGTATCAATTCGAAAGAGAATCAAAGTTTAGGTATCGATCACGAATGAGAGTCAAAATTTAGGTACCGACCTCGAAGGAAGAGAACTGAAATTTAGGTACCAGTCTCGGAAATTTAGAATTGAAATTTAGGTATCAATTCGAAAGAGAATCGAAATTTAGGTATCGATCTCGAATGAGAGTCGGAATTTAGGTACCGACCTCAAAGGAAGAGAACTAGAATTTATGTACCAGTCTCGGAAATTTAGAATTGAAATTTATGTATCAATTCGAAAGAGAATAAAAATTTAGGTATCGATCTCGAATGAGAGTCAGAATTTAAGTACCAACCTCGAAGGAAGAGAACTGAAATTTAGGTACCAGTCACGAAAGTTTAGAATTAAAATTTAGGTATCAATTCAAAGGAGAATCGAAATTTAGGTATCGATCTCGAATGAGAGTCAGAATTTAGGTACCGACCTCGAAGGAAAAGAACTGGAATTTTGGTACCAACATCGGAATTTAGAATTAAAATTTAGGTATCAATTCAAAAGAGAATCAAAGATTAGGTATCGATCACGAATGAGAGTCATAATTTAGGTACCGACCTCGAAGGAAGAGAACTGGAATTTAGGTACCAGTCTCGGAAATTTAGAATTGAAATTTAGGTATCAATTCGAAAGAGAATCTAAATTTAGGTATCGATCTCGAATGAGAGTCGGAATTTAGGTACCGACCTCGAAGGAAGAGAACTAGAATTTATGTACCAGTCTCAGAAATTTAGAATTGAAATTTATGTATCAATTCGAAAGAGAATAGAAATTTAGGTATCTATCTCGAATGAGAGTCGGAATTTAAGTACCGACCTCGAAGGAAGAGAACTGAAATTTAGGTACCAGTCACGAAAGTTTAGAATTGAAATTTAGGTATCAATTCAAAAGAGAATCGAAATTTAGGGATCGATCTCGAATGAGAGTCGGAATTTAGGTACCGGCGTCGAAGGAAGAGAACTGGAATTTAGGTACCAGTCTCAAAAATTTAGAGTTGAAATTTAGATATCAATTCGAAAGAGAATCGAAATTTAGGTATCGATCTCGAATGAGAGTTGTAATTTAGGTACCGACCTTGAAGGAAGAGAACTAGAATTTAGGTACCAGTCTCGAAAGTTTGAAAGAGGACTAGAAGTTAGGCTCTAGCCTGGAAGAGAACTGGAAGTTAGGCTCCAGTCTCGAAGATTTATCAGTATGAAGAGGGACCCTGTCTCATGCCATCAGAACCGAATCAAACAAAGTTCATGGCTCTGTGTCAATATAACTAGTCGATCCTGTAAGACACAGAAGAAAGAGAACTGAAAGGTGCTGGTAAGTGTACCAAGCTGAAATGACTTGACTTAGCAATAAGTCGAGGAAAATATTCGAATTTCAAAAGAGTTTCAAACAGATTTTGATTGAGAAGAACTGAAAGGTCCAAATCAGAGATTTCAGATCGAAATTCAATTTGAGATTTAGATTCATTTTGTTTGTTCTTTAACGATCCCATTTTATTTTTTTTTTGTTGTTTATTCAGAGTTCATGTGAATTTGAAGTTCATTTTAATATTCAGATTTTTAGGAAAATTTCTCATTTATTTTCTTTTCTTTTCTGTTCTTCGTTCAAAGTTCATTTAACTCTAATGGCGTTTCCCAATCAATTTTCTCAAAAAGAGGTGAAGGTAAAATATGTCGTAGTCATTTTCATTCCAACTTGCTGAAAGTATGTCATACAACTTGATCTAGTCATGATGACATTTTCCTCAGAAATTTTATGTCTCCTACAATCCATGTAAATCCAAAATGGATTGTGTAAGACTGTTGGCAGGAATGCCGCATGTATGTGCATTGGAGGTGTGCTATTCCCCATGTAACTCACAGCTCGTAGGGCCGGAGACTCTCCAATTCTGGATCTGGCTGAAAGTGGTAAGGCATTTTTCTGTCATTCATTCTTCTAAAAGTAACTGAGATCCGCTCCACAAGAACTCCTGGAATGCAATGCTTCACAACATCTGCTCCATTTCCTTTTAACACCAGGACAGAATCTATCGGTAGTGGTATCTCCGACGTCCCTCGGAACTCACCTGGACCTACAATCCGAAGGTCAGATCCAAACATGATGTTGCACTGGTTGACGAATGACACTATACAGAAGGGTCTAACAAAGTCATGATGGTCTCTATGTGGAGGTATGCAGTCGCCTTCCTTGTAGATGTTGATAATGCAGCTGTTGGGTATGCAATCCGCAGACAGTACCCTCTATGTTATTATCCTTTTCACCATTCTCTTGATGATTCTTGGCATCGGATCCACCTCACTGCGATGGAGTATCCCTGGTGGATTTCCTTTTCTGTCTATGGCAAAATTGTAGCAACATCCGCGTTGGATTATAACTCTTCCCTTCCTTGACATCCATTTTCGGGGTTCTGAATATGTCTTTTCTCTCAGGCGGTCGGCTCGACCCATTTTCTGTAATTCAAGGATGCAATCTACAATTTGTTGTTTCTCATAATCTGAGAAAACATCTGTATGTAGCTCGAGGCCTTCCATGATATTGACCCTCTTGTATCCGATTCTTTCAAAGTATTCAAAGGTTTTTCGTCTTAATTAATTGCATTTTCTCCAGCTCGTATTCCGAGATTATCTGAAGTCCTCAGTGTCTAGTAACTTACTGCGGGATGTATGGCTCAACCCCCACACGTTCTTCTGCCTGTCTCGGCTCCTCGTGGATAGTCTCCGTAGGGACACCCTCCAGGGTTGCTTTCGCAACAAGACTCTTCGGATCCGTTACATATGCTCTGCGTCAAGGTACCGACTCTATTTCTTCTTTTCTTGATATTTCTTTTATATGTTCTGACCTTCTTGGAATTGACTTTCCTCTTTCTGGTTCCTGAAGAACCGGTCTCCTTGGAGCATTTGCACTAACAGTATCCACTGTCTGTTCATGTTGATCTTCTGCTAACTTGGTCAACATTTTGCGAATGCGACGATTCTTATTTCTTTGCTGGGTAGCAATGAGAGTAGTTCTCCTTACCCCTTGAGTTTCTGCAGGCACGGCACTGACAAGCCTACCCTCTGTTGTGGCAACCATGGACTTAAGTTTCTTATCTTCTCCGGTTACATGCGCGGCGTTTGCTTTTCTTTTCTTGTTGCTGGATTGGTGGCTCGGGCCATCCATTTTCGTCACTATCTGGCTGTGAAGTTCTTCTCGATCAACTGGGATCCAATCATTTTCTGCATATTGTAAGCCGGCTAGTCTGAAGTCTGAGTCAATCTCTATCACTGCTCCATCCCTCACCCTTTTTTTATTAAGTGCTAGACTCACGCCATTTCTAAAGTTTAGAACTAACCACCCGTTTGACATTTCCCTACGAAAAAAAACAAGGAAACGATCAGGAGCTGTACTAAGAATAAGAACAATAAGAAAAACACTTAAAAATTCTTATTCACTTCTTTTAAATTTAAAGGAAGAAGAAAGAGATGAGAAAATATCAGGAAGGAATGGATTTAAAAGGAAAGATTGATATTTTATTATTATGATTTCCCATGTTTTCTTTTTAACATTTTCGTTGATGAGATTTTTTTATCATCCAGTTCATTTTGTTTTGGGTTTGGACCCAGTCACAAAGTGATTACTTCACCCGTGTTTCTAGGGATAAGATTCTATTTTAAAGGCCACCCTTCGAAACATTAGGTTGCGTAATACTTCTTTAAATACTGTCCATTGATTGGAAGCATGGGTCGTTCTCCACGGCAATTCACAAGCTGGTAGAAACCTCCTGAGTAGACTGTCTCGACCACGAACGGCCCTTCCCATGTTGGTTCAAATTTACCACCTATCTTGATATGTGCAAGAATAGGTTTTCTTAGAACAAGAACTAAATCACCAACTTTGAAAGTTCTTGGGCGGACCAGTTTATCATGGGCCTGGATCATCTTGGCATGATACAGTTTTAAATTCTGTTGCGCGGAAAGTCTTTTCCCTTTCAAGCTTTCTAATTCTTCCAGTGTTAGTCTGGCATTTTCTTCTGTAGTGATCTTTTCTACAACTGCAATTCGGAGTGACGGAAGCTGAACTTCCAGGGGCAAGACGGCCTCAAACTCGTACACTAAAGCGTATGGCGTAGACTGAGTAGGAGTCCTAAAAGTCGTCCTGTAGGACGATAAGGCTTCTAACAACTTCTCGTGCCAATTTTTCCTATTGTCGACTAAAGTTTTCTTTAAAATTTGAACGAGAGTTTTATTAAAAGCCTCGGCCCAGCCGTTTGCTCTTAGGTAGTAGATCATTGAGTATCTCCAATCGATCCCGTGTCTTCTAACAAAATTGTTGATCTTTGTATTTTTGAATGCAGACCCATTATCTGAAATGATTCTGCGTGGTACTCCAAAATGGTAGATGACTTGGTTCTTGAAAAACTGTAGCACGTGGTGTGCCTTTACTTCTCTGAGCGGTATAGCTTCTGGCCATTTAGAAAAGTAGTTTTTAGCTGCTAGAATAAAGCGATGTCCTCTTGAAGAAGGTGGTTCTATCGGACCCACTATATCTGTGCCCCAACACTCAAATGGCCACGACGCGATTGTCGGATGTAGCACATTTGGAGGTTGGTGTAGAACCACTCCGTGCACTTGGCACTGGTGACAAATTTTGGCAACTTTCATACAGTCGGTCATCATTGAGGGCCAGTAGTACCTTAGTCTTTTAATCTTCATTTTCATTTTCGGACCCGACTGATGAGCGCCACAAAGTCCTGAATGTATTTCTTTAACGATTTCACGAGCCTCAGGCCCGCTCAGGCATCTTAGCCACATCATATCAAAAGACCTTCTGTATAACGTGTTGTTTATTAATCTGTAAGACAGAGTTCTTTTCTTGATTTGAAGGGCTATCGACTTATCTTCAGGCAGGTTTCCTGTCTGCAAGTAGTCTATTAATGGTTACAGCCAATCTTCTATATTTTTCGTCACTGCTGCAATTGTTTCTTCTACTTTTTCTATTGATTTGTGTATTTTATCCATGTCGAGCTATGATAGGACCTGTCTTCCTTGAACTGACACTCCTGCAAGCAAGCAAATTCCTTTGCAAGGCGGGCTAGCGCATCGGCGAGAGCATTTTCTTTTTTGGGAATCTTGTAGATTGTTACATTTGGGATTTGTTCCAACAATTTCATGGCATACTGAAAGTACTGCTCGAGTCTTGGCTTTAAAATTTTGTACTGTCCGGCGACCTGTTGAATGATCAACTGAGAATCTCCGTAGATGTTGATGTCCGTTATTCCCATCTAAATGGTTAATTCCAATCCGGTTATAAGGGCTTCGTATTCTGCCTCGTTGTTTGTACATGGTTCTGTTAAGTGGTAGGAGTATTTTAACATCCCCGCTCCGGTGTTATAAAGATTAGTCCGATTCCTGCCTTACCGGGCACTATCGTTTGCAATTCATTGTTCTTATGTGCTGAGGATGCTCCGTCGAAGTACAATTCCCAATGTGGATCATCGGAGTCTTCTAGGCTCATTATCTGCTCGTCAGGCAAATCGTCGTTGAGAGGTGAATCTGCCAGTAAAGGGTGTGCTGCAAGGAAGTTAGCTAGGACTTGTCCCTTTACGACGCGAAGAGGAACGAAAGTTATGTCGAATTGCAATATTATCATCGACCACCTGACAAGTCTACCAGAAAGCGTCGGTCGGATCATCAAGTATTGCAACGGATTAACTCTCAAAATAAGGTTGACTTTATGAGAAAGCATGTAAAGCCTGAGCTTCTGTGAGGCGAAGATCAGGGCCAAGCAGTGCTTCTCAATAGGAGGATATTTTACTTCTGTCGGAATTAGACAACGGCTTAAGTAGTAGATAGCATTTTCTTTTCCCTCATCATTGACCTGGGCTAGCAAGGCTCCAAGGGAGTCGTCTAAAGCCGCGGTATAATGTATCAATGGTCTACCTGAGATTGGGGCTGCTAAAACAGGAGGTGTCATTAAATATTACTTAACGTCCTTGAAAGCCCGCTGGCTTTTCTCATCCCAAACGAATTTGGCTTCCTTCTTAACTAATGCCGAGAAGGGCTGAAACCTACTTGACAAGTTCGAGATAAAACGTCGAAGATATGCCAACTTCCCTTGAAAGGATCGTAGTTGTTTCAAAGTTTTGGGAGGAGGCATTTCTAAAATAGCTTTAATCTTTTCTGGATCGATATCAATCCCGCGATGTCGGACAACAAATCCTAAGAATTTCCTGGAGGTGACACCGAAGGCGCATTTTAATGGATTCATCTTAAGGTTGTATTGTCTTAGTCGCTCGAAAACAATTCTCAAATCATACAGGAGATCTTCCTTCTGTTTGCTTTTGATGACCACATCATCCACGTAGTACTCGACTTGGTTGTGAATGAGATCATCAAAAATCTTTGTCATCGCTCTTTGGTATGTTGCTCCTGCGTTCTTTAGTCCGAATGGCATTACTGTGCAGCAATACACTCCGATCGGCGTTCTGAATGCCATGAGCTTTTCATCTTCTAGTGCCATCTTTATCTGGTTGTATCCTGATGATTCATCCATGAAAGAGAAGATTTCATGTGTTGAAGCAATGTCGATCATCAGTTTTGGGATTGGTAGTGGAAATTCATCCTTTGGACATGCTTTATTTAAATCTCTGAAATCTACGCAAATTCTGATCTGACCATTCTTCTTTCTGACTATACCACGTTGGCTAGCCAAGTAGGTTATTGTTCTTCACGGATAAATTTAGCGTCTATTAGCTTATTAACTTCAGCTATTACCTGTTGCTCAATTTCTAGATGCATTCTTCTGGGAGCTTGTCTGACTAGAACGGAAGTAGGATCTACTCCTAACTTGTGAACTGTGACTTCTGGAGCTAATCCTAGCATTTCATTGTAACTCCAAGCAAAACAGTCCTTGAATTCCCTTAATAGCTTGATTATGTCTTCGGAGTCTTCTTTATTGAGTAAGGAGCTAACAAAGGTAGGCCTAGGCTCTTCGCTAGTACCTATGTTAACTTCCGTTAACTCGTCTATAGTAGATTTGATTTCTTCTTCAAATTCTGGTGGTGCGTCTCCATTTTGCAGATCTTCAAGATCTTCTGAGGCTTCCAAGCACTCTTCATTAGGTTCACAAGTGACAACCAAGCAAAATCCCGTATCATCAACTGATCCTACTGTGCCGAATCCGAGACCATGTTTTGAATTAGGAGGCCGAACGACATTATTCCATAATTTTTCAAAGTGTTGTGATCGGCCTTTTGTCCATTGTCGAGGTAAGACACCACATTGAATTAAATTTTGAACACAGGGAGAGTACCACTCAAAAGGTAGTTCCATTAATTCAGATGAAGTAACATCTTCAAATTGTACATCTTTTTCAGTATTGGAAGAAGAAGCACCACGGTAAAACTTGATTAGCTTAGTACCACCACCATGCACTTCCTTGACCACCATACCCTTGGTCTTATTAGAATGGATTGGGGTCAGGGTCATAGTATGTACATAATGGTTAATCTTCTCGTACATTGATTTGTATTCTTCATTCTTTTCATCTTCGAGAGAGATCTTGAACTGTAGTTTCTTCTGATTTATTGTTGCTGCTTCTTTCTTGATTTCTTCTTCTTCTTCTGGAGAAATCTTCACCATCTCGCCGTAAGGGAGTGGTGAGTAACTGTTGGACTAGAACTTCAGGTTCTTCATCGTCTCAAATCTTTTTTTGCTTCATTTGGTATGGTATTTCTGAAAAATATTGTTTTCTTCAGAGGCGCGTAGTAGGCCGCATCTTCATGAATTCCAATCTCGTGTACGGAGAATGGTTGCAAGTCACCTTTGATACACTGTTCCCTTCCTTCGTAATACTTTATGCACTGGTGCAGAGACGACGGTACCATCCGGTTTTCAATGATCTATGGCCAACCCAGTAGAGCGTTGAACGATGTCTCAGAATCAATTATGTGGAATTTTGCGGTTGTCTTTGCTAAATCACCTGTCTTCATTAGTAATATTATCGATCCAAGAGCTCTTTCTCCTTTTTTATTGAAGCCTCTTAATAGCATCTTGTCTGCTTCAAGCTCGCGAGCATCAATTTCCAAATATGCTAGCGTCCGAAGATTCATTATGTTGATTGATGCTCCCGGATCAACCAACACTCTTGAGAGCGTAAACTTTCCAATAGTGACTAAAATGTATAACGGTCGGTTGTGATCAGCTGTTCTAGTAATAGATCATTGTCCATGAAGGTAACACCTCCCTGTTCTTTTAACGAGCAAACCTCATCGAAAGAATTACCGGCCATTTGGGCTAAACAAATCTCCAGATCAAGTAAAGCCTTGATTAGAGCCTCCCTCATCTCCTTTGACAGGATCAGAGCGTCGTATATACTTAGTTTGGCTGGTAATTCCCTAAGATGGGCTAGCACGTTGAAGTCTACTTTATTACCACGTTCCTCGGTTTCTTCCCGAATGGGCAGTTCCTATGCTGGGGTTGGCTCTTCCTGAGCAAACACCTATTTTCCTTTATCCTTTGGACCCATTCTAGGGGTTAGAACATTTCCACTTCTTAAATTTACTTAGTTATTTCTTCTGAGTTTGGTGTTTCCTTTTAAATAGGAGCAACTGGCTCTTCTGAAGTTGCTTCGGTGTCTGATGTTTCTAATTATATCGTGATCGGAGCCCCTCGGAATTCATAAATGGACTCGTCGCTTGTCGAGCTTTCGTAGCCTCATTTGTGAACATCTTCTTCATCGTGGTCGACGAGGTTGTGTATGATTTGAGAATCGTTATCTGTATTGGAATCGAGATCCGAATTAAGCCTGTTGTTGCTAGTAACGTAATCGTTAGAAACAGTCAAAACGTAGCCAACGCCATAACCCTTATCATTATAAGATCCCATCGGGGTGAGCAGATAATCATACAGAGAAAGGAGTTCGAGGGATTTCTCTCCCGAATCCGAAACAACCATCCTAGGATAAGCAGCCCCTAGTCTACCCTTCGGAGCCTCGGTCTTCTTTTCTTCTATGATCTTCTCCTCCTTCTGGGGCAGTTCTTCAATCGCAAGAGATAGTGCCAGCTCGACAGGTTTCTAACTTTGAGTTGAAGCGTGTACCGAAGCAGTTTGGATGTGATCCAAAATTTTCTTTGATGACTTTGTCCAGAAGGTACTCCATCAATCATCGATCGTGTATGGGTTTATCGGAACAATGGGATCCTTTGAAATAACATTGACAGAACCTCCTTTATGGGGTTCCTTCATGTATTCCTTTGGGATCGTTATGTTCCCTCTCCGGAGATTTTCATCAACCCAACTCTTGAAAGCGATGTAATCCTCTATCTTGTGTCCAAGCATCTGGTGGTAAGGGCAATAGTTAGGATGATCTTTCTTATTGACTTCGTCTGGCTTTTTGTGCTCTGGCAGCTGAAAATCCGGTGTCTTCATTAAGCTGCGGAACATTTTTGCTACTGCTTCAGTTTTGAATGGATATTCTTTATTTAGAAGTTCTCTCAAGGTACGCGATGAACGAGGCAGTTGTTCATAATGCTGAGGCGACTGATAGCTTGGACAAGGCTGCTGATAGCCTTGCTAAGGTTGCTGATAAGTCTGTTGTGGTGGTTAATAACTAGGCTATGGCCGCTCTGACAGTATCTGAACTGGCTGCTTGCCCTTATCTACTGTCGCGATGATTCCAAATTTCTTTTTAAATATTTTCACAGTTTTTTGCTTATCGGTCTTGTCTACGAAACTTAACTAATTTACCTCTTCTTGCAAGCTCCCGGCCTTGCTAAGCAACTTCTCGAAAGTCTTGATTGTAAATCCTTTAAGGAGAAGTGCTATCGGGCCATGGATACTTTTAAGTAGGATGCCGACTGCATGTTGTTCTTGATGCTGTGGTTCACACTTCATGCTTAAGTTTCTCCATCGAAGTATGTAATCCACTAAAGTCTCGTTCGGATTTTATTGCTCCACCACTAGATCACCGATCGTTATGTGGTGCTGAGGCCCGACAAATCATTTAACGAAGAGACTCTCTAGTTCTGAAAAGGACTTTACTGAACCGTTCGGCAATGTTGTGTACAAGTCGAAGGCAATCCCTGATAAACTACTGACAAACTGTCGGAAGAGTAAAGCGTCACTCCCACCGGCATTGCAGCAAGTAGCACAAAAATGTGCAACATGTTGCCGGGGGTTTCCTATTCCATCAAATGTCTTAAACAGTGGTGGTACGAAGCCTTTCGGGTATTGTACTGCATCAAACTCTTCAGGGTAAGGTCTACCCGTTTGAATAAATGCTCCACTCTTAGATTGTGCTAGGGCCTCTCGCACCTGCTGTTCTATCATGCTCTTAATGTCCTTTTCTGGAATCATGCTTTATGCATGATCTTTCTTTGGTTGTTCGTCTCCATTGACGGATGTGATCTTTTTTCCTCCATCTGAAATATGGATAATTTCTGGGGGTGTCGCTTTCTGAGGTTGTACCTGACTCTGGAGAGTGGCTAAGGCAGCAGCCATCTCTTCCATCCTCTTTGCCATTTGGGAAATTGTGTCATCTCTCTCTAGAAATTTTGTTCTAATCACTTCCAGTTCATCTCTTTGCACAGCTGCCGGAGCACCTTACGAAGCTGACGATGCTTGCGTTTCAACCATGTTGATCTCGGCATACTCCTCATCCATGAACTCTGATGAGTCAACTTCATCTCCTAGTTCTTCTTCTCTTTCTTTTGCTAACCATCGGATGTCAGTCCTTAACTTGTCCATGGCATCCTCTAATGGCCTTTTCCGCACGGTCTCGCAGTCGTCTCGTGATGGTTGTAACTTCCTTCCCGGGAGTCCCCTTTATTACAGTAGCACTTTCTTCTGATTCAAGTCTCCTGACGAGACTTTTCTTCTCACGACATTGTTTTGGTCTTAACTCGCCAATAGTAGGTCGTCATACCATCCTTCTTGCAGCCGGAAGCCTAGGACCGGATGATCTGTCGGCTATATGCTGGAAGGTGGTATCCTCCCTAATTTGTAGACCCAATACAACAACGGGTGAACTGGCTTTTATTTTCTTCTTTGGTTTCTCTATGGCAGCAACAGGCTCTATTCGCGGTCTGAGGCGAGATTTAGCTGGCACCCGTCCTATCCTTCTTAAGATTTCTGACACAGGGCATCTTTCTTTCTTTGCCAATCTTTCTATCACAGCTTGCAGTCGAGTCAATGGCGTAGTTTTATCCCTTTTCCTCTTGTAATTACTATAGTATGCTGGTCGGGGTAATGCAGCGGCGATCCTATGGACATTCTCTTCATCTAATGCGGTAGAGAGAGGGTGAAACCTGCTCCCTTCCAACAGAGGTATATACTCAGGCAATTCTTCTCTTTCCTCAGGAATTTCTTCTAGAAAAGCAACTTCAGCAGCTTTGGCTTTCTCAATTCTGTCAATCTTTATGCTTCTATTTCTCCTTTGAGTCTGAGTTAGGGGTGAAACTCTTGAACTGGACCCAATCTCAAAAACAGCTGGTATTTTAGCAAAATCTGTACCTTCCACGGTGACAGTCTCATCACAGACATGGATTTCCTTCCCCTTCAGTCTTGCAGAAGTCGGGGTAGGTGCAGAGATGACTTGACCGGTAGGGGTAGAGACAACAGTCCTCCTACGAATAGTAGTACTCCTTTCAACAGGAATCCTTTACAGGGGAGGGAATTCTTGAGTCGATTTCAGATTGAACTCAATCACGGGTTTCTCAGTTTCTGACACTTTGTCCATTAGTGTGAAGAGAGTGACGTCAGCGAACTTGACATCTGTGTTGTCGAATCCTTGTCCGAAACGGTTGATCCCATTGTCGGGCAGCTCATCCTTATAAACGACAAAGTCCATTCCATTGGTAAAGGAGAAGATTAGCTTTGGGGCAGTCATTTTCTGCAGGGCAGATTCCGAATGTCAATCCCGAATTATGCTTCTTTTCTTCGTAAAGTTTAGGACGAAAAAGAAAGAGTCTGAACACATTTTCGTTTATCTTAGTGTATTTGTAATTTTTAAAAGAGATTGTTTATTAGAAGGTTCATTTGTTAGAAACAAAACGATTAAAGCAAAATGGGTTGTAGAAAAGGTAAAGGGCCCGATTTAGAATTGGAAAGGAAGAGAAAGTCTTATGCAAGACTTCTCGACTGGAAGGACTCCTTCTAAACTAACACCTATTGGGGGTCCACCCCACCTTAGAAAACATGTAAAAGGATCTTGGAACCTCTCCGTTTAGGGGTGTCTAAACAGTGGCTCCTAAATCCGAGAGGAGTTGGTTATACTCGTTCAAGACAAAAATGAACGCGGTATTCCAACGGAAGAATGGTAGTTTTGGTCCACTAGGGATATGGACTCACTACCGATTTATGAAAGCAAAACCATCTAATCAAAAATGGAGAGAGGAACTAGTCCCCTGTGGAGTCGCCAGAATTTGTACGGTTTATTTTTAGGTTGAGTGTGTATCTTGAAAAAGGGTCGCCTACAGAAATTATCGACGAATTTTTAGATTTTAATTTTAATTTAAATATATATAATTTGGAAAGTAGCATTTGATTCTGAAAATAATTTTAAGTTTCAAAATTTTAAGATATAAAATCAAACTGACCTCACATTCCAAATAGTTTATATAAACGAGCACCGCACCACAAACCGTGTATTTATCCCTAGGAATAAACACACTGCTTGATGATGGGGCTCGATTAAATAAACTAAAAGATTTGTGACATCCGTTTGGTCTGCGAACCAATTTTATAAGCCGACAAGTTCCCCTACTTAATAAAAAGGAATAAAGCAGGTTTTATATTACCTGGGTTCTTAAAGTTCCATATAAGGGCAAGCCCCTATTGTTAATTACATCTTAAATGTCCGAAGACACTTATGAAAACTCTCGAAAATGATCAGTGGTTTTGCTCTCAAGAATTTCAAAGTTTAAGGTTTTCAAAGAATTTGAGTTTTAGAAATTTTAATAGGGAATGGATCAAATTTGGAACAATTTATTTTAAGAGTCCAAAGAAAGAGAAGTAGGAGAAGCTGAGGATCCAAGAAGAATCTTGGAAACTTCTCAAACTATCCTATTGTTTAGCTTCAATTTGGGAGATTGTTTAATGTTTCAATCCTCCCAATTTTATTTAATTAGGACTTATATTCGTATTACATGATCATAAAAATAGCCTTGAAGATGTGAGGGTTTATGTCATACAGAACGACTACCTCGGAGTCATAAGATCGGTTAGGGCTTAATTTACATGACATGATCATGCAAATGCCTAACAAAGAGGTTGAGGATTTATGTTGCACTAAGCAAACTACCTCGAAATCCTATGGCTTGGTTATTTAATTCTAAGGAAAGTTTTGCTGAAGTAGACTCAGGTTTTGCTGATGACGATGGTCGAGCTGCCCACCATGCTCCGTGTTCCTTGTTATTGCAGAGGTTTAGTTTTAGAAGTAAAAAATCAGGAGATGAGAGAAGTGTTTTGGTTTAGAGAAAATCTTAAAATCCAAGTGTTTCTAAAATTTTAATTAAAACAAATCTTAAAGTTGACTAAACAGAGCCGATTAAGATCCCACAGTTTCGTCATCCCGGCACCATTATTTTCATCGGATTCACTTAGTTCAGATGAATTTGCTAAACTCAACTGAATGAGCTCCACACTTTCATTTAGACCGTGGGAAATCCCGTTAGCAACACGTGGGTTACATCATCCGAGGTATTCCCGATCATCCAACGAGACATTTTAGTTTAGTTGTAGCTGTAGGTTTGTTGTTATGTTTGTGATTAAATTTTGAGTTGTTTTATATTTTGGAATGTTGTGGCAGTGAATTTTATCTTGCAATGACTTTTAATTTAGTTTTAATTTCAATTCAGGGACTACCTAAAGGTTTTGGTTTTCATGCAACAGTTTATTTATCATGCAAGAAAAGTAAAGTACAGTGCATGTAAGTAAATTACAATAAAGTAAATTGTAATAAAATAAAAGCGTTCCTGGAGGCTCTTCCCGCCATCCCAAGCTACACTTAAAACACATGTTAAAGCATTTAAATATTTCAATAGATACCTAGGTAAAGCTAAGGGAAAGGGTTTTGGTTGTCTACCAAATTCCTAATCCTATAACTAGTCATCTCCTATGACGTCTAGGTTCTTGGTTTGATTTTAAGGATGAGTTTCTTCATCAAAGAACAATTAGATTCAATTGTTCTTCTAAAACATCCTGTCATATTGAGGAAGTGCTTAAGCGAGTCCTAAACATCTTTTCAATATTTCTGGGATTGTTTTGAGTCCAAGTAAATTTAGTTGCACATGTGAATTAATCATCCAAGAGTTTAGTTAAACTTTGTTTCTTGCTCAGTGAACTTAGGTATTTGATTACTTGATGAAAAGTTTGAGTTAATGGTTTAAAGTGTTTTAATTTAATTATGATGTTTTAATTAATAATTTTAAATTTGGAATAGTGTTCAAATTATTTTAGATTTAATTTAAATCTTTACATTTTCAGTTATCTTAGTATTCCAAATTGATATTCATGTTTTAAATTTACTTAGATAGAAAGAGGTGTTGAAATTATTGATATGTTTTGATTTAATTCTTAATGATTTCATTTAGGTTTGTTGTTAAATGATTTTAATTTAATTTAATTCAATTTGATTTTAATTTAAATTTAATTTAAATTTAATTTAAATTTAATTTAATTTAATTTTTATTTTATTTAATTTTAATTTTATTTAATTTTAATTTAATTTTAATTTAATTTTTTTAATTTTAATTTTAATTTTGATTTTAATTTTGATTTTAATTGTTAGTTTTAGTTGATCTTTAATTTTAATTAATTTTAATTTAATTTAATTTAATTTTAGTTTTAATTTTAGTTTTAATTTTAGTTTTAATTGTTAATTTGGATTATTAATTTAATTTTTAATTAAGAATTAAATATTGTTAAAGTGACTTATTTAGGGATTTTTAAATTAAAGAATAAACATCCTCTTAATAAGGTCCCTATTTTTATAATCCAAATTTAAATATATTCTTTCCAAAATCTAAATCATTTGATTAATTGAAGTTTCATTTTTGATATTTTCAAAGTGTTTAATGGGTTTGTACCCCTTAATTTCCCTAAGTTTAAATCATCCAAGAGAAAATTAAAATCAAATATTTTACCCCCCATTTTGATTAAACCTAAAGTTTTAATTAAGAGTTAAAATTTTTAATTACCTTTATACCCTTTTAAGCTTATTTATTTTATAACTCACTAAATTGAGCTCAAATAAATTTGAAATTTTTATGTCACCTCACTCATATGTCAATTAAGACATTAGAGGAGAAAATGTGATTTTTCTGAATTTGATTTATTTATATAATTATTTTTAGTAGAAAATAGGATTTTTCAAAGAAAATTCAACAACATGACCAAGGAAAGGTTTCTATCCTTAAGAAAATTATGGGTTATTTTTAATAAACAGAGGATCACTTGGACCAATTTTGGTGATTTTTTTAATTATATTTTATTTATTATAATTATTTTGAATTTTAGAGTATTAAAGAATAAAATAAAATTAAAGTTGAAAAATGGATTTTATATTTTTCTTAAATCTCTCTGAGCTCAATGAGTTCAAAGGAACAAATTTTATAATTTTCTGATTTTTTTTTATTTATTAGAATTATTTTAGTGAAAAAAGTTAAAAAATTATTTTTTAATATTAAAAATTACATTAAGCTTTTAAAATTCAATATCTTACCCTAGGGACTTAGGAAAAATATTTGGTTTGTTCCTAAGTGATTAGGAGTCAAAATGTGACATTTTTATAATTTTTAATATTTTTTTGATTTTTATTATTTTTTAATTTTTAAAATATTAAAATATAGTGAAAAATCAACTTTTTTAGAAAATTCCAATTTTAATTTTCCTGAACTCCACTGATATCAGAGAAGCTCCAAAATCATTTTGTGAATTTTTGAAAAGTATTTTTGGAGTTATAAATTTTTAAAGTTCCATTTTGCTTATGAGGTTTAATCAACCCATTTGGTGGGGCTAATCAAGTCCAATTGATTTCAAAATTTTATGTAAGGTTCCTCTGACCCTAAAGAGTAATCGAGAATTATTTTCAAGTCAATTTGATGTGTGGTTAACCCTAATTAAATCAAATTCAATTTTAGGGGTTTAGGCCAATTAAGGTTATTATGAATGAATTAACTCAAAATATATTTTTCATAGGGTCCTCTAGTCCAAAGAAACATCACCAAATTTTCCTACAATTTATTTTACAACATGCTAATTATTGGAATTTAAATACCTAAAACAGTGACATGAACTTGAAAATTCAATAACTTTTCACAGAGATGGCCTATGAACTTGAAAAATTCAGGGAGTGTTCCCAAGATCAGAGGCTTCAAAAGCCCTATGGTCTAATGCTATGGTGAATTGTCTATGCAAATGAAGAATCAAAATACTGAAAATAGTAAATAAATTATTAAAAATAAAAAACTCATCCAATTAACTTGATTTCTTTTCCGCATTATTCTTCTCTGTTCACTGAGCAAGACGGTATTTTTATTTTATTTTTATTATTTTTCTATGCAAAGATATGAATTTTCTAAGTTCTGGGTATTTAATTAATTCAGAAAATAGGGATTTATCTACTTATCCACGTGGCGCCGCGTCAACCTCGGCAGCTCCGAAACCCTTACATGTGGCGCTCCCATTCGATGCCGCCACTTGAGTCAGCAGCCACGTGTCCCGCAATTCACGTACCATTGTGTCGTCCGACTTGATCTTGACCGTCCGCTCTATACAAGCGCGATCCAACAGCTCTTGGTCATCGTCTACGACTGGTGTGCACCCGTGACCGTCCACACTAAAACCCTAAGATCTCACTCTATTCGCAATGGATTTTCTTGTTCTTATTCTCTATGGATTCATCTTGAAGAGACGAACACGTCCATGCGGTTTATAGGCTATGAAATTAACCTAAACAAAATGGAGAATCGCTGGAAGCTCGGGAGAAAGAACTCAGACAAGTGAAGCTTCGATCTGAGAGTTGTGTCACCTTCGATTGAGTCCAAGCATGCTCCAGATGAAGTCTCTGGCTCTGGGGAATTCTCTAAGTATGAAAGTGACCAAGGCCGATCACAAAGCTTGAAGGCTGGAAGCAATGGCTGGCCTGGTGAGGGGGCTTTTGATGGGGAACTTCTCCTCTTGGTCTGGTGAAGGTGTAGGACCAATCAATTTGGAGATTGGCTCACTATGGTGAAGTGTCCTGTTTTTTGGGTGGATTTTCAACTCAGAAATTGAGCTCACAGAGAGGGTTTTAGGGCTGGATTTCAGTGGGGATCAAGTTCTCTATGTCTGGAGAGGGGTCTGGAATGATTTTGGCAGAGTTTTGGTAAGGTTTGGTTCAACTCTCTCTTTGGCCGAGAGGTGGTGATGTTTAAATAGAGGTGGCTGGAGAGCCTCCCAGGGGGGTTTAATGGCTTGGATCCACTACTCAGGGAAAGGGAAGAATAGCTGCAATGGCCATTGGGCATGGGACAGCTCACAAAGTTTAAATTGAATTTTTGATTCAAATTAAGCCTCTCGGCCTGGTGTTTTCCAGCGGCTGTGGTGACTGGTCAGCTAGGCATGGGTCACCCTTAGGGTCAGGGAGGTCTGTGCTTGAGTTTGGTTCCAACAATTGGCTTTGGACATGTGTAAAGATGTTGGATTGAAATAGCATAGGGGGAAGAATATTTTGGGCTTATTTTGGTCAACTCATGCAAAGGGGTTTGGTTCACCCTCCAATGACCTAGTTTGGGCTGAGGGAAAGTCATTTGGTTCAGCTTGATTAGTGGGGTCAAGTCACAATCCAAGTACAATTAGGCTTAAGCATGGGTTAAGGGAGACATGAGGGTGTTTAATCACTTTACGGGAATCAAGAAAGAATCCCTCATTTTGCCCAAGATGGCATGATGACATGGGGCACAACTCACATGGCTTACATGTGGCTTAAGAAATGGCTTCATGGCTTCATATGGCTTGGGAAAGGCTTAGCCAATTTTCATGAAAATGAGTTTTAGGGATTTTTAGCATTTAGGGATGATTTGGCATGAGGCTTGATTTGGAATGATTTGATCATGGATATAAAACTTAGGGGTTGATTTTGGTTCAAAGAATGACAAATGAAAATATCATGTGGGCTTTAGGATAGATTATGGGCTTTTGAAATGGTTTTGGATGGGCTTTTAAAGTGGTTTAAGGAAGTGGGCTTTTGGATTTTAAAATGGGCTTTTGGATGAAAGTTTTGTGAAGGACCATGCCAAATAAATGTTGGGTTTAGTTTAGTGATGTGTCATGAATGGTTTGGAACAAGTTTAAAGTGATTTTGAATTGAATTGGGTTTAATTTGGGTTTTTTAGTTAAAGGGGCCAAAGTGGGTCAAATTAAACTAACTTGGGTTAAGGTTAGGCTAAATTTGGATTTGATTTAAAACTAATGTTTAGAAATGTTTATAGGAGTGTCACAAAGAGTTTTCAACTTTTGTTGGGCTTTGATTTTGGGAGTTGGGTCCATTTGGGTTAGGTTTGGGCTTAGGTCAATTTAAGAGATTTTGGTTTTGGGTTAGGTTTGCGTGTTGTTTAGGTTCTAATTTTGGGAAAATCAAGTTAGTGTTTTGTTTATGGGGGTGTTAGGAAGGCTTTATAAAAGATTTGGGGCCAATTGGAGTTGAATTGGTTTGGTTTGAGCTAGGTTTAGGTCATGGGCTAAAATTGGGCCTTAGACTTCAAATTGAAATTGGGCTTAAATTTCAATCAAATTGGACTTGAATTTGGTCTAAATTGATGTTGAGGATATTTAATTGAAGTTTAGAATTTAATTGGACCAAAATTGAGGTCAATTGGGGTGGTTTGGTTTGAATGTGGGTTCACTTGGGTTTAAAATGGGCCAAATTTGGGGTTTTGATAAACGTGGGATGAATTGGCAAAATTATCCCATGGTGTAGTTGATAAAAATGAAATTGGGAATATTTGGGCTTTTTTGGAATTTTCTGGGAGTTTTCTGAATTTTTGGATTTTTTGGCTAAGAATGGCATTTTAGGTATTTGGAGGGTATTGGTGGGTATTTTTGGAATTTTTGGTATTTTTGGCTATGGATGATCAATTTGAGTGGGGGGAAATGTTTAGGACTGATTTTAAGGAATTGTGGGTAATTTTGGTGATTTTGTAAATTTTGGGTAGTTATAAGGGTTTTTGGTAGGTTTAGTAGGGCCCCGGGGGTCAAAAATTGAAATTTTGGAAAAATGAAGATTTATCAAATTTGATTAAAATGGATCACTTTGGTTGAGCTATGAAGCCATATTAAGCCCATATGAGCCATGAGAGGACTCATTTGAGGCATTCACTATGTTGTTCCTAACCCTCTTAGCTAGGGGCTTAGGGGTTAAGGACCATCCATATGAATTACCTACATGAGTCAGGAAGTCCAGTTGGGTGAGAGTGTGGTTTTAGAACTTGGGCTGTGTGTGAGAGTGTAGTGTATGTACAAGTCAACCCTCATCAGACCAGGCCATCCAGGGTATTCCTAAGGCCAAGAAGTCCTATAGGGAACTCATCCTTTAAACATCCACATTTGATTTCAACCCTCTAGGTGATTAGGGGTCTACAATCAAGCTTGTGGGGTTTGCAGGGAGTTAAGAAGTACTTTGAATTTCTAAAGAGTGGGTTCTATTTCTAGTCCTCTAAGATTAGTCAAAGGAAAAGCCTAAGGCTAGATCCTAAGTACTAAAGAGAGAAGCAAAAGACCTCATCAAAAATGAGGTCAACAGTCGTTTACTAGAAAAAGATGTAATTTTTTATTTTTAATGATGATTGGCTAAAGGCTTTTGAAACTTTAAATGAAAAATTAATCAATGCACCTGTTAGTGTTTCACCTGAATGGGAAAAACCTTTTAAATTAATGTTTGATGTTAGTGAGTTTGCTATTTGAGCTGTTTTAGGTCAGAAATATGGTAAGTATTTCAAAATGATTTACTATGCTAGTAAAACTCTTAATGAAGCTCAAATTAATTATACCACTATTGTGAAAGAATTATTAGTTAGAGTATTTGCTTTGATAATTTCATATCATATGTAATTGGAACTAAATGTGTGGTGCATACTGATCATTCTGATATTAAGTACTTAATGAAGAAGAAGGATGCAGAACCAAGATTGATTAGATGGATTCTTCTTTTGCAAGGATTTGATTTTGAGATAATAGATAGGAAGGGTGCTAATAACCAAATTGCTGATCATCTGTCCAGGCTTGAAACTAAAAAATCTCTCTGTGATGCTAAAGAAATTAATGAAAATTTTCCAGATGAAAAATTATTCGTTGTTAATGAGTGGTGTGTTCCATGGTATCCCGACATTGTAACTTTATTGTATGTGATATTTAACCCTATGGTTTAACATACCAGGCGAGGAAGAAATTTCTATCGGAAGCTAAGACTTATTTTTGGGATGACCCATTTTTATAAACAAGGAAAGGCTTTAATTATTCAAAGATGTGTGTCTTTAGAAGAAACTTATGAAATTATTTAAAAATGTCATAATTTTTATTATGGGGGACATTTTGGAGTTGATAAAACTGCATATAAAATCTTCCAATCAGGAAATTTTTGGCCTATCATTTTTAAGGATGTTAATGTTTATATTAAAAATTGTGATCAATGTCAACGTGTAGGCAATATTTCTAGAAGAAATGAGATGCCCCTCAATTATATGTTAGAAGTTGAAATATTTGACGTTTGGAGATTAGATTTCATAGGACCATTTATACCATATTTCGGAAATACAAACATTTTGATAGCAGTAGACTATGTATCTAAATGGATAGAAGCTGTTACATTACCTTGATGTAATGCTCAAAGTGTAGCAAAGTTTTTAAATAAGAATATATTTTATAGATTTGGAATACCAAGTGTAATCCTAATTGATGGGGGAAGTCATTTTAGAATGGGATTACGGAAAATTTAGTAAAGAAATATCATATTAACCATCGCATGGCTACTACTTATCATCCGCAGACTAGTGGTTTGGTTGAATTATACAATCTTGAACTTAAAAAAAAATTGGAAAAGACTGTTAATCTAAATAGAAAGGATTGGTCAATCAAACTGGATTATGCGTTGTGGGCTTATAGGACTGCCTACAGAAATTCTATAGGAATGTCCATATATAGGCTAATTTTTAGAAAAGCTTATCATTTACCAGTTGAACTTGAGCATAAAGCATATTGGGCTATGAAAGAGTTCAATTATAATTTGAAAGATGCTAGAGAAAATATTTTGTTGCTATTAAATGAGTTTGAAGAGAGAAGGAATGAATCTTATGAAAATGTTAAGATTTATAAAGAAAAGATGAAATTGTGGCACGATCGGAAGACTCTTACTAAAAATCTTGAGTCAGAGCAAAAAGTTTTGCTGTGTAATGCTAGATTGAGAATTTTTGCTGGAAAACATAAGTACAGGCGGACTGGCCCATTTATTATGATGAAAGTTTCTTCGTATGGAGCTATGGATATTAAAGATCCTAAGATTGAAAGAATATTTAAAGTGAATGATCATAGACTTCAACCTTACTTTTCAGTCGATGAATCTAAACCTGATGAGAATCTGATGTTGGGTCACTCAGAATAAGCTCTGGGTATTTCAGGATGATGATATTAAACCAAGCACTTTATGGAAGGCAACCCATATTTATCGGTGTGCTTTGTTTTATGTTTGCTTTGTATAGTTTTATTTGGTTTGATTTGAGAAATATGGTGGCATTTTGGAGTTTTTTTATGTTATAGTGGTGTTTATTTGACCTTATTCAATGACTTAGAGGAGTCAGAATGAAGATTTTGACGTTTGGTAGAACTATGCAAAAATGTGCAATGGCGGCTATGCGGCTCTGGTTGGCGCCAGGTGCATAGCCGCCACAGTTATAAAAAAAGGTGAAAAATGAGGTTCTAGAAGCCAAAATCATGGGTGAGTAGTTTTTGGAGTTGTTAAGGAGTTTTAACACGTCTAGGGTTAGTTTTGTGCCTTCCCAAGTCTATGAAAGGTTCTGAATTTATGAAATACTTGCCCTAGTTCTTATTTTCATTCTTGAGTCTTAAAAAGAGTATTTTGACTGCAAAAAAATGTCTTCTTAGGAGAGTGAAGTTAAGAAGAAAGTGGAAGCCAACAAGAAGAAGTTTATTTGTGATAGTGCGCAAGAGTTATATAATGGATTTTTGGTTGTGAGTATCCAAGGAATAGCAGAAAGGATTACAAAGATCAATGCCGTTGTGGAGTCTATTGATGCAAAGGTAAATAAAATTAATGCTCATTTAGCGCACATTGGATGGCAATGCAAAATGTAATTCAGTCATACAATTCATGTGGAAGAAGCGAATAGAGCAATGTATCTGAAGAACAAATAGATAGAAGAAGAAGATGTAAGAGCTTTTAATCATCGCCCATTTTATCAGATTTACATTCCAAATGGGTCAAATGGAACTAATGGTGGTTCTAGATATAATCCACCTGATGTTGATTAGAATTACATTATGTGTGGTCTTGTGGTGTGATTAAGTTTGTTTAGTGTTTTAAGTGTGTTTTTTGTTGTTAACGTTTGTGTTTTTTGCACTTTACATATGTTTGTTACATCTCAATGATGTAAGTTTGTGTTTAATTACATGTGTTTGAACTTATGTATTGGAGAATTTCATCCAAAATGTTAATTGTAGTTTGTATTAAATGTGTTTGATATTTTAGCAATATAAGTTTGAGTTTGTGTGAAATTTGTGTGGAATCATTAGAAATTAATGTGTACTTTTGGAGTATTAGAAGAGTTTATGGGAAGAAATAATTATTTGAAGTGATTAATGGTGATGAACTCGAATTTTTATGGAATTAACTTAATTGTCAAAATTTGAGCACTGGCGCCTAAGCACCAAACCGACGACGCATAAGCGCCAGATTTCGCCGCTAAGCACCGTAAGCCTCGCGCATAGTCGTTGGTTCAAGAAAATCTTTTTTTTACAGTTAAAAACCTGAAATTTTTCATTTTTAACTCCCCCATCACCTTCAACCTCTCAGTTTTGCAAAATAGGTGCCTAGGGCATCACTATTTGGATCCTTTTAGAGTCGATTTTGTCGAAATTTATTTAATTTAAATTTCTTAAGGTATGATCACTACTCTTAAGTAAAATTTTTTTTATTTTCACCCTGTATTTTGAGTACACTATTGAAAAATCTGAAAATTAATATTCATGATGAAAATTTGAGAAAATTTTAAAAAATTACTTGGATTTAGTGGAGTTTGCCTTTGGAAGCTGAGTTAACAAATTTAGTTTAAATTTGGAATTTTTTGTGAATTTTTTGTGAATTTTTAGAGAAGGCTCCAAAGTCAAAATGCTTCAAAGGAAAATAAAATTTTGATTCTGACAAATTTGTTAGTTCTAAAGTAGAGAATCATTACGTCGATGCACTCGCATCGCATAAATTGAATCCAGGATGAGTTTTTAGTAAAATAGGAGGAGTGATTGAGGAGATGATTGCTAGAAGTAATTGGGAAAGATAATGTTTCTTCTCTACTATTGTAGTTGTTTTTGTAGTGAGAGAGTTCTATTCTAACTTACTAGCAGCAGAAGACAATTTGGTGATGGTTAGGGGCAACAAGTGGATTTTTCATCTGCAGCAATTAATACTTTTTACCGATTAGCTCCTGTGTTGTTTTGTTTTCATGTGAATTATCATCCTTCTAAGGGAGAGTTAGAAGAGATTGTGGCCTTTCTTACTGATGGAAGAGGTTTGAGGAATATTACAAATGAAAGGAGAGTGAATTTTCAAGCCTGTAAATTATATGCCATTTCAAAGGCATGAAATTACTTCATCTCATCTAATCTTCTGCCTTCAATCATGTCAGTGTAGTTACAAGGGAGAGAGTTGTTCTGAACCATTATATTCAGAAGGGAAATCCTTTAGATATTTGGACTATTATTTTTTATTATATTTTGAACTGTGTCAGAGCTTCTACTACTGCAGGTATGGGATTTCCATCCTTGATCTATTCACTTTGTGAGTGGTTTGGTGTTAAGTTTGAAACTTGGGAAGAGGTTCTTCAGCCACTTAGACCTATTACCAATGTAAATGTGAACACTTACACAGTACATTCAGTATTTAGCTAGAAAGGAGAATCAATTAGAGCTTCTAGTGCTTCTTCTTCTGTTGCTTCTACTTCTCGTGCTTCTACTGCACATGCATCATCTTCCAGAGATTCACAAACTGGATTATTACAGAAGATTTTAAAGAAGGTGAGTCTTACTAGAGAGCATGTTAGAGATATGGATGGTAAGATTGAAAATTATTGAATGATATACTGTAAAACATGATGAATTTGAGGAGAATTATCAGCAGTACATGGACAGAATGATTAGAGGAGATCATAGTGCTGAGATGCCCCCTCATCCTTTTTATATACGGTATGTGCCATCTAGAGACTGGAATGAAGATGATGATGATGAGGTTGATGATTAGGATTGTTTTGTTGAGTTTGTGATGTTGTTATGTGATTTTCTTATCTTTTATGATGCTTTTATTTAATTTTCTCATATGTGATGTGATGTATTTGGCTATGAAATTTAATGTAGTGTAGATTTATAGTTGAATTATATCTATTATGCACATTCAGATGTTTATGTGTTGGATTGATGTTTTATGTTGTAATATGTTATGTGTTTGTGGTAGTAAATGTTTTTATCTGTTTCTAGTGTGTTAGTTTTTAGTACTGTCTATTTAAATTCCTATAAATATTAGAAAAATTTTGAACACTATTAGAAACCACTATTTATATAGCATGTTTAAACTTTTTAAAATTTGCTACCATTTATTTTCTAGTATGTTGTGATTTGTGTTATGTTAAGTTGGTGTGTATTTGTTTTAAAAACCTCCACTATTGTAGAAGTTATTTGAGATTTTGAATTTTCTATTTTATGAAAAACTGAAAAATTGAATTTGATTTCTCTTTTACTCTGTCTGCATATTTTTTAGGTTATGTGTTTTGAAAAGGGGTCGCCTACAGAAATTGTCGGCGAATTTTTAATTTAATAAATAATTTGAAAAGGTAGTATTTGATTTTAAAAATAATTTTTAAATTTGAACATTTTAAGATATGAAATCAAACCGATCTCACATCCCAAATAGTTTATACAAACGAGCACCGCACCACAAACCGTGTATCTATCCCGAAGAATAGACGCACTGCTTGATGATGGGGCTCGATTAAATAAACTAGGAGATTTGTGACATCCGTTTGGTCTGCGAACCAATTTTATAAGCCGACAAATTCCTCTGCTTAATATGAAAGCATTAAACAGGGTTTATATTACCTGGGTTCTTTAAAATTCCCTATAAGGGCAAGCCCCTATAGTTAATTACATCTTAAGTGATGGGAATCACCTAAGAAAACTCTCGATAATAATCAATAATTCTGCTCTCAAGGATTTCAAAGTTTAAGTTTTCAAGGGATTGAATTTTGGAATTTCATTAGGGAATGGATCAAATTTGGAACATTTTGTTTTGGGAATCCAAAGGAAGAAAAGTAGGAGAAATCACAGATTCGAAGCGAACTTCGGTAATTTCCCGACTATCCTATTATTTGGCTTAAGTTTAGGGAAGTCCTAATATTTATTTAAATGTATTGATCTTGCCAATTTTAATTAATTAGGGCTTATATTTGTATGATAAAATCAAACAAATAGCCTCGAAGATGTGAGGGTTTATGTCGTATCCAACGACTACCTCAGAATCCTAAAACCGGTTAGGGCTTAATTTGCAATGCAAATGCCTAACGAAGAGGTTGAGGATTTATGTTGCACTAGTGCAAACTACCTCGAAATCCTATTGCTTTGTTGTTTAATTCTAAGAAAGTTTTGTTGAAGTAGACTCGGGTTTTGCTGATGACGATGGCCATGCCGCCCACCATGCTCCGAGCTTCTTGTTATTGCAGAGGTTTAGTTATAGAAGTCATAAATCGGGAGATGAGAAAAGTGTTTTGGTTTAGAGAAAATCTTAATTTCCAAGTGTTTTCAATATTTTAATTAAAACAAATCTTAAAGTTGATTATAACGACACCGGTTAAGATCCCACGGTTCCATCCTTCCGCATCATTATTTTTATCGGATTCACTTAGTCCAGATGAATTTGCTAAACTCAACTGAATGAGTTCCACACTTTCATTTAGACCGTGGGAAATCCCGTTAGCAACACGTAGGTTACATCATCCGAGGTATTCCCGATCATCCAACAGGACCCTTTAATTTAGTTGTAATTGTAGTTTTGTGTTTTGTTTGTGATTAAATTTTGAGTTGTTTTATATTTTGAAATGTTTTGGCGTTGAATTTTATCTTGCAATGACTTTTAACTTAGTTTTGGTTTCAGTTTTAGGGACTATCCTAAAGGTGTGGGTTTTCATGCAACAGTTGTTTATCATGTAAGAAAAGTAAGTGCGATGCGATTAATGAAATTGCAATAATGTAAATTGCAAGAAAGTAAATTGCAATAAAATAAAAGCGTACTCGGAGGGTCTTCCCGTCATCCCAAGCCGCACTTAAAACACAATTAGAATATTTAAGCAAGTTCCTAGGTAAAGCTAAGGGAAGGGTTATGGTTTTCTACCAAATTCCTAATCCTATAGCTAGTCATTTCCTATGACGTCTAGGTTCTTTGTGTTTTGGTTTGAAGACGATTTTCTTCATCAAAGAATAATTAAATTCAATTGTTCTTATAAACATCCTATCATATTGAGAAAGTGCTTAAGACAAATCTTAAACATCTTTTCAATATTTCTAGGATTGTTTTAAGTCCAAATGAATTTAATTATACAAATGAATTAATCGTCCGGGGATTCAAGCTTTGTTATCTTGCTCAGTGAACTAGGACATTTGAATATCCTATGAGTGAAGTAACATTTCATTTAATGTTCTATTTAGGAGTTATGATGATAAAGGTTTTCGAGGGCAAATTGGTGCTCCAATGATTTGTGATTTAGTTTAACTTCAGTTAAAGGGTTTAAATTTGGAATAGTGTTCAAGTTGCTTTATATTTAATTTCTTTATGTCTTAGGTGATGTTATTTAATTCAATTTAATTTTAATTTAATTTAATTTAATTTAATTTAATTTAATTTAATTCAATTTAGTTTGATTTGATATAAATTAATTTAATTTGATTTAATTTTAATTTAATTTGATTTAATTTAATTTAATTTAATTTGATTTAATTTAATTCAATTTAATTTAATTTAATTCAATTAATTTAATTTAATTTGTTTATTTAATTTAATTTAATTTAATTTAATTTAATTCAACTTTTAATTTTAATTTAATTTAATTTAATTTAATTTAATTTAATTTACTTAATTTAATTTAATTTTTAATTTAATTTTAAATTTAATTGTATTTTTTAATTTTAATTGAAATTTTAAAAGAGTTTAATAATTTAATTTTAGTTTAATGATTAAGTCTTTTAATGTTTTGAATTTGAGTTATCATTTTAATTAAGATTTGAATATTAATGAGATAATTAATTTAGGGATTTTTAAATTAAAGAATAAATCTCATCCTAATAATATCCCTATTTTAATAATTCTAATTTTATTATTCCTCCAAATTTAATCAATTATTTAATTAAGGTTTACTTATTTTAAAATTGTTTAATGGGTTTCTACCCTTTAATTATTTAAATTTCAATCATCCAATTCAAATTAGGATCAAATATTTTACTTATTAATTTTTTATTAAACCTAAAGTTTTAATTAAGGATTAAAATTTTAATTACCATTTTACCCTTTAAGCTTAATAATTTCATAACTCACTAAATTGAACTCAAAGGAACTTGAAATTTTTATGTGACTTCACTTATATGTCAATAAAGACATGAGAGGAGAAAATGTGATTTTTCTGTATTTAATTTATTTATATAATTATTTTTGGTTGAAAATAGAGATTTCCAAGGAAAATTTAATAACATGACCAAGGGAAAGTTTCTGTCCTTAAGGAAATTAGGGGACATTCCTAATGACCAGAGGACAACTTGAACCAATTTTGGTGATTTTTTGAATTTTATTATTTTTATTATAATTATTTTAAGTTTTGGAGTGTTAATTAAGTTAAAAATAAAATAAATGTTAAAAAATGAATTTTATATTTTTCCAAAATCTCTCTGATATCAAGGAAATCAGAGAATCAAATTTTACAATTTTCTGATTTTTCTATCATTTATTATAATTATTTTAGTGAAAATGCTAGAAAATACATTTTTTTTAATTTTAAAACTACCCGAGGGCTTTAAAATTTAATATCTCACAAAATATACCTAAAAAAAATATGAGGTTTGTTCCTAAGTGATTAAAATTTAAAATGTGACATTTTGGTGAATTTTAATATTTTTGCGATTTTTATTATTTTTTAATTATTAAAATATTAAAATAATATTAAAAATCAACTTTTTTAGAAAATTGAAATTTTAACTTTCTTAAGTTCCCCTGATATCAGAGAGGCTCCAAAACCAATTTGGTGAATTTTTGAAAGATATTTTGAAAGTTATGAATTTTTAAAGTTTAAAATGGATAAATGGCTTAATCAACCCAATTAGTAGGGCTAACCAAGTCCAATTGACCTCAAATTTTTATGGTGAGTTCCTCTGATCCTAAAGGTCAGTGGAGAATTGATTTCAAGTCAATTTGATGTATGGTTAGCTTTAATTAATTAGAGATCCATTTTAGGTGTTTAAGCCAATTAGGGTTGTTTTAAATGAACTAACTCAAAACCTATTTTTCCTAGGGTCCTCTGGTCATAAGGAACATCACCAAATTTTCCTAGAATTTATTTCACAACATGCTATTTATTGGAATTAAAATACTCAAAATAGTAACATGAATTTGAAAAATCAATAACTCTTCATAGGGATGGCCTCGACTTTGGAAAATTCAGGGAATGTTCCCAAATTCAGAGGCTTCAAAAGCCCTATGGTCTCATGCAATGGTGAATTGTATACATGCATGGAGAATTAAAAATATGCAGAGAGTAAATAAATTATTAAAAATAAAATACTTGATGAAATTAAATGATTTCTTTCCCACATTATTCTCCTCTGTTCACTGAGCAAGAGGGTATTTTTATTTTATTTTTCTGATTTTTCTACACAAAGTTATGAATTTTTGGAGTTTAGGGAATTAAATAAATCAGAAAAATCCCTAATTTTCTATTTATCCACGCGGCGCCGCGTCAACCTCGGCAGCTCCGAACACACACGCGCCGCGCTCCCATTCGACGCCGCCATCTGAGTCAGCAGCCCGGGCCCCACGGCTCTCATACCGTCTCCTGATCCGATGCGATCCTGGCCATCCGTCCGCGCGTGTATTGAATGGACGGCATCCGTTCATCGTCCCCAAGTGTCCTCACCCGAGAGCCGTCCACACTAAATCCCTAATATCTCACTCGATACTCAATGGATTTTCATGTTCTTATGCTCTATGGATTTGTCTTGAGAAGACGAACACATCTATACGGTTTATGTGGGATGAAATTTACGCAATAAAAATTGAGAATGTTCAGAAGCTCGGGAAGAAGAGTGAGGCCATACCTTTGCTCAGAGAAGTGTGGCTTCGATCTGAGAGTTGTTGCACCTTCGATTGGATCCCAGCAAGCTCCAGATGAAGTCTCCCGGTCCAGTGAATTGCCTAGGTAGGATTTCGACCACAGCCGATCATAAAGCTTGGAGGCTGGAGCAATTGGGTGGCCTGGAGATGGGGCTTTTGCTGGTGGACACCTTCCCTTGGTCTGGTGAAGGTGTAGAACCAATCAATTTGGGGATTGGCTCACTGTGGAGAAGTGTCCTGGTTTTGGGCCTAGATTTCAACTCTGAAATTGAGCTTACAGAGAAGAAATGGCAGGGGGATCTTAGTGGGGATCAAGTGCTCTGTGTATGGGGAGGAGTCTGGAACAATTTTGGCAGAGTTTCCTTAAGGTTTGTTTCAGCACCTCTCATGGCGGAGAGGGGTGGTGTTTAAATAGGAGAGGGTGGAGGGCCTCCCAGGGAGAGTTAGGGCTTGGGATCAGCTGCTCTTGGCAAGAGAAGAACAGCTCCAATGGCCACTGGGGATGGGGCAGCTCAGCAAGGGAGAATTCCAAAGTTGGCTCACATGTGAGCTCTCGGCCTGGTGGTTTCCGGCGGCTGTGGTGGCTGGCCGGCCAGGGTCAGGTCACCCTCAAGGTCAGGGAGGTCAGGGCTGGAGGTTTGTGCAGTCAATTGGCCATGAACATGTGTAAAGGAGTTGAATTGAAATGGAATGGGGGATGAGCTCATTTTGGGTCCAAATGGGTCAACCCACCTTTTGGGCTTGGTTCTCTTCCCTATGGCTGATTTGGGCTGAGGGAAGATCAGATGGATCAGCTAGGAAAGGGTGGAGAAGTCACCATCCATGAATATTTTGATTAAACATGGATTAAGGTGAAGCATTAAAAGGGTTAAAACCTTTTTAAGGGGGCTTAAAAGAGGCTCCTCCTTTTGCCATTAGTGGCTTGATCACATGTCAAGCCTTCCATGGCTTCATGTGGCTTGTCCATGGCTTGCATGGCTCACCTTTGGCTTGGGAAAGTGGAGTCAATTTCATGGAAATGGATTTAAGAAAAATTTTGGTATTTAGGGGTGATTTGGCATGAGGCTTGATTTGGAATTATTTGATGATGAATTTGGGACTTACGTAATGGCTTTAATTAAGTGGATGGCAAATGGAGATGTCATGTGGGCTTTAGGGTGGATTTTGGGCTTTTTTGAAATGGTTTTTGATGGGCTTTTAAGATGGTTTAGGAAAGTGGGCTTTTGAATTTTAAAATGTATTTTGGGATGAAATCTTGGTAAAGGCTTGGGCCAAATAATTGTTGGGTTTAGCTCATGGATGTGTCATGAGTGATTTGAAGCAAATTGGGGGTGATTTGGGTTTGAATTGGTTGAATTTGGGTTCTTTTGGTGAATGGGCCAATATAGGTCCAAGTGCGCCAAGTTGGGCCAATGTTGGGCTAGTGTTGAAATTGATGTAAAATTAATGTTGAGAAATGTTTATGGGAGTGTTTCAAAGAGGTTTTGACTTTGGTTGGGCTTTGATTTTGGGGTTTGGGCTCATTTGGGTTTAGGTCAAAAATGGGCCTTTTAGCTTTGGGTTGAATTTGAGTGGGGTTTGGGTCTAAATTTTGGGCAAATCATGTTAGTTTTTTTCTTGTGGGGATGCTAAGGAAGATTTAGAAAAGATTTGGGGTTAATTGGAGTTGAATTGGGTTAGTTTGGGTTAGGTTTGGGTCATGGGTCCAAATTGGGCTTTAAGGCCAAAAGTGAAATTGGATCCAAATGTCAATCAAATTAGACTTGGATTTGGTCTAGATTGGTGTTGGGAATGTTGATTTGAAGTTTAGAATTGAATTGGACAAAAATTGGGGTCTATTGGATAGGTTTGGTTTGACATTGGGTTCACTTTGGGTTAAAATGGGTCAAATTGGGGGTTTTGACAAAAGTAGGGTAAATTGACAAAATTGGCCCATGGTATAGTTGGACAAAATGAAATTGGGAATATTTGGGATTTTCTGAAATTTTCTAGGAATTTTCTGAATTTTTGGATTTTTGGGTCAAGAGGGGTATTTTGGGTATTTGGAGGGTATTGGGAGGTATTTTTGGAATTTTTGGTATTTTTGGGTATGGATGATCAATTTAAGTGATGTGGAAATGTTTGGGATTGATTTTGAGGAATCTTGGGTGATTTGGAAATTTTTGAGAAATTTGGGTAGTTTCGAGGGTTTTGGGTAAGTTAAGCGGGTGTAAGGTCCCGGGGTCAAAAATTAAAAATTTAGGAAATTGAAGATTGGGTAAACTTGAGTGGAATGAAATCATTTTGGTTGAGCCATGAAGCCACATCAAGCCCACATGAGCCATGAAGGGACTCATTTGAGGCATTCACTATGTTGTTCCTAACCCTCTTAGCAAGGGCTTAGGAGTTAAGGACCATCCATGTGAATCACCTACATGAGTCGGGAGGTCAAGTTAGGTATGGGTGTGGTTTTAGGAGGTGTGTGAAAGTGTATGAGTGTAGTGTGTGTGTAAATCAGCCCCTTCACTGGACCGGGCCACCTGTAGGCGATCCTAAGGCCAAAGAGTCCTATAGGAAATCATCATTTAAACTTCCACATTTGATTTCAACCCTCTAGGTGATTAGGGGTCTACAGTCAAGTTTGTGGAGTTTGCAGGGAGTTAAGAAATGGTTTGAAATTCTAGAGGGTGGGTCCCAATTCTAGTCCTCTAAGATAGTCAAAGGAAAAGCCTAAGGCTGGATCCTAAGTACTAAAAAGAAGAAGAGAAGACCTCATCAAAAATGAGGTCAACAAATGGACCCCCAATAGGTGTGGTGAGCTAACGGAGCACACCGCGCGTATTGGTGTTGACCGAAGCTATCAACAAAACCAACACAGATGTCCAAGTGACAAACTTAGGACGAAATAAAAGAGTTTCCGTTGGGGAGTGTCAAGCATATCTTTGAAACTAGAGATTCCTGAACTCTCGCTGGGGAAAGGAAAAGGAGGTGAATTCCAAATCACATGATCTGGGGGAAATTCAATTTAGATTTTATTTTGTTTCAATTTAAGTTTTGATGTGTGAGTTTAGATTTCAATTTGGAGTTTTAATTTAGATTGAAGTTTGTCAAAATTAATTTGAAGGGATTTGATTTGAAATGAAAATTGGAATTTTTAGGTTTTAGATGTCACATCTTCAACCCCAAAAGAAGATTGAATTGATTGGATTGAATCATTATATTGAGGAGAGATCTCAGAGCAATGTGGTATTGGATGTAAAATCCTTAACCTCAAGAGTTTGATTTTGATGTATTTCATCGCAATAGGGAAAGAATCCTAAAGCAATGCAGTCTCGGATGTAAAATCCTCAACCCCAAAAGTTTGATTGGGATGTATTTCATTGTGATAGGGAAAAGATCCTAAAGCAATGCAGTCTTGGATGTAAAATCCTCAACCCCAAAAGATTTGAATTTTGATGTATTTTATTGCGGTAGGGAAAGAATCCTAAAGCAATGCAGTCTCGGATGTAAAATCCTCAACCCCAAAAGATTGAATTTAATGTACTTCATTGCGATAGAGAAAGGATCTTAAAGCAATGCAGTCTTGGATGTAAAATCCTCGACCCAAAAGCTTGAATTTGATGTACTTCATTGCGATAGGGAAATGATCCTAAAGCAATGCAGTCTTGGATATAAAATCCTCGACCCAAAAGTTTGAATTTGATGTACTTCATTGCGATAGGGAATTGATCCTAAAGCAATGCAGTCTTGGATATAAAATCCTCGACCCAAAAGCTTGAATTTGATGTACTTCATTGCGATAGGGAAATGATCCTAAAGCAATGCAGTCTTGGATGTAAAATCCTCGACCCAAAAGTTTGAATTTGATGTATTTCATTGCGATAGGGAAAAGATCCTAAAGCAATGCAGTCTTGGATGTAAAATCCTCGACCCAAAAGTTTGAATTTGATGTACTTCATTGCGATAGGGAAATGATCCTAAAGCAATGCAGTCTTGGATGTAAAATCCTCGACCCCAAAAGATTTGAATTTTGATGTACTTCATTGTGATAGGGAAATGATCCTAAAGCAATGCAGTCTTGGATGTAAAATCCTCGACCCAAAAGTTTGAATTTGATGTACTTCATTGCGATAGGGAAATGATCCTAAAGCAATGCAGTCTTGGATGTAAAATCCTCGACCCAAAAGTTTGAATTTGATGTACTTCATTGCGATAGGGAAAGGATCCTAAAGCAATGCCGTCTTGGATGTAAAATCCTCGACCCAAAAGTTTGAATTTGATGTACTTCATTGCGATAGGGAAATGATCCTAAAGCAATGCAGTCTTGGATGTAAAATCCTCGACCCAAAAGTTTGAATTTGATGTACTTCATTGCGATAGGGAAATGATCCTAAAGCAATGCAGTCTTGGATGTAAAATCCTAGACCCAAAAAGATTTGAATTTTGATGTACTTCATTGCGATAGGGAAAGGATCCTAAAGCAATGCTGTCTTGGATGTAAAATCCTCGACCCAAAAGTTTGAATTTGATGTACTTCATTGCGATAGGGAAATGATCCTAAAGCAATGCAGTCTTGGATGTAAAATCCTCGACCCAAAAGTTTGAATTTGATGTACTTCATTGCGATAGGGAAATGATCCTAAAGCAATGCAGTCTTGGATGTAAAATCCTCGACCCAAAAAGATTTGAATTTTGATGTATTTCATTGTGGTAGGGAAAGAATCCTAAAGCAATGCAGTCTCGGATGTAAAATCCTCGACCCAAAAGTTTGAATTTGTTGTATTTCATTGCGATAGGGAAAAGATCCTAAAGCAATGCAGTCTTGGATGTAAAATCCTGAACTCCAAAAAGTTTGATTTTGATGTACTTCATTGCGATAGGGAAAGGATCCTAAAGCAATGCAGTCTTGAATGAAAAATCCTCGACCCAAAAGTTTGAATTTGATGTACTTCATTGCGATAGGGAAATGATCCTAAAGCAATGCAGTCTTGGATGTAAAATCCTCAACTCCAAAAAGTTTGAATTAGATATATTTCATTGCGATAGGGAAAAGATCCTAAAGCAATGCAGTCTTGGATGTAAAATCCTCAACTCCAAAAAGTTTGATTTTGACGTATTTCATTGCGATAGGGCAAGAATCCTAAAGCAATGCAGTCTCGGATGTAAAATCCTCAACCCCAAGAATTTGAATTTGATTGAGATTTGATTTGAAATTTGGAAAGATTGAATTTGAAATTTGATTGAGATTTGATTTGGAATCTGGAAAGATTGAATTTGAAATTTGAGTTGATTGAATTTGAAATTTGGAAGGATGAGTTTGAACTCGATTGAAATTTGATTTAAGATTTGATTTGAAATTTATGTTCATTTTGTTCGTCTTTTAATGATTCAAATTTTATTTTATCGTTTGTTTAATGTTCATGTGAATTTGGTGTTCGTCATTTTTAGATTTTTTAAGGAAAGTTTTCTTTTATTCTTTTTTTTTATTTCTTTTCTGTTCTTTGTTCGAAGTTCATTTAACTTTAATGGCGTTTCCCAGTCAATTTGCACAAAAAAGGTGAAGGCCAAAAATGTGACATGGTCACTTTCATTCCAATCATGTCGAAGACACATCATACAACTTGATCTGGAATATATTTCATACAATCCATGTAGACTCAAAACTGACTATGTATGATCTTCGTCGATCCATCAAAAGAAGCATCTGTCAAAAAATCCATGTCTGAATAGTGGGGTACATGGTTAATAACATCACCTTCCAAGCCATCCTTGGCAAGGATGTCGGCTGGGTGTACGTTGGAGGTGTGATATCTCCCATGTAACTCACAGCTCGTAAGGCCGGAGGCTCTCTAGCTCCGGGTCCGGTCGGAAATGGTAAGGTGTCTTCTCGTTGTCCATCCTTCGAAAGTAGCCGAGATCCGCTTTACCGGTACTCCTGGTATGCAATGCTTAGCGATATCCGCTCCGTTGCCCTTCGGTATCATGACGGAACCTACCGGTAAAGGTATCTTCACCGGCCCTCGGAATTCACCCGGGCCTGCTATCCGGAGGTCGGATCCGAACATGATGTTACACTCGTTCGGGAAAGAGACCGTGTAGAATGGTCCGACAAAGTCGTGGTGATCTATGTGTGGGGGTATGCGGTCACCCCGCTTGTAGATGTTAATAATGCAGCTATTGGGTATGCAATCTGCTGGCAGTACCCTCCATGTTATCAATCTCTTTACCATTCTCTTGATGACTAATGGCATCGGATCCACTTGCCCATGACGGAGTATTCCCGGTGGGTTTCCCTTCCTGTCCTCTGCAAAGTTGTAACAGCATCCACATTGTATTGTGATTCTTCCCTTCCCTGGCATCCATCTCCGGGGTTCTGAGTATGTGTTTTCCCTTAGGCGGCCTGCTCGTCCCATTCTTTTCAAATCCCGGATGCAATCCACGATTTGCTGTTGTTCATACTCTGAGAATACGTCTGTATGTAGCTCGAGGCCCTCTAGTATATTGATTCTTCTGCCTTTAATTCTCTCGAAGTATTCAAAGGTTTTCTTTTTAACATTCTGCATTCTCTCCAGCTCGTATTCCGGAATGATCTGCAGATGGCGAGGCCTGGTGACATATTGTGGGATATACGGTTCAATCCCTTCACGTTCTCCTGCATACCTCGGTTCCTCAGGGATGGTGCCTGTCGGGACATCCCCTGGGTTGCTTCTGCAACAAGGTCATGCATCACTGGTGGTTCTATCCGGTGGCGTGGTAGCCTTCTTTCTTCTGGTCTTCTGGAGATTTCCCTGGTCCTTTCTATTATCCTAGGAGCCGGCCTCCTTTCTTCAGGTTCATGGTGAACCGGTGTCCTTGAAGTGTATGTACTGGCATTAGCAACTGTCTCATCGCGCTGGTCCGCAGCTAGTTTTGTTAACATCTTACGGATACGGTGATTCTTATTTCTTCGTTGCGTTGCTGTGAGAGTAGCTCTTCGAACTTCTTGAATCTCTGTGGGTGCGGCGCTGACAAGCCTGCCCTCTGTTGTAGCGACTACAGACTTCATTTTCTTATCTTCTTCAGTGTTTGCCTTTCTTTTCTTGCTGCTGGATTGGTGGCTTGGGCACCCACTTTCATCACTGTCTGCTCGGGCAGTTCTTCTTGGTCAACTAGGACCCAGTCACTTTCCTCGTACTGTAGGCCTGCTGGTGTGAAATCCGAGTCAATCTCGATTATCGCTCCATCTTTCACCCTCTTTTCATCGAGTGCAAGGCTTACGCCATTCTTAAAGTTCAAGACCAACCGCCCGTTCGACATTTCCCTGCGAAAAGACAAGGAAAAGGATCAGGGGCTGTACTAAGAACAAGAACATTAAGAAAATGTTTATTAAAGACATTTTTTTTTCTCTTTTTTTTATTTTTAAATTTAACAGGAATGAAGTAGGATAAGATCAGAGAAGAGATTTTGATGTGGAAAAGAAAACAAGGAAAACATTATTATCATGATTTTATTTATTTTAGCACATTTTATTATTTTTGGGTTCGGACCCAATCATAAGTAATTACTTCGCCCGTGTTTCTTAGGGATGAAGAATTCATTCCTTCGAAACATCAGGTAGCGTAATACTTTTTCAAGTATCATCCGTTGATCGGAAGCATATGTCGTTCTCCACGGCAATTCACTAGCTGGTAGGAACCTCCTGAGTATACTGCTTCAACAACAAACGGTCCTTCCCAAGTGGGTTCAAATTTTCCCCCTATCTTGCGGTGTGCAAGAATAGGTCTCTTGAGAATGAGAACGAAGTCACCAACTTTGAAGGTTCTTGGGCGGACCAGTTTGTCATGGGCTTGAACCATCTTAGCTTGGTATAGTTCTAAATTCTGTTGCACTGCAAGTCTTTTCCCTTCTAGGCTTTCTAATTATTCGAGTCGTAATTTGGCATTCTCTTCTGTCGTGATCTTATTTGCAACTGCAATTCTGAGTGAAGGAAGCTGAACCTCTAAAGGTAACACTGCCTCGGACCCATACACCAGAGCGTAAGGTGTAGCTTGAGTAGGAGTTCTAAAGGTTGTCCGGTAGGCCCATAAGGCTTCTAACAACTTCTCGTGCCAATTTCTCTTATTATCGTCCAAGGTTTTCTTTAAGATTTGAACGAGAGTTTTATTAAAAGCCTCAGCGAGGCTGTTTGCCCTTGGGTAGTAAATTGTTGAGTATCGCTAGTCGATTCCGTGTCTCCTGACAAAATTGTTGATTTGCGTGCTTCTGAATGCTGACCCATTATCTGAGATGATCCTGCGCGGCACTCCGAAACAGTAGACAACTTGGTTCTTAAAAAACTGTAGCACGTGGTGTGCTTTCACTTCTCTAAGTGGAATTGCCTCTGCCCACTTGGAAAAGTAATCTGTAGCCGCAAGAATGAAGCAATGTCCTTTTGAAGATAGTGGTTCTATTGGACCCACTATATCTGTGCCCCAACATTCAAATGGCCACGACGCAATTATCGGATGTAGCACATTTGGAGGTTGGTGTAGAACCACTCCGTGCACTTGGCATTGGTGACAGCTCTTGGCGATTTTCATGCGATCGGTCATCATCGAGGGCCGGTAGTACCCTAGTCTTTTAATTTTCATTTTCATCTTCGGACCCGATCGGTGAGCGCCACAGAGTCCTGAATGCACCTCCTTAACAATTTCACGGGCCTCGGACCCGCTTAGGCACCTTAGCCACATTTGATCAAAAGACCTTCTGTACAATGTGTTGTTTATTAATGTGTAAGACAGAGTTCTTTTCTTGATCTGATGGGCTAGCGATCTATCGTCTGGTAGTTTTCCTGTTTGTAGGTAGTCTATCAATGGCTGTCGCCAATCTTCTGTGTTTTCACGTCACTGCTGCAATCGATTCTTTTTCTTTTTCGATTTGTGTATTGTGTCTATGTCGAGCCGTGATAGGACTCGACGTCCGTGAACCGACACTTCTACCGATTCATCTTGCAAACAGGCAAATTCTTTTGCGAGACGGGAAAAAGCATCTCGCTAAAGCATTTTCTTTTACGGGAATTTTGTAGATCGTCACATTTGGAATTTGTTCCAACAATCGTATGGCATACTGGAAGTATTGCTCGAGTCTTGGCTTTAAAATTCTGTATTGTCCGGCGATCTGTTGAATGATTAACTATGAATCCCCGTAGATGTTGATGTCTGTTATCCCCATTTGAATAGTTAATTCCAGTCCCGTTATGAGGGCTTCGTATTCTGCCTCATTGTTTGTACATGGTTCTGTCAAGTGGTAGGAGTATCTTAACATCCCCCTCTCCGGTGTTATAAAGATTAGCCCGATTCCTGCCTTACCGGGCACTATCACATGCGATTCTTCGTCTTTGTGTGCTGAAGATGCTCCGTCGAAATATAATTCCGAACGTCGATCATCAGGGTCTTCTAGATTCATTATTTGTTCATCTGGCAAATCGTCATTGAGGGGAGATTCTGCCGGCAAAGGGTGTGCTTTGCGAGAAAGTCCGCTAAGACTTGTCCCTTTACGGCATGCGGAGGCACGAAAGTTATATCGAATTGCAATAATATCATTGACCATCCGGCAAGTCTGCCGGAAAGTGTCGGACGAGTCATCAAGTATTGCAATGGATTAAACTTCGAGATCAGGTTGACCTTATGAGAAAGCATGTAGTGCCTGAGCTTTTGAGCGGCGAAGATCAGGGCCAAACAATGCTTTTCAATTGCGGGATACCTTATTTCCGTCGGAAGTAAACAACGGCTTAAATAGTAAAGAGCATTCTCTTTACCCTCATCATTGACCTTGGCTAACAGGGCTCCGAGAGAGTCGTCTAAAGCCGTCGTGTAAAGTATCAGCGGTCTACCTGAGACTGGGGCTGCTAAAACAAGAGGTGTCATTAAATATTGCTTAATGTCCTCGAAGGCCTTCTGGCATCTCTCTTCCCAAATAAATTTGGCATCCTTTTTAACTAGTGCCGAGAAAGGCTGACACCTACTCGACAAGTTTGAGATAAAGCGTCGAAGATATGCCAGCTTCCCTTGAAAGGATCGTAGTTGTTTTAAGGTTTTGGGAGGCGGCATTTCTAAGATAGCTTTAATCTTTTCTGGGTTGATTTCAATTCCACGATGTCGGACAACGAATCCTAAGAATTTCCCGGAGGTGACACCGAAGGCGCATTTTAAGGGGTTCATCTTAAGGTTAAATTGCCTTAATCGTTCAAAAACAATTCTCAAATCATACAGGTGGTTTTCCTTTACTTTGCTTTTGATGACCACATCATCCACGTAGCAATCGACTTGATTGTGGATGAGATCATCAAAAATTCTTATCATTGCTCTCTGGTAGGTTGCTCCTGCGTTCTTCAGTCTGAATTGCATCACTGTGTAGCAAAATACTCCGATCGACGTTCTGAATGCTGTAAGCTTTTCATCTTCTGGAGCCATTTTTATCTGGTTGTATCCTGAAGATCCATCCATGAATGAAAATATTTCATGTGTCGAAGCAATGTCGATCATTAATTCTGGGATCGGTAGAGAGAATTCATCTTTTGGACATGCCTTGTTTAAATCTCTGAAATCCACACAAATTTTGATCTGACCATTCTTCTTTCTGACTGGCACCACATTGGCTAACCAAGTCGGGTATTGTTCTTCACGGACAAATTTAGCGTCTATTAGCTTTTTAACTTCGGCTACGACTTGTTGTTCGATTTCTAGACGCATTCTTACGGGACCTTGTCCGGCCGGGACGAAGTAGGATCCACTCTAGCTTATGGATCGCGACCTCCGGAGCTAATCACGGCATCTCATCGTAGCTCCAAGCAAAACGAGTCTTTAAATTCCATTAATAACTTGATTATTTCTTCGAGTCTTCTTTATTGAGTAAGGAGCTAACAAAGGTAGGTCTAGGCTCTTCGCTAGTACCTAAGTTAACTTCCGTTAATTCATCTATTGTAGATTTAATTTCTTCTTCGAATTCTGGTGGAGCGTCTCCAATTTGTAAATCTTCGAGTTCGTCTGTAGTTTCCATGCAGTTTTCATTGGACTCGCAAGTGACAACCAAGCAAAATTCAGTATCGTCAACTGACCCTACTGTGCCGAATCCGAGACCATGCTTTGAATTGGGTGGACGACCGGAATTATTCCATAATTTTTGAAAATGTTGAGATTGACCTTTTGTCCATTGTCGAGGTAAGAAACCACGTTGAATTAAATTTTGAACACAGGGAGAGTACCACTCAAAAAGTAATTCCATTAATTCTGATGAAGTGACATCTTCGAATTGTACATTATTTTCAGTTTTGGAGGAAGAAGCACCACGGTAGAATTTAATTGGCTTTGTACCGTCGCTACGTACCTCTTTGACCACAATACCCTCGATCTTGCTAGACTGGATCGGGGTTAGGGTCATAGTATGTACGTAGTGGTTAATCTTTTCGTACATTGATTTGTATTCTTCGTTCTTCTCATCTTCGAGAGAGATCTTGAATTGCGGTTTCTTTCGACTTATTGTCGCTGCTTCTTGCTTGATTTCTTTTTCTTCTTCAGAACTATCTTCCCAATCAACATTGATGGCTGGTTTCCTCTGTCCAACTGTCCTAACGTCTCAACCACGACCTCGTCCCTGGCCTCGACCTCGGATGCGAGTTGTGGAGAAACCATCACCATCTCGTCGGAAGGGAGTGGTGAGTGACTGTTGGACTAGAACTTCAGGTTCTTCGTTGTCTCGAACTTTCTTTGCTTCATTCGTTATGGTATCTTTGGAGAAAATTATTTTCTTCGGAGGTGCATAATAAGCTGCGTCTTCATGGATTCCAATCTCATGTACGGAGAATGGTTGTAAGTCACCTTTGATGCACTGTTCCCCTCCATCGTAGTATTTGATGCACTGATGTAGAGATGATGGTACAATCCTGTTTTCATGTATCCATGGTCGGCCCAGTAGAGCGTTGAACGACGTTTCTGAATCAATTATGTGAAATTTTGCGGTTGTCTTTGCTAAGTCACCGGTCTTCATTAGTAGTGTTATTGATACGAGGGCTCTTTCTCCTTTCTGGTTGAATCCTCTTAATAACATTTTGTCGGCCTCGAGCTCACGAGCATCAATTTCCAAGTATGCTAGTGTTCGAAGACTCATTATATTAATTGATGCTCCTGGATCCACCAATACTCTGGAGAGCGTAAACTTCCCAATTGTAACTGAAATGTACAACGGTCGGTTGTGATCTGCTGTCCCAAGTAGTAGGTCATTGTCCGTGAAGGTAACACCTCGCTGTTCCTTTAACGAACAAACCTCATCTAAGGAATCTCCAGCCATTTGAGCTAAGCAAATTTCCGGATCAAGTAAGGCCTTGATCAGAGCTTCTCTCATCTCCTTTGATAAGATGAGAGCGTCGTAAATGCTCAGTTTGGCCGGTAGTTTCATAAGATTGGCTAGCACGTTGTAGTCCACTTTATTTTCATGCGTCTCGGCTTCTTCTCGAATGGGTATTTCTTCTGCTGGGCTTGGTTCTTCTTGAACAACCACCTGCTTTCCTTTGTCTTTTGGACCCATTCTCGGAGGTAGAACTCTTCCACTTCTTAAGTTGACTTCGTAATTTCTTCTGAATCTAGTGTTGAGCTTGTCGGTGTCTCCTCCTGAATCGGAATGACAGGCTCTTCCGGATTAACCTCAGAATCTGAAGGCTCTGACTCTATCGTGACTGGAGCTCCTCGAAACTCGCAGATAGATTCGTTGCTTGTTGAACTCTCGTAGCCTCCTTTATGGATGCCTTCTTCGTTGTTTTGATCGTCGAGATTGTGTATGATTTGAGAATTGTCGTTGATGTCGAAATCGATATCCAGATTGTCGCTAGTTACGTAATCGTTAGAAACAGTCAAAACGTAGCCAACGACATCACCCTTATCATTATATGATCCCACCGAAGTGAGCAGATAATCATACAAAATCAGAGGTTCGAGGGATTTCTCCCCCGAATCAGAAACAACTATTCTAGGATAAGCAGCCCCTAGTCTAGCCTTAGGAGTCTCAGTCCTCTCTTCTTCGTCGATTTTCTTCTTCTCTTCAATCGCCTTTTGTTGAGGTGGTTCTTCTATCGCAAGTGATAGTACCGGCTTAACAGGTCTCGAACTTTGAATTGAAGCTCGCACCGAGGCAGTTTGGATGCTGTCTAAAATCTTTATTGAAGACCTCGTCAAAGCGGTAGTCCATCCATCGTCAGTCGTATAGGGATCTATCGGAATGATGGGATCAGTTGAGATAACATTGACGGAACCTCCTTTCTGGGGTTCCTTCATGTACTCCTTCGGGATTGTTATATTCCCTTTTTGAAGGTTGTCGTTGAGCCAACTTTTGAAGGTAATGCAATCTTCTATCTTGTGCCCAAGCATCCGGTGGTAGGGGCAAAAGTTTGGATCACCTTTCTTGTTGACTTCCTCTGGTCTTTTAGGCTCTGGCAGCTAGAAATCTGGAGTCTTCATCAGACTATGGAACATTTTCGGCATTGCTTCATTCTTGAATGGATATTCCCTGCTCAGTAGCTCACTTAATGTACGTTGCGGACGAGGCGGTTGTTCATACTGTGGAGATGACTGATAGCTAGGCCGGGGTTGCTGGTAATTCTGTTGTGGTTGTTGCGGCCGTTCTGGTGGTATTTGCATCGGTTGCTTGCCTTTGTCAACTGCTACAACGATCCCGAATTTCTTTTCGAAAGTCTTCACAGGCTTTTGCTTGTCCGTCTTGTCGGTGAAACTTAATTGCTTCGCCTCTTCTTGCAAGCTTCCGGCCTTGCTTAACAACTTCTCGAAAGTCTTAATAGTGAATCCTTTGAGGAGAAGTGCTATCGGGCCGTGAATGCTTTTAAGTAAGATGCTGACTGCATGTTGTTCTTGTAGTTGTGGTTCACACTTTATGCTTAAGCTCCTCCATCGAAGTATGTAATCCACCAAAGTTTCGTTCGGCCTTTGTTTCTCTACCACTAAATCACCTATAGTGATGTGGTGTTGAGCTCCGGCGAATCGCTTGATGAAGAGGTTCTCTAGTTCTGAGAACGTCTTCACCGAACCATTTGGTAATTCTGCATACTGTAGAAGGCGATTCTCGACAGTGCGCCGACGAACCGTCGGAAGAGTAATGCATCGCTCCCGTCGGCATTGCAACAAGCGGCACGAAAGTGTGCAACATGCTTGTCGGGGGTTCCCGGTTCCATCGAAGGTCTTGAACGAGAGGTGGTACGAAGCCTTTTGGGTATTGGACGGCGTCGAATTCTTCCGGGTAAGGTCTACCCGTCCGAATGGATGTCCCGCTCTTTGATTGTGCTAAGGCTTCTCGCACTTCGCTGTTCCACCAAGTTCTTGATATCCTTTTCAGGGATCATACTTTGTGTTGTATCCTTTTTCAGTTGATCATCCCCGTTGACGGATGTAATCTCCTTTCCTCCGTCTACAATGTGAATGACCTCTGGTGGTGTCTATCTTTGTGGTTGCATTTGACTCTGGAGAGTGGCTAGAGATACAGCCATCTCTTCCATTCTTTTCTTCATTTGAGCGATCGTGTCGTCTTTCTCTTGAAGCTGCCTTCTCATCAGTTCTGGCTCCTCTCTTTCTGCGGCTGCAGGAGCACCTTGCGAAGCTGATGAAGCTCGTGTTTCGACCATGTTGATTTCTGCATATTCGTCGTCCATGAATTCCAACGAATTAATCTCGTCTCCGAACTTTTCTTCTCTTTCTTTTGCCAATCGTTCGATATCAGTTCTCATCTTTTCCATGGCATCTTCTAGTGGGGCTTTCTGTGTGTCCTCGCGGTTGTCGCCAGAAGTTGTCGGCATATTTTTTAGGTTGTGTGTTTTGAAAAGGGGTCGCCTACAGAAATTGTCGGCGAATTTTTAATTTAATAAATAATTTGAAAAGGTAGTATTTGATTTTAAAAATAATTTTTAAATTTGAACATTTTAAGATATGAAATCAAACCGATCTCACATCCCAAATAGTTTATACAAACGAGCACCGCACCACAAACCGTGTATCTATCCCGAAGAATAGACACACTGCTTGATGATGGGGCTCGATTAAATAAACTAGGAGATTTGTGACATCCGTTTGGTCTGTGAAACAATTTTATAAGCCGACAAATTCCTCTGCTTAATATGAAAGCATTAAACAGGGTTTATATTACCTGGGTTCTTTAAAATTCCCTATAAGGGCAAGCCCCTATAGTTAATTACATCTTAAGTGATGGGAATCACCTAAGAAAACTCTCGATAATAATCAATAATTCCGCTCTCAAGGATTTCAAAGTTTAAGTTTTCAAGGGATTGAATTTTGGAATTTCATTAGGGAATGGATCAAATTTGGAACATTTTGTTTTGGGAATCCAAAGGAAGAAAAGTAGGAGAAATCACAGATTCGAAGCGAACTTCGGTAATTTCCCGACTATCCTATTATTTGGCTTAAGTTTAGGGAAGTCCTAATATTTATTTAAATGTATTGATCTTGCCAATTTTAATTAATTAGGGCTTATATTTGTATGATAAAATCAAACAAATAGCCTCGAAGATGTGAGGGTTTATGTCGTATCCAACGACTACCTCAGAATCCTAAAACCGGTTAGGGCTTAATTTGCAATGCAAATGCCTAACGAAGAGGTTGAGGATTTATGTTGCACTAGGCAAACTACCTCGAAATCCTATTGCTTTGTTGTTTAATTCTAAGAAAGTTTTGTTGAAGTAGACTCAGGTTTTGCTGATGACGATGGCCATGCTGCCCACCATGCTCCGAGCTTCTTGTTATTGCAGAGGTTTAGTTATAGAAGTCATAAATCAGGAGATGAGAAAAGTGTTTTGGTTTAGAGAAAATCTTAATTTCCAAGTGTTTTTAATATTTTAATTAAAACAAATCTTAAAGTTGATTATAATGACACCGGTTAAGATCCCACGGTTCCATCCTTCCGGCATCATTATTTTTATCGGATTCACTTAGTCCAGATGAATTTGCTAAACTCAACTGAATGAGTTCCACACTTTCATTTAGACCATGGGAAATCCCGTTAGCAACACGTAGGTTACATCATCCGAAGTATTCCTGATCATCCAACAGGACGTTTTAATTTAGTTGTAATTGTAGTTTTGTGTTTTGTTTGTGATTAAATTTTGAGTTGTTTTATACTTTGAAATGTTGTGGCGGTGAATTTTATCTTGCAATGACTTTTAACTTAGTTTTGGTTTCAGTTTTAGGGACTATCCTAAAGGTGTGGGTTTTCATGCAAGAGTTGTTTATCATGCAAGAAAAGTAAGTGCGATGCGATTAATGAAATTGCAATAATGTAAATTGCAAGAAAGTAAATTGCAATAAAATAAAAGCGTACCTGGAGGGTCTTCCCGTCATCCCAAGCTGCACTTAAAACACAATTAGAATATTTAAGCAAGTTCCTAGGTAAAGCTAAGGGAAGGGTTATGGTTTTCTACCAAATTCCTAATCCTATAGCTAGTCATTTCCTATGACGTCTAGGTTCTTTGTGTTTTGGTTTGAAGACGATTTTCTTCATCAAAGAATAATTAAATTCAATTGTTCTTATAAACATCCTATCATATTGAGAAAGTGCTTAAGACAAATCTTAAATATCTTTTCAATATTTCTAGGATTGTTTTAAGTCCAAATGAATTTAATTATACAAATGAATTAATCGTCCGGGGATTCAAGCTTTGTTATCTTGCTCAGTGAACTAGGAAATTTGAATATCCTATGAGTGAAGTAACATTTCATTTAATGTTCTATTTAGGAGTTATGATGATAAAGGTTTTCGAGGGCAAATTGGTGCTCCAATGATTTGTGATTTAGTTTAACTTCAGTTAAAGGGTTTAAATTTGGAATAGTGTTCAAGTTGCTTTATATTTGATTTCTTTATGTCTTAGGTGATGTTATTTAATTCAATTTAATTTAATTTAATTTAATTTAATTTAATTTAATTTAATTTAATTCAATTTAGTTTGATTTGATATAAATTAATTTAATTTGATTTAATTTTAATTTAATTTGATTTAATTTAATTCAATTTAATTTAATTTGATTTAATTTAATTCAATTTAATTTAATTTTTAATTTGGTTTAACTTAATTTAATGTGGTTTTATTTATTTAATTTAATTTAATTTAATTCATTTAATTTAATTTAATTTGTTTATTTAATTTAATTTAATTTAATTTAATTTAATTCAACTTTTAATTTTAATTTAATTTAATTTTATTTTATTTTATTTAATTTACTTAATTTAATTTAATTTTTAATTTAATTTTAAATTTAATTGTATTTTTTAATTTTAATTGAAATTTTAAAAGAGTTTAATAATTTAATTTTAGTTTAATGATTAAGTCTTTTAATGTTTTGAATTTGAGTTATCATTTTAATTAAGAATTGAATATTAATGAGATAATTAATTTAGGGATTTTTAAATTAAAGAATAAATCTCTTCCTAATAATATCCCTATTTTAATAATTCTAATTTTATTATTCCTTCAAATTTAATCAATTATTTAATTAAGGTTTAATTATTTTAAAATTGTTTAATGGGTTTCTACCCTTTAATTATTTAAATTTCAATCATCCAAATCAAATTAGGATCAAATATTTTACTTATTAATTTTTTATTAAACCTAAAGTTTTAATTAAGGATTAAAATTTTAATTACCATTTTACCCTTTAAGCTTAATAATTTCATAACTCACTAAATTTAACTCAAATGAACTTGAAATTTTTATGTGACTTCACTTATATGTCAATAAAGACATGAGAGGAGAAAATGTGATTTTTCTGTATTTAATTTATTTATATAATTATTTTTGGTGGAAAATAGAGATTTCCAAGGAAAATTTAATAACATGACCAAGGGAATGTTTCTGTCCTTAAGGAAATTAGGGGACATTCCTAATGACCAGAGGACCACTTGAACCAATTTTGGTGATTTTTTGAATTATATTATTTTTATTATAATTATTTTAAGTTTTGGAGTGTTAATTAATTTAAAAATAAAATAAATGTTAAAAAATGAATTTTATATTTTTCAAAAATCTCTCTGATATCAAGAAAATCAGAGAATCAAATTTTATAATTTTCTGATTTTTCTATGATTTATTATAATTATTTTAGAGAAAATGCTAGAAAATACATTTTTTTTTTAATTTTAAAACTACCCTAGGGCTTTAAAATTTAATATCTCACAAAATATACCTAAGACAAATATGAGGTTTGTTCCTAAGTGATTAAAATTTAAAATGTGACATTTTGGTGAATTTTATTATTTTTGTGATTTTTATTATTTTTTAATTATTAAAATATTAAAATAATATTAAAAATCATCTTTTTTAGAAAATTGAAATTTTAACTTTCTTAAGTTCCCCTGATATCAGAGAGGCTCCAAAACCAATTTGGTGAATTTTTGAAAGATATTTTGAAAGTTATGAATTTTTAAAGTTTAAAATGGATAAATGGCTTAATCAACCCAATTAGTAGGGCTAACCAAGTCCAATTGACCTCAAATTTTTATGGTGAGTTACTCTAATCCTAAAAGTCAGTGGAGAAATAATTTCAAGTCAATTTGATGTATGGTTAGCTTTAATTAATTAGAGATCCATTTTAGGTGTTTTAGCCAATTAGGGTTGTTTTAGATGAACTAACTCAAAACCTATTTTTCCTAGGGTCCTCTGGTCATAAGGAACATCACCAAATTTTCCTAGAATTTATTTCACAACATGCTATTTATTGGAATTAAAATACTCAAAACAGTAACATGATTTTGAAAAATCAATAACTCTTCATAGGGATGGCCTCTGACTTTGGAAAATTCAGGGAATGTTCCCAAATTCAGAGGCTTCAAAAGCCTTATGGTCTCATGCCATGGTGAATTGTATACATGCATGGAGAATTAAAAATATGCAGAGAGTAAATAAATTATTAAAAATAAAATACTTGATGAAATTAACTGATTTCTTTCCCACATTATTCTCCTCTGTTCACTGAGCAAGAGGGTATTTTTATTTTATTTTTCTGATTTTTCTACACAAAGTTATGAATTTTTGAAGTTTAGGGAATTAAATAAATCAGAAAAATCCCTAATTTTCTATTTATCTACGCGGCGCCGCGTCAACCTCGGCAGCTCCTAACGCACACGTGTCGCGCTCCCATTCTACGCCGCCATCTGAGTCAGCAGCCCGGGCCCCGCGGCTCTCTTACCGTCTCCTGATCCGACGCCATCCTGGCCGTCCGTCCGCTCGTGTATTGAATGGACGGCATCCGTTCATCGTCCCCAAGTGTCCTCACCCGAGAGCCGTCCACACTAAATCCCTAATATCTCACTCGATACTCAATGGATTTTCATGTTCTTATGCTCTATGGATTCGTCTTGAGAAGACGAACACATCTATACGGTTTATGTGGGATGAAATTTACGCAATAAAAATGGAGAATGTTCAGAAGCTCGAGAAGAATAGTGAGGCCATACCTTTGCTCAGAGAAGTGTGGCTTCGATCTGAGAGTTGTTACATCTTCGATTGGATCCCAGCAAGCTCCAGATGAAGTCTCCTGGTCTGGTGAATTGCCTAGGTAGGATTTCGACCACAGCCGATCACAAAGCTTGGAGGCTGGAGCAATTGGGTGGCCTGGAGATGGGGCTTTTGCTGGTGGACACCTTCCCTTGGTCTGGTGAAGGTGTAGAACCAATCAATTTGGGGATTGGCTCACTGTGGAGAAGTGTCCTGGTTTTGGGCCTAGATTTCGACTACGAAATTGAGCTCGCGAGAGAAGAAATGACAGGGGGATCTCGGTGGGGATCAAGTGCTCGTGTATGGGGAGGAGTACGGAACAATTTTGGCGAGTTTCCTTAAGGTTTGTTTCAGCACCTCTCATGGCCGAGAGGGGTGGTGTTTAAATAGGAGAGGGTGGAGGGCCTCCCAGGGAGAGTTAGGGCTTGGGATCAGCTGCTCTTGGCAAGAGAAGAACAGCTCCAATGGCCACTGGGGATGGGGCAGCTCAGCAAGGGAGAATTTCAAAGTTAGCTCACATGTGAGCTCTCGGCTTGGTGGTTTCCGGCGGCTGTGGTGGCTGGCCGGCCAGGGTCAGGTCACCCTCAAGGTTAGGGAGGTCAGGGCTGGAGGTTTGTGCAGTCAATTGGCCATGAACATGTGTAAAGGAGTTGAATTGAAATGGAATGGTGGATGAGCTCATTTTGGGTCCAAATGGGTCAACCCACCTTTTGGGCTTGGTTCTCCTCCCCATGGCTGATTTGGGCTGAGGGAAGATCAGATGGATCAGCTAGGAAAGGGTGGAGAAGTCACCATCCATGAATATTTTGATTAAACATGGATTAAGGTGAAGCATTAAAAGGGTTAAAACCTTTTTAAGGGGGCTTAAAAGAGGCTCCTCCTTTTGCCATTAGTGGCTTGATCACATGTCAAGCCTTCCATGGCTTCATGTAGCTTGTCCATGTCTTGCATGGCTCACCTTTGGCTTGGGAAAAGTGGAGTCAATTTCATGGAAATGGATTTAAGAAAAATTTTGGTATTTAGGGGTGATTTGGCATGAGGCTTGATTTGGAATTATTTGATGATGAATTTGGAACTTAGGTAATGGCTTTAATTAAGTGGATGGCAAATGGAGATGTCATGTGGGCTTTAGGGTGGATTTTGGGCTTTTTTGAAATGGTTTTAGATGGGCTTTTAAGATGGTTTAGGAAAGTGGGCTTTTGAATTTTAAAATGTATTTTGGGATGAAATCTTGGTAAAGGCTTGGGCCAAATAATTGTTGGGTTTAGCTCATGGATGTGTCATGAGTGATTTGAAGCAAATTGGGGGTGATTTGGGTTTGAATTGGTTGAATTTGGGTTCTTTTGGTGAATGGGCCAATATAGGTCCAAGTGGGCCAAGTTGGGCCAATGTTGGGCTAGGTTTGAAATTGATGTAAAATTAATGTTGAGAAATGTTTATGGGAGTGTTTCAAAGAGGTTTTGACTTTGGTTGGGCTTTGATTTTGGGGTTTGGGCTCATTTGGGTTAGGTTTGGGTTTAGGTCAAAAATGGACCTTTTAGCTTTGGGTTGAATTTGAGTGGGGTTTGGGTCTAAATTTTGGGCAAATCATGTTAGTGTTTTGCTTGTGGGGATGCTAAGGAAGATTTAGAAAAGATTTGGGGTTAATTGGAGTTGAATTGGGTGAGTTTGGGTTAGGTTTGGGTCATGGGTCCAAATTGGGCTTTAAGGCCAAAAGTGAAATTGGATCCAAATGTCAATCAAATTGGACTTGGATTTGGTCTAGATTGGTGTTGGGAATGTTGATTTGAAGTTTAGAATTGAATTGGACCAGAATTTGGGTCAATTGGATAGGTTTGGTTTGACAATGGGTTCACTTTGGGTTAAAATGGGTCAAATTGGGGGTTTTGACAAAAGTAGGGTAAATTGACAAAATTGGCCCATGGTGTAGTTAGACAAAATGAAATTGGGAATATTTGAGATTTTCTGAAATTTTCTAGGAATTTTCTGAATTTTTGGATTTTTGGGTCAAGAGGGGTATTTTGGGTATTTGGAGGGTATATGGAGGTATTTTTCGAATTTTTGGTATTTTTGGGTATGGATGATCAATTTAAGTGATTTGGAAATGTTTGGGATTGATTTTGAGGAATCTTGGGTGATTTGGAAATTTTTGAGAAATTTGGGTAGTTTCAAGGGTTTTGGGTAGAGTTAAGCGGGTGTAAGGTCCCGGGGTCAAAAATTAAAAATTTAGGAAATTGAAGATTGGGTAAACTTGAGTGGAATGAAATCATTTTGGTTGAGCCATGAAGCCACATCAAGCCCACATGAGCCATGAAGGGACTCATTTGAGGCATTCACTATGTTGTTCCTAACCCTCTTGCGCAAGGGCTTAGGGTTTAAGGACCATCCATGTGAATCACCTACATGAGTCAGGAGGTCAAGTTAGGTATGGGTGTGGTTTTAGGAGGTGTGTGAAAGTGTATGAGTGTAGTGTGTGTGTAAATCAGCCCCTTCACCAGACCAGGCCACCCAGGGCAGTCCTATGGCCAAAGAGTCCTATAGGAACTCATCCTTTAAACTTCCACATTTGATTTCAACCCTCTAGGTGATTAAGGGTCTACAGTCAAGTTTGTGGAGTTTGCAGGGAGTTAAGAAATGGTTTGAAATTCTAGAGGGTGGGTCCCAATTCTAGTCCTCTAAGATAGTCAAAGGAAAAGCCTAAGGCTAGATCCTAAGTACTAAAAAGAAGAAGAGAAGACCTCATCAAAAATGAGGTCAACATACTCCTTGTTTTAAAACTACTATATTAACATATTTACAATATGAAAATTCCTGCAAGCATGTTATTCTAGTTTTTTAATTCTTACCCATGTATCATTTTTATGCTTAAATGTTTTATCCTAACTAAAAATTAATGTTTGGGGGCAATTAAAAAATAAAATTAAAAAAAACTAAAATTTTATTTATTCTCAAGTTATATTAGGGAAGCAAAATTTTGAATATAGAAATGAGTACGAGAATTTAGTTAAAATTTATATTAATGATGAAAATTTTAAAGTTAAAATTTTTTAGTAGAAATTTTAAATATAATTAAACCATCTTTAGTAGGAAGGGTTGTATTTTTTGATAAATAGAAGATTTGACATTTTATTTTTCCAAGCTTAAATTTCTTTTATTGAAGAAATAATTTTGAACACTGTTATTATGATTTTTAAGTAAAAGATAAATATCAGACCTTTATTTTAAATGGAAGGGTGGAATTCAACATCATTAAATGTCTATCCAGACACAATAATCCTTGCCTTATAAAAAAAATGAAGAAAAAGAAAAAAAAGAAAAAGAAAAAGGAAAAAAAAAGAAAACATAGTATGTAAAACGGAAGGAGAAGATTGAGGATTTAAAGGCCTAATAAAAAATTGGTTCCATACCTAAAGTTTAAAATATAAGTTTTGAGAAAATCTAAAGCTTAAGGTTAAAATATAGTAAGTAAAATTATTTCCAAATGAAAATTTTTAAGTGAGTAAGATGAAATGTTTGAATCATATCTTTTGAAAAATCTACAAGTATTTCTGAACTAAATAGGAACTAATATTTTTCATTATCCTTTACCTAAGAATCTTCTAAACTTTAAGTTGGTCTCATTTACTAAATTTTTTTCTAAATTGGACTGTTTAATTTCTAAAACAAAATTTTGAAACCTTCCTAAAGAAACTCATTTACATAATTTTTATGTTAAGATTTTCTATGTGATTCAGTGTCACTTGAGGACAAGTAACATTTTAAGTTTGCGGAATTTTCATATACCTAAAATATATAGTATTTTTAAATACATTTCTACACATATATTTGATGATATTATACTTTAATGGATGGTATTTTTATGTTTTCTTGGAGGTATGATTAAAATGATTGACTATGATGAAAGGAGCAATAAAGGATCAAATTTGGAGCAAAAATTGAAAGGTGTCAAAAATTGACCTTTGGCGGATAAGCGTCGGACCCTTAGTGCATAGGCACCAAAGTTAAAGTGACAAATTTTATTTGATTTTGGCACAAATTTGAAAGAGTTTTTGAAGCATCCTTTGGTTTAAACTTCACTAACTTCCCATCAGCTCCAAAACACATTTGAAATTTGAATGGATGGATGCATTCTTGGTGGATACATTGAATCTGGGCATATTTTGAAGAGACACCAAGGCACTTTTTAGAAAATTTTAAAAAGAAGACTTGAAGATCAAAAAAATTGTTGTTGTTGGAGGGTGTGATTAGTGTTAAGAGTAAAGTTTATTACTGATTCATTTAAAGAGAAAAAAGATATTTTATTCTCATTTGCTTTCATACTATTTTATAGTTGTGTTAACTTTATTTGTTTGCTTTACTTTTTATTCAGAAAATATCAAAAACAATTTTAAAAAAAATTTATATCTTAAAACATACTTTACAAAATAATTTTTAAAAAGTAAAAAGTTATTTTTGTTATTTCTTTAAAATTTTAGACATTTCCCTATATGTTTGATATCTTAGGGCTTAATGAAAAAATATTATATTACTTAATAAACGATATGTATACTTGCGTAGTATCCCATATTATAAATAATTAAAGAATAATTTCATATCTAAATCATAAGCATAAATATTCGAGGATCAATCCCCATCAAAGCCCCATCACGAGAGCATCAGCACCAGACTTTGATCAACACCTGAAATCGAGTCTGGTCAAGCTTGGTTCGAGACATTTCACCAGGGCAAAAGACTCCATTTGGAGGTTCGTTGGGACCAATCGAAGCTGCCACAACCATCTAATTGAGGCCTCCCCTCTCAGACAATGGAATTGAACTCTTTCTTTATCCGGATCTTGTTCTGATCCATTACATGTGTAGACCATATTTCATACCGTATAAACTGTATGGATAGGTTCACCTAAGTAAAATGAAGCTCTAGGAAAAAATCCCATGTGATTTGGTTGAGTTTTTGCTCGAGTACTTAGGTTTAGAAAATGGAGGGCTCACGGGTTAGACCAGGAGAAGATGATGACCAGGAGCCGTCGGATCATGCGTATATCGAGTGGAGGGATGAGATGGAGTCAAACAAAGATCAAATGCATAAAGTGCAACTACGTGGACATCCAGTCAGATGGCAGCGTCGAATAGGAGCGTGCTGATCCACATAAAAAATACCCATTTTTATGCCTTATTTATGATTTAATTCTTAAAGATATTATGCTTTAATGAAAGTTATTTTCATGTTTTTGGATGTAGATGATTAAAAAGCACCCAATAAGGAAAAAAAAAGAGTAAAAAGGAGCAAAAATGGAGCTTATGGAGCAATTTATGGAATTATTGGTCTGACGCCTAGGCGCTAGAGTCCGGCGCCTAAGCGCCAGTTCGATACAGACGCTGTTAAGTTTTCTTGATGACTTTGGGTAACTATTTTGATGGTGTTAAGTGGTTATTGGAGCTTCTAGAAGACTGGAAGTTACTCCTAATATATATAACATGAGATACAATGTATTTGGACACAAGGAAACGGTCTGGATCGCGAAGAGGTGTGGCCCAAAGTGAAGAGGTGCGAGCGACCTGGTCACGGAGTCTGACGCCTAGGGTCCAAATCCCAGCGCCTAGGCACGATGGTTACCTTCTGGAAGATACATTGAATTTGGACAAATTTTGAAATGGTGCCTTAAGCAACCTGTGATCAAATTCAGAGCTATATAAATAGGAGCCCATTCTACAGAGAAAATCTCACCAAACCCCCCTCCTCTTAGTACACATACCCATTTTAGCCTATTCTAGATTAATTTAGTCTCTTCCATACTTAGGGTGCCACTTTATTTTGTATGTAGTGAGTTTATTTTGAGTTTTTATTGTGTGTAATTGATGTTGGAGTCTTTCATCATTGTGTTGGAGTCAGTAGAAGTCAGTGGACCTCTTGAAGGAACACTTCAGATAATTATTTGTACTATGGTTCAAAGTTTTATAAATATGTTTTGTTGTGTTATTTTAATGAGTTCTGAGTAGTTAGTTATCTTTCTCCTTTCAACTAAGAAAAGATTATAAATTAATTAAATTTTGTAAGAGAATTAAATATAAAATATTTTAAAATATTGTGATGATATTATTACCTGATCTTAGTTTACTTTTTAAATTGGCCATTTAATTTGTTAAAACCTATTGAAGAATTTTGAGACCTATCCAGAGATAAATTCTTAACTAGTAGATATCACATCAATCTTTAAGGTAATCGAAGGCTTTACACGGATTATTTAAGGTGAAGTGCAAATAAATAGGAAGATATTATTTATTGGGCATAGAATTAATTAGTTTTTTGAGTGAGAGACTAAATTCTAATAATTTGGTTTACAGAAAAGTAAAGGGTCACTGGTCGGGCCGACCAAAGCCAACCATGCACATCTAGTAGTGTGAGCCTAGATTAACCCATTCTACTAATTACACATCCTGAGCCTAACTATAGATTAGTCAATGTTCTTTGGACCTGGACCAAAGGGTAAAGAGTAAAAATGCTTCTATTTGGCAAAATACTATAATCTTAATTCCCTACAAAAGATAATTAATCTATAATTCTTGGATTAGTTGAGAAAGGAGAAAGTCGTTTTTATAATTGCATTGAATTACTGCTTATTGCTTACTTTCTTTGAGTAAAAGTTATTAATTAATTAAATTTGAATATATATATAAAAAAAAGTATATATAATTTGCTTAAGAAAATTTCAAAATATTGTTTTAAAAATTTTTATTCTTTTATTTTTATTATCCCTGTGGGATCAATAACCAGGACTCCACTAAAGCCTAAATTACTTGAACGATACATATACTTGCGTTTAAAATTGTAACTTTTATTATAATTAAATCTAATAAAATTATAAAAGTAAACCTCGCACCTCAAGTTTTTGAAACCATTTGCCAGGAACTAAATTTTCTAAAAAGTGGTAGCAAAAACTTGTATTTTAAAGCTTAATTAAAGTCGCATCACATCAAGTTTTTGGCGCCCTCGCCGGGGATAAGATAAAGTTAAAAGTAAAAGTAAAAGTAAAAGTAAAAATAAATAAATAAAAATAACATAAAAACAAACAAAATTGTTATCTTTAAATTTTTATGCGTAGTTTTGGATCTAAAGGATTACTACCTTTTGATCCTGAATTAGAATGAACAATTAAAAGAATTAAAAAAGAAAACAAATTTCAAAACATAAAAAAATGGCTAACTTACATAACAATAATAAAAATCCAATCGAAATTAATGAACAAAATATTTATAAACAGTTAAGGGAATATGCAAACCCTACAGCTGATGAACTTTATGTTAGTATTCAAATTCCAGCTGTAGATGTTAATTCTTTTGAGCTTTAACCTTCTATTATTCAAATGATTCAAAACAATCAATTTTGAGGAACACCTAATGAGGATCCAAATTTACACATTGCTAGTTTTTTAGAACTTTGTGCTACCTTTAAATATAATTTTGTTTATGATGATGTAATTAGGCTTAGACTCTTTCCTTATTCCTTAAAAGATAAAGCAAAGATGTGGCTTAATTCATTAGCAACTTGTTCTATTAAAACATGGGCAGATATGACATAAAAATTCCTTGCTAAATATTTTCCTCCTTCTAAAACTGCTAAATTGAGAAATGATATTACTTCATTTACACAATTTAATGGAGAAACAATTTATTAAGCTTGGGAAAGATTTAAAGAACTATTAAAAAAATGTCCTCATCATGCTTTACCAGATTGGTTAATTATTCAGACATTTTATAATGGACTTATTGGATCACTTAGATCAATTATTGATGTTGCTATTGGTGGTTCTTTATGGTTAAGACATTTGAAGAAGCCTACACCTTAATTGAAGAAATGGTTAACCACAATTTTCAATGGCCTTCCGAAAGGGTTAATCCTAAAAGAATGGCCAGTATTCATGATAATAAAGCCTTTTCTATTTTAGCTTCACAAGTGACTGTGATATCTAAGAAATTAGAAAATTTTTCTATTAATATATCGCATGTGAATAATGAAAATGCTACAAGTTCTGATGATTCTCAAATAATGGAAACTTTGCAAGCTATTGCTAGTAAAACTAATAATCCGTATTCTAATTATTATAATCCTGGTTTAAAAAATCATCCTAATTTTATTGGAGTAATGGAAGTCAAACCAATCTAAATTGGAACAATCAAGGAAATTCAAACTATAGACCAACTTATCCTCCTTGTTATAACAATCAGCAGATAAAGTTGTTTATAGAAGAATTGATCTTGTAACTTAGTAATCAGTTACAAAGTCAAAACACAACTATTCATAATATTGAGAATCAGATGGGTAAAACTGCTAATTTCATTAATTACAGACCTCAAGGAACACTGCCTAGCAATGTGGAAATTAATCCTAAAGGATCTGGAAAAGAATATGAACAAACAAAAGCTGTACAACTTAGAAGTGGAAAGGAATTAATAGAGAAAACACGGAATGAGATTGAAAAAGAGAAAGAAGTTGAACAGATTGAAAAACCTAAAGACACTCTTTCGCCAAGTAAAGATCATACTGTTGTACCTACTGAAGTGGAAATTGAAAGACCACCACCACCTTTTCCTCAATGACTTAAACATCAGAAGCTTGACCATCAATTTTCTATGTTCTTTGAAATTTTTAAGAAACTTACCATAAAAATTTCTTTTGCTGAAGCTTTGAAGCAAATGCCAAGCCATGCAAAATTTATGAAGGATATTTTAAGTAAGAAGAGAAAATTTGAAGCTTATGAAACTGTTGCATTAAGTGATGAATGCAGTACAATTATCCAGAAGAAATTACATCAGAAACTTATAGATCCTGAAAGTGTCACTATACCATGTGCTATTGGAGAAAAAATTTATGGAAAAGCCTTATGTGATTTAGGAGCTAGTATTAATCTCATGCCATTTTCAATCTTTCAAAGGTTAGATTTAGGAGAGATCTCCCCTACCTATGTAACTCTTCAGTTAGCTGATCGATCGATCACTTATCCTAAAGGGGTTATAGAGGATGTGCTTCTTAAGGTAGATAAATTTATCTTCTCGTAGATTTCATTGTTCTAGATATGGAAGAAGATAAAGAAATACCTATCATTTTAGGAAAACCTTTTCTAGCTACCGGTCGAGCAATGATTGTTGTGAAAAAAGGAGAATTAACAATGAAAGTTAATGATCAAGAGATAACATTCAATGTTCTGAAATCAATGAGGTATCCTGAAAAAGAAAAATGCTATCGGATGGATATTTTTTATTATATGATTGAAAAGCATTACCAAGAAGGATGTAAGGTCATTTTTGATAATAAAAATAAAGAATCTATGTTATATGATGAGATATTAAATGAAGAGAATTCATCTGAAGAAGCTCATTATATTCATGAAAATTAGGAAATTTTAGACACAACTACAAATGAGATATTTTTACCCTCAATTGAAAAAGACACTGAACTGGAATTAAAAAATATTACCTGCGCATTTAAAGTATGCATTTCTCGGAGATTCATTAACTTTACCTGTAATTATATCTTCAGAACTAAGCAAAGATCAAGAAGAAAAATTAATTAGAGTTTTGAAGAATTATAAGAAAGCTTTTGGTTGGACTATTGCAGATATAAAAGGAATAAGCCCTTTAATCTGTATGCATAGGATTTTAATGGAAGAAAATTGTAAACCCACTATTGAACCTCAAAGAAGATTAAATCCAATTATGAAAGAGGTTGCTAAGAAAGAAATTTTGAAATGGTTAGATGCTGGAATTATTTATCCTATTTCGGATAGCCAAAGGGTAAGTCCTATTCATTGTGTTCCTAAGAAAGGAGGAGTAACTGTCATTGTTATTGAAAAAAGAATTAATCCCAACAAGACAAGTTACTGGATGGCAAATTTGAATTGATTATAAAAAATTAAACAACGCCACTAGAAAGGATCATTTTCCTTTACCTTTCTTGGATCAAATGTTGGATAAACTTGCTGGACATTCATATTTCTATTTTCTGGATGGATATTTTGGTTTTCATCAATTATCTGTTGCTCCGAGGATCAAGAAAAGACAACATTTACTAGTCCTTATGGAACATTTACCTTTAGAAGAATGTCTTTTGGTTTATGCATTACACCTGCAACTTTTCAAAGATGTATGATGTCAATATTTGATTTGATTGATAAAGGAATTGAAGTATTCATGGATGATTTTTTAGTTTTTGGAACTTCTTTTGAATCTTGCTTGGAAAATATAATGAAAATTTTGAAGAGATGTGAAGAAACAAATTTAGTTCTAAACTGGGAAAAATGTCAACTTATGGTTACAGAAGGCATTGTACTTAGACATAAAGTTTCACAAATAGAGATGGAAGTTGATCAAGCAAAAGTGAAAATTATTGCTGAATTGCAACCACCTACTATCGTTACTGATGTGATAAATTTTCTGGGTCATGCTGGATTTTATAGGAGATATATAAAGGATTTTTCTAAAATTGCTAAAACTCTTTGCCATTTATTAGAAAAAGAAACTAAATTTGAATTCAATGAAGATTGTCTAATTGCGTTCAATATTCTGAAAGAAAAGTTAATCACTGCATCTGTCATTGTTGCACCTGATAGGAATAAACATTTTGAATTAATGTGTGATGCAAGTGATTATGCAATCGGAGCTATATTAGGACAAAAATATGGGATGATTTTCAAAGTTATATATTATGCTAGCAAAACTCTTAATGAAACTCAAATAAATTACATAACTACTGAAAAAGAGCTGTTAGCAATAGTATATGCCTTTGATAAATTTAGACCTTGTCTTCTTGGAACAAAATGTATCGTACACACTGATAATTCTTCTATTAAGTATTTAATATCTAAAAGGATGCTAAATCTAGATTGATCAGATGGGTATTACTTTTGCAAGAATTTGATTTTTAAATAGTAAACATAAGAGAGACTGACAACCAAATTGCTGATCATTTATCAAGAAAAAAAAACAATAATGAGAAGATTTAAGAAGAAAGTATAAATGAAAAATTCTCAGATGAGCAATTATATGTCATTCAAGGATTACAAATACCATGGTATGCAAATATAGTTAACTACTTGGTTAGTAATATTTTACCATATGGGATGAATAGTAAATATATTAAGAAATTTAAGAATGATTGTAAATCATATATTTAGGAAGATCCTCGTTTATTTAAAATAGGAAGAGATTCTGTGATTCGAAGATGTGTACCTTATGAAGAAACTTTTGTTATTATTCAAAAATGTCACGATTCTGAATTTGGAGGACACTTTAGAGTGGATAAAACTACATTTAAAATTTTAAATTTTGGATTTTATTGGCCTACTTTATTTAAAGATGTTGGACATTATGTGAAAACTTGTGATCGATGTCAAAGAATGGGAAATATATCCAGAAAAGATGAAATGCCTCTAAATTTTATACTAGAAATTGAAATTTTCGATGTATGGGGTTTATACTATATGGGACCTTTCGTACCATCATCTGGAAAGATTTATAATTTATTAACAGTTGATTATGTTTCAAAGTGGATCGAAGCTGTAGCTTTACCGAACTGTGAATCCAAAAGTATTTTAAAATTTTTAAAGAAAATGATTTTTACAAGATTTGGAATGCCTAGAATAATTATCACAGATGGGGGAAGTTATTTTAGAAATATTAGAATTCAACCATTGCTGGAAAAATTCGGAATTAAGCATAGAATTGCAACTGCTTATCATCCTTAAACAAGTGGAATGGCTGAAGTATCAAACAAAGAAATTAAAGGAATATTGGAAAAGAGTGTTAATCCTAAAAGAACTTACTGGGTTGATAGACTTGATTCTACATTATGGGCTTATAGAAAAGCTTATAAGACAGCTATCGGAATGTCACCTTATCGGTTAATTTATGGTAAACATTGTCACTTACCTGTTGAACTGGAGCATAAAGCTTATTGGGCGATAATGGAGTTATATTATAATTTGAATACTGTAGGAGAAAAATGATTATTACAACTAAATGAAATGGAAGAGATAAGACATGAATCTTATGAAAATACAAAAATTTATAAGGATAGAATAAAGAAATTACATGGCAAAATGATTTCACGGAAAATATTCGAGCCTGGACAAGAAGTATTATTATTTAATGCTCGTTTAAAACTTTTCCTTGGAAAAATAAAATCTAAATGGATGGGACCTTTTATAATTGAGAAAGTTTACCCTTATGGAGCCGTGGCTATTAAAGATACCAAAACTAGAAAAGTATTTAAAGTTAATTAAGAATGAAGCCTTATATGGGAAAAATGAAATTAAATTACAAAGAGGCTCATGAACTGATTCTACCTGATTGATTCAATTAAATAGGTCGGGCTGACGACGTTAAACCAAGCGCTTTGTGGGAGGCAACCCATATTTATTAGTTTGAGTTTAAATATCGCTGTAAGGTTATGCCTTGGTTTTGACTAAATTTGTATATAACTTCTGGAAAAAGAAGGCTAACAAGTCTGTATTGGCTTAAGCTAAACATTTTCTTGAAGTATATAAAAATTGGACTTGGACCACTCCAAGACAAAGGTGAGTAAAATGGAGATCAAGTTAACCTACATTTGTGATTTTTTGTGATTTGAATTTTTCATAATTGTGTTTGTGTGTTGATCATATTCATTTATTAGACCTATTTTTATGACCGAAACTTTGTAAAATTTGACGATAGGCAAATCATAGTCCATCGAGGTTCCGGCACCTAGGCGCCAAAAGTTGGTGCCTAAGCTCCAGAATAACTGACATATCAATGAATCTGGCGCCTAAGCGCCGCGGTTACATATCGTGGAAAAACATAATTTCTTCAGTTTTTCACACGAAATCTGTTTATTTATAGCGTATTTTTCATCCCCAATCCCATATACACACTAATTTCGACCAGAGAAATTTATTTTGGAGGATTTAAGATGGATTTGGAGGCCCTGGATAGAGGAAATCATGGAAATGAGGTAAGAGACAAATCTCTTAAAGATCCTCAGACTTATTTTAATGGTTTTATTGTTGTTAGTTTGGAGAAAATGTTTAGTCGAATGGATAAGATTGAAGCGGAACTTCAAAGTACAAGTAATCATCTCCATGAGATGTACCACCAATAAGAACACTTGGAATGGTAAACCAAACTTCAATCTGATCACATGACTGCCTACCAAGACGCTCAAGTTGAAATGTACGTCAAGAATAAATGGATTGATGAAAATATGGCTTTGGAATTTCCAAGGGTGTTGGTGTTCTATCCCTTCGGTCCTAGTGAACTTCATTGTGAAAGAGATGGAAATTAAAGATCGGTGTTAAATAGATTCTATGTGTATCTTAGGTGTGACTGAGTCTTGTTTTAGTGTGTTGAATATCTAATGTGTGTATCTTCTTAAATTGTTCAATGTGTGTTGTTGGATTTGAATGTTTGCTTTTAATATGTTGTTGATTCTGTTATTTATAAAATGATGAACCTTGATAAAATTCTTGTACTGAAGATAGTTGAATTTGGAATGGATATTAGGATTTTGAATTGAAGAATTTGGATACATTTAGGTGGATCTATGCTTTTATTTTAAACTGATTGTGAAAATATTTGGAGGTTATAAATGGATTAATACTCTCATAAGAGTAATTAGGATTCTAATTTGATAAGATTTGGTAGAAAATATTTAATTTGAATTGAATTTTTTGGAAAGGCGAGTCTGGCGTCTAGGCGCTAGAATTCGGTGCCTAGGCGTCGGTTCGGCCTGAACCCGAAAACTCATCTTCTTAACCCCCCACACCATTTTTGACACCTAAGTTTCCTTCTCGACTGTATTTTCGTGAAAATACCATCTAGAGATCCCATTAAGAGTTGGATTTGCAAGTTTTTGGATTTGAAATCACCCGATTTCTTCATCTCGAGGTCAGATCTACATTCTAAACTCATTATTTTTTATTTTTACCATGGATTTTTCTCTCATTAAGAAAACTGAAATTTTGAGAAAATTTTTTATTTTTAATGATCAAATTCATGGGTGTTTAAGCTATTTCAAGTTTGAAAATCTTAAATTAGTTTATTTTCCTAGATCCGTTGAATTTATTTCGCGTTTTTCTTTCACGTTTAGATGACACCCAAATCTAAGCGAGGAAAGGAACGAGAAAAATTTGATCGTAGCAAGTTCATCATTGTTGCTCCACACTTATGATATAATGATTTTGCTACAACTTGGAAGTTTATCTCAGAGTGAAGTTTCTATAATCATAGAGGAAGAATTGAGGAGACAATCGTTGCACTCAACTGGCAATGATTTTGTTATTTCACTGTTGTTGTCGTTATCCCGGTGGTTAGAGAGTTTTATGCTAATTTCATGGATGCGGAGGAATACGAAATTTTCGTTCGAGGAGTAGGAGTTGGATTCACTCCTAAACGTATCAACATTTCTATGGCCTGCCGCCAAACATTGAGTGTTATTACTTAGGTTTATCTCCATCTGAGGAAGATTTAGACATGATCATTGCCTACCTGACTGATAGTACTGGAGCCTGAAAGACTCGGAATGGAAAAAGTGTGAATTTTTCATCTTATAAGCTTAATGGTGTTTCCAAGGCATGGAACTACTTTATTTCTGCTTGTCTCCTTCCATCCAATCTTCTGACTGAAGTTACCAGAGATAGAGCTATTCTAAACTACTGCATTCAAGAGGAATTCTATTGATGTTGGGAGCATTATTTATGATTCTGTGGAGGCTACTGCTCGTTCTAGCACATCTATTGGACTTGGTTTTCCATCACTGATCTATTCTCTTTGTCAAAGTGCTGGAGTAGTTGCTGAGCTTTCTGAAGAAAAGCTTAAGTCGACAAAGCCTATAGGAAGAGAGAGTGTCAGCATTTATGACCGACTGCGAGGTAAGAGTTCTACTGCACCTACTGGTTCATTACCTACTTCAGGTAGAGCTTCTAGTTCTAGACCATCTACTTCTGCTGAGCCATCACCTACATTTTGGGAAACCAAGCATGATCAGTTCATAGAGCAGCAGCATGAGTTATTCTTAACTCACTGTAGAGTAGATACCATAAGCAAGAAGATTGATCATCTTTCTGAGTATACACAAATAAGGAGTGATTATGATGCTGAATATTTAGAGTCTTTAGTGAGATTTCTGAAGGGTGAGCATGATGTTCAATTCCCCACTTGTCCCAGATTTTCACCGTATGTTGATCCTAAGGATATGGAGTTCTCTTTTGGTGATGATGATGATGAAGCTACAGACAGTGATTAGTAACTTGATTTATCTCTAGAGATTGTTGATTCTGTTTTTAGAGTATTATCTTATTTTATTTATGATGTTGATTATTGATGTTATTTGTGAACTTTTTAAGTTAAAATAGTTTTTAGATTATATGATGTGTGTTTAAGACTGAGATGTGAATGAATTTCTATAAAAGTATATTTCTGTTTCAGCCTACTGTTTAGTGTTCATGAATAGTTAGTAAATTTGCATGTTCTAAAGTAAAATTTTTATTTAGAAATTAACTCCTACTCTGCAAAACTTTTCTTTATATGCTTAATCATTTCTATTATATTCATATTGAAGCATGTGTAGAAGTAGAGTATAGTTTTTCCTTACTACATCATTGTTATACTTAGATTAATTCCTTTTTATTTCTTTGTCTCATGCTTTAGAAAATTTCATAATTCATATTTATACTAAAGCTGAAGTTTGGGGGAAGGAAAATATTTATCAAATTTAAATATTATTTGTCCTTAAAGAACTAGTATTTTCTTTAAAAATATATTAACATAACATAAGGAATGAAAAATCTATTTAAGAATACCTAAATTTTTGAATTTATAAATAATTTCGTAAACTTAACTAAAATTTCAAAAAATTTGGTTAATTTTAAGAATATAATTATTTAGCTTAAAGAATCATAAGATGAAAAATTTTTCTATTTATAGTAAAGAGAATTTTTTTTGAAATACTAAGGAATCAAGATTATTGCTTGAAAAAGAAAAGATTGAAATAAGTTTGGAAAAATATTAATGTCATATTTGATAAGCAAAAATGTATAAATTTTTTAAAATAAGTTAAGAATAGTGAAGTTCAAAATCATTAACAAGCTATCCAAAAATAGTAATCCTCACTTAAAAAAAATTAAAAAAATCTTAAAAAAAAAGAATAAAAGGGTGAGAAGAAACTTGAGGAAATGCCTAATTAAAAATTGGCTTTACGTGAACTATCTTATAGTAAGAAAACTGATTACATTTTTAACTTAATGTCTATGAACATATATTTTTACTAGAAAAATATTTCATGAAAATATTTTTCTTGTAAATATTATATGTGACCTTGATATGATAAACTACAATTATTCTTGAAATAAAAGAAAAATTGGAAGTCTTATGATTTGGTAGTTAAATGTTCTTTAATTCTTAAACTTAAACTTAAGTAGTGAAATTTGGTTAATGATTTGCTAAAGTGTTTATAAAACCAAAAACTATAAGGAATCTTAAATATTTTAACTTCATTCCAAATGTTATTTATATTATGTATTTAAATTGGTTACTTGAGGACAAGTAACGTTTAAGTTTGGGGGAATTTGATCCACTTAAAAAATACTCATTTTTATGCCTTATTTATGATTTAATTCTTAAAGATATTATGCTTTAATGAAAGGTATTTTCATGTTTCTGGATGTAGATGATTAAAAATAGCTCAAGAAGGAAAAAAAGAGCAAAAAGGAGTAAAAATGGAGCTTATGGAGCAATATTTGGAATTATTGGCCTGGCGCCTAGGCGCTAGAGTCCGGCGCCTAAGCGACAGTTCGATACAGACGCTGTTAAGTTTTTTTGATTACTTTGAGCAGTTATTTAGACAGTGCTAAGCGATTATTGGAGCTTCTAGAAGACTGAAAGTTACTCCTAATATGTAGGACATGTGATACAATGTATTTGGACACAAGGAAACAGTCTGGACCGTGAAGAGGTGCGAACGACCTGGTCACGGAGTCCAGCACCTAGGCACCAGATCCCGGCGCCTAGGCGAGACAGTTACCCTCTAGAAGATACATTGAATTTGGATGAATTTTGAAGAGATACTTTAAGCAACCCCTGGTCAAATTCAGAGCTTTATAAATAGGAGCCAATTCTACAGAGAAAACCGCACTAAAACCCCACCTCTTAGTACGCATACCCATGTTAGCCTATTCTAGCTTAATTTAGTCTCTTCCATACTTAGGGTGCCACTTTATTTTTTATCTAGTGAGTTTATTTTGAGTGTTTATTGCATGTAATTGCTGTTGGAGTTTTTCATCATTGCGTTGGAGTCAGTAGAAGTCAGTGGAGCTCTTGAAGGAACACTTCAGATAAGTATTTGTACTTTGGTTCAAGGTTTTATAATTATTTTTTGTTGTGTTATTTTAATGAGTTTTGAGTAGTTTGTTATCTTTCTCCTTTCAACTAAGAAAATATTATAAATTAATTAAATTTTGTAGGGGAATTAAATATAAAATATTTTAAAATATTGTGATGATATTAATTCCTGATCTTTGTTTACCTTTTAAATTGTCCATTTAATTTGTTAAAACCTGTTGAAGAATTGTGAGACCTATCCGGAGATAAATTTTTAACTAGTAGATATCACATGAATCCTTAAGGTAATCGAAGGCTTTACACGGATTATTTAAGGTGAAGTGCAAATAAATAGGAAGATATTATTTATTGGGCGTAGAATTAATTAGTTTTTAGAGTGATAGACTAAATTCTAATAATTTGGTTTATAGAAAGGTAATTGGTCACTGGTAAGGCCGACCATAGCCACCCTTGGACATCTTGTAGTGTGCGCCTAGATTAATCCATTCTACTAATAACACATCCTGAGCCTAACAATAGATTAGTCAATGTTCTTTGCACCTGGACCAAAGGGTAAAGAATAAGAATGCTTCTATTTGGCACAATACTATAATCTTAATTCCTAATAATAGATAATCATTCTATAATTCTTGGATTTGTTGAAAAAGAGGAAAATTATTTTTATAATTGCATTGAATTACTTCTTACTTTACTTTCCTGCTTATTGCTTACTTTTTTTCAGTAAAAGTTACTAGTTAATTAAATTTATATATATATATATATATATATATATATATATATATATATATATAAAGTATATATAATTTTCTTAAGAAAATTTCAAAATATTATTTTTATTTATTTTTACTTTTTATTTTTATAATCCCTGTGGGATCAATAGCCGGGACTCCACTAGAGCCCTGTATTACTTGAACGATACGTATACTTGCGTTTAAAATTGTTACTTTTACAATAATTAAATCTAATAAAATTATAAAATTAAACCTCGCACATCAACTTTTTGAAGCCATTTGCCAGGAATTAAATCTTCTGAAAAGTGGTATCAAAATCTTGTATTTTTAAACTTAATTAAAGTCGCATTGCCACGTGGTATTTCAGAGCTGCCGAGGATACAGTCAGCGCCACGTGATTTAAATAGAAAATTAAAGGTAATTTGAATTATTTAAATTAGTCTAACTTCAAAATTTCATAACTTGGTGTAGAAAAATCATAAAAATAAAAGAATAAAATTCTAATACTCAGTGAATAGAAGAGAATAATTTGAAAATAGTTTGAAGTTTATCTGATGCATGTTTTATTTTTAATTAACTAAATACTGTCTGGAGTTTTTTTATTCTCCATTGGCTTAGACATTTCACCATAGCTTGATATAATGGTATGTTGTTGCCTCTTCCATAGAGGATCTTCCTTGATTCTTCCAAAATCAGAAGAGATCTCTAAATAGAGATCTCTATTTTTCAAGTTATCATACGTGTTTTGGTAAAATAATTATAATAAAGAAAATATTAATCAAAAAAATGCAAGATATATTTTGGTATGTTACTTATGACTAGAGGACTCTAGGAAAAATAAAAATTTGGTTTAAATCATTAAGTACAACCCAAATGGTAATTAAGACATAAAAATTAAATAAAAATAAATTAGACTAAATAAAAATGAAAATAACTTTATTTTTTTTCTCCACTGTAATGAAAGGTCAGAAAGACTCCCCATAAAAATTTCAAATTAATTGGAGTTAATTCAAATACCTAAATGAATTATTCAAGTTAAATCATATTTTTTGCAATTAAATAATTATAATAATTAAAATACACCTCAAAAAATTACTAAATTAATTTTGGGAGTCCTCTGTGATTATAGGAGTCTCTGAATAATAAAATTGTAGTAAAAATAAATTTTTTTATTTTAAACATTATTTTTATATTTAAATAATCAAAAATTTAATAGAATCTTAAAATCAATAAAAATATTAAAAAGGTTCTAAATTATCTCTTAGTCACTCAGGGACAATTGGAATAATTTTACTAACTATCTAAATAAAAGATATCAATTTTAAAAAGGATAAAATCAATTTCTAAAAGCTAAAAATGGAATTTCCTTAATTTTTCACTAAAATAATTGTAATAATTAAAAGAAAAATCAAACAAATATGAAATTTAGTTCTCTAGGTTTTTTGACCTCAAAGAATGTTAAGAAAAATACAAAAATTAATTTTTAAACTTAAATAATATTTTATCCTTAAATATTACTTTAAAAATTTAAATAATTCTAATAATTAAATTAAAGCTCAAAAGATCATGAAATTTGATCCAAGTAGTCTTTTAGTCTAGATCTGCCTCTAATAAAAATTTCAAAGCCAAAGGTTTTATTTTGGTCATGTTGAATTTTCATTTAAAATTTCTATTTTTGCATTAAAATAAATATATAAATTAAATTAAAATTTAAAAAATCACATTTTTCTCCTATGATGTTTTAATTAACCCATGAGTAGAGTCAAATAAAAATTTCAAAGTCATTTGAATTAAACTTAATGAATTATGAAGTGATAAAGGTCTTTAGGGGCAAAAGTGCAATTTTGAAAAATTTAACTTTAATCAGTATTTAGGCTTACTTAAAGTGGGAGATGGGCAATCAATGATCTTGATTATTATGTTTGGATGATTTAAATATAAAGATATAAAATGGTAGAAACCCATCTTATTTTTGTCACATTAAAAGATAAAATGTATGATTTAATAAATCATAATAATTTAATAAAAAGATTAAAAAACTAAATTAAAAAATCCTTAAGGTTAGAAGTTGATTTTGGAAGTTGGTGTCCCACTATTTTAATACCTCTATTTGATGTTTAAATAAAAATTTAATATTTGATAAGAATCATAATCATGAAGGTCACTTAACTTTCTTTTAGAAAGACATAAATGTACCAACTAAAATCTTAAGGGCTTAGTAGTGAGCTAGACTTAATTGAAAATTTGACTAATGAGAAATAGAAATGAAACACTGCTAATCTTAAACCAATTTTAAAACACTACAAGCCCATAAAACTTGATTAAATTTTTCTATAAATTAAGTTTTCCTCTAAAGACTCCACTTACATAATTCGTAAGTAAAATATCAAATGATAACTACCCCACCTTTCGGGATGATTAAAACATTGGCTTACTGAGCATAAGCATATTAAACAGAAGAGTCATTTAATAATTATGATAAGCTCAAATGAACTTAAGGAAGCTCAAAAGAATTGTGAAATGTCCAGGTACCTTCTGGCTCTATTTCACAAAACTTTTGGACACCATATAGGACAACTGGGCCTATCGTATTTATTAAATGATGAAATCTCTTAAATAAACAAATAGGACCCACCAAGTAATGACATAGAGTTTGGTAGGCATGTGACGAACATATCCATATTTTTTAATTTCCTGCAAAATATAAATGTTTATTACAAAGAGATATTAAAGTTTAAGGTGGAGGAAACGAGAAGACTCGCCAGGTACACATTTTATAGTTTACAGTGCTTTCTTTTCCTGCACTTTCCTTGCTTTCTCTTGATTATGAGCTTGCATGTTAAGAAACAATGTCACCTTACATGAAAACTAAAACCTTTAAGATAGCCACAAAACTAAAACCAAAAATAAAAAAAAAAAGATAAAATTCACTGCCACAATATTCAAAATATAAAACAACTCAAAATTTAATTACAAACAAAACAAAATTCACAATTGCAATTAAACTAAAATGTCTCTGTCGGATGATCGGGAACACCTCGAAGGATACAACCTACGGTTGTTAACGAGATTTCCCATGATCTAAACAAAATTATGGAACTTATTAAGTTGAGTTTAGTAAATTCATCTGAACTAAGTGAATCCAAAGAAAATAGTGGTGTCGAGATGATGGAACCGTGGGATATTAACTGAATCTGCTTAAACAACTTAGACATTGTCCCATAATAAAATATTAAAATACCTCAATTTAAATTTTTCCAAAACATGATACTTCTCTTTTCCTCTTCAATTAATACTTCTTCAAACTAAACATGCTACGATGAGGAGCTTGTAGCATGCATAGTGGGCAGCACGACCATCTACAACAGCAAAACTCCTTAGAAATTTAAACAAGCCATAGGATTTTGAGGAAGTTTGCCTAGTGCATTGTAAACCCTCATTTTATCCCTTTAGGCCTTCACATAACCCTGTTGTGCAATATAAGCCCAAACTCATCTTAGAATTCTGAGGTGGTCATCTAGTATGACATAAACCCTTCTATCTTCAAGAGTAATCACATGATCGGTATCTGGTGAAACTAAGTCATAAATAATAAAATCAGTAGGATGAAACATCAAATAAATGCCTCAAATTAGAACCAAGAAATAGGAAAATCTAGGAAGACATTGAGATTTTCTCAGATCCTTGCTTTTCCCCTAGCTTTCTTCCCCCTTGGACTCCTACAATAAATGTTATGAAATTTGAGCCATTCACCTATTGGATTTTCTCTTACCACATTTTATTGAAGAAACCTACCATTTGGAATTCATGGATACAATATTTTTTGGATTATATCAACAGTTTTCTTAGGTGACCTCGGTTATCTAAGATTTAATTAACTATAAGGGCTTGCTTTTATAGGAAACATAAAGACCTCATATTAATATAAACCCTATCTAATTCCACCATATTAGATAGGGGATATTATTGGTTGACATAAATGGTTCGTAAACCAAATGGATATCATAGATCCTTTAGTTTATTTTATTAAGCCTCACTACCAAGTAATCCGTCCATTGTTCGGGATAGACGCATAGCTTGTAGCGAAGTTCTTGATTATTTTAAACTATCGATTATATGAGATCATTTTGATTTCATATTTTAAAAATATGAAAAATTGATATTTTTCTAAAATTATATTTATTAAATTAATTTTGTACCATCAAAAAACACGAAAGGTTTACCTTAATAGCCGATACTTGTATGCTTTGGATTTAATGTTTATGAATAAATTTTGTTGTGTTATTCCAATGCTTTCAGAGTAGTTTTCTTTTCTTTCTCTTTAAAAATATAATGTAATTAAGTCAAGGGTTTTAAATTTTTGTTTAAAAACTTTTTCTTTTTCTTATTAAAAAATTGTGATGATATTTTACCTAAACATGTTTTACTTTACAACTTGGCCAATAGTATTGTTAAAACCTATGAAGAAATCTTGTAGACCTGAACATGGGCTAAGATTTCTTAACTTGTAAGTATGACATTTCACTTTAAAAGATCAAGAGCTATCAAGTGAAAAGAAGTGAAAATAGATAGGAGGATAAGATTTGAAGGGCTTAGATTTGAATTTTTTTCAAGTGACAGGCTAAATTCTATCAAATTGGTTTAAAGAGAGGAAAATGGGTCACGGGTAGGTCCTACAGAGAGGGCACAGTGGGTAACCTAGAAGAGAGAGCCTAGAATCTACTTAGCACTACTAATAACACGTCTTGCACCAACCTTTAGACTAACCAATGTTCTTTATGCCTGGACTAAAGGATAAAGAATATTTTGAATTCGTGTACTTATTACATAAATATGTGTAAGGAGAAAGTATTTTGAATTAAGTATTTTATTTGTGTGCTTAGACATTTACTTGCATAATTATGAAGGTCTAGTAATTTTAATTTTACTTTTATTTAGTAATTTAAAATTAGCACTTTATTTTATTTAGTTTTCTTTTAATTTCTCAAATTTCCTCGTGGGATCGATAAATGTGGTTTTTAAAAATAAAATCATATATTACTTGAAACAATATGTATACTTGCGTAGTACCCTTAATGTTTTTATTTTCATTATCTATAAAAAAATTAAATCTTGCACACTAGCCACTTACTTTAGGGTCAAGTTTACCTATCTTTGTAAGTTTAATTATCTGCATAATTGCTGTCGAGTCAGTTGTTAGGAGGGTGTCTTGTTAGAACGTGTAAAAAAATTAATTGGTATTTTATGTAAATACATTAATATAAGAATAGTGATATGTGTGTTAATCTTCCCTGATTTTAAGATTGTTGGTCAAAGGCATACAGCTGGCAGGAGGCAGGTGATAGACCGGAAGCAAGTGATGCGCCGAAGTCAGCCAGAGCATCAGTCGACCCGAGGGTGGCATGCTTAATAAGGTCACAACACCATTTGACCTCTTGTGAAAGCATCCACTTCAGTGCAGTAAGATTGAGGAACTCCTTGTCGATAGATCAAGGCTTATTAATGAACTTAGCACCCTCAACAAAAGTTACAGCTTAATCAGAGAGGGTAATTTTGTTTCCTCCATTGTTGTAGCTAGTGACACCCAAAAGAATGAAAAAAGTTTAGGAATCCAAGCCACATCAATCTCCCGTGCAACATACTTGATTGACTTCGTCCAGAGCCAAGTCGGATAATCTACCACTGTTGAGCACTATGCCTCCCATAACCAAACACAATAGTCAACCCATCTAATTCATCTGGAAACTCAAAGACCATGTTGGTGGATATAGGCCCCATAAGTAGCTCGTCGATTGGGCTCTTCCTCACAAAGGAGGTGACCCTACGAGGTAGTATCATGAGCCAACGAGAGCTCCAATTAGAAGGTATTTGAGAGTGGATACGGCACGCCGACAATAAACCCTCATTTGGTCTCCATCGCTGGAGATAGTGAAAAGGTGCAAGTGAATGTGAAGGAGAGTTTTAACATGACTGGGAGGAGAAGGAATTGTAGGAAATCTCCTCATCTGGAAGCTGAGAGCATTCATAGAACTATGGGGAAAGAGATGAAATTTCTTTGAAATCTCAGGGGACGATGAACAAATGAAGTGAATTTGTTCTTGTGGCAGTTTCCTTTGTGCGCAATTTTCTTGGAGTACTTTGTTGAATAGTTTATTGTTATGTGTTGCTCATCTTCTTATTGACAATATAGTTCACGCTTATCAAACCTTTAGGATATTGAGCCCAAATTTATCATGTAGAATGCGCCTAACACATAGAGCATAAGGATCAAGATAGAGGAAATGATGAGAGAGTAAGAAAACGGAGTGACATAGCAATTACCCCTTTGGGACAAAGTGGGGGTGTTTCCCGGCTCTCAAACTCAAATTATATATTGAAAGAAGTTATTATAAAGTTTGGGAGAGTAAGGCATGAATGGTTTGAAAGCCCAAATGACATAATCCACTTTACATGAAAAAGATCCCCATAATTATAGATCATATGGGGTATCTAAAAAATTATATAATTTCATATGGAAGTTACAAATTATATTTTTGGGAGTTACCTGTTATTATTGTCTTTGTGCGCTATCGATTAGTAATGTCTTCTTTAGTATCTTTTCATTTATCTGGCACATTTTCGTATATCTGGCGGGTCCATCAGATCATATGATCAGCCGGTCAGCTGCTATGGTGACTGGATGAATGAAGTGACCAGCCCTTCTCTGCTACCGTCGGCATTTTTTCGAACATGCCAACATGCAAGTTTATAGGAAACATTTGGTCTTAACATATAATACATAAAAATTGTGCGTATAGCACTACTGGCAATACTTGCGTGCTCAGGACTTTGACTAACCCCGAAAAAGTATTTCTAATAAATTAAGTTGTGCATCATATATTGCATTGCAAGCCTTTCAATTTAGTTTGTATTCATGCCACGACCTCTAATAATATCACGGGCAAATAAATCACATACTGAAAATAAAAAAAAAAATAAAAAAAAATCTTATCTAATGATTGATTTCTTTTATTTTTATTTTGGTTTATATATTTTCTTTAAAGCTAAGAGAAATTTGACTTTATTTAAATTTTGAGTTTGGAAAACTGGATGAATTCGTTTTAACTGTTGGAATCGTTCGGTCCGTTCTGTTTTAGTTTCTTTATTATCTTCGGCCAATTTCCAACATGTTCCGTTATGCGTAGCTCAATTAGAAATCGTAGTTATTTGTTTTTGCACCTAATCCTATCTATGTGACGAGTGCATATAATTATATATATTGGTAGATGAATTATGACGTAGGATATGACTATTTGAGTGCAGAACAACGCATATGTTTGGCTAATTAACCCCTTACTATACACACACATGAGAAAATATTAGATACATTTTTTTAATATGTGGATAACGACCTGAATTTCTCACCACCACAAGTAACGTGGAAGATCAAATTAACGCTGTTGTCCAGTTATATAGATCTCTTGATATAATATTTTCTTCTCGTACATACGATATATATATATATATATATATATATATATATATATATATATATATATATATATATATATATATATATATATATATATATATAGTAATAGAAAAGAGCTAGACTAGCTCCCTACATGTTAATGATGAAAGAAAAATACATAACCTAATGAAGTAACCAACAAAACTATGGTGGTATAAGATGCTGCACAACTCACCCTTTACAAAACACCAGTATACTTCCAAAAGAAAGAGAAAACAAACCAAAACACATATCTTCCAATAAAAGAAAGTATCAACCCGACAGTTGAATATTTTCCACCAATCTAAAGTGTGGAGCCTGCACAAGATCTGCATCCAAGAGGTAGGACAGGGTGGGAGGAGGGGCAGAAGAAACAAGGACCTGTTGAGAGTAGAGGGCTTTCCTAGCAAGCCAATTTGCAGGTCTATTACCTTCTCTGTAAATGAAAGAAAACTGGATATTACTTTGTTGGGAGAGTGTTATGATCTTATGTATCCAATTTGAATGATGCCAAGGAGGATGGAGAGTGTAATGCAAGTATTGCAGAAGAGTGGCAGAGTCACATTCCACAAGGATATTGTGCCAATGACAGGAAATGGCCAAATATATAGCCCAAAATACTGCTGTTAACTCAGCTTCTAAAGCATCAGCCGCCACAGTAGGAGTATGGAAGAGACAGACACACTTGCCACTAGGATCCCTGAACACACCACCACACCCAGCACCAGCTGCTGAAAATGCCCCATCACTGTTAACTTTAATGAAAGGGGAGAGAGGAGCTTTCCAGTTAACTAAAATAATCTTAAACTGCTTGGGGTGAACAAGGGTAGGATAGTGAAGAATATTGGGGAAGTGCTTCCAAAGAATGATTTTGGTCAAGAAGCCTGACAGTTTGTTACCACAGTTAATACTTTACTACACTCCTCCTCATATTTTACTTTGTTCCTGTGCATCCAGATGAACCATGCAATCAGAAATGGGACAGCAATTAAATTAGCTTTATTCCATTGCTGCCAGCAGGTGGATATGTCCTTCCAATCAAGTAGAAGAGTATTTATGTTTAACAAATTTATCACTCCCCTCCGGACTTCCTGTGAAAAGTTACGATTGAAGAATAAATGTTGCAAAGATTCAGCAGCAGTCCCACACAGGTAGCACTTGGAAGGTCCTCTGATTCCCTTGAGTTTGAGAATGTCATCAGTAGGAAGTAGATGATGAAAAAGCCTCCAGATGAAGAATGACATGGATGGAGTAAAATAATTGTTCCAGATATGTTTACCCCAAGTAATGTCAGGCTAATTGTAGATGGTCTGGTAGATATGCTTAGTAAGGCTGTGGAGTTTACCATTCTTCCAGATAATTTTGTCAGGTTGGGATGTATCAAAGTGAATAGCAGAAACCTGTTGAGCAGAAGAAACAGTCAGCAATTCCTGAAGCTTAGTGAGGGACCAATGGTTATTGTCCTAGCAGGTAGCCACAGGGAAAATCTGATGGTTTATGTGGGGGATAGCAATCTTCATTTCAGGTGGGCACCAAGTATCCTGCCAGAACATAATCTTCCCTTGACCAAGCTCCCATCTGAAAAGAGATTCAGCCAGATCTCTATTGATAAGCATTTGTTTCCAAATTGTAGAACAACCTGGTTTAATTTGGGCCAAACCAGGGTGGCTATCTTTACAATATTTTCCTGTCAAATAAAGTGCTCATAAAGACATCTATTGTCTGAATTCAACCCATAACTTGCAGAAATTGACTTTCTGCAGATGATGTAACCCTTTGAAACCCAAACCTCCAGCCCAAGCAGGTTTGGCTAATTTCTGCCAACTTGCCCAGTGCATTTGCTTTCTTTGACCAGACCAAAGAAACCTGTTGAAAATTCTTTCAATTTGAATTCGGAGCTTTTCTTTAAGCAAGCCATTTGGAGAACATAATTAGGGAAGGTGGTAAGGATACCGTGAAGGAGAGTGATTCTCGCCCCATCGGATAAATAAGAATTAGACCAATTAGAGAGTTGGGTGTTCAGTTTGCCAATGATCTCATCAAAGTGGAGCTGCTTTGATTTCCCCTTGATCAGAAGCACTCCCAGGTATTTCAGAGGAAGAGATGCTGTAGAAAATCCAGTATAGCTAGTGATCCAGTGAGAGAGGTCAGGCTTGATGTTACTGGGAAAAATCAATTCACATTTGGTTTGGTTAAATTGGAGCCCAGAAATATTTTGGAATTGAGTAAGGCATTCATTAACTCTCTTGACAGCCAGCTTGGAAGCTCTGGAAAATAACATCAAATCATCAGCATACAAAAGGTGGGAGATGATAACATTTGATTTATGGTGGTATCTAGCATAGTGGTGAGGAGAGATTTGAGCTTCAAGGAGTCTAGAGAGATAGTCCATCACTATAATAAAAATGGAGGGGGGTAGAGGGTCTCCCTGTTTGAAACCTCTGGTAGCCTGAAAACCTCCCCAACACTGTCCATTTACAAGAATGGAATGATGGTTGAACTTCAGCCATCTTTTGATCATTTGGCAGAACTCAGGTGGAAAGCCTCTGGCATGCAGCACTTGGAGGATGAAGTTCCAATCTACAGTATCATATGCTTTCTTGATGTCAAGTTTGTATATGAGATTAACTCCCCTACAGGTTTTGTCAAGATCAAGAAGTAATTCTTGGGCAAGCAGAACATTATCAGCTATGGACCTTCCTTTCATAAAAGCTGACTGCTGAGGGCTAATAATTTTGTCCAGATGAGGTTTTAATCTCCCAACAAGAACTTTGCTAATTAGTTTGCTTATCACAGAGGTAGACTTATAGGTCTGTAGCGATTCCAGTTGACTGGAGCATTTGTTTTAGGGATAAGCACAGTGTTAGAGGAGTAAAAGTATTGATTAAGATCAATGTCATTAAAGAAACCTTGAACAACAGCAACCACTTCAGTGTGACAAAAATTCCAAGCCTTTTTATAGAATTCAGCATTAAACCCATCAGGTCCAGCAGCTTTAGAATTGTCAATGGACTGCAAGGCTGACCAAATTTCTTCCTTAGAAGGAGTGTCAGTAAGATGGAGAGAGCAAGTGTAGTTGTAGACATCATTAAACAAATTACTATCAATAGGAATACCTGAGCCTGGCTTGAAGGTCAGAAGCTTTTGAAAAAAGGAGACAGCACTATTTGTAATATCAGTTCAATTAGTAAGAAGTGTCCCTTGATCAGTCCTGATGGAAAAAATGGCATTGCACTTCCTTTTGTACTTAATACAAGCATGATAATATTTAGTATTCCTATCACCATGTTTAAATTTATTAATAGAAGCTTTCTGACTGAGGATTTGGTCCTGCCAGTTAAGATAAGTCAGCAACTTTTCTTAGCCAGCAACAAAATCCTTGAACCTGTTATGATCAGATTGGGCAGCAACCTCAGTATTGTTGACCTCCCATTCAGCTTGGATAACCTCCTTGAAGATATCACCAATGGACTCCCAGCTCCACTTCCTGAGAGCTTTAGCAAGTTTTTGTTGTAGGTATTGAAGTTTAGTAAAAGGGTTAGTAGAGGAAATCCCTTTCCAGTTGTCTTGCATAATGTTATTAAAATCTGGATGGCCTGACCAAAAGCTTAGGTATCTGAAAGGCGGAGAGGAAGTTTGGGGCTGTGGAGTGGAAATGGTTAAAAGAAGGGATCTATGATCTGATCCAGCAAAATTACGATGAGAAATGGTGGTATGCAGAAATTTGTGGTGCCAGGAATCATTAGCCAAAAACCTATCCAGTCTCTCCCAAATGGCCCCTCTTCTCCATGTGAACTGGTTCCCATTGAAACCAAGATCAAATAGGCCTGCCATAAGTATATTATCATTAAATTCAGAGATCATACCTTGGTTGGGAACTCTCCCACCCAATTTTTCACTTGGAGAAGCTATGCTGTTAAAGTCTCCACCCACAATCCAGCTTTGTTGTTCTTCCTTATGGATCTTTATAATCTCATTCCACAGAGTTATCCTCTCAGTTTTGGTGCAGCCAGCATAAACAAACGTTGCAGCAAAGCTATTACCCATCAACTGAAATTGACAATGTAAAAACTGAGAGTGGTCAACCATAACCTTCAAAGAAAGTTCTTTTCTGCAGATTACCCAAATTTTGTTAGTGGAATTAGCATAAAATGTGCATCCTGGGAATTTATTAAGGATTCGAGATTGATTTTTTTGGACCATTGGTTCCAAAAGAATCATACACCAAAGCTGGTGTTTTTTATACAGGTGTAATAATCTCTTAAAAGTGAGGGGGTGTGCCACCCCTCTAATATTCCAACACAGGCAATTGATCATCTGGAGGTTTGGGGTTAGGTGATGAATGAGTAGATTTAGATCTGGACCTGGATCTAGTAGTGGTTCTGCTCCTGGAAGGAAGCAAAGGGGATCCATTATGATTTCTCACAGGTTCAAACTGTTCCTGTAATGGACCTGTTAATTTCTGCAGCTCAGTTGAGTGCTGTTTCTTCTTCTTTGACTTCTGAATTTGCCAGGCTTCTTCCATTTTCTTTTGATCTTCCTCTAACAGTGCTGGAGAGGGACAGTCAATTGATAGGTGGAGTTTAGCATTCAATACATGTGATGAAGGTACTGAATCTTTGGGTACTGGTTGTGCTTGAGCAGAAGGGATTACATCAATTAATTCTGAGTTACAGCTGTTTATCTGAGTGTCATTAACAACTTGGGCAGATTGGGTTACTCCCTTACCTTTGTCTGGTTTTTTGGAAGGTGGTTTAAGCCTATAGCATTTTTCCTTAGGATGACCAAACATCCTGCAGTGGTGGCAATAGATAGGTTTATTTTCTAATGCTACCTCCTGCCAAAAACCATCACCATTATCGAAGTAGTAATCGAGATCTTATCGATGTCCAGCGGTGACACATCTCTTTCTATCAAAACCTTTGCAGCAGTAGGATTACCCATATCATGAGTTGGAGAGTCAACTCTAAGGGGTGTGCCCAGAGCCCTGCTAATCTGAAAAATGGAATTGGTGAGGTATAGTTGGATTGGTAGGTTTGGGAATGTAAACCACAAAGGTTTTAAAGGGGGTTCTTTGGCAGGGTCAAAACCTGGGTACCATTTAATAAGCTTCATAGATGAATTGGCCAAGTGCATAACTTGCATTCCCAAAAGCCTTGCATAGTCCTCCTCCTTAGATAGCCTAATAAGGAAATGCCTTCCATCCATAACCCCCAGTTTCCACTGTCCTTCAAACTGAAAGTTTTCAAAATGTCTCCTGACCATCTCCAATTTGGGGTGTCCATATTGGAACTGACCCACAATGGTGAACTTAACAAAATCAGCAAGAGCATTCATTTCCTGAGAAGTAAATACAATAGCAGGTCGACCATCCTTGATTCCCAAAGGTCTAACAAAGGGGCAGTCAGCCCTTCCAGCAGCTGCATCATGCAGTATCTGTGGAAAAGTCAGATGTTCTACAGATTTAGGCCCCTTACAGTTGATGACAGCAGAAGCATAAGACGGGGGGGTCTTAGTGGCACTAGAGCTTGCCATTGCCAAAGGAACACACCACCATAAAGGATCAAGTGAAAACCAAGAGTTCAAATTAAACTTCCAAACCAGAAGGCAATGGAACAATAGTCGAATTCAAAAAAGAAGGAGCCCGGGAAATCTTTAAACCAAAATTTCTCCTCAGAGTAAGTACACCAAGGGTGAGCACCACTTACCAGACCTGCAACAAGCCCCCACCAACCTGAAAGACACCACCACAGACTCAGCCGCCCCCCAGACTGCTCCATCACAGCCTAAACCCTAACAGAGCTAAGGCAGCCGCCACCAACATCTCCATCTATATATATATATATATATATATATATATATAGGATAGAAAATTGTATTGCATTTATTTTGTATTGTATCTCGCTCATCATTAAAAAAAATGAAAAAAAAAATATGAACACTTGTTGAAAGAGAAATGCTTGATACTTGATATTTCAAGTAAGATATATTGATCAATTTATTTACATTATTGTAAATAAGCACTAATCATCATGATAAATAAGGAAAAGTTATTATTAAAAAATTTGAAGTATCCAAAGGCCCGCCAAAATTGCAGGCAAAAACTCCACGATTCAGCCAACACTTGTTATGAAGCATGATTTGAAATCTGACCACCGCAAATTATTATATTAGGTACGTGTTCCAGACTCAGTTATGCTAAATCTTTTCTTATACAAATTCTTTCATTTTTTTTTATTTAGTTAAAATCTAGTTTAAATATGACAGATTAAAAAAAATATTCAAACTTATTCATCAATTTTTTTATGGACTTTAAATCATAATCAAATTTTAATTGAGTGTCATATATATATATAAAGAGTATACATAACTGGTGCAACAGTTTCTCATCAAATTTTATTTGAGGAAGATTACACAATTGAAGAGTGTCCTAAATTCAATTCCATTTTGCTATGTGCAAGAAGACAAATGCAATTGAAAATGTAGTTTAATAAATTCCTGTATTCAACTAAACAAAAGAATATACACTGGAGGAGCAAGAAGAAATTATGTAAGCTAGAGAAAGCCTGGGTTTAAATTTTTGGAAAATATTGCTCAGATTAATATGATCAAACTTTGGCTTAGATTTAGAGCACAGGAGTATTTATGTGCTATTTTTATGAAATTAAAATATTGTGGAAACTTGCATCCTACACAAGTGAACAAGATAATCACAGATTCTACTTCCTGGAAAGCTATGCTATGAGTCAAAAAAAAAGGGTTGAGGAACTTATGATGTGGGGCACTGGTGCTGGAGAGGTAATTTTTTTGTTGGACAATTGGATTGGGGACAAAAGTATGGTGGAAAGGAATTCCGACATTTTGAACGTTCAACTTCAAGGGGCTGATGTCTGGGAGACTAACAACTAGGATCTGGGGAAGCTAAATTCTTTGTTGGATGAGGATGTGGCTATACAGATTGCTCATAATTGTCCTATAAACCCAAATGTAAGGGATAAATTAAAACTAAAAATATCAAAAAGTACAAATTTATCAAATTAGATATATATGAAATGGCATCAAGAAAAAATAGAGAACAAAAATGTGGACAGGCAATATTGAGCAATCGTCTTACTACTTCAATGTCTTTCTTTGCTATGTGACTACATCATCAACTGCTTCCTCTGGATGATATTTTAAAGATGAAGGGGTTTAGAACTCCCATCTAAATACTTTTCAAGGAGGAAAAGGTAAACTTTAACCATCTTCTTTTCCCTTGAAGTTTTTAATTGCATGTTTGGAGATTTGCTACTGATCAAAAACTCTTATGCCCAGCTGATGGTTATATTAATTTGGAGCAGTGCCATACTTTTTGGGAAGCCAATCATAAAAGGATTCTTATTGCCAAATCTCTTCCTTTTATCATTTGATGGTTTCTTAGGATGTCTAGAAACAACAGGAAACATTATGATGACAATACTAACATTATTAGAGCTATCAATAATATCTCAACCTTCCAACAAAAGCTTCCTGCTTATGGGAATGTTCACTAAATGGACTAAGTATGAGGGGATCATAGAAAACTTTCTAAATTTGGTTAAGGAAAAACAAACCATGCTGGTTTTAGGGCAGGCCACAAGGAGACCTTGGATTAAAATAAACACTAATGGCAGCTGGAATTCTCAGGTTGCTGGTATTGGAGATGTTTTCATGGATTCGAAAGGTAATTGTCTTTGCTCTTTCTCGTCTCCTTGAATTGCTCAAGATGCTATGGTGGCTGAAGCTTTTACAGTTTTGATAGCTTTAAACGTTGTTGCTACGATGGGGTGGAATGGTCAACATTATAGAGCCTTCTTGGCAATTAATATATATCAAGAAGAAAAAACTATAATAAAAGAAAGGTAATGTGCTTAAGTGGTCACACATTCACAGACACTTCATGGGGACAACCTTTAATTTCTTTATGTCGTACGCTTTCCCTAGCCCTTGTAATTTGTTTTTTTAGTAATTACCAGGGGTCCTTTTGATTTTACTATATGTATATTGTTTTTGGTAATTACCAAAGCCGCATTCCTTATCCAGTTGATGGCGGGGTTACTATAAGTCCCTTTTGGCTAGGATTTGATCCCTACCGTGGTGCATGGGGTGTCGAATTACAGGCACATGGCGCCAGGCCCCCATCATAGGGCTGTAGCTCATAAGGAAATCGATATTTAGGCCTCTACCAGATAGCAATTTTTTTTATAATATATGTATATATATATATATATATATATATATATATATATATATATATATATATATATATATATATATATATATATATATGGAGGCAACTGCTGAAGGATGGGCTCTGCTAGGGTTTGCTTGGGGACAATGGTGGCTGTGACCCTAGACGGAGTTGGTAGGCTCTTTCTTGGTCCCCTTTTGCTTCCTGTGCTCACTGAACTAGTTGAGGTCTTGTGGTTCTACTGTTTCCCTCTCTCCTGGACTTCCCGAGCTCTGTTGTTTTTTAATTTTGTAAGTTACTGTTCCATTGATTTGGGGGGCTTGCTGTTGATTTTCTCTTGGTGACTCCTCTTGTTTTCACTTCTGTCTGTGTTTTTTGGGCCCTTGTTGTGTCTGGCACTGTTCTTATCTGTTTAGTTTGACTTTATTGATTCTATTTTAGGATTTCTGGTCCTGGAATTTTGTTTTCTGTTTATGGTGAGATGGCTACTCCCTCTACAAGACTTTTTCCGATCGACAGCTCCACCAATGCTATGTGGGCTAAGGCCACATATGCAGGAGTGGTTGGGAAAGGAAACCCCCCTCATAAATCTTTTGAGCACTTAGTTTTTCCTCAGGAACTTCATGATACAGCTGCTGGTAAAGGTTCTAGTCAGTTCATCAGGCCTTTAGGTTCCAAAGATGGTCTACCTGCTGTTCTATTCTCCAAGCAAGATATGAAATCCTTAAATGAAGCTGTCAAATTCTGTTTAATTGGCAAATTTCAAATGGTGCATCCCAAAATGGAGTATGTGAGAAAATTTTTTGAAGACTTAAAACTTGTGGGCAACTGGAAGCTAGGTCTTTTAGATGGAAGACACCTGCTGATAAGGTTATCTAATGAGGAAGATTATGCTAGATATTTTGGGAAGCAAGCTGTTTTGATTGCTGGCACATATATGAAAGTCTTAAAATGGACACCTGATTTTGTTCCCTCCAAGGAGCCCCAAATTATCCCCATGCGGTTCAAATTTCCTGATTTACCTATACAACTTTATAATCAGAATGCCATGTTCAACATAAGCCAAGCTTTGGGCACGCCTTTGAAGATTGATAACCATACATATGACATGGCTTGACCAGCTGCAGCAAGAGTTTTGGTGGAACAGGAAATAACATTGCCTGATTTTACTAAAATCTGGATTAGAACTGATGAGGAAGTGCCAAATGAAGGATTTTGGCAAGAAGTTGAAGTGGATTTTAAACCAAATTACTGTAAGCACTGTAGAATGTTTGGTCACTTAATGAACCAATGCCATAGACTCCATCCACCAGCCAGAAAACATTCAGCTGAACACTCCAGGAAAGTTAGTGATCAGAATAATGCTCTTCCCCCTCAGGAAGTGGATACTGAGCCCCTTCCAGAAGTTCAGGTAATGGACAACAGTCTGCAGCAGCATACTAAACCACCACCAGAGGTAAATCTAATGGACAACACTCAGCAGGCCTACACAGAACTAAATAGCTTTGATTCTGGCAGGTTTGAGGAGCCTACAGGGACTAAGTGTCTAATCAAGGACTTTGAAGAACAGGAAGTTGCTCCAGCTGGTGTTATCAGTCTCTTGAGTCCCACAAAATAATCATCTGCCAATAGCCAATCATTGGTAATAGCTCATGATCAGGTCCTGGAGGCTACAGATGATCTCACTAATACCTGGCAGATACAAAAAAATAGCAAAAGGAAGAAAAGTAAATCTGAACTACAAGGTTTACTGGAGTTGCAGTTACCTAGTGACCCCATAGATAGTCCTAAAGCCCCTCACCGCAGAACTAGGGGAAAAGGGAAACATCTCTCCCAATGATTAATTTTATGTGTTGGAACATCAGGGGGGCTGCTCATCCTTCCTCCCTCGGTAGAATTAAACGGTTAGTGAAATTGCACGAGTTATGGTGTTTTGCACTTTTTGAACCCATGGCACATAAGAACCAAAGTAAAATTATTAAATCTTTCCCCAATTTTAGTCGCTTTGTTAACAGTAATAATAAAATCTGGGTGTTTACAAGACCAGAATTGCAATGTTCTATGATTGTAGACAATACTCAGTTTATTCATCTGAATTTTGCACTGGGGGAGCAGCTGGGCTTTGCCACCTTCTTGTACTCCAGTTGAAATCCCACCATCCAACAGTAGTTGTGGTTAGATTTGACCCTCATTGCAAGTAACATGAGTTCCTTCTGGGTGGTTGGGGGAGATTTTAATTGCCTCTCTTCCCCAACTGAGAAGAAAGGATGTTCCCCCCTCTCCTTGCAGCCATGGACAGATTTAATCACTTTATGACTAATGCAAAGCTTTTTGACCTGGGTTTTACTGGCCCCCCATTCACTTGGAGGAGAGGCAACACCTGGGAAAGATTAGACAGAATTCTGGTTAACTCCTCTAGGTGTCAGATCTTCCCCTTCACTTTTGTGACTCACTTGTCTATGGTTTGCTCTGACCACATACCCTTGCTCATTTCCATTCAGAATTCAGACAGACAGGCTGGTAGACATTTCAGATTCCAGAACATGTGGACTCTTCATCCTGATTTCCTGATTGAAGTTAGTAAGGTCTGGACTTTTGTTCAGGGTAGCTCTCCTTGGGGTAATCTCTGGAATCTTCACAAATTGACTGCTAAGCACCTTAATAATTGGAACTGGACAACTTTTGGTAACCTTCAGGATAATATTCAAAAGGCTGAATTGGAGGTGGCTGCTGCTGAAGGTGCTTATTTGTTGGGTACAACAAGTGAAGCTGAGCTTTTTACTGCTTCTGAACATTTGATTTCCCAGGTAAAATATCAGGAAACATTTTACAAACAAAAAGCTGCATCTGTTAAATTCATTGAGGGGGACAGGAATACACATTACTATCATGCTTATATAAATTTTAAGAGAAAGTGTAATATGATCTTAAGTATCACTAATGAAGCTGGAGTCACCCATACCAATGTTGAGGATATTGCTAGAGAAGCTGAAAGGCATTTCAGATCTATCTTCAACCAGGTTCCTTTTTGTTCTTCTTTACTACAGCAATTTCTCTTTCAGGATAATCATACTTATCTACAGGATTTAGACTTAGCTTATGTTCCTGATGAGTCTGAGATCAAGAGAGCTCTTGATACCATTGATGCCTCCAAAGCTGCTGGCCCTGATGGCTTCACCTCAGCTTTCTACAAAACCAGCTGGTCCATCATTAAAGGAGATGTTGTCCAAGCTGTGCAAGCTTTTTTCCAGGGCATGGATCCTCCTAAGTATTTCTGTGCCTCCACCATTGTGCTACTTCCCAAAAACAAAATCAGAAAGTCTTGGAGTGACTACAGACCTATCAGCCTTACTTATGTGATGTCCAAGATGCTTAGCAAGATTATTGTAGCCATACTTCAACTTCATTTGATAAATCTCATCAGTGAAAGCCAGGCTGCCTTTGTCAAAGGTGGAAATATATCTGATAACATTTTATTGGCTCAGGAGCTACTTGCTAATTTAGATAGAACCTGCAGGGGGAATAATATCATTTTTAAACTGGACATTAAAAAATCTTATGATACTATTAGCTGGGAGTTTATAATTAATGTTTTAACTGTCAGAGGATTTCAACCCAACCTTGTTCAGCTTATAAAGAGATGGTTAAAATGCAATACACATTATGTGCTAATCAATGGTACTCAACAAGGTTTTTCCAGTGCTTCTAGAGGGATCAAACAAGGTGATCCTCTCTCCCCATCTATCTTTATACTTGCCTTTGATTACTTGTCTAGGTGCTTGGATCATGCTTTTGTTGTTTCCCCTCACCTTGCCTTCCATCATAAATCAAATATCAGGATCAGTCATCTCTCTTATGCAGATGATGTTATTATATTTTCTAAGGCCTCCAAAGCTGCTGTCAAGATGGTTCAGAGAACACTTCAACATTTTAAGGAGGTATCAGGGCTGGAATTAAATCTGAATAAATGTTTGTTTTATCCAGGAAAACCAGTAAATAATAGCCAAAAGAGATGGATTTCTGAATATACTGGGTTTCACTCAGCTCATCTCCCTATCAAGTACCTTGGGGTTCAGCTGGTCAAAGGTAGAACTAAACAGACTCAATTTCAGGACATTATGAACAAGATCAAATCCCAAATTACTAGTTGGTCCAATTCATTCCTATCCATTGGTGGAAGAATAACCCTGCTAAAAAGTATCCTTACTGCACTTCCGTCTTATACTCTTCAGTTGTTCTCTATGAAAAAAAGTACCAATATCCAGATAAGCAGGATGTTTAATCGTTTTCTTTGGGCTGGGAAACACAGGCAGGCACACTGATTTCCCTGGCAACATCTTTGCAAACCAATTCATTCCTATCCAATGGTGGAAGAATAATCCTGCTAAAAAGTATCTTTACTGCACTTCCCTCTTATACTCTTCAGCTGTTCTCTATGAAAAAAAGTACCAATCTCCAGATAAGCAGGATGTTTAATCGTTTTCTTTGGGCTGGGCAACAAAGGCAGGCACACTGGTTTCCCTGGCAACATCTTTGCAAACCTTTACAGGCTGGGGGACTGGGATTCAGGAGTTTTTATCAGCTACATACCATCAACATGTGTAGATTATGGATTCGTTTCAGAGCTAAGGATACACTATGGGCTAAATTTCTTCATGGTAAATACTACAGGTTTGAGCATCCAATTACTGTTAAGCCTAAGCTGGGAAACTCCAGACTTTGGAATGCTATGCTGAAGGTGAAAGAGAAATCTGAACAGTTGTTCATCTGGGAGCTTGGAGAGGGACAAATCAACTTCTGGCTGGATCAGTGGACATGGACTGGTACCAAACTAGCTGACAATTCTCTTCATGATAGGTCTACAGCTTGTGTGAAAGATTTCTGGACAGATAACCAATGAAACTGTAGGCTTCTTCAAACATTGTTAACTCCTGAGCAAGTACAGCAGGTTAGCCTCACCCTTATCATACCAGCTCACAAGGATCAGTTGATCACAAAGAACAACAAGTCCCAAAATCTATCATCATATATCTATCATAATTGTTTTAATTGGGCTAATATTCAATGGGGGTACTGAATTCTGGAACAATTGGCTTTTACCATCCATTTATTTCTTCTGTTGGAGACTTAGACACCTTGCCATTCCTTCTGATGACATTCTTAAACTCAAGGGTCTGAGGGGTCCTTCATGTTGTCATCTGTGTTCTCAAGAGGAGGAGTCTGTTAACCACTTGTTCTTTATGTGCCCATTTTCCCAAGAGGTATGGTCTCTCCTTGTTAGAAGACTCACTATTGACACTATTAATTTGAGCTGGTATCAATTGGAAAGCTGCTGGCATGATTGGCATGAGGTGCATCTGCTGGTGAGTCCTTGTTTGGTGGCTTGGTTCATCTGGATGAGCCAGAATAAGTCTAAATTTGAAGGAAAGGCTACTTCCCCTCTGCAGGTTGCTGTCAATTGTATTAGTTACCTCCTGAAACTCATCAAGTTAAAAAATTTCAAAAATATTTGCAGGCTTGATAAGCACAATGTTAAAATAAGTGTCAATACAGTTATTTGGAAACCCCCTCCTCCTCTGTGGACTAAAGTTAATACTGATGGGAGCTATACTGTTTCTGCTACTGGCATTGGTGGTATCTTTAAAGATAGCCTTGGGCACTGCTTGCTGTCTTTCCATTCTCCCACTGATGCTCATCAAGCCTTGGAAGCTGAGATTATTGCCATCTTCTGGACCATCAAAATTGTCAATGTGTGTAGGATTTCTCATCTTATTGTGGAATCTGACTCCAGCTGCTGTATCAACTACCTGAAAGATTTGGAACCTGCCCCATGGCCCATCAAGAGATGGCTACAGAAATTGCTCAAGTATAGGGATAACATGGTAATTCAATTTACTTACATTCCAAGAGAGGGCAACACTCCTGCTCACTTGTTAGCCACCAAGGGATGCCTCACTGAAACTCTACAAGTTACTGATATAGCCTCTCCCCCCCTGCAGATTTTGATACATAGAGACAACCTGGACCTCCCATTTATTAGAAATTAGCCACTTTTTAATTTTGGGTACACATAGCAATATCTTGTATTGGTTTATTTTGGTTGGGGAGGCCTTTCCCTATAGGTTTCTTCTGTTTTTCCTTGTGTAGATTTGGGATAGAGAGGGGAGATCATGTTCCCTTTCCTTATTCCCTTTTGCTTTGTGTTTTTGGTAGCTGTTGTACTCCTCCTCCATATTAACATGTAGGGAGCCTTGGATGCTCCTTTAACTATAATATATATATATATATACATGTTGAAGAATTTGTGGTTGTAGAGTTATGTTAATGTTTTAGCATTGTATGATAATTCATCAATCACAAAGAGATAAAATAAGAGTTGATAGACGGGACACGAGAGGTTTCTTCGAGGAAAATGAAAGGGAATAAACCGCGGGACCCAGCTAAATTGAAATGATTTACTATTCATATATATGTTACAAGGCTTTTGTATACCCTCCTGAACAACATAAAAGTGTATTACAAAAGTGAAATAAATTATTTGATTTTCATTAGGGAATTGACAAAAATATTTAAAAAGTGACAGCGACTCGACTGAGGTAATGAATAACTGATAGTGGCGCTATGTGAAAGCAATAATAATTCATTGTCACTAGGGCAAAGTGGTGATCAAGATTCATTATCAAAGATACTGGTGGCCATGAGGTTGTGGAGATTACCATGCGGCTTATATTCAGTTATAGTGATAATGTTATTCATGCTTAAGTGGTTTGAGAATGATGACAACTTGATATTTGTGGTTCATAATGATAGCGGTAGTGATCGATAGATGATAATCCAATGGCAAAGATGGTTTACAACAGAAATGGTGGTAACCCGGTGAGGGTGATTTGACATAGTGGTGGTAGGAATAGCATAATTCGAGTATGATGGTAGTGTTCTGAGATGGAAGCCTAAAAGTGGTTGAGGAACAATATTAGTCAGGTGTCAGTGGTATAATGGCTATGAAAGCCCGATGAAGATGGTCTGACACTACTATGATAGCCCAAAAGATGGTGGTTTGAATGTAGTGGTAACAACCAATTATGGTAGTCTAGCATGACAGCGATGGCTCAATGTTGGCTAGGTGATAATAGTCCTATGAAGGCAATAGCTCGAAGATGTTTGATAATGGTGGCCCGACGATGGAAAAAGTAACTAGATGATAGTGGAGGTGATGGCTTGATGTAATTGGTGGTTGGACCATGATGGCCTTGTTGCATTGGTGGACCCACTACATGGGTTTGGGAATCACGATAGTGATGGCTAAGTAGTTGTGGTCCAGTGATGGTGGTTCTCAAGCAGCAATGGTGAACTAACGATGATAGAAAAGACAAGTTGATGGTGAGGTGATGGCTAGGCAACGGTGGTGGCTTAGCTCTGGTGGTCAAATGGCTACGATGATGATTTGGTGATTATCACGATAGTGGTCAGACAAAAGTGGTCCTACGACTGCGATAGCTAGGTGATGCACGGGACTTATATTTTGTAAGAATTTACGAACTCAAATTTATATATTTATAATGATTTTGTTAAGTCTAAGCATTCAACGCATGTATAATTATCATATCAAGTAATACAAGACTCTAATGGTTATTGATCCCACAGGGAAGTTCGGAGTATAAGAAAGCGTTCACAATATAAATAATATAGCACTAAAATCTGATATTTAAATAACACTTAAGGTTTTACACATACTCCTACTAACACTATGCAGAAAACAGGAACAATTAACTAAACTAGAATTACTTCTAACAACTTTAAAAATAGAATTAACTAACAGACACACTAAACTAAGTATTTGAAAGATTTTTGATATATGAGAAAAGTATCTTTTCTCTTGCAATGAGAATATGATGTGTGGATTGATATTTAACAATTATCTATGTTATTGAGCCAAATAGGAGCATAGATGATTCATTACCCTTAAAAGACTACTGTCGGCATATTTTTAGGTTGTGTGTTTTATTTTGAAAAGTGGTCGCCTAACAGAAGTTGTCGGCAAATTTTTAATTTAGTTTAAATAAATAAATTGAAAAGTAGTATTTGATTTTGAAAATAATTTTAAGTTTGAAAAATTTTAAGATATGAAATCAAGCTGATCTCACATCCCAAATAGTTTATATAAACGAATACCACACCACAAACCGTGTATCTATCCCTAAGGATAGACACACTGCTTGATGGTGGGGCTCGATTAAATAAACTAGAAGATTTGTGACATCCGTTTGGTCTGCGAACCAATTTTATAAGCCGACAAGTTTCCCCTGCTTAATATGAAAACATTAAACAGGGTTTATATTACATGGGTTCTTCAAAATTCCCTATAAGGGCAAGCCCCTATAGTTAATTACATCTTAAGTGACGGGAATCACCTAAGAAAACTCTCGATAATAATCAATGATTACGCTCTCGAGAATTTGAAAGTTTAAGGTTTTCGAAGATTGAATTTTGAAGTTTCGATAGGGAATGGATCAAATTTTTGGAACATTTTGTTTTGTGAATCCAAAGGAAGAAAGGTAGGAGAAATCACCGATTCGAAGTGAACTTCGATAATTTCCGACTATCCTATCATTTGGCTTGAATTTAGGAAAGTCCTAATGTTTATTTAGTATTTCGATCTTGTCGATCTTAATTAATTAGGGCTTATATTTGTATGATAAAATCAAACAAATAGCACTAGAAAATGTGAGGGTTTATATCGTATCGGACGACTACCTCGGAATCCTAAGACCAGGTTAGGGCTTAATTTGCAATGCAAATGCACTAACGAAGAGTTGAGGATTTATGTTGCACTAGGCGAAGCTACCTCGAAATCCTATGGTTTAGTTATTTAATTCTAAGAAATGTTTAGTCGATGTAGACTCGGGTTTTGCTTGATGACGATGGTCATGCTTGCCCACCATGCTCCGAGCTCCTTGTTGTTGCGAGAGGTTTAGTTTTAGAAATCATAAATCGGGGGATGAGAGAAGTGTTTTGGTTTAGAGAAAATCTTAATTTCCAAGTGTTTTTTGTGTTTTAATTAAAACAAATCTTAAAGTTGATTATAACGACACCGGTTAAGATCCCGCGGTTCCATCCTTCAGGCATCGTTATTTTTATCGGATTCACTTAGTCCGGATGAATTTGCTAAACTCAGCTGAATGAGTTCCACACTTTCATTTAGACCGTGGGAAATCCCGTTAGCAACACGTAGGTTACATCATCCGAGGTATTCCCGATCATCCAACGGGACGTTTTAATTTAGTTGCAATTGTAGTTTTGTGTTACGTTTGTGATTAAATTTTGAGTTGTTTTATATTTTGAAATGTTGTGGCGGTGAATTTTATCTTGCGATGACTTTTAACTTAATTTTGGTTTCGGTTTTAGGAGTCTATCCTAAAGGTGTGGGTTTTCATGCAACTGTTGTTTTATCGTACAAGAAAAGTAAAATGCATTTGCGATAAAGTAAATTGCAAGAAAGTAAATTGCAGAAAGTAAATTGCAAGAAAGTAAATTGCGATAAAATAAAAGCGTACACGGAGGGTCTTCCCGTCATCCAAGTTGCACTTAAAACACGATTAGAATATTTAAGCGAGTTCTAGGTAAAGCTAAGGGAAAGGTTATGGTTTTCTACCAAATTCCTAATCCTATAGCTAGTCATTTCCTATGACGTCTAGGTTCTTTGTGTTTTGGTTTAAGGACGATTTTCTTCATCGAAGAATAATCAAATTCGATTGTTCTTATAAATATCCTATCATATTGAGAAAGTGCTTAAGAAGGATCTTAAACATCTTTTCGATATTTCTAGGATTGTTTTAAGTCCGAATGAATTTAATTATATAAATGAATCGATCGTCAGAGGTTTTCAAGTCTTGTTAACTTGCTCGGTGAACTAGGACATTTGAATATCCTATGAGTAAAGTAACACTCCATTTAATGTTTCATTTAGGAGTTACGATAATCGAAAGCTTTCGAGGGTAAGTTAGTATTCAAATGATTTGGTTTAAGTTAAAGAGTTTAAATTTGGAATAGTGTTCGAGTTGTTTTATATTTAATTTCTTTTATGTCTTAGGTGATGTTATATTTAATTTAACTTAATTTAATTGAGTTTTAATTTAGTTTAACATAATTCAATTTAATTTGACTTGGTGTTTAATTAATTTGATTTGATTTAACTTTAATTTAATTATTTAATTTAATTTAATTTAATTTTAATTATTTAATTTAATTTAATTTAATTGTTTAATTTAATTTAATTTAATTTTAATTTAATTTAATTTAATTGTTTGATTTAATTTAATTTAATTTTAATTAATTTAATTTAATTGTTTAATTATTTAATTTAATTTAATTATTTAATTTAATTTAATTTTAATTAATTTAATTTAATTGTTTAATTTAATTTAATTTAATTATTAAATTTAATTTAATCTTAATTTTAAATTTAATCTTTAATTTACTTTATTTTTAATTTTACTTGAAATTTTTAAAAGTTTAATAATTTAAATTAAGTCTTTTAATATTTTAAATTTGAGTTATCATTTTAATTAAAAATTGAGTATTAGTTGATATAATTAATTTAGGGATTTTTAAATTAAAGAATAAATCTCTTCCTAATAAAGATCCCTTATTTTAATAATTCAATTTTATTATTCTTCCAAATTTAATCTATTATTTAATTAAAGTTTAATCATTTTAAAATTATTTAATGGGTTTCTACCCTTTAATTATTTAAATTTCAATCATCCAAATCAGATTAGGATCAAATATTTTACTTGTTGATTTTTTATTAAACCTAAAGTTTTAATTAAGGATTAAAGATTTTAATTACCATTTTACCCTTTAAGCTTAATAATTTCATAACTCACTAAATTGAACTCAAATGAACTTGAAATTTTTATGTGACTTTACTCATATGTCAATAAAGACATGAGAGGAGAAAATGTGATTTTTCTGTATTTAATTTATTTATATAATTATTTTTGGTGAAAAATAGAGATTTTCAAGGAAAATTTGATAACATGACCAAGGGAAAAGTTTCTGTCCTTAAGAAAATTAGGGGACATTCCTAATGACCAGAGAAGCACTTGGACCAATTTTGGTGATTTTTTGAATTATATTATTATTTATTATAATTATTTTGAGTTTTGGAGTGTTAATTAATTTAAAAATAAGATAAATGTTGAAAAATGGATTTTATATTTTTCAAAAATCTCTCTGATATCAAGGAAACCAGAGAAACAAATTTTGCAATTTTCTGATTTTTCTATGATTTATAATAATTATTTTAGTGAAAATGCTAGAAAATACATTTTTTTAATTTTAAAATTACCCTAGGGCTTTAAAATTTAATATCTCACTAAATAGACTTAGGAAAAATGTGGGATTTGTTCCTAAGTGATTAAAATTCAAAATGTGACATTTTGGTGAATTTTATTATTTTTGTGATTTTTATTATTTTTTAATTATTAAAAATATTAAAATATTATTAAAAATCAACTTTTTTAGAAAATTGAAATTTTAATTTTCTTGGGTTCCCCTGATATCAGAGAGGCTCCAAAACCAATTTGGTGAATTTTAAAAAAATATTTTAAAAGTTATGAATTTTTAAAGTTTAAAATGGCTAAGTGGCTTAATCGACCCGATTAGTGGGGCTAACCAAGTCCAATTGACTTCAAATTTTTATGGTGGATTCCTCTGATCCTAAAGGTCAGTGGAGAATTGATTTCAAGTCAATTTGATGCACTGGTTAACTCTAATTAATTAAAGACCTATTTTAGGTGTTTAAGCCGATTAGGGTTAATGCGAGTGAATTAACTCGAGTCCTATTTTTCCTAGAGTTCTGCGAGTCATAAGGAACATCACCAAATATTTCTAGAATTTATTTCACAACATGCTAATTTTTGGAATTAAAATACTCAAAACGACAACATGCATTTGAAAAATAAATAACTTTTCACGGAGATGGCCTCGACCTTGGAAAATTCGGGGAATGTTCCCGAGTTCGGAGGCTTAAGCCACTATGGTCTCATGCCATGGTGAATTGTATACATGCATGGAGAATTAAATGTATGCAGAGAGTAAATAAATCATAAAAAATAAAATACTTAATTAAATTAAATGATTTCTTTTCCACATTATTCTCCTCTATTCAGCTGAGCGAGAGGGTATTTTTATTTTATTTTTGTGATTTTTCTACACGAGAGATATGAATTTTTGAAGTTTAGGGAATTAAATAAATAGAAAAATACCCTAATTTTCTATTTATCCACGCGGCGCCGCGTCGACCTCGGCGACTCCGAAACGCCGCGTGTCGCGCTCCCATTCGACGCCGCCATCCGAGTCGGCGGCCGGGCCCCGCGGTTCTCGTACCGTCTCTCGGTCCGACGCGATCCTGGCCGTCCGTGCGCGCGTGTATCGAATGGACGGCATCCGTTCATCGTCCCCGAGTGTTCTCGCCGAGAGCCGTCCACACTAAATCCACAAGATCTCGCTCGATTCTCGATGGATTTTCATGTTCTTATGCTCTATGGATTCGTCTTGAAGAGACGAACACATCTATACGGCTAACATGCATTGAAACTAAGGCATTTGAAATGGAGAATCTCCGGAAGCTCGGGATGAATAGTTAACTCATACCTTAGCTCGGAGAAGTGTGGCTTCGATGCGAGAGTTGTTGCACCTTCGATTGGGTCCCGATGAGCTCCGGATGAAGTCTCCGAGTGCAGTGAATTGCTAGCTATGAAAGTGACCACGGTCGATCACAAAGCTTGGAGGGCTGGAGCAAGCTAGGTGGCTTGGAGATGGGGCTTTCGGTGGGAAACTTCTCCTCTTGGTCCGGTGAAGGTGTAGGACCGGTCGATTTGAGGATTGGCTCAGCTGTGGCAAAGTGTCCTGGTTTTGGGTGGAATTTCGGTTGAGAAATTGGGCTCTGTTGGTGGGGATTAGGGCAAATTGACATCGGGGATCAAGCTTGCTCTCGGGATGGTGAAGGGTTTGAAACAATTTTGGCGAGTTTCGGCGAGGTTTGTGCTTGGCTCTCCTTTGGCCGAGAGGGTGAGGGGTTTAAATAGGAGAGGGTGGAAGGCCTCCCGGGGGAGTTAGGGCTTGGGATCGGCTGCTCCGGTGAGGAGAAGATCGGCCATGGTAGCCACTGGGGATGGGGCGGCTCGGCAAGTGAGAATTTCAATGTTGGCTCACATGTGAACTTTCGGCCATGGTGTTTTCGGCGGCACGTGGCGGCCGGCCGGCTGTGCATGGGTCACCCTCAAGGTCAGGTGGGTCGTGGCCGGAGGTTTGTGCAATCAATCGGCCATGGACATGTGTAAAGGCTTTGATCCAAAGTGGAATGGGGCATGGCTAGATTTGAACCTAAATGGGTCAACCCACCCATTCGGGCTAGGTGCACCACCCAAGGCCTGGTTTTGGCCGAGGGAAAAGTGATTTGGCTCAAGATAATCAGTAGGGTCAAGTCACCATCCAAGCACAATTAGAGCTTAAGCATGGTTTAGTGGAAACATGTAAGTGGTTAATCACCTTTAGAATTAAGGAAAGAGCCTCCTCCTTTTGCCCAAAATGGCATGGTGACATGTAAAGAGGCTCTCATGGCTTGCATATGGCTTATGCATGGCTCCATGGCTCCATTTGGCTTCGGGAAAAGTAAAGTCAATTTCATGGAAATGGATTTAAGGAAAATTTTGGTATTTAGGGGTGATTTGGCATGAGGCTTGATTTGGAATTATTTGATGATGAATTTAGGACTTAGGGATGATTTTAATTGAAAGTATGATGAGGGGAAATGTCATATGGGCCTTGGAAGAATTTTGGGCTTTTTTGAAAGGGTTTTAGATCGGCTTTTAAGATGGATTAGGAAAGTGGGCTCTCGAATTTTAAAATGGATTTTGGGATGAAATTTTGTAAAGAGGTTGGGCCAAATAATTATCGGGTTTAGCTCATGGATGTGTCATGAGTGACTTGAAGCAAATTTGGGGTAGTTTGGACTTGAATCGGGTCGATTTCGAATTCTTTCGGTGAATGGGCCAATGTAGGTCAAATTGGGCTAACTTGGGCCAATGTTGGGCTAGGGTTGAAATTGATGTAAAATAAATATTAAGAAATGTTTATGGGAGTGTTTCAAAGAGGTTTTGGCTTTGGTTGGGTTTTAATTTTGAGGTTTGGGCCTATTCGGGTTAGATTCGGGTTTAGGTCAAAATCGGGCTTTTTGATTTCGGGGTTGAATTCGAGTGGGGTTTGGGTCAAAATCTTGGGCAAATCATGTTAGTGTTTTGTTTATGAGGATGTTAAGGAAGGTTTAGAAAAGATTTGGGGTTAATTGGAGTTGAATTGGGTTAGTTTGGGCTAAGTTCGGGTCATGGGTCCAAATTCGGGCTTTAAGGCCCAAAGTGAAATCGATCCAAATGTCAATCAAATTGACTTGGATTTGGTCTAAATTGGTATCGGGAATGTTGAATTGAAGTTTAGAATTGAATTGGACCAAAATTGGGGTCAATTGGGTATGTTTGGTTTGACATCGGGTCCACTTTGGGTTAAAATGGGTCAATTTGGGGGTTTTGACAAAAGTAGGGTAAATTGACAAAATTGGCCCATGGTGTAGTTGGACAAAATGAAATTGGGAATATTTGGGATTTTCTGGAATTTTCTGGGAATTTTCTGAATTTTTGGATTTTTAGGCCAAGAAGGGTATTTTGGGTATTCGGAGGGTATCGGGGGGTTTTCTTGGAATTTTTGGTATTTTTGGGTATGGATGATCAATTTGAGTGATGTGGAGGTGTTTGGGATTGATTTTGGAAGATTTTAGGTAATTTGGAGATTTTGCAAAAATTGGGTAATTTCAAGCGTTTTCGGTAGGCTTAGTAGTGTAGGGTCCCGGGGTCAAAAATCGAAAATTTGGGAAATTGAAGATCGGGTGAATTTGGGTGGGGTGAAATCATTTTGGTTGAGCCATGAAGCCATTTCAAGCCCATATGAGCCATGAAAGGACTCATTCGAGGCATTCACTATGTTGTTCCTAACCCTCTTACCAAGCGGCTTAGTGGGTTAAGGACCATCCATGTGAATCACCTACATGAGTCGAGGTCAAGTTGGGTATGGGTGTGGTTTTAGGAAGTGTGTGGAAATGTAGTGTGTAAGTGTAGTGTATAAGTGTAATGTGTGTGTAAGTCACCCCTTCACTGCACTGTGCCACCTGTAGGCGCCCTAAGGCCAAAGAGTCCTATAGGAACTCATCCTTTAAACTTCCATATTTCGATTTCAACCCTCTAGGTGATTAGGGGTCTATAGTCAAGTTTGTGGAGTTTGCAGGGAGTTTAGAAGTGGTTTGAATTTCTAAAAGGCGGGTCCCAATTCTAGTCCTCTAAGATAGTCAAAGGAAAAGCCTAAGGCTAGATCCTAAGCACTAAAAAGAAGAAGGGAAGACCTCATCAAAAATGAGGTCAACAACTACCCCCTCTTCTAAGCAAGAAAATAACATTGACATATCCTAAGTTTAGTCACTAAATCTAAGGCTAGGCTGGGAGGATACCGGCTCTCACTTCGGAGCTCCCACTCACCCTTCACTCGAAGGCTAACCTTTAATATTATTTACTAATCATAGAACCAATTTGGGGATTTCAACCTTTCACCCTAAAATCTGCACATTGAAATCCATCAAAACATATTTCCTTATTCATTTGCACTCAATTCCCATGAACTACGCAATTCATCCATTGAAATTGAATGGATTTTTCATTATTATTGTAGGACATTAAATCTTTTCAAACTTAATGTTTAACAACATATTTTAACATTTCAATTGGCTAAATCGAAAAGTAAATTAAGTTCGAAATGAAAAACCATCACAATTTCTTCATTACATTAAAAGCACATCAAATCCACATCAATCCATCATTCCATCTCTATGCAAGAAGAAAGACAAGGGAGACTACTTAGAATTCATGGAGAAGATACAATAAAACATGGATTTTATATATAAAAGAAAAGTCATACAAACCACAAAAGAAAATACAACTTATCTATTTCTCTTCCCCATTGCAATTGCCTTGAAGTTCCTTTGAATCCTCTTCTCTATTTTATTTACAACACTTAATTCTTTCTTTAGAATGGAAAGTAAGAAGCAATCTCTCACTTTACTCCTTCTCCTTCACTCCTTAGAGAAGAATTCCTCTTAAATCCTCACTCTACACTCACTTCTCCTAAACCCTAACACTTAACACTCACTAAAACTACTATAAAAAACACAAGACACACTAGACACACACCATTTTCGTCCAAAAATAATTACTTATAAGATAAGAATGAAATCCCAAGAGTTTTCATAGGCATCCCTTCAATAAGTCGCCAAATCTCTTTAAATTTGAATTCCACCGACTTCGGTCACCGTCGACTCTCTATCCTGCCAAAATATTATGGAGTCTCTGGATTTGGGCGTCGGCGGCGCCAGAACACCTTTTTCACCATTTTGCTCCTTTTTTATCTGAATTCGTTCCTTTCACTTCTTTTCACTCCGATCGCCTAAAATCATCATTCTTGCAACAAATCATGAAAATATCTTTCTTTAAAGTGCAATATCACCAAAAATGGGTTAAATTATAGAGCAAAAACTGTATATATTTTTGGTGCATCAAAATCCCCCAAACATTAACTATTACTTGTCTTCAAGTAATCGTTTTACTACATAAAATTATAACTCTAGGCAATGTACTTTTCAACTGTAAGACACTAAATTTTTTCATTAAAAATAATATATTAGTTAGATTTTCATAATGAAATTTAGTAACTCAGGTCAACACTACAGGTGTAAAAAAATTCAGCAATCAAGTCTAAGGGTTCTAGTCTTCTATTTATTTCAAGATGAACCATAATTTGTCACATTAAGAGTGCCTCAAAAGACTATGTGAAAAGGAAGTTCATGTAAATTTCATTAGAATGTAAGCCAGTACTTAAAATATAAATTTAGAAATGAAATCAAGTTCTCCTTTTAGGGTGACTCAAGTGAAGCCAATTTTTGATTAGGCATCTCCTCAAGCTTCTCCACATAAATATTTTTCTTTATTTTTCTTTTATTTTCTTTTAACCTTTTCTTTTAGGGATTGTTTTTAAATCCTTCTTTTCCTCTTTTCTACTTGTTTTTTCTTTTTTTTTAATGAGGATTACTATATCTGGATAGCCTTCACTCTCCTCTTTCAAAAGTTCAACCCTGAAACATCTCCTTACTTTATAGTTAAGTATAAGCTTTATTATTCATTATAAAGTTACAATCTCTTATTAACACATAATACTTTAAGTCTCTTAACATTTCAAATATATAGTTTTCTTTACTTTAAATAGTTTACTATAATCAAATCCTTTCATACTAAATATCTTAATTCTATAAAATCAACCTTCATCACTAAAAATTTTCATCCTATCCTTCCATAATATTCAACTTAAATAAAAAGTTTTAGTTGTCTTACAATGAGGTTCTACTTCCAGAAGTTATGCTAATAATTTTTAAAAAATATAATAATTGAGAACAAATAAAAATTAGTATTTCTCTACCCTCTACCAAACTTAAAATTTTCAAAAAATTTGAAACAGTTGAGAGTAAAAGAAAACTAACCTTTCTGTGCTGGGATCTTGAAATCTTCAACAACTATCTGGTATTAATCAAAATTTACAACTAGCAGGCATGAAAAAATTAGTAGCAGTGATATAACAATTTTAAATATTTGCTTGGGTAAAGAAAAATTAACATTAAACATCTAAACATCTAAAAAAATACTACAACATGAAACAAACTATCACAGTACTACACTGTGCAGCTAACAATTTTAATGTTTCAGTACAACATAACAATACATCAACAGGGTTACACAACATATGAAAATAAATACTACATCGCATCAGTATAACACAACACAACAAGATCAACAGAAATAAAAACAAACAATCTACCAGTCTCCATCACCAAGATCAGCAGCAGGTCATCAGCAGGGTCATCAGCAGGGACAGGTCTATATGGTGTATAGCTGGGGCAAGTAGGAAATATCACATAGGAATGCCCCTCATAAATCTGACCTGAGCATCATAATAAGCAATATCTAACTCAACTCTCCTCCACAGATAATCTTCATTCACACCACTCCTTGCCTCAAATACATCCATCTGACCAGAGAGCCTATCCACACTAGTACTCTGTAATCTCAGTTGATCCATAATATCAGATAATGTAGGCAGCTCAAAAGTAGATGGAACATCATAACTAGTAGTAGGAATATCAGTACTCTTACGCTCAACTCGGGCTCCCACATGAGACTCATAAGTACGAATAATATTCTTTATAATTGGTCTCAATGGTATAGTTACTTCTTTAGAACTATTAAATTCCATTCCACACTGAACACACTGGGCATGAACTAAAGCAGGATGTCCTAAACCACTAGTGGTCTCGCCTCTAACAATAGTTTGAATGTTCTTGTAGATAATTGGCCCAATATCAATCTGTTTCATCTTCTGTATACAATAGTTCATAATCGTTCTATCCCTTGTAACTTCACTATGGTGATAAGATGGTAATAGTCTTGCAGAAATGAAATAATGCCAAACTTTTGAAGCAACATTCAATGTGGTGGCAGGGAAGTTCTTACTTTCCATTCTGCTCGCCCATCAGTCAGAAAAGTAATCACTTCTCTCACATTCTCTCCTTGAGTGTCAAAGTTTTTGTATTCACAAACAAATGGTTCTCGAGTCTGATAGAAAAAATTGATACGTTAAAGAGTAAACTCAACCATTTTTCCCCTAACAAGCACATACTCAGTTTCAGTCCAGGGTACATTCGAATAGAAATCTCCAATAACTCCCATGACAGCATTAGCAGTGAAATAACAAAATCTCTCCCAGTTCCGCTCTGCAATTAACTGTTCTACAGATCCACCAGGACTATCAAAAGCTCGATCTTGGATACGCTTCTTGTTGTAAAGATAAGAGTTAAAGATAAATTGGGCTTTGATATTAACGAACTTCTCCACACCAAAATCCAATTTCCTCTTCCCTTTACTCAACCTTGGAGCCATGTGAATTTAAAAAATTTGCAAGAAAACTCCAATAAATCTCAAATTCACAATGTAACAAACTCTAAATACTATTCTAAACAAGCAAGCGCAAATTTCATCATGGAAATCTCAAAATCTCTTTAAAACTCCAAATATTCCAACCTAAGCAATGTGGGAGATTTCCATGGTAAAAATAAAAAATTTTTAACTTAAAGTGAAGCTCTTACTAAGAGAATTGTGGATCCGATGTCGAAAAGCTTTGAAATCTCCTTAAATCCGAGATCTAGTAAGTCCTAAATCTTCAAAATCGTGAAAATGGAGGAGGAAGACAAACAAAATGGAAGAATTTATAGGTCCCAGGGTAAAAATCACGAAAATGAGGGTTTTTAGCTTTTTTCTGGGTTCGGGCCCCAATGGAACTCGATAGGACACCGAAGGGGCTTGATAGGGCACCAACAGTGCTCTATTTAAAATAATTAGCCAAACTCGCTGGATTTGGGAGCCGGCGGCGCCCATTCTGGCGCTGGCAGCGCCCATTCTGGCGCTGGCAGCCCCCATTCTGGCGCTGGCGGCGCCAATCCAAAGTATTTTCTGGGTCCGGAAAGTTTTTATAATTTTGATCTTTTCGACACCTACAATGATGTTTAACACTTCATTAGGCATCTACATCATCCCATAAGCAATAATTAACACAATTCTTCATACAACAATACATAACAATCTTATATATATAAAATACAAGTTACATCATAGACACTAAATATGTTCATTCAAACCAACTACTCTTAGATATTTAGTGCAGCAAGTACTCTACAATAGGCAAACACTAAGATCTAAGCACACAATTAAAGTAAGCACATCCAAATCCAAGTTCAAATTTCAAAACAAATACTACACACACCAAGCATCATTAAGCAAAGTAAACTAAACACACAACAAGCATAAGTAGAATCCATTAATTACTCCACATAAGTTTCAGAACTATCCTCTCTTCTAATGTCTCCAATCGATTGCTGATGCACAAACAAATTATAGAATGGATGAATTGGAAAATCGTCAGCTGATTCCTCAGCAATCACCGTATTCTTCTTCATCAGATTGATCAAGCACATCTCAATTCAACCAGTGTGATCGAATTGCTCTTTCATTCTCCAATCTATATGATTGAATAAATCAGAAATGTTATTGATTGCATTTATAACATTTCGTACCTCTTTCTCTAACTATTTGATCCTCTTCAATATCATTCTGGAACCTTCAGGAAAATAGGGTTGAATTGGTTGTGAAGTCTGTGTTGGTTGATCAGGAAGCAAATTCATGTCATCTTCATCTCCAACTATGTGGTAGTCATAGGGATTAGTTGGAACAATAGGATTCCATGGAAGTAGAATTGTTTCCTAACTTTTATAAGTAACCTGTGACTGACTACATAACAGAAATATGGTGGACGGGTGTTGAAGCCCATATTTAGATCCATGCAAAATTTATCCCAGAACTGATTTCACAATGATATTACCAATATCAACTAGCCTTCTAGTTTGAATACAGAAATTCAAAATGGCACTTTCTTTAGTTACCTTGCTAATCTTCAATGTCGGAAATAACTTTGCTGAAATAAAGTTGTGCCACTACTTTGATACTGGATTGAGAGATGCAGATGGGAAACTAATGTATCCATTCTCTCCAACTTCCTATTCCTCAATCTCATCTGTCAAATATCGATACACATCATTCATATTATCCTTCATTGCATTGAAATTAGAATAATGGCAAATAGGTACGTTCTCGATCATAATAATAATGTTAATTCGTGCAGGAGTGAATTGCACAAATCTACCACGCACAAATATGAATCCTTGGTTGATCTCGTGAAGATTTGCATAAAACTCTATCACGATAGGAACAATAACGGCAGCGGTAGTGTAGCGAAGCACTTCCCAACGTCTCTCCTTAATAATTTCTTCAATTGTAGTAGTATGGATTATCCATACCTCGATTTATGAAGCCTCTTTCCTTGATAATCCTTCTTTTCATCATCACTTTGTTGAGCATACCCTGCGCCTCGAAACTTATGAACTTCCTTGAGTTGAAAACATGAAATTGAGGGGTTTCAATGGGGTAGGAATCTATAGGATATGAATTAGGATTGGTGGTTTTTGTTTTTCTGGAGTTAAGAAGTCAAAATTGGAGCTTAGGGAGTTATACGGATGAAGATCCCGCCAAAAACTGCCAAAACTCACATTTTAAAACTTAAAAATCGTCAACAAATTTTGAGCACTTGATTCGATCCATCATTTATCAATTTTTAAAATATTTAGGAGTAATTAGGATTCAAAAACAACTATCTAAAAGCATAACTACATCGAACAAGCAAACAAACAACAAAGATACATATGGGTTGTCTCCCATAAAGCGCTAGGTTTAACGTCGTTAGCCCGACAAACCATTCAGTTAATCGAGATGACTCAGCATTAAAACCTCTTTGAAATCAGGTTGAAACCTGTCAAAGTAAGGCTTTAATCGATGCCCATTAACCTTGAAAATCTTTCCAGTATCAAGATCTTTAATATTAACAGCTCAAAAAGAATGAACTTTTACAACTAAAAAAGGTCCTAACCATCTAGACTTTAGCTTTCCAGAAAATAACTTCAATCTTGTGTTGTATAATAAAACTTTTTGTCCAAATTCTAAGTTCTTTTTTAATATCTTCTAATCATGCCATAATTTCCTTTTCTATTTATAGGTCCTATCATTGTCATAAGATGCATTTCTAATCTCTTCCAATTCATTCAATTGCATAAATCTTTTCTCTCCTACATTTTTCAAATTAAAATTTAACTTTTTTATCGCCCGATATGCTTTATGCTCCAATTCAACCGGTAAATGGAAAGTCTTACCAAACACTAGTCTATAATGAGACATTCTAATAGGGGTTTCAAAAGAAGTCCTATAAGCCTATAAAGCAATATGTAATCTAGCAGACCAATCTAGTTTATGATTATCCACACTTTTCTCCAAAATTCTTTTAATTTCACGATTAGACACTTCTGCTAAACCACTAGTCTGAGGATGATAAGCAGTAGAGATTCTGTGAATAATATTATATTTCTAAATTAAACTCTTAATTTGATTATTCCTGAAATGGGATCCACCATCAGTTATGATCACTCTCGGCATTCCATATCTTGTAAATATATTTTTCTTTAAAAATTTTGAAATACTCCGAGCATCACATCTCGGTAAAGCAATAACTTAAATCCATTTCAAGACATAATTAACTACAACCAATATATATAAATTTCCAAATGAAGGAGTAAATGGTCCCATAAAATCTAATCCCCATAAATCAAAAATTTCAACTTCAAAATTATAATTTAGAGGCATTTCATTTCTTCTAGAGATATTACCTACTCTCTGACACCGATCACATGATTTAATATATCTATATACATCTCTAAAAATTGTAGGCCAATAAAATCCAAATTGTAGAATCTTAAATGTAGTTTTATCATCACCAAAATGACCTCCAAATTCAGAATCATGACATCGTTGAATAATCAAATTTGTTTCTTCTTGTGGCACACATTTCCTTATAATCAGATCCTTACACTATTTATAAAGATAGGGCTCATCCCAAAAATAAAATTTTGCATCATATTTGAACTTCTTTTGTTGTTGCCTTGTTAAATCAAGTGGTACAATATCACTTACAATATAATTCACAATATCAACATACCAAGGTAATTTGTTTTCCATAATAGTATAGAGTTGCTCATCAGGGAAAATTTCACTAATTTCCTTTTCAAATTCAGATAATTTATCATATTCTAATCTTTACAGATGATTAGTTATTTGATTATCAGCTCCCTTCTTATCAACTATCATATAGTCAAATTCCTGTAGAAGAAGTATCCATCTAATGAGTCTAGGTTTCACATCCTTCTTTCGCACTAAATATTTGATAGCTGAATGGTCTGTATGCACAATACTTTTAGCTCCAATTAAATAAGGTATAAATTTTTCAAAAGAAAATACTATAGCTAATAACTCTCTTTCAGTTGTGGTATAATTAATTTGTTCCTCATTAAGAGTTTTACTAGCATAGTAAATGACTTTGAAAACTTTATCATACCTTTGCCTCAATGCTACTCCGATCGCATAATCACTAGTATCACACATAAGTTCAAATGGTTTCTCCTAATCGGATGAAATAATTATAGGTGCAGTGATTAATTTTTCTTACAATAATTTAAATGCTCTCAAGCATTCATCATTAAAATTAAATTTTCTATCATTTTCTAACAGTCAGCAAAAAGGTTTAGTAATTTTAGCGAAATCTTTAATATATCTCCTGTAAAATCCAGTGTGTCCTAAGCAACTCCTCACCTCTCTCACAGTAGTGGGTGGTGGCAATCTCTCAATCACTCTAATTTTAGCAGGGTCGACCTTCATACCATGTTCAGAAATTTTATGCCCAAGTACAATTCCTCCTGCAACAATAAATTGACATTTCTCCCAATTCATAACAAGATTTGTTTTTTCACAGAGCTCCAAAACTTTTGCTAAGTTTTCTAGGCAAATTTCAAATGAAGTCCCAAATATAGAGAAATCATCCATAAAAACTTCTATTCAATTATCTATCATACTACTGAAAATAGACATCATACATCTCTGAAATGTTGAAGGTGCATTACACATTCCAAAAGGCATTCTTCGAAAAATAAAGGTTTCATAAGGGCTAGTAAATGTTGTCTTTTCTTGATCTTCATGAGTAGTAGGTATTTGTTGGTAACCAGTATATCCATCCAAAAAATAGTAGTACTTGTGTCTAGCAAGTCTATCTAGCATTTGATCAAGAAAAGGAAGAGAAAAGTGATCTTTTCTGGTGGTAACATTTAATTTCCTATAATCAATACAATTTCACCATCCATTAATTTGTCTTATGGGTATAATTTCATTACATTCATTCACTTCAACTGTCACTCCTCCCATTTTGTGGTACATAATGTATTGGACTCACCCAAGCACTATCCGAAATAGGATAAATAATTCTAGCATCCAGCCATTTTAAAATCTCTTTCTTAACTACTTCTTTTATTATAGGAATCAATCTCCTTTGAGAATCAAATCTCGGTTTATGTTCTTCATCTAATAAAATTTTGTGCATAAAAATCGAAGGACTAACTCCTTTAATATCTGCCAAAGTCCATCTAAAAGCTGGGCAGTTATTTTGACGGTGTTAAGCGATTATTAGAGCTTCTAGAAAACTGGAAGTTACTCCTAATATATAGGACATGAGATACATTGTATTTGGATGAATTTTGAAGAGGTGCCTTAAGCAACCCCTGGTTAAATTCAGAGCTCTATAAATAGATGCCCAATCTATAGAGAAAATCGCCCCCTTCACCCCTTCTAGCATCCTTTAGTCCACAAGCACTATATAGCCATCCAATCATTTTAGGGAGACACCTTCTTTATTATTTAGTGAGTTTCTTTTTAGTTTATTTTGAGTGTTAAGTGTTAGATTATTAGTGTTGTTGCCGTCGAAGTCTATCAGCATTGCATTGAAGTCAGTAGGAGTCAGTGGAACACTTAAAGGAACATTCCAGATTAATATTTGTAACTTGGTTCAAAGTTTTATAAATATGTTTTGTTGTGTGAATTCAATGTGTTCGGAGTAGTTAGTTTTCTTTCTCCTTTCAACTATGAAAAGATAATAAGATAATTAAACTTTGTTGGAGAATTTAATTTAATATATTTATAAAAATTGTGATGATATTAATACCTGATCTTAGTTTACTTTTTAAACAGACCATTTAAATTGTTAAAACCTGTTAAATAATTTTGATACCTATCCGGAGATGAGTTTAACTAGTAGATATCACATGAATCCTTGGGTAGTCGAAGGCTTTATGCAGATTATTCAAGGTGAAGTGTAAATAAATAGGAAGATGTGATTTATTGGGCGTAGAATTAATTAGTTTTTAGAGTGACAGACTAAATTCTAATAATTTGATTTATAGAAAGGGAACTGTTCACTGGTAGGGCCGACCATAGCCACCCTTGGACATCTAGTAGTGTGAGCGTAGATTAACCCATTCTACTAATAAAACATCCTGAACCCATCTATAGATTAGTAAATGTTCTTGTACGACTTATTTTTTTAGGTTGTGTGTTGTATTTTGAAAAAGGGGTCACCTACAGAAATTTTCGGTGAATTTTTAGATTTTGAATTTAATTTAAATATATATATATATATATAATTTGGAAAGAATCTTTTGATTTTTCTTAAAAAAAAATTTTAAAGTTCGAAAGATTTTAAAGATATGAAATCAAACCGATCTCACATCCCAAATAGTTCATATAAACGAGCACCACATCACAAACCTTGTATCTATCCCGAAGAATGGACACACTGCTGGATGATGGGGCTCGATTAAATAAACTAGAAGATTTGTGACATCCGTTTGGTCTGCGAACCAATTTTATAAGCCGATAAGTTCCCCTGCTTAATATAAAGAAATTAAGCAGGGTTTATATTACCTGGGTTCTTAAAGTTCCCTATAACTATAGTTAATTACATCATAAATGACGGGAATCATTTAAGAAAACTCTCGATAATGATCAATAGTTTTTCTCTCAAGAATTTCAAAGGTTAAGGTTTTCAAAGGATTGAATTTTGGAATTTCAAAAGGGATTAGCTCAAATTTGGAACAGTTAATTTCAGGAGTCCAAAGGAAGAGAAGTAGGAGGAGGTGAGGATCCCAGAAGAATCTTGGAAACTTCCCAAACTATCCTATTATTTGGCTTCAACTTAAGAGTATATTTAATGTTTGAATCCTGCCAATTTTAAATAATTAGGACTTATATTTGTATGATATAATCACACAAATAGCTTCGAAGATGTGAGGGTTTATGTCGTACCAAACGACTACCTCGGAGTCCTAAGACCGTTAGGGATTAATTTACATAACATGATTATGCAAATGCCTATCGAAGAGTTGAGGATTTATGATGCACTAGGAGAACTACCTTCAAATCCTATGGCTTGGTTATTTAATTCTAAGAAAGGTTTAGCTGATGTAGTCGCAAGTTTTGCTGATGAAGATGGCCGTGCTGCCCACTATGCTCCAAGCTCTTTGTTGTTATAGAGGTTTAGTTTTAGAAAGTGAAAATCAGGAGATGAGAGAAGTGTTCTGGTTTAGAGAAATCTTAAAGTCCAAGTATTTTTAATGTTTTAATAAAAACAAATCTTAAAGTTGGTTAAATAAAACTGATTAAGATCCCACAGTTCCGTCATCCCGACACCGTTATTTTTATCGGATTCACTTAGTCCAGATGAATTTGCTAAACTCAACTGAATGAGTTCTACACTTTCATTTAGACTGTGGGAAATCCCGTTAGCAACACGTGGGTTACATCATCTGAGGTATTCCCGATCATCCAACGAGACGTTTTAATTTAGTTGTAGTTGAAGTTTTGTTGTTCTGTTTGTGATTAAATTTTAAGTTGTTTCATATTTTGAAATGTTGTGGTAGTGAATTTTTATCATGTTGTGACTTTAAATTTAGTTTTGGTTTCATTTTTGTGGCTATCCTAAAGGTTTTAGTTTTCACGCAGGGTGTGATTCTTGTTTAACATGCAAGAGAAGTAATATAAGTGCAGGTAAATAAATTGCAATGAAATAAAATCGTACCTGGTAAGTATTCCTATTTATTTTCTCCTGCACTTAAAACGCAGGTTAAAGCATTTATATAATTGCAAGAAAACACCTAGGTAAAGCTAAGGGAAGGTTTTAGTTGTCTACCAAGATCCTAATCCTATTGCTAGTCAATTCCTATGACGTCTAGGTTCTTTTTCTGTGTTTAGTTAAGGATGATTTTCTTCATCAAAGAACGATGAAGTTTCATTGTTCTTTTGAAAACATCCCATCAAGTTAGAGAAGTGCTCGGAATTGAATTCTAAACATCTTCTTAAAAATTTTAGGGATTTCTTTAAGTTCAGTTAATTTCATTGTGGTGGCGAATCAATCACCCGTGTTACTCTTGCTCAGTGAATCAGGATATTTGATTACCCTATAAGAGAAGTGACATTTCATTTGATACTTCATTTATCAGTTATAATAATGAAAGTCTTTAAGGGGTAAATTGTTTGTTAAGGAACTTAACCACCCTTAATTAAAATTGAATTGCTGACTTAAGATGATTTAAATTTCAAATTCAACTTAGTTTTTAAGAAGTGTCTTAAGTTACTTAGATTGAAAGAGATATTTGAGTTGTTTAATTTCATTTAGTTTTGATGATTTTAATTTTTTGAATTAATCACATTAATTTAAGTTAATTTTAGTTATTAATTTAATTTTCACATTTCAATTAGAGGTTGTTTTGAGATTATTTAATGTTTTGAACTTGTTTTAGATTTGTTATTAGAATGATTCTAGGCCAGTTTCAAATATTTTAAGTTTCTTTTAATTTGATTATTAAATGATTTAATGTTTTAAATTTTAATTAATTACTAAATTATTTTAAAGTTTTAAATTTTAATTGATTATGGATTATTATTATTTAATTAATAATTTCATTTATAATTATTAAGAATTGAATGTTATTGTATTATTTCAATCAGGGATTTTAGGTCAAAGAATTAATATCTTCTTAAGTTATATCCCTAATTTTAATAATCCAAAATTTTAATTAATCTTCAAAAATTTAAATGATTTAATTAATTAATATTCTATCTTGGTATTTTTAAGGTGATTAATGGGTTTTTACCCATTTATTCCCTAAGTTTTAATCATCCAAGGGAAGATCAAAATCAAATATTTTACCCTCCCCTTTTATTAGGCCGAAAATATTAATTAAGGTTAAAATTCTTAATTACCTTTATGCCCTCTTAAGCCTATTCACTTCATAATTCACTAAATTGAGCTCAAATGAAATTGATATTTTTATGTCACTTCACTCACATGTCAATCAGGACATTAGAGGAGAAAATGTGATTTTTCTATTTTAATTTAATTTATATAATTATTTTTTTAGAAAATATGGATTTTTAATGAAAATTAAACAACATGACCAAGGTAAATTTTCTGTCCTTAGGAAAATTATGGAATGTTCCTACCTACAAGAGGATCACTTGGACCAATTTTGGTAATTTTTTTAATTATATTTTATTTATTATAATTATTTCAATTTTTAAGGTATTAATTAATTTTAAAATAAAATTAAAGTTGAAAAAAGGTTTTTACATTTTTATTAAATCTCTCTAACCTTAAGGAGTCCAGAGAAAAAAATTTTATCTTTTTCTGATTTTTGTTTGATTTAATAAAATTATTTTAATGAGAAAGTTTGAAAATTGATTTTTTAACATTAAAAATTACATTAAGCCTTTAAAATTCAATATTTTAACCTAGAGACTTAGGAAAAATGTTTGGTTTGTTCCTAAATGATTAGGGAGCAAAATATAACATTTTTGTGACTTTTAATATTTTTGTGATTTTTATTATTTTTTAATTATTAAAATATTAGAAATAGGTAAAAAATGAAATTTTTTAGAAAACTCCAATTTTAATTTTCTTAGACTCTTCTGATATCAAAGAGGTGCTAAAACCAATTTGGTGAATTTTCTAAATGTATTTTGGGTTTTATGAATTTTTAAAGATTGAAAATAGCCAAGTGATTTAATTAATCCATTTAATGGGTTAATTCATTTCCAATTGATTCCAAATTTTTATGTGGGACTCCTCTGACACTAGAGATTAGTGGAGAATTGATTTCAAGTGGTTTTGATGTGTGGTAAATCCTAATTAATTAAAATTCTATTTTGGGTGTTTGGGTAAATTAAAAGTATTTTAACGGAATTAAGCCAAACCATAATTTTCCTAGGGTCCTCTAGTTTTAAGATACTTCCCCTAATTTTGTAAGAATTTTCTAAGCAACATGCTAATTACTGGAATTAAAATGACAAAACAGACACATAAATTTGGAAAATCAATATCTTACCACAGAGATGGCCTCTGGCTTTGGAAAATTCAGGGAATGTTCCCAATAACAGAGGCTACAAAAGCCCTATAATCTCATGTCATGGTGAATTTTATGCATGAGTGGAGAATTAAAATACTCAAAATAGTATTAAATTAATTAAAAATAAAATACTCAACAAAATAGATCAATTCTTTTTCCATATTATTCTCCTCTGTTTACTGAGCAAGAGGGTATTTTTCTTTTATTTTTATGATTTTTCTACACAAAGATATCAATTTTCAAAGTTTCTGGTATTTAATTAATTCCAAATTACACTATTTATGAACTTATCTTCGAGGTGCCTCATCATCCTCAACAGCTCCGATGCTACACGCATCACTCCGCCATTTGACGCCGCCATCTGACTGGAATGCCATGCTGCTCGCGGTCTCATTTCATCTCCTCATCTGGCTTAATCTAGACCATCCATCCGATACACGTGCGATCTGACGACTGCTGGTCATCGTCTCTGTCTGGTGTGTCCCGAGAGCCGTCCACACTAAAACCCTAAGATCTCTCTCATTTCTCCACCAAATCTTATGTTCTTGGGCTCTCTGAACTCATCTCGACAAGACCAACACATTTATTTGGCTAACATGCATTGAAATCAAGCCAAACAAAATGGAGAATCGCTGGAATCTTAGGAGGAAGAAGAGGGCAATACCTTGGCTCTGACAAGTGAACCTTCAATCAAAGAGTTGTGGCACCTTCGATCGGACCCAAGGAAGCTCCAGATGAAGTCTCTGGCTCTGGGGAATTGCCTTGGTATGACTTTGACTAGAGCCGATTTCAAACTTTGATGGCTGGAAAGATTGGGTGGTCTGGAGATGGGGCTTTCACTAAGGAACTCCTTCTCTACCTCTGGTGAAGGTGTGAGAGGAGTTAATTTGACTTATGTGGAGATTTGAGGATTGTCCAGTTCTGGCCTGAGAATTGAGCTCTAAAATTGAGCTCAATTAGTGAGAATTAAAGCAGGAGGACAGTGGGACTCTTCTTCTCTAGGATGTGAGAAGGTATGGGAGCAATTTGGGGGAGTTTGGTGGAAGAAATTTTAATACTTTTGGCTAGGCTGAAAGGTGGGGATTTTATAGCCATTGCTAGAGAGGGGAGCTCAAGTCCAGGCAATGAGTGCTTTAGGCCGCTTAGGGTGAGGACTGAGCAGGCAAGGTGGCTTGGGAAAGGATTGCCCACTGCTAAAGCCAAATTTTGGGTTTCAAGGACAAATGGGTTGCTTGGGCATAACTGTTCCGGCAGTTGGGGTGGCTGGCAAGGACGGTTAGGCTGCTGGGCATGCTAAGGAGGAGTGGAGGAGGAGTTTAGCTCAATTAATTGAGGCAGGGAGGTTGCTTAAGGAGAGTTTAAAGATGGGACATGGTCTTAGCCATGTGGCTTAGCCCATTGGTCCAAAGTGGTGGACCATTGGTCCATGGCTCATGGGGCATGGGTTAGGTTAGGTCTAACCCACCCTAGGAGGCCTAGGGTCAGCAGCCAAGAAGTTGGTTTGGTCAAATTTGGATTGGTTTGGTTCAATTTGGTTCATGTGTACACATGGGTTCATTTGGATTTGAGTTAGGATAGTTTGGGTTTGGGCTAGAATTGGATCAAATTGGTTAATCAACATTGTGTAGATGATTGTAAGGATGATTTTTCATGAAGACATGATGTGGATTTGAATTCATTTGGGGTTTCAATTTGGAGCATTTTGGGGTCTTGGTCAATTTTGGTCACCATGGGTTAGGTTGGGTTCAGGTTTGGCTAGAGTTTGGTTCAATGCCAATTGATGGTTCAAAATGTTTCAAATGATTTTTAGGAAATGTTTAGGATAGAAATTTGGTGGAAATTTTGGGTTTCGGGGATTCAATTTGGAGGTTTAGGGGTAGGTGACAACTTTAGGGCAAGTTTGGGGGTTTTGATTTCAAATGAATTTTGAGTTGGGTTTAGGTTCAAATTGAGAGCCAATTGATGTTGTGTTTGATGTAGGGATGTATTAGGAAGATTTTAGAGTTTATTTGGGTGGAAATTGAGTTGGATTGAGTTGAATTTGGGTAGGCTTGGATCATAGGTTAAAATTGGGGTTTGGTTTCAAGTTGAAATTGGATTCAAATGAGAGTCAAGTTGGGCTTGGTTTTGGTTTAAATTGGTATTGGAGATTTTTAATTAAAGTTTAGCATTGTGTTTGAGCAAGATTGAGGCCAATTGAGTTGACTTGGTTTGACATTGGGTACATGTGTGTTAAAGATGGGTCAAATTAGGGATTTTGGTAAAAGTGGGTAAATTGGCAAAATTGGCTTATGGTGTAGTTGAACAAAATGCAATTGGAAATATTTGGGATTTTATGGAATTTTTTGGAAATTTTTTGAATTTTTGGAATTTTGGACCAAAAGGGGTATTTAGGTTATTTGGAGGGTATTTAGGTGGATTTAAAAGGTAGGGATTGTTTTGAAATGATCTTTTGGAATTTTGGGTACTTTTTGGGAATTTTTGGATGATTTTGGTGGTTGTGGGGGCCATTTAGGTAGTTTTGGGTAAGTTTAGGGGACCCAATGTCAAAACCAGAAATTTTGGCAACATGAATGGAGTTTCAACTAAGAAAGGAAGAGATTATTTTAGTGGAGTCAATCTCAAGTAAAAAGTGATTTTGAATGGAATTAGGGTTTGGAAGCATTAGCCATGGACATAGCTAAGTCCAACCATTTTGGGACCAAGTCTAGCCAAATGGTAACCACTATATGATCCTTCACATATTGACATTAGCCATCTTAATCAAATATTAGTGGCTTGGGTTCAACCATGTGAGTTTCATAAGGGTAGAAAGGCAAGGGTTTAAGGTTTAGGCTAAGTGGCTTAGGGGTGTGTGTGTGTGCAAGTGAAGCTCAAGTCACCCAAGGTCACCCAGGGTAGCCCTAAGGCTTGGACATCCTATAGGAATTCACTATTGGTTGCCCATATGGGGTTTTAACCTTCGAGGGTGATTTAGAGGTTTACAACCATCCAAGTAAGGTCCCAAGAGGAGTCAAGAGGTGGCTGAATTTCTAAACGGTGGGTCCCAATTCTAGTTCTCTAGGATAGTCAAGCAGAAGTCCTATGGCTAGATCCTAAGCACTAAGAGGAAAGAAAAGACCTCACCAAAAATGAGGTCAACAAATGGACCCCCAATAGGTGTGTTGTGCTAACTAAGCACACCACGCGTATTGACGTTGACCAAAGAGATCAACAAAACCAACACAGACGTCCAAGTGACACACTTAGAACGAAGCGTAGAAAATTCCCACTGGGGAGTATCAGGTAAATCTCCAACACAGAAGATTCCATAACTCTCGCTGGGGAAGACGGAAGTAAATTCCAAATCATAAAATCTGGAGGGATTCAATTTCAAATTCGTTTCAAGTTTTAAGTTTGTGTTTTGAATTTATTTGAGTTTCAATTTTGGTTAAAATTTGACTTAAGAATGATTTCAAGGGTTTAAGATGAGAATTGGAACCTAGGTTCCAACCTCAGGAGAGAGTTGGAAGTTAGGTACCGACCTCGAAAGAGAGGGAGCTGGAAGTTAGGTACCAGCACCGAATGGGTGATAACTGGAAGTTAGGTACCAGTCTTTGAAAGGAGTCAGAAGTTAGGTACCGACCTCGAAATAGAAGGAACTGGAAGCTGGAAGTTAGGTATCATTCTCAGAAGAGAATCAGAAGTTAGGTACCGACCTCGAAAGAGAGGGAACTGGAAGTTAGGTACCAGCCCCAAAAGCATGAGAACTGGAAGTTAGGTACCAGTCTGGGAAGACATTCAGAAGTTAGGTACCGACCTCGAAAGAGATGGAACTGGAAGTTAAATACTAGCCCCGAAAGGGTGAGAACTGGAAGTTAGGTACCAGTCTCGGAAGAGAGTCAGAAGTTAGGTACCGACCTCGAAAGAGAGGGAATTGGAAGTTAGGTACCAGCCCCGAAAGGGTGAGAACTGTAAGTTAGGTACCAGTCTTGGAAGAGAGTCGGAAGTTAGGTACCGACCTCGAAAGAGAGGGAACTGGAAGTTAGGTACCAGCCCCGAAAGGGTGAGAACTAGAAGTTAGGTACCAGTCTCGAGAGAGAGTCGGAAGTTAGGTACCGACCTCGAAAGAGAGGGAACTCGAAGTTAGGTACCTGCCCCGAAAGGGTGAGAGCTGGAAGTTAGGTACCAATCTCAGAAGAGAGTCAGATGTTTGGTACCGACCTTGAAAGAGAGGGAGCTGGAAGTTAGGTACCAGCCCCGAAAGGGTGATAACTGGAAGTTAGGTACCAGTCATGGGAGAGAGTCGGAAGTTAGGTACCGACCTCGAAAGAGAGGGAACTGGAAGTTAGGTACCAGCCCCGAAATGGTGAAAACTGGAAGTTAGGTACCAGTCTCGGAAGAGAGTCAGAAGTTAGGTACCGACCTCGAAAGAGAGGGAACTAGAAGTTAGGTACCAGACCCGAAAGGGTGAGAACTGGAAGTTAGGTACCAGTCTCAGAAGAGAGTTGGAAGTTAGGTACTGACCTCAAAAGAGAGAGAACTGGAAGAAAGGTACCAGCCCCGAAATGGTGAGAACTAGAAGTTAGGTACCAGTCTCGGGAGAGAGTCGGAAGTTAGGTACCGACCTCGAAAGAGAGGGAACTCGAAGTTAGGTACCAGCCCCGAAAGGGTGAGAACTGGAAGTTAGGTACCAGTCTCGGAAGAGAGTCGGAAGTTAGGTACCGACCTCGAAAGGGAGGGAACTGGAAGTTAGGTACCAGCCCCGAAAGGGTGAGAACTGGAAGTTAGGTACCAGTCTCGGGAGAGAGTCGGAAGTTAGGTATCGGCTTCAAAAGAGAGGGAACTGGAAGTTAGGTACCAGCCCCGAATGGGTTAGAACAAGAAGTTAGGTACCAATCTGGAAGAGTGTCAGAAGTTAGGTACCGACCTCGAAAGAGAGGGAACTGGAAGTTAGGTACCAGCCCCGAAAGGGTGAGAACTAGAAATTAGGTACCGGTCTCGGGAGAGAGTCGGAAGTTAGGTACCGACCTCGAAAGATAGGGAACTAGAAGTTAGGTACCAGCCCCGAAAGGGTGAGAACTAGAAGTTAGGTACCAGTCTCAGAAGAGAGTCGGAAGTTAGGTACCGACCTCGAAAGAGAGGGAACAGGAAGTTAGGTACCAGCCCCGAAAGGGTGAGAATTGGAAGTTAGGTACAGGTCTCAGGAGAGAGTCGGAAGTTAGGTACCGACCTCGAAAGAGAGGGAACTCGAAGTTAGGTACCAGCCTCGAAAGGGTGAGAACTAGAAGTTAGTTACCAGTCTCGGGAGAGAGTCGGAAGTTTGGTACCAACCTCGAAAGAGAGGGAACTGGAAGTTAGGTACCGTCCCCGAATGGATGAGAACTGGAAGTTATGTACCAGTCTCGGAAGAGAGTCGGAAGTTAGGTACCAACATCGAAAGAGAGGGAACTGAAAGTTAGGTACCAGCCCCGAAAGGGTGAGAATTGAAAGTTAGGTAGCAGTCTCGGAAGAGAGTCGGAAGTTAGGTACCGACCTCGAAAGAGAGGGAACTGGAAGTTAGGTACTAGCCCTGAAAGGGTGAGAACTGGAAGTTAGGTACCAGTCTCGGGAGAGAGTCAGAAGTGAGGTACCGACCTCAAAAGAGAGGGAACTGGAAGTTAGGTACCAGCCCCGAAAGGGTGAGAATTGGAAGTTAGGGACCAGTCTCAAAAGTTGGAACTCGATTTCGAAGTTTTCATGGAAATTTCAATGTAGCAAAAGGTTAAAATGGAATGTGAGAATGCTTCACATCCCGAGAGAGTTGATCAAAGTTCAATTGTTTGGTGAAGGAAATGAATCCATGCCATCAAAACCAAATCAAAAATTTCGTGGTTCTGTGTCAGTAGACTCAGTCGACCTTCTCAAAAGAGGAAAGAAGTCGCGGGAGTCTAAAAGATTTCAAGAACAGCCGGGAGCTGGGGATTTCATATTCGGAGCTTAGTTTTTATTGTTCATTGCTCCTAGTGATTTGATTTTATTTTAATTTTCAAGTTTTGTTTCGATTGAAATTTCATTTTGATTTTGATTTTCATTCATTTATTTGGTTTACAATTTTAGGTTTTAGGTTGATTTTCTTTAAGTTTCGGTTTTGTGTTTTACTCAAACATTGAAATTGAATTTTTCTTATTTTGTTGTTATTATTTCATTCAAATCATTCTTCGTTCAACTTTTCTCTAAATCGAGTCAAACTAAGATTTGGTGGCGTTTAAAGTCAATTGCACAAAATTGAAGGTAAAGTACGACAATCATTTCCATTAAAAATGTCAAAGGTACATTAGGTGATTCCATCAAAACATTTCTGATGCCATCTTTTTGAATGTAAACTTTTACAAAATTCATGCACGTCTGAACACAGACTGCACTGATATCCTCATGTATTCTGACAAAACTGTCTGTTCGATTCATCTATGTCTGAAAAGTAAACTGCATAGATAGTAACATCACCTTCTAACCACTTTCCGGAGGAGAATCCCCTGTAAGTGTGCTTTAGAGGTGTGCTACTACCATGTAGCTTACAGCTTATAGGGCTGCATGTCTTCTAATTCTGGATTTGGGTGGAAGTAGACTGAAATCTTACTCTCATCCATCCTCCTGAAAGTGATGGAGACCCTCTTGTAAGGAAGTCCCAGTATTCAGTGCTTCGTCACATCTGCACCATTTCCTTGTAGTACGAGAACAGAGCCTACCGGTAGATGTATCTCTACTGGCCCTCAAAATTTTCTGGGGCCGAATATCCAGAGTTTTGTCCTGAACATGATGTTGCATTGGTTGATGAAGGAAACAGTACAAAAGGGCCTCACAAAATTGTGATGATTTATGTGGGGTGGAATGCAGTCTCCTTCTGCATAGATGTTGATTATGCAGCTGTTTGGAATGCAGTCAGCGGGTAAGACTAGCCAAGCCACCATCCTCTTTATCATCTTCTTAATCATAACTGGCATTGGATCCACTTCATCGTAACGGAGTATCCCTGGCGGATTTCCTTTCTTGTCCTCAGCGAAGTTGTAACAGCATCCGAATTGGATTGTAATCCTTCCCTTACCTATTTTCCATTTCTTAGGCTCGAAGTAAGTCATGCTGCGTAGTCATCCTGCACGACCCTGCTTCTTCAGCTGAGAGACGTAGTCCACGATCTCACTCTGCTCGTACTGGGAGAATAAGTCTGTATGAAACTCTAGTCCTTCCAGGATATTGACATATCTACCTCGGATCCTCTGAAAGTATTTAAAATTCTGCTTTCGCACCCTCTTGATCTTTTCCAACTCGTGCTCAGAAATTATCTGCAACTGTCAGAGTCTAGTGACGTACTGTGGGATGTATGGCTCCATAACATCACGCTCTCCTGGAATCATCACTGTCTCAGGTACAGACTCTGTAGTAACCTCCTCTGGAACAACATCTGCTATGGTGCTCCTAAGGACTGACCTTTTCGGGACAGCTTCTGTGGTCGCTGAAATTTCCTCTTTCTTCTGCTCTTCTGTCAATTTCTTCGGCATCTTGGCGATACGACGATTCTTGTTTCTCCTTTGAGTTGGGGTCAAAGTGGCTCTTCTCTCCCCCTGGATTTCAGTAGGGGCAACACTGACTAGCTTTCCTCCTGCGGCCGTTATTACGGATTTCATTTTGTTCTCTTCAATCGCGCTGATCTTCCTTTTCTGATTTGCAGTGTGTTGAATCTTCTCACTGAGTTTGATTACTATCCTTCCATGGAACTGCCCAAGGTCTGCGGTATTCCAAGCAGTTTCTTCATATTCCAGCTCCAGCTGTGCAAAGTCTGAGCCAACCTCGATCATAGCACCAGCTTTCAGCTCTTCTTCGTTAAGTGCAAGACTTATGCCATCCTTGAGGTTTAGGATAAATGTTTATTTTTGTTTCAGCCTACTGTTTAGTATTCATGAATAGTTAGTCATTTTGCATGTTTTAATTAAGAAAAAATTTTTAAAAAAATTAACTTCTGCTCGGCAAACATTTCTATATATGCTAAATTATTTCTATTATATTCCTATTAAAGCATGTGTATGAGTAGAAATGAGTCTTTTTTCCTTACTGAATTATCACTGTACCTAGATAAATTCTAGTTTATTTCTTTCTCTCATACTTTAGAAAATTTTATGATTCATTTATATACTAAAGCTGAAGTTTGAGGGAAGGGAAATTATTTTTATTCAAATTTAACTATTATTTGTCCTTAATGAACTAATATTTTCTTTAAAAAATTTTTAACATAACATAAGGAATGAAAAATATATTTAAGATTTCTTAAATTTTTTAATTTATAAATAATTTAATAAACTTAACTAAAATTGCAATAATTTTGATTGATTTTAAGAATAGAATTATTTAAGTTAACGAATAATAAGATTAAGAATTTTTCTATTTATAGTAAAAAGAATTGTATTTTAGAAATACTAAGGAATTAAGATTATTAATTGAAAAAAAAAAAGATTGAAATAATTTTTGAAAATTACTTATTAAGAATGTCATATTTATTAAGTAAACAAAATGTATAAGTTTTTAAATATAAGTTAAGGATAGTGAAGTTCAAAATCATTAACAGGCTATCAAAAAATAGTAATCCTCACAAATAAATAAAAAAAATGGAGGATCGAAAAATATCCTTTAAAAAAAAGAAGAGAAATGTGAGGAGAAACTTGAGGAAATTCCTATTCAAAAATTAGCTTCACTTGAATTATCTTATAAGAAGAAAACCAATTACATTTTTAACTTAATTTTTATGTACAATTACTTTTACTAGAAAAATATTTCATGAAAATTTTTTTCTTGTAAATATTCTATGTGACCTTAATATGATAAATTATAATTATTCATGAACTAAATGAAAAATTAGAAGTCTTATGATTTGGTAGTTAAATATTTTTTTAAATTCTAGAAATTAACCTTAATTAGTGAAATTTAGTTGATGATTTGCTAAAACTTTTTTAAAATCATAAATTAAAAGAAATCTTAAATATTTAAACTTCATTCCAAATGCTATATATTTTATGTAATTAAAAGGGTTACTTGAGGACAAGTAACGTTTAAGTTTGGCGGAATTTGAACCACTTTAAAAATACCCATTTTTATGTCTTATTTATGATTTCTTAAGGATATTATACTTTAATTAAAGGTATTTTTATGTTTTTGGATGTAGGTGATAAAAAAAAGAGTTCAAGAAGAAAAAATAAGCAAAAATGAACAAAAATGGAGCTAAAAGAGAAAAGTTGTCGAAATTTTAGGCCTGGCGCCTAGGCGCCAGAATCCAGCACCTAAGTGTTAGTTCTATAAAGATGCTGACAAGATTTTTGATGACTTTGGGCAGTTATTTTTTTGGTGTTAAGCAGCTATTAGAGCTTCTAAAAGACTGGAAGTTACTCCTAATATATAGGACATGAGATACATTGTATTTGAACGAATTTTGAAGAGGTGCCTTAAGTAACCCCTGGTCAAATTTAGAGCTCTATAAATAAGAGCCCATTCTACAGAGAACATCACCCCTTTCACCCCTTCTAGCATCCTTTAGTCTCCGAGCACTATATAGGCATCCAATCATTTTAGGGAGCCACCTTCTTTATTATTTAGTGATTTTATTTTTAGTTTATTTTGAGTGTTAAGTGTGAGATTATTGGTGTTGTTGCTGTTGAAGTCTATCATCATTGCATTGAAGTAGGTGGGAGTTAGCGGATCACTTCAAGGAACATTCCAGATAAGTATTTGTAACTTGGTTCAAATTTTTATAAATATGTTTTATTGTGTGAATACAATGTGTTCTGAGTAGTTAGTTTTCTTTCTCCTTTCAACTATGAAAAGATAAAAAGATAATTAAACTTTGTTGGAGAATTTAATTTAAAATATTTATAAAAATTGTGATGATATTAATACCTTATCATAGTTTAATTTTTAAACTGAACATTTAAATTGTTCAAACCTGTTGAAGAATTTTGAGACCTATCCAGAGATGAGTTCTTAACTAGAAGATATCACATGAATCCTTGGGTAGTCGAAGGCTTTATACAGATTATTCAAGGTGAAGTGCAAATAAATAGGAAGATATAATTTATTGGCATAGATTTAATTAGTTTTTAGAGTGACAGACTAAATTCTAATAATTTGATTTATAGAAAGGGAATTGGTCACTGATAGGGCTTACCATAGCCACCCTTGAACATCTAGTAGTGTGAGCCTAGATTAAACCATTCTACTAATAAAACATCTTGAACCCATCTATAGATTAGTCAATGTTCTTTATGCCTGGATCAAACGGTAAAGAATAGTAATGCTTCTATTTAGCACAATACCATAATCTAAACTCTCCATAAATGATAATTATTCTAAAAATCTTGGATTTGTTGAAAAGGAGAAAGTTGTTTTATTTATACCTGGATTAATATTTATTTTAGTGTTGCTTACTTACATTTAGTATAAATTTCATTAAATTTAAAATCTAAACTTTAAAAAGAAAAAAAAACAAAAATTACTTTTAATTTAAAAAATCTAAAAATATCACTTAATATTATAAAAATCTTACATGTGGGATCGATAACGAGGACTCCACTCGAGCCCTGTATTACTTGATAAGATACGTATACTTGCGTTTGAAATTATGACTTTTACAAATTATAAAAATTTTAATATAAATTCATAAAATCTTTCATAAGAGAAATCGCATCAAGTTTTTGGCGCTGTTACTGGGATTAAATTTTCTAGCAGTGGAATCAAAATCTTGCTTTTAAAAGTATATATAAAGCCCCATTAGGCTGAGTCACACATCATTAGCCCAGTGAGGGTTAACATTAGCATTGCTATTATTCCAATTAAAGTTTGGGTAATACTTCCAACAAGGATTATAATAATTTGAATAAGGATTGTTAGGTCTATAAATAGCATTTAAAGTCTCATAAGGTGTTTGAGATTATGTTATCTGTCCAAATGAATTTTCCTCCAACACTTGAGGTGGTTGAGAATAATTCATTCCATATTGATCTATTTTCTTAGAAAGGGCTGCAATTTGAGAAACTACCATAGTCATCATATCTGAATCATGAACACTAGCTACTCTCTTAGGATTTATCCATTTAAAGGGCCATTGAAAATTATTAGTAGTCATTTCTTCAATTAATGCGTATGCTTTATCAAATGGTTTTGACATTAATGACCCACCAGCAGCAACATCTATAATAGATCTCAATGATCCTACCAATCCATTATAAAATGTTTAAATTATTAACCAATCTGGTAAAGCATGATGTGGGCAATTCCTAAGAAGATATTTAAATCTTTCCCAAGCTTCATATATTGACTCTCCTTCAAACTGACAAAAGGATGTAATATCATTTTTTAGTTTAGCAGTCTTTGATGGAGGGAAATATTTTGATAGAAACTTTTGAGATAATTCTCCCCAAGTTCTAATAGATCGAGGTGCTAATGAATTTAAGCACGCCTTAGCTTTATCCCTTAATGAAAATGGAAAAAGTCTAAGTCTGACAGCGTCACTAAACACTCCATCATATTAAAAGTAGCACATTGTTCTAGAAAACTAGAGAGCTGTAAATTTGGATTTTCATTCGGTGTTCCTTCGAATTGATTATTTTGTACCATTTGGATAATAGTAGGTTTAAGTTCAAATGAATTAGCAGCAACATCAGGATTTTGAATAGTTATGTGAATTTCATCTGCTGTTGGGTTAGCATAATCTCTTAAAAGTCTTAGCAAATTTCCAATATCATTTCTCTGATTATCTTGATTAATCGCCATTTTTCAAGGATTTTCAATTTGCTTTTGTTGTTTTCTCATTTTTCTGACAATACACTCTAACTCCGAATCGTAAGGCACTAAACTTATAGATCCACTACTACACAAACAATAACACAAATACATTTATAAAGGTAAACAAACACACAATTAAACACTACAAAATAAAGGTTTTCTGTTACTTTATTATCAATAAATATCGTTTATACTTTCATACTTACTACTTCGTTACTTACTTCGTTACCTTCCCCCAGCAACGACGCCAAAAACTTGATGCACGGGACTTAAATTTTGCAAGAAATTATGAACTCAAATTTATATATTTATAATGATCTTGTTAAATCCAAGCATTCAACGCAAGTATACGTATTGTATCAAGTAATACAGAGCTTTAATGGTGTCCTGGTTATCGATCCCACAGGGAAGTTCGAAGTATAAGAAAGTGCTCACAATATGGATAATATAGCACTAAAATCTGATATTTAAATAGTACTTAAGGTTTAACACATACTCCTACTAACAATATGCAGAAAACAGTAACAATTAACTAAACTATAATTACTTCTAACAACTTTAAAAACAGAATTAACTAACAAACACACTAAACTACGTTTTTGAAAAGTTTTCGATATATGAGAAAAGTATCTTTCCTCTTGCAATGAGAATATGATGTGTGGATTGATATGTAACAATTATCTATGTTATTATACCAAATAGTAGCATAGATGATTCTTTACCCTTAAAAGAGTACCCCCTCTTCTAAGCAAGAAAAGAACATTAACATATCCTAAGTTTAGTAACTAAATCTCAGGCTAGGCTAGGAGGATACCAGCTCTCAGTTCGGAACTCCCACTAACCCTTCACCCGAAGGCTAACCTTTAATATTAGTTACTAATCTTAGAACCAATTTGAGGATTTCAGCCTGTCACCGTGAGATCTCCACATTGAAGTCCAACAAAACATATTTCCTATTAATTTGCACTCAATTCCCATGAACTACGCAATTCATCTGTAGAAATTAAATGGATTTTTTTATTATTGTTATAGAACATTAAATCCTTTCAAACTTAATGTTCAACAACATATTTTAACATTTCAATTGGCTCAATCGAAAGTAAATTAAGTTCAAAATGAAAAACCATCACAATTTCTTCATTACATTAAAAGCACATCAAATCCACATCAATCCATCATCACATCTTTATGTAAGAAGAAAGAAAAGGGAGACTACTCATAATTCATGGAGAAGATACAATAAAACATGGATTTTATATTTAAAAGAAAAGTCACACAAACCACAAAAGAAAATACAACTTATCTCTTTCTCTTCTCAAATGTAATTGCCTTGAAGTTCCTTTGAATCCTCTTCTCTCTTTTCTTTACAACACTTGATTCTCTCTTTGGAATGGAAAGGAAGAAGTAATTTCTCACTTTACTCCTCCTTCACTCCTTAGAGATAAATTCCTCTCAAATCCTCAGTCTATACTTACTTCTCCTAAACCCTAACTCTTAAAACTCACTAAAACTACTCTAAAAGACACAAGACACACTAGACACACACACCATATTCGTCCAAAAATAGTTACTTATAAGATAGGGATGAAATCCCAAGTGTTTCCATAGGCATCACTTCAAAAAGTCGCCAAATCTCTTCAAATTTGAATTCGACCGATTTCGGGCGCAGGCGGTGCAGATAGGGCACCAGCGGCGCTCTATCCTGCCAAAATAATCTGGAGTCTCGTGATTTGGGCACTGGCAGTGCCCATTCCGGCGCCGGCAGCGCCATAACACCTTTTTTACCATTCTGCTCCTTTTTGCTCCATTTTGCTCCAAATTCATTCAACTTCACTCTTTTCACTCCAATCACCTAAAATCTTCATACCTTCAACATATCATGAAAAATACCTTTCTTTAAAGTGTAATATCACCAAAAATGGGTAAAATTATTTAGCAAAAACCGTATATATTTTTGGTGCATCAATATGTGACATTGGTCGGATGGTATCAATGGTGGTGATTGGGTAACTATAGTCTAACGATGGTAGCTACCAGAAAATTAACATTCTGCGCTGACAATGCTGGTGTTCGAACAATAACTGTTTGGTGGTAGTGGGAGTAAGATGACTATAGCCTGAATACCAGATGGAGACAACCTATGGTTGTGAATATGTTGACCGAGCAACAGTAATACGACTATAGTAGTGACACGATAGTAGTGTTCCCGTGGTGGCTGAGCAACAGCGGTCCTATTACAGCAGTGACCCAACGATAGTGGTCTGTAGTGGTTGGACAACTGTAGTTCCATGATGGTGGTATTTCAACAATAGTGATGGTTGTGTCTAAGCAATTTTTGTCCTGTGGCGGAGCATTTTAGGTCTTTGAGCTCCTTCAGCCTTCTCCTCCCTTTATGGTTGTAAAATGAAATCATTGTTTGCAAGAAAATCAGGTTCATCTCATTACGTAGCTCATGTTTAATTGTTTGTTAAGTAAATGAGCCGAACACGAACATTTTTTTAAGCTCAATTATAAATAAATTAAACATTAAAATCCCTTTGCTCAATCGTGCTCGGCTCGATTAGCTTAAAATTAAAAAAAATTAAATATATTATTTGTATAAAAATATTTTATATACATTTTTTATATAATAATATGTTATATATATTTATATATAAGTACACACCATAATAACTAATGTGATCATGTGGTTCTGATCCATGAAAAATAACCTATTTTTATGCCTTGACTTTTATCAAATTTTTAAGGATATTATGCTATAATGAAAGTTATTTTTGTGTTTTGGATGTAGGTGATGCAAAAATGTTCAAGAAGGAAAATGGGATGAAAAAGGAGCAAAAATGAGCAAAAATGAGCAAAATTGAAGCCAAAATGCAAAATCATCAAAATAATTGGCCTGGCGCCTAGGCGGCAAAATCTGGTGCCTAAGCGCCAGTTCGATAAAGAATTCTGTAAGATTTTTTATGACTTTTGGACGGTTATTTTGAAAGTGTGAGAGGTTATTGGACCATCTAGAAGATTGGCAGTTATTCTCAGATTATAGGACATGAGATACATTGTTTTTGGATGCTTGGAAATGGTTAGGATCGTTAAGAGGTGCGATCCAAAGTGAAGAGGTGCGAAGAACTGGACGCAGAGTCCGGCGCCTAGGCGCCAGATTTTGGCGCCTAGGTGCCAGACACACCTTCTAGAAGATTCATTGAACATGGACACATTTTGAAGAGGTGCCTCAAGGCAACCTTTGAAGCCTATAAATAGGAGGCTACTCCTTATGAGAAAAATGCCCAAAAAAAACCAACGCCCAACCTAGTCCCCTAGCCCCATAGTTCCATTTAGAGAGAGAAATTAGAGAAATATTTTAAGGGCCATATTTATAGTTTCTTTTATTAATTAGTGAGTTTATGTTAGAGTTTGTATTAAGAGTATTTGAAGAGTCGGTGCTTTTGAAATCTATTTACTTTAGAGTCAGAAGGATTCAAAGGTTCAGTTGGAAAAACACTTGAGATAAGTATTTGTATTTTGATTCAAAGTATTATTTATATGTTTTGTTGTTTCAATTCAATGTGTTATGAGTAGTTATTTTACTTACTTCTTTCAATTATGAAAAGATAAATAAGATAATATAAAATTCATTGGAGAAATAAAAACTATATATATTTTTTAAACATTGTGATGATATTAATATCGGATCTTAATTTACTATTTAAATTGTCCATTTAAATTGTTAAAATCTATTGAAAAGTTTTGAGACCTAGAAGGAGATGAATTCTTAAGTAATAGATATTACAAGAATCCTTGGGTAGTCGAAGGCCTTGCGCGGGTTATTCAAGGTGAAGTGCAAATAAATAGAAAGATATTATTTAATGGGCGTAGAATTGATATTTTTTTAGAGTGACAGGATAAATTCTTGTAATTTGGTTTATAGAGAAGGAAAGGCTCACTAGTAGGGCCAACCATAGCCACCCTTGGACATCTAGTAGTGTGAGCCTAGATTAACCCATTCTACTAACAATACATCCAGACCTGATCTATAGATTAGCCAATATTCTTTATACTATCGAGCGAAGGTAAAGAATAGGGATGCTTCTATTTGGCACAATACCATAAATTTATATTCTCCATGAATATTACATTATCTAAAAAGTCTTGGATTAATTGAAAGGAAGAAAGTTGTTTTCTTATTTTTATTTACATCAATCATTACTTTATTACTGCTTTATTTCTGCATCAAGTAAATTAAATATCGACTTTTTAACTTTAAAAGAAATACATTAAAATAAAATCAAAATATTTAAAAAGTAGCAGCTATTATTATTTGAGTCAAAGTATTGGCTATAACATATTTTTGATAGCATAAATTACTGCATTGTTTGGCGATTGCAAACCAAGTTTTTGGTGCATTGCTGTGGATTGAGGGTCAAGTTTTTGGCGCCGTTGCCGGGGAGGCAAAATTTATAGATTTTAAATATTTTATTTTATTTATTTCTTTTATTGTCAAAAATATAAAATACATAAAATTTATTTAAAAAAACAACAAAAATAAAAATAAAAAAAATAATAATAATTTTATTTCTTGCTATTTTACTTTTTATTTACTTTTTATGTGTAGTTCTGGATCTGAAAGATTATTACCTTTAGATTCTGAATTAGAAAGAACTGTTAGAAGAATTAAAAAATGAAAACAAATTCAAAAATATCAAGAAATGGTAATTTACATAATAATTTACAAAATTCAATTGAAATTAATGAAACAAACCATTAAGGGATTATGCTAACCCTACAGTTGATAAACTTAATAGTAGTATTCAAATACCTACTTTAGATGCTAATTATTTTGAGCTTAAACCTTCTATTATTTAAATGGTTCAAAATAATCAATTTGGGGGAACACCTAATGAGGATCCAAATTTACACCTTGCTAGTTTTTTAGAACTTTGTGCTACCTTTAAATATAACAATATATCTGATGATGCTATTAGACTTAGACTCTTTCCTTTTTTCTTTAAGAGATAAAGCAAAGATGTGGTTGAACTCATTAGCAACAGATTCTATTAAAAAATGGGCTGAAATGACACAAAAATTCCTTACTAAATATTTTCCTCCTTCTAAAACTGTTAAATTAAGAAATGATATTACTTCATTTAGTCAATTTGACAGGGAGACAATTTATGAAACTTGGGAAAGATTTAAAAAACTATTAAGATAATGCCCTCATCATGCTTTACCTGATTGATTAATTATTCAAACATTTTATAACATACTAATTGGATCACTTAAATCAATTATTGATGCTATTGCTGAAGGTTCTTTAAGGGCTAAATCATTTGAAAAAGCTTAAACTTTAATTGAATAAATGACTAACAATAATTTTCAATGGCCTTCTGAAAGGATTAATCCTGAAAGAATGGCAAGTATTCATAATAATGATTCCTTTTCTATCTTAGCTTGACAAGTAGCTGCAATACCTAAGAAATTAGATAATTTTGCTATCAATATATCACATAACAACTCTGCTAATATTGAAGATTCTTAAACTATTGAAACTTTACAAGCTATTACTAGTAAAAATAACCCTTATTCCAATTATTATAATCCTGAATGGAAAAATAACCCTAATTTTAACTGGAATAATTCATAACAACAATTGGGTAATAATCAATCCCATCCAATTGGAAATTGGAACAATCAAGTAAATTCAAACTATAAACCACCTGGATTTAATAATCAACAGAAAAAGTTATCAATATAAGAATTAATTTTACAACTAATTAATCAATTACAAATTCAAAACACTGTTATTTGTAATATTCAGAATCAAATGGGACAAATTGCTAATTTAATTAATTATAGACCTCCAGGAACACTTCCTAGTAATGTTGAAGTCAATCCAAAAGAAACTGGAAAAGAACATGAGCATGTTAAAGCTGTGCAACTTAGAAGAGGAAAGGAATTAAAAGAAAGAATGCAAAATGAAATTGAAAATGAGATGGAGGTTGAAGAGATTGAAAAATCTCAAGAAACTCCTTCTCCTAGTTAAGATCAGACTGTTATTCCTATTAATGTGGAAGTTGAAAACCACCACCACCTTTTCCTCAAAGACGAAAACAACAGAAGCTTGATCATCAATTTTCTAAGTTCTTTGAAATTTTTAAAAAACTTACCATTAACATACCTTTTGCTGAAGCTTTGTAACAGATGCCAACTTATGCAAAATTATGAAGGATATTTTAAGTAAGAAATGAAAATTTGAAGCTTTTGAAACTGTTGCATTAAGTGAAGAATATAGTGCAATAATTCAAGAGAAATTACCTCAAAAACTTAAAGATCCTGGAAGTTTTACTATACCTTGTGCTATTGGAGAAAAATTTTGTGGAAAAGCTTTATGTGATTTAGGAGCACGTATTAATCTCATGCCATTTTTTATTTTTCGAAGGTTGAATTCTGGAGAGATTACTCCCACCACTGTAACCCTTCAGTTAGCTGATAGATCTATCACCTACCCTAAAGGAGTTATAGAGGATGTTCTTGTTAAAGTGGATAAATTTATTTTCCTTGTGGATTTCATTGTTCTTGATATGGAAGAAGATAAAGAAATACCAATTATTTTAGGGAGACCTTTTCTAGCTACCAGACGATCTATGATTGATGTACAAAAAGGAGAATTAACCATGAGAGTTAATGATCAAGAGATTAAATTCAATGTTCTTAAATTAATGAAGTACCTTGATAAAGAAAAATGCTATCGAATGGATATTATTGATTATATAATTGAAAAACATTATCAAGAAAGATGTAAAGTTATTTCTGAATAAAAAATTGAATTATTAACTGATGTAAATGAAGAACTAAAAGAAGAAGAATTATCTAAAGAAACTCATTATATTAATGATAACTGGGAAATTTTGGAAATAATACAAAATGATATACTTTTACCGTCAATTAAAAAAGCCCCTGAACTAGAATTAAAAATTTTACCTGCACAGTTAAACTATGCTTTTCTTGGAAATTCATTAACTTTACCTGTTATTATTTCTTCTAAACTAAGTTTAGATCAAGAAGAAAAACTGATAGGAGTTTTAAAGAATTAGAAGAAAGCTTTTGGTTGGACTATTGCTGATATAAGAGGAATAAGTCCTTCCATCTGTATGCATAGAATTTTAATGGAAGAAGATTTTAAACCTAATATTAAACCTCAAAAAAGATTAAATCCTATCATTAAAGAGGTTGTTAAAAAAGAAATTTTAAAATGGATAGATGTTGAAATTATTTATCCTATTTCGGATAGCCAATGGGTAAGTCCTATTCATTGTGTTCCAAAGAAAGGAGGAGTAACTGTCATTGTCAATGATAAAAATGAACTAATTCCTACAAGACAAGTTACTGGATGGCGAATTTGTATTGATTATCGAAAATTTAATGACGCCACTAGAAAGGATCATTTTCCTTTACCTTTCTTGGATCAAATGCTTGATAAATTAGCTGGACACTCATATTTCTGTTTTCTAGATGGATATTCTGGTTATCATCAATTACCTGTCGCTCCTAAGGACCAAGGGAAAACAACATTTACAAGTCCTTATGGTACATTTGTGTTTAGAAGAATGTCTTTCGGTTTATGTAATGCACATACAACTTTTCAAAGATGTATGATGTCAATATTTTGTGATTTGATTAACAAAGGAATTAAAATATTTATGGAGAATTTTCAGTCTTTGGAACTACTTTTGAATCTTGTTTGGAAATATTTCCAAAGTTCTAAAAAAATTTGAAGAAACAAATTTAGTTCTGAACTACGAAAAATGTCAATTTATGGTCACAGACGGCATTGTACTTGGTCACAAAATTTCACGAAAAGGGATGGAAGTTGATCAAGCAAAAGTGAAAATTATTGCTAAACTGCAACCACCTACTACTGTTACTAATGTGAGAAGTTTTCTGGGTCACACTGGATTTTAAGGAAGATATATAAAGGATTTTTCTAAAATTGCTAAACCTCTTAGTCATTTATTGGAAAAAGAAGCTAAATTTGAATTTAATGAAGACTGTATTATTGCTTTCAGTATTTTAAAAGAAAAATTAATAACAACACCTATAATTATTGCACCTAATTGGAATAAACCCTTTGAATTAATGTGTGATGTAAGTGATTTTGCAATTGGAGCTGTATTGGGACAAAAATATGAGAAAATTTTCAAAGTTATATATTATGCTAGTAAAACTCCTTCTGAAACTCAAAGAAATTACACTACTATTGAGAACGAGCTTTTAGCTATAGTCCATGCCTTTGATAAATTTAGACCTTATCTTCTTGGTACCAAATGCATAGTTCATATTGATCATTCTGTTATTAAATATTTAGTGACAAAAAAAGATGCTAAGCCTAGACTGATAAGATGGGTTTTACTTCTACAAGAATTTGATTTTCAAATAATGGATAGAAAAGGAACTGATAACCAAATTACTGATCATTTATCGAGAATTAAGAATGATGTTATTACCGAGGAAAATATAAATGAGAAATTTCCTGATGAACATTTATATGTTATTCAAGGATGCCAAACACCTTGGTATGCGGATATAGTTAACCATTTAGTTAGCAATATTCTACCTTATGGATTGAATAACAAATATATTAAAAAATTTTAAAAAGATGCTAAATCTTATATTTGGGAAGATCCTCATTTATTTAAATTAGGAAGAGATTCTGTAATTCGAAGATGTGTACCTTATGAAGAAACTTTTGCTATTATTCAAAAATGTCATGATTCTGATTTTGGAGGACACTTTGGAGTAGATAAAACTGCATTTAAAATTCTAAATTCAATATTTTAATGGCCTACCTTGTTCAAAGATGTGAGACATTATGTGAAAACATGTGATCGATGTCAAAGGATGGGAAATATATCTAGAAAAGACGAAATGCCTTTAAACTATATATTGGAAGTTAAAATTTTTGATATATGGGGTTTAGACTTTATGGGACCATTTGTACCATTTTCTAGAAAGATTTATATTTTATTAACAGTTGATTATGTTTTAACGTGGATTAAAGTTGTAGCTTTACCTAACTGTGATTATAAAAGTGTTTCAAAATTTTTAAAGAAAATGATTTTTTCATGACTTCGAATGCCTAAGGTAGTTATCACAGATCGTGGAAGTCATTTTAGAAATATAAGAATTCAATTATTACTGGACAAATTTGGAATCAAACACAGAATTGCAACTGCGTATCACCCTCAAACAAGTGGAATGGCTGAAGTATCAAATAGAGAAATTAAAAGAATTTTAGAGAAGACTGTTAATCCTAAAAGAACTGATTGGGTTGATAGACTTGATTCTGCATTATGGGCTTATAGAACAGCTTATAAGACACCAATCAGAATGTCACCTTACCGGTTAATTTATGGTGAAAATTGTCACTTTCCTGTAGAACTTGAACATAAAGCTTATTGGGCGATAAAGGAGTTTAATTTTAATTTGAATAAAGCAGAAGAAAAACGCTTATTGCAGTTAAATGAGACGGAAGAAATAAGAAATGAAGCATATGAAAATTCGTGGATTTATAAAGAGAAAATGAAGATGTTACATGAAAAAAAGATTTCAGGAAAGATATTCGAGCCTGGACAAGAAGTATTATTATTTAATACTCATTTGAGACTTTTTCCTGGAAAATTAAGATTTAAATGGAAGGGACAATATATAATTGAGAAAGTATACCATTATGGAGTTGTGGATATTAAAGACCCCAAAACAGAAAAAATATTTAAAGTTAACGGATTAAGACTGAAGCCTTATTTGGGATACATTAAAATGATTTATAAGGAGGCTTACGAGTTGAGTTTACCTGATTAAATACTTAATTAGGTTGGGCTGACGACGTTAAACCAAGCACTTTGTGGGAGGCAACCCATAATTATTTTTTTTGTGTTTTTACATTTTTAATGTAAGGTTATGCCTCGGTCTTAACTAATTTTAGAAAATTGGACGCTAACAAGTCTTTATTGACTTTAGCTAAAGATTATCTTAAAGTATATAAAGTTTGGACTTTGGATCACTCCATTTCATATGTGAGTAAAAAGGAGATCAAGTTAATCTTCATTATGATTGTTTATAATTTGTGTTACTAAGTCTATATTGATCTTACCATTCTAATTTACCTATTTTAGAGAACGAAACTTTGAAATTTGACGATAGGCAAAACGGAGTCGAACATGGTTCCGGCGTCTAGGTGCCGAAATTTGGCGCCTAAGCGCCAGAGTAAAATTGTGTATCGATGGGTCCGGTGCCTAGACACCAGATTCAGCGCCTAAGTACCACAGTTACTAGATCGGGTAAAAACAAAAAATTTTCAATTTTTCACACGATTTTCTCCTTTAAATTACCCCATCTTAGTCTCCAATCCCAAGCAATCAAAATTATGACCTAAACACTTCATTCTTGAGAGATTAGAGAGGATTTTTGAAGAAATGGAGAGAAGAAATCTTGGAGAAAAGGCTAGAGACAAAGGTTCAAAGGATCCTCAACCCAACTTCAATGATTTTATCGTTGTAAGTTTGGAGAAAATTTCAAGTCGTCTAGATAAATTTGAAGCAGAATTCAAAAGTATTGGAGATCGCCTTCATGAGATGTATCATCAAATCGAACATCTGGAATGGCAGGCGAAGCTTCAATTTGATCATTTAGCGGCTTATCAAGATGCTCAAGTGGAGATGTATGCGAAGAACAAATGGATCGAAGAGAAAACGGCTACGGATTTTTCGAGGGCGTTAGTATTCTTCCCAAGTAGGCCTAGTAATCTTCCTTGTGAAGAGAATAGAAATTTATTATTTGAAGATTAGATAGTTATTGTGGTGTGATCTAGACTTTTATTAGTGTGTCGTTGTTTCGATTTAGTAAATCGATTGTGTTGTTTGTGTGTTTGATTTATTCTTCAATGTATGTTGTATTTGCTTTGAAATTGTGTAGTTTGATTGTTTGTTTGGACTTGAATCATATTACTATACTTATCTGTATTGTATTGAGCCAAAATTGAAGATTATGAATGGAATTAGAAGAGTTTGATTTAAACCTTGTGTTTAATTAGTGGATTTAATTTTTAATTTTTAAAACTTTTGGGAAATATTTTGGAAGTTGGAAACTGAAGCACTACTCTAATATGCTTAATTGGAAGTTGAATTTATGAGTTTTAGTGGAAAATAATATTTTTAAAGTGATTTTTGTTAAAGGTGACTCTGGCGCCTAGGCGCCGGTTTAGCCTGCTTACCGAAAATTAGCATTTAAATCCCATTAGCCATGGTTGACTCCTAAGCTTCATCCCCTTCCTCTTTTTTGCGAAAATACACCCCTTAGATCCATCTTGAGGTCAATACATCAAGTTTTTGAGCCTGAAATCACTTGATTTCTTCATCTCGAGGTTAGATCTACCTTCTAATCCATTTATTTTTTATTCTTACCATAATTTTTTCTATTTTTGCTAAAAATTGAAATTTTGAGAAAAATTTTTATTTTTATAGTTTCTCCATGGATTTTTAAACTCATTTTAAGTTTCTCAAGCTTAAAAAGAGTTTAAATATTTGATTCCTAAATTTATTTGTGTTTTCTTTCACGTTTAGATGTCACCAAAATCTAACCGAGCAAAAGCACGCGAAAATTTTGACAGCAGCAAGTTTTCAACTACGGCAGCGCATTTTCCTTATCACGAATTTGCAAAGTCAAGAAAGTTTATCTTAGAACACAGTTTTTACAATCCTGGTGAATTAATCGAGAACACGATCGTTGCACACAACTGGCAACGATTTTGTTATGTCATTGTTGTTGTCATTATTCCTATTGTACATGAGTTTTATGCCAACTTTTTGGATGCGGAAGACTACAAAGTCTTCGTTAGAGGTGTCGGAGTAGGATTTACTCCGGAATGGATCAATATTTTCTACGGCCTGCCACCTACCATCGAGTGCTACTATTCTGGTTTATCTCCATTTGAGGGAGATCTTGAGATGATTATTGCATATCTGACTGATGGCACTGGATCTTGGAAGATCCGAAATGAAAAACGGGTAAACTTCAATTCTTCTAAGCTAAAAGGTATTTCAAAGGCATGGCACTATTTTATTTCTGCTAGACTTCTACCTTTCAACCACCTAAGTGAAGTTATCAGAGATCAAGCAACTACATTCAGAAGAGGAAGCCGATAGATGTTGGCAGTATTATTTATGATTCAGTGGAATCGATTGCTAGATCCAGCACTTCTGTGGGATTAGGATTCCCATCCTTGATTCATTCTTTATGCATAGCAATGGAGTTTCTGCTGATATATCAGAGGAGAGGTTGAAGACTACAAAGCCAATTGGGCAGGAGAGTGTTAGCATTTATGATCGTCTTCGAGGGAAGAGATCTACTGGTCCTTCTACTTTTGTACCTACTTCAGGTAGAGCTTCTACTTCTAGACCTTCTACTTCTACTGCTGAGCCACCATCTAGTTTCTAGGAATCGATGCATGATCAATTTCTGGAGCAGCAGAATGAGTTATTTCTAACTCACTGCAGAGTAGATACTATAAACAAGAGGATTGATCATTTATCTGAGTTTATCCAAAGGAAAAGTTAGTGTGATGCTAAGTATTCAGAGACTTTAATGAAATTCTTGAAGGGTGAGCATGATGTTCAGTTTCCTACCTGTCCTAAATTTTCACCGTATGTTGATCCAAAGGATGTGGAGTTTTCTTTTGGTGATGACGATGACGAGGCTACAAATAGTAATTAGTATCTTGATTTACCTCTGAGATGTGTTGATTATGCTGTTAGTTTATTTCTTCTTTGCTAGTGCTGTTTGTTGTTTGTTGTTTGTTAGTGTAGATTTGTTTATGAAACTTTGTGTGGATTGTTTGATGTTGAGACTGTTTTAAATATTTAGTGTATTGTATTGAAGACTGAAATTTGGATAAATTAATGTTTATTTCTATTTCAGCCTACTGTTTAGTATTTCTAAATAGTTAGTAATGTTGTTTTATTTCTGTTACTATTAGTATTATAGTCATTTAATTCAGCTACTGATATAAAAAAAATGATAAGCCTGCTTACTTTTATATATGCTTCGTTATTTCAGTAATATTCATAAAAAGCATGTGTAGAAGTAAATTTTTCTTTTTAGACTATTTTTACACACTTATAAAAATTCCTTTTTAAAATATACCTTTCTTTCTCTCATACTTTAAATTTTTTTTTCATGATATACCAAAACTTAAGTTTGGGAGAAGGGAAAATACATGCAAATTTAAAATTTATTTGTCCTTAATGAACTAATAGTTTCTAAAAAAAATATTAACATAACATAAGGAATGAAGAATTTATTTAAGATCATTTAAAATTTTAAATTATAAATAATTTAGCAGACTTAACCAAAATTTTAATAACTTTGATTGATTTTAAGAATAGAATTATTCAACTTAAAGAAGAGTAAGATTAAAAATTTTTTCTATTCGTAGTAGAAATAATTGAATTTTAGAAGTGTTAAGAAATCAAAAATTATAACTTGAAAAAAGAAAAGATTGAAATACTTTTTGAAATCTATTCATGTTATAGTAATTAAGTGAAAATGTATAAGTTTGAAAATATAAGTTAATGATAGCAAAGTTCAAAACCATTAATAGGCTATCCAAATATAGTAATCCTCTCTGTAAATAAAAAATAAAAAAAAAATAAGAGAGAGGAGAAGCTTGAGGAGATGCCTAATCAAAAATTGGCTTCACTTGAATTAACTTATAAGAAAAAAACTGATTACATATTTTACTTAATTTTTATGCATGTATCTTTATTAGAAATGATTTTCATGAAGATCTTTTTCTTGTAAAAAATTTATGTGATCTTAATATAATAAACTACAATTATTTTTGAAGTGAATGAAAAATGTTTGAAATCTTATGATTTGGTAGTTAAATATTCTTTTAATTCTTAAAATTAAACTTAGTTAAATTTGGTTAATGATTTACTAAAGCCTTTATAAAATAAAAAATTATAAGAAATCTTTAATATTTACCTTTTATTCCATTTGTTATACATTTTATATAGTAAAAAAGGTTACTTTAGGACAAGTAACGTTTAAGTTTGGGGGATTTTGATCCATGAAAAAAATACCTACTTTTATGCCTTGATTTTTATCAAATTTTTAAGGATATTATGCTTTAATGAAAGGTATTTTTGTGTTTTAGATGTAGGTGATGCAAAAATGTTCAAGAAGGAAAAAAGGATGAAAAATCAGCAAAAAGGAGCAAAAATGGAGCTAAAATGCAAAATTCTCAAAATGATTGGCCTGGCGCCTAGGCGGCAAAATCCGGCGCCTAGGCCGCAAAATTTGGCGCCTAGGCGGCAGTTCGATACAGAATTCTGTAAGATTTTTGACGACTTTTGGACGGTTATTTTGATGTTGTTAGCGGTTATTGGACCATCTAGAAGATTGTTAGTTATTCCTGGATTATAGGACCTGTGATACATTGTATTTAGACGCTTGGAAACGGTTAGGATCGCAAAGAGGTTCCATCCAAAGTGAAGAGGTGTGAAGAACTTGATGCAGAGTCTGGCGCCTAGCTGCCAGATTCCGGCGCCTAGGTGCCAGACACACCTTCTAGAAGATTCATTGAACATGGACACATTTTGAATAGGTGCCTCAAGGCAACCCTTGAAGCCTATAAATAGGAGGCTACTCCTTCAGAGAAAAACGCTCAAAAACAACCAACACCCAACCTAGTCCCCTAGCCCCATAGTTCCATTTAGAGAGAGAAATTATAGAAATATTTTAAGGACCATATTTATAGTTTCTTTTATTAATTAGTGAGTTTTTTTTTAGAGTTTGTATTAAGAGTATTTGATGAGTTGGTGCTTTTGAAGTCTATTCACTTTGGAGTCAGAAGGATTCAGAGGTTCAATTGGAAAAACACTTGAGATAAGTATTTGTATTTTGATTCAAAGTTTTATTTATATGTTTTGTTGTTTAAATTCAATGTGTTCTAAGTAGTTACTTTACTTTCTTCTTTCAATTATGAAAAGATAATTAAGATAATATAAAATTCGTTCGAGTATTAAAAACTATATATATATATATATATATATATATATATATATATATATATATTAAACATTGTGATGATATTAATACCTGATCTTAATTTACTATTTAAATTGGCCATTTAAATTGTTAAAATCTGTTGAAGAGTTTTGAGACCTTGAAGGAGATGAATTCCTAACTAGTAGATATCACATCAATCCTTGGGTAGTTGAAGGCCTTGCACGAGTTATGCAAGGTGAAGTGCAAATAAATAGGAATATATTATTTAATTGGCGTAGAATTGATAAGTTTTTAGAGTGACAGGCTAAATTCTTGTAATTTGGTTTATAGAGAAGGAAATGGTCACTAGTAGAGCCGACCATAGCCACCCTTGGACATCTAGTAGTGTGAGCCGAAATTAACCCATTCTACTAACAATACATCCAGACCTGATCTATAGATTAGCCAATATTTTTTATACTATCGAGCAAAGGTAAAGAATAGGAATGCTTCTATTTGGCATAATACCATAAATTTATATTCTCCACGAATATTACATTATCTAAAAAGTCTTGGATTAATTGAAAGGAAGAATGTTGTTTGCTTCTTTTTATTTACATCAATCATTACTTTATTACTGCTTTATTTCTGCATCTAGAAAATTAAATATCAACTTTTTAACTTTAAAAGAAATACATAAAAATAAAATCAAAATATATATAAAAAAATCTATAATCCTCCTCGTGGGATTGATACTGGGGTCTTTATTTAAAGCTCTATATTACTTGAAGCGATACGTATACTTGCGTACTACCCCTAGTGTGTAAAATATTTTCCATAAAATTATATTTGTATACACTAGCCGCTATTATTATTTGAGTTAAAGTATTGGCTATAACATATTTTTTATAGCATAAATTACTGCATTGTTTAGCAATTGCAAACCAAATTTTTGGTGCATTGCTGCGGATCGAGGGTCAGATTCTCCACCTTAAGTTGCATAGAATTGGTACAAGTTCAAATCCCACATCCAACATGAGCCAATTTCGAACTAATCTAATGAGAGAAGAGCCCAGCTATAGTTTTAAACTTTGGTAGACACATTCTCCACAAATACTTATAGAAGTTCTCCACCCTAATTTGCATAGAATTAGTACAAGTTCAAATCCAACATCCCACATGAGCCAATTTCGAACAAATCTAATGCGGGAAGAGCCCAGCTATATTTTTAAACTTTGGGAGACACATTCTCCACAAATACTTATAGAATATGGACCATTCCACAGTCGACCCAAAACATTTCACTTATTTGGATGATACTATCAGGGCATTTGGGTTCCATGTGATGTTGAAATTAAGTGATATTAGCCTCATTGAATTTATCTTGTTGAGAAGCTTAATTTGACTACCCACTAATAAGATTTTGAGATTTTGTGGTCCCCAAAGTACATCTTAAATGATTTTATTGTGTTAAGTGCATCACCCTGACTCAGTTGGACTCCGATCAAGCGACTTTGATGTCAGCTGGCCAAGAGTAAATCTTAAATGACTTCATTCACGTTACTGTATAAATAATTAAATTTTTAGAGCTTTCGGTCCTATAGTGCAGTCTCATTAGTGCATGAATACGAGAACTCATGGATGTATTACATACATTCATACACACATACATTTACATACATACATACATATATATATAGATATATATGTATATATATATATATATCTGTGTGTGTGTCTGTGTGTCTGTGTTGTCGCATTCCTTGTCCAGTTGGTGATAGGGTCACTGTAAGTCCCCTCTGGCAATGGTGTTATCCCAGCCGTGGTGCGTGGTGGGTTGAATTACAAACACATGGTGCGGGGTTCTCTCTATAGGCCATGAGCACATGAGAAATCGATATCTGGGACTCTGCCAAATGTCGATTTACATTTGAATATATATATATATATATATATATATATATATATATATATATATATATATATATATATATATTTATTTAAAAGGAAGGGCAAGGAGGCCCCTACATGTTGAAAAACAAAAATAGGTACAAAATTGGTAGAAGGGCTTGCAGAACTAACAAAAACAAAAAACTAATGGCAGCCCCTACGAAGATAAAACCACCAGGAGAGGGTAACACAAAGGTGAAACAAGGTCAAACAGAGTACATGTGACAAACAGATCAAAAGAGGAGCTGAGACAAGACCAGGCAGCAAGGCAAAGTTAGTTATTCAGCCTGAGATGAGGGATATTCAGCAAATCTCCAGCAATTAGTTGTCTGAGCATTGGAGATGGAGTGGTGGAAAGAGCAAGGTTGGAGGTGAGAACTCCCATGTTAGCAATCCAATCAGCTGGCTTGTTCCCCTCCCTGAAGATGAACTGAAACTGAACTTGCACCTTAGTTGTGAGAAGTTTGATCTTATGAGCCTAGAAATTAGATGTCCAGTTGATGGCATGCCTGTTATGTGTAGCATATGTTGAAATAAGAGTTATCAGATCCATAGAGTCACATTCCATAATGAGGGGAGACCAGTTGAGGTGGACAGCCACCTTTAATGCCCAATAGACAGCTTGAAGTTTAGCATCTAATGCATCACAAGCAACAATAGGGGCCATAAAATAGAGTAAACATTTACCCATGTGATTTCTGAATAAGCCTCCAATGCCACCCTGAGCAAGTTTGTAACAGCATCAGTGTTGACCTTGATCCAGTTTTGGGCTGGGGGAAACCAAGCTACTTTAGTAATCCTGAGGGAGGCAGTTTTCGGAAAGGAGTTTTGGGAGCAAATATTGGGGAAGTTTTTGAGTTTGATTAGCTTAAGCACATAGGCTAAACAATGTCTATTAATAGTTTTAGCATCTTGAGGGATGTTATCAAAAGTAGTCTTGTTTCTAGCCATCCAAATGAACCATGCAATGAGTAGAGGGATAGCAGTAATCCCAGCTTTCTGCCAATCTTGCCAGCAAGTAACCAGATGATTCCACTGTAACTGTATAGTATTTAAATTAGTGTGTTGGAGGAACTGAGTCCAAACCTGTTGGGAGAAACTGCAAGCATAGAATAGGTGGTTGATTGATTCTTCCTCCATATGACATAATCTGCAGCAGGAAGGGCCTCTCAATCCCTTGAGTTTAAGGATATCATCAGTGGGAAGGAGGTTCCTGAACAGTCTCCAACAGAAAAATGCCATAGAGGGGGATAAGAACTTGTTCCAGCAGATCTCACCCCAGGGTACACTCTCCCAGTGTACAAGTTTATCATAAATCTCCTTGGAGAAACTTTGGTTTTTATTAGTTCTGTAAATAGTGCCATGCTTGGATCTGTTAAATGGTATGGTGTTAACCTTGTTAGCTGAGGAAACAGTGAGGATGGAGTGGAGGAATGGGATAGACCAGTGGTCCTCCTCCCAGCAATCAGCAACCAAGAGGTTAGTGTCCCTAGCAGGAGTATGTGGTTGGAGCCAGTCATGGGGACACCACTGGTCCAACCAAAAGTTGATCTTGCCTTTGCCTAGCTGCCATAAATACAGGTTCTCAACTTCCTGCTTAATTTTCAACATGGCTTTCCAGATTCTAGAATCTCCCGATCTAGCGAAGCCGATGAGGGGTGAATATGTCCGCAGTATTTACCATTAAGATATAAAGCCCGGAGAGAGGTTTGAGCCCTGAAATTAATCCAAAGTTTGCAATGGTTAATTTTGAGAAGATAGCTTAGACACTTGAAGCCTAATCCCCCAGCCCACAGAGGTTTAGCCAGTTTCCTCCAAGCAGCCCAATGAATCTTCTTGCCTTTAGCAGCCCATAAAAAGTGGTTGAAAGCTGTTTCCAACTGGGTTTGGGTGCTCTTTTTCATAGTAGTCATTTGCATGAGGTAATTTGGTAAAGTAGTTAGGATGCTTTTAAGCAAGGTAATCCTCCCTCCAGTAGATAGGTATAGGTGAGTCCAGTTAGATAAGTAGTTACAAATCCTTTGTTGGACCTCATCAAAATGGTTTTGCTTGCTTCTGTCAGTGCTTAGATGGACCCCAAGGTACTTGATAGGAAGGTGGGTGCTGGAGAACCCTGTGTGATTTAGAATCCAGTGTTTTGCTTCCGGGACACCCTTTTGGAAAAAAGGATCCGACATTTAGCTCTATTAAACTTTAGCCCGGATTGATTTTGAAACATTTGAATGCAGTTTTGAATATATTTAACAGCCTTCTTAGATGCATTGGAGAAAATCATGAGGTCATCTGCATAAATCAGATGAGAAATAATGATATTTGAACTGTGGTGAAAATTTACCAGGGGGTGATGCTTGTATACTTGGTTGATCATATAAGAGAAATAATCCATTGCAATAATAAAAAGAGTTGGGGAGAGGGGGTCGCCTTGCTTCAGACCCCTGGTAGCAGTGAAGGGTCCCCAAACTGAACCATTAACCAGAATGGAATGGGAGTTATTGTGAAGCCATCTATGGATCAGGTTGCAAAAGCTGGGGTTGAAACCTTTAGCTGCTAACACATCCAAAATGAAATCCCAATTGATTGTGTCATAAGCCTTTTGGATATCAAGCTTGTAGATTAAGTTTCCCCCCCTGCATTTCTTGTTGATATCCAATAACATCTCATGAGCTAACAGAACATTATCAGAAATAGATCTACCTTTAATGAAGGCAGTCTGATTTAGGTTGATGATCTTGTTTAGGTGAGGTTGAATCCTTAGAACCAGGATTTTGCTGAGCACTTTACTTATCACAGAAGTCAGGTTTAAAGGCCTGAACTGATCCCAGGTATTCAATTCATTGTGTTTAGGAATCAGCACAATGTTTGAAGAATTAAAATAATAAATCATATCTTTGCCAAGGAAGAAGCTGGTAATGGCATTGGTAATTTCAGATTTGATAGTGGGCCAAGCTTTCTTGTAGAAATCTGCAGTAAAACCATCCGGCCCTGCTGATTTGCTGCTGTCAATGCTCTTAATAGCCTCCCAGATCTCAGCCTCAGTAGGGGGCTCAGCTAAGGGCAGTGCATTAATATACTGGTAGTGTTCATCAAGAATGTTGGTGGAAATATTATCTCTGTCAGGGTTGTTAGAAGAAAGAAGTTGCTGAAAATGTCTGAGAGCACTTCTGCCAATGGCCATTGTGTCAGTTAGACAATTTCCCTCATCATCCTTAATTCTATGAATGATGTTACAACTCCTTTTATATTTAATATAAGTGTGGAAGTATTTTGTATTTCTGTCCCCCTCTGAGAAATGTTTTGCTGAAGCTTTTTGTTTCAAGTACATATCTTGTATGTCAATGGCATTGGATAAATGAGCCTGAGCAGCCACTAAAAGTTCAGAATCTGCACCCCTTAAGACTTGTCGTTCCATTCTAATCACCTCCTTTTCAGCATCCATCACAGTGGAAAAGACATCCCCAAATTCAGTCCAACCCCAATGCTTGAGAGCCTTGCTGGTCTTCAGATGTAAAAACCCCAGTTTAGTCCAAGGATCAGGATGAACCTCCCCCTGCCACTGTTGGTAAATCAGATTAAGAAACTTGGGGTGGGTGGACCAAAAGTTTTGGTATCTGAAAGGGGGGGTGGAGAATCTGTGGGGGCGAGCAGAGATGGTGAGTAAAAGTGGTCTATGATCAGAACAAAGAAATGGGAGATGGGTAATCGAAGTGAGGAGGAAATTGGAGTGACAAGCTTCATTAACCAGGAACCTATCTAGCCTTTCCCAGATTTGGCCTCTCTTCCAGGTAAAATGATGTCCCTTATAGCCTAGATCAAAGAGGCCAGATAGGTGAATGTTATCCTTAAAAGAGTTGAGCTGGCTAGGGATGGGAGGCCTTCCCCGCATTTTTCAACTGGGGTGGCAATGGAGTTAAAGTCACCCCCCACCAACCAAGGATGATCAATAGAGCTGCTGAAGGTGATGAGGTGGTTCCACAAGTCAATTTTATCTTGTTTCTTGCAACCAGCATAGATGAAGGTGGCACATATTTTGTGATTTGCAAATTGGAGAGATAGGTGGAGAAATTGGTAGTTGTCCATGAGAACCGACCAAGTGACCTCAGATCTGCAAAGAAGCCAGATCTTATTATTTATATTGGAGTGTAAGGTAAAGCTTGGGAATTTTTTTAAAATTTTAGATGGGTTTTGATGAACCAAGGGTTCCAAAATAACAATACACCAAGGGGTGTGTTTTTTGTTTAGGTTAATAAGTCTTTTTAGGGATTGGGGTCGGCAACCCCCTAATGTTCCAACAAAGAAGGTTTATCATGAGAATTAGGGAGGGGGAGGGGAAGAAGATCTGTGGGACCTAGATCTAGTTCTTCCCCTAGTAAGAGGGGGGGTAGGGGAAAAATCCCTGAAAGTTGAGTTTGAGGGTATTGAGGTTTTTTGTAATTCATATTTATTCTTTTTCTTTTTTTTGGGAAAATAAATCTCCCATTCTTCCTCCATAGAATCATTAGTAGTCTTAAGCTTATTAGGGGAGGGGGGGAGAAAGGTGGATGTAGGATTGTGGGAAGGGGCTATGTGTGGGGTGATTTTAGGTGGGGGAAAACTGGGGGCAGCAGTATGGTTGGGGGAAGTGGGGAAGCCCAATGGGGTGGCATTGGGAACAATAGGAGGGGGAGGGGGATTTGCAGTGCCCAGGGGACCCAGGTGTGGAAGGGGTAGGAGATCAGTTGTACCCACATTAATCTGGGAGCTGGAATCGATCCGAGTCGAGCTGTAGATCTCCTGATAGGTGGATGCAGCTTGAAACATTTGTCAGTGGTATGACCAAACATTCTGCAGTGTGTGCAATAGTAGGGTCTTTGTTGCATGATGACCTCCTGCCAGTGTCCCTCTTCAGCAGAACCCACCCAGATTTTGTGAACTTCAGGGAGGGTTATATCCCTCTCAATTTGTATCCTTGCATATTCAGGTTTAGTCCTATGTAGAGATGTTGGATCCAATCTTAGAGGGGTCCCAATGGCCCTCCCAATCTAAAAAAGAGCTGCTTGATAGAAATATCTGTAAGGAAGGGCAGGGAATTTAAACCAAATGGGGACTATGGGGGGCTCTTTACTAGGATCAAAATCCGGGGTCCATTTTAGAAGCTTCATTTCCATTCCTGCTATGGTGACAACTTGTTTGGCAAATAATTTGGCATAGTCTTCCTCTGAATTCAGACTTATAAGAAGGTGTCTCCCATCTAATAATCTAAGCTTCCAAGTACTGCTGAAATTAAGTGATTCAAAGAAGTTTTTGACCAGCTCCATCTTAGGATGGCCTAAAGCAAATTTTCCTATCAAAGTAAGTTTCACTTCCTCATTAAGAGATTCCAGCTCTTGGGGGGTGAAGAGTACAGCAGGGAAACCATCTTTAACACCAAGTGGTTTGATGAAAGGACAGGTTCCCTTCCCAGCAGCAGCATCATGCATGGATTGAGGAAAAACCAAAGAGGCAGAATCAAAGGTAGCAGAGCCACGACCAACAGCCCCAGCATAAGAATTTTTAACTCAGTCCAGATTAGTTTGGATGTCAATAGGGGTTGTCATGGGAAACAAACTCACCTAACCAGCAGCAGCAACTTGAGAAAACCAGAAACCTCAGCTACCAGATCCAGAAAGATGTCACAGGAGAGCCAAAACACAGGTCCAGAAAGCCAATGTAACAGTAAATTTAAACAAAGAAAAGCCCGGGAAGATGGAAAACGATCCAGTAGGCGCAGCCTCAAAGTCTCACAAGCCAGGAAACCTTCACAGTAGCAAAGAGACCCCCTTTATATATATATATATATATATATATATATATATATATATATATATATATATATATATATATATATAGAAGAAACTTGCCAATGGCAAGTGATTCATTAGATTACTTTTAAGAGATACAATCTATGGTCTAACATGTGGTAGACCCAAAATGTCACTATGAAGCAAAAAAGCTAGGGGGGAGGGGATAATACATTAAGAACAATATCTTCATTAATACATCCTTGATTAGCAAGCCAGTTTGCAGGTGCATTAGCTTCTCTGGGAACATAATGTAATTCCACCTGCATGAGATTATGGAACTCAGCAAATCTTCCAAGCCATCTTTTGATATGCTAAGGGGCAGAAGTATCATTATAAAGAAGCTGAATACTAATAGAGGAGTCGGTCTCCAGCATCAACTGTTTGGTTTTGCATTGGAGAGCAATCTTTAAGGCCCACTATATAGCAATAACCTCAGCTTCAAGTGCATCCAAGGCCCAGGTGAGGGACTGAAAGGATAGAAGACATTTCCCTATATGATTTCTAAATAAACCACCAAAACCAGCTTTCGTTCTATAGTAGCTACCATCAGTATTTACCTTCAACCATGGGGAGGGAGGAGGAGACCACTTAACCAGTAAAGGGATGTATTTAGGATCTTCTGCAGATGGGCAATGTATGCAAATAGGCTTGAACCTGTGAAGCCTTTGTAGTTTCTGAAGATATGCTATGCAATTCGCAGCTATCAACACATAAGAAGGAGTTCGTTCCTCAAATTTAGCTTGGTTTCTACACAGCCAGATGAACCAAGCTACAAGGCAAGGGATGACCAAGAGACCCGCTAGTTTCCAATCCAATAAACTAGGAGTCCATTGTAACCAACTCAACTGCATGGTGTCAATCTTCAGATTGCTCACTAGTTGTGTCCAAACCTATTAGGAGAAGTGGCAGGAGAAAAAAAGATGTTCAATTGACTCCTCCCTGCAGTGACACAGAAGACATATTGAAGGTCTCGTCAACCCCTTCATCTTTAAGATATCATCAGTTGGGAGTAAATTGTGTCTAGTTCTCCAACAGAAAAAGGATATGGAAGGGGTTAAAAATTTGTCCCAGAATTCCTGCCCCCACTGGATCTCCTCCCAACAGAAATTGTGGTAATAGATATAAGCAGCAAGTTTCTGAGAGTGTTTATATATATATATCTGTGTGTGTGTCCCGCATTCCTTGTCCAATTGGTGGCAAGGTCACTGTACGTCCCCTCTAGTGAGAGTTCGATCCCTACCGTGGTGTGTTGCGGGTCGGATTACAGGCACTTGACGCCAGGCCCCCATCATAGGGTTGTAGCGCATAAGAAAATCGCTATTTGGGCCTCTGCCAAGTACCGATTTCTTATATATATATAAAGGAGCTATATTTGTTCCCTACATGTTAACACAAAATGTGGGGTTACAAGCAAAACCCATTGGAAATAAAACCAACCCATCCCAATGAACCCATAAAAAATAGAAGGTAATATCCAAACATCAAATACAATAAAACAAAATAATGAAAACTTGGCTCTAGTGAAGTAGTGGCACATCAGGCAGCTCAGATTGTAATTCAAATCCTTCCCAGTAAAATGCATCAGAAGATATATGGTGTCGAAGCGAATAAAACTGAAACCTCAGTTATATGAGTAATGTTCAAGTCTGAAATGGGGAGAACACAAATTATCCCCATTAATCAGGATCTTAAGCTCATAGGGAGGGAGATTTGAAACTAGGACCGTACGAGAGTCAGCACCATTTCGGGCTAGCCAGCTGGTTGGTTTGCTTCCCTCTCTGAAATTGAAAGAAAATTGGGTCTGAGGGGATTTTATGGTATGGATTTGCTGCAACCAATAATTGTGATGCCAATATGTGTGGGTAACACTATTTAGGCTTTGAATCAATTCATTGGAGTCCACCTTAATCCAAATATTGTTCCAGCAAGCTTTTCTAGCTAATTGAAGTGCCCACAGTACAGCTATTAGCTCAGCCTTAAAAGGATCTTGTGTAGCAACAGAGGCTTGAAAATATAAAAGGCATTTACCACAATTGTTTCTGAAAAATACCCCCCACTCCTGCACTATCATTGGATTAACTACCATCAGTGTTTATCATTATGGTATTGCTGGGAGGAGGCTGCCATCTAACAATTTTAACATGTGGTGAGCTATAATTAGATGGTAGAATCAGCTGTAGGAGATTAGGGAACCTCTTATGTGTAATGATTTTGTTTAGGTAGGATCTGTAGTTTCTCACCATTGTAGAGACAACAGCAGGAATGTCTTCAAATTTGGACTGGTTTCTATCCATCCAGATGAACCAGAGAATAATAAATTGAGAACGAATAAATCCTCAAATTTATTTCCATACTGCTGGAAGAACCCAAGTGGTATATATTTATGGTAATACTGATGTAAAATTGGTATCAGAATTATACAAATGCGGTCTTATCCGAATGATTTATCTGGAAGATGACAGTCTTCTCAGAGAATTACCCAAACCTATAATCGAAGCAACCAAGGCTTTTCATTAAATCTTAAAACATTGGAATTTATATTTAAAATTATATCAGACTTACCCAGATGGAGGAGTCATCTCACTTGTTCAAATTGGAATTAGCAGTGAACCTTTCAGTCCTAAGTATAAGCCAGCTGAAATTGTGCATTCTCGATCAACAGCTGAAGATTTATATCAAATATGGATAGAAACCAAGAAAATTGACGCAACCAACATCTTGGTATATCATTCTTCTGACAAATTATTCATTTACAGCCATAGTAAGCAGCCAACGAAGAACGTACATGAAATTCTTTATCCGAAATGGATTAATACACTTAAGAGAAATAATGTCGCAGTTAACAAAGAAGCCAAAAAATTATTCTGTGAAAAATTGCAAAAAGACAAGTCGCATAAATGCCCTTATTGTCAGAAAAAGAAAACTATTGAAGAAATACATATGAAACTACAAGCAGGTAGAATACAATTATAATACAAGATAATACAAAGGGTAAGAAATACTTCCCATTGACAACGGTTCAATTATTCCACGGATGCAGGTACAATTATGATAACTTTTCAAGCTCAAAAGATATGCAACCGTACAACCCGTGACAATTTAGCACAAATGAAGGTACAATTATGGGACTCTTTCCAGCTCTAAAGATTCTGAATTAGTGAAGCTTTGTAGCATAAATTATGCAATATTATCATTACACTGTGCCTATATATAGGAATTCTCTCTATTGTAATTTTCTTATCTCGGAACTCCCTCTCTTCATTTCTCTTCTATTGTAATGTGTGCAAGCCTCCGCGGCTAAATATCTTCTTGTTTGTGTCTATGTCTGTAAGTTTATTTTAATATATGTCATGTTATGATTCTGTTATCTTATGATATTGAATGCTTATTATCATTGCTTTTATTCTCTTAGCTACGCTTTATGGTAGGAAACGAATTAAAGCTGTATTCTACGTTTTTTGAAGTGGTCGTAGAGGGGAGTGGTCTGTTTGTTCTAACCCTTGTCATCTTTAGAAAGCCACGAGGATGAATACGACATGAACCGAAGACGTACGAATCAAACCCTAAGAGACGAACAGTAGTAATAATATCGAGTCAGTATCATAAAATAATAGGAAGCGTAATGGACCCTTATTAAGATAATTTTATAGATTATAGATGCAGGAAGATTTTTACATATATAATGGAAAAAGATAATATAGGAACATCTAAAAATAGAATTAATAAGAGGACACAGAAAATGGTATCAGAGCCATGTTGGCCTGAAGAAAATGCATATATATGTCCAAAACATAAAAAATGCCTTTGTACATATACTTAGTCATACGAAGCGTTTATTAGTTCATATAAACAACAAGTGAAAGATGAAAAAGATTTAAGAAGAAAAATTTTAATGGATGAAGTTAAAGACTGGATTGAAGAAAAGGAATTAGAAAAAACATTAATAATAAATGAACCTAGCGAACTTATTGAAAAGAGATTAGATGTTGAATAAATTCTTCTTAGAAACTGAATTTAATAGAATTTGTGAAGTTCTTCAAATAAGTATAAGAAATAAACAATTAGAGGTATTCTAGAAAGAGCATACTTTTCATATAAAATCTCCTTTAGGAAATAGTAATGAATGGATAGTAATAAGTTATATGATTTTAAAACAACAAATTGAGCTAGGAATTTACTCAAAAAATATACAAAATACTGAGATTCTTAATATATGGAATTAAATCAAGAACAATTAGAAAAAATAAAAATGTTTAAAAATTTAACTCAAAATCGATTTAAGAGTTTGATTAATACGGAAAGTACTTATAATATTTTTGAATTAGGATCAAAAATATTTCAGAATCAACAGATTTTAAATAATAATATAGATACAGCAGCAATCTTAGCTACTTGTTGTAATTTAAAAAGGCAAGAAAACAATACTGAAATTCTTAACTGGAGTAATATAAATAAGATTAGCCCACAAGGAAATTTACAAGTAGCTATTAGAATCAATGAAATTATCCATATTGATGAACCTTCCCCTTCCGAAAACGAAATACGAGATTTAATAGATGTTTTAACTAAACATCAATTTTTGGCAGGACAAGTCAATTATCCTTCTATAGATGCTCCAAGCACATCTACCAATCAACCTCTAAGTATAACTTCTGGTATACCTTCTTTAGAAACAAATAAAGCAAGCAATAACCAGAACCCCAGCTCTTCTGTACGATATCTACCTCCTAGCGTCAAACGTATACCTACCAATAGACCAGAAAAGAAAAATACCAGAACCTATTAGCGGTCATGGAATCTATTTAAATTTTGATTGTACAAAAGATGTAACTGAAATAATAGATAGATGGATAATAGAAAATAGTCTAGCAATTTATAATTATAATCTAAAAGGAGAAGATGCTTATGCATTTATTAAAAATACATTAACAGGTATAGCCAGAAAATGGGTCATTGGACTTGAAGCTGATAAAAAACGTACTATTAGAGAAATATGTCAAGCTCAAGAAACAATTAATACTGCAGGACGATGGAAAAACATTTATGGTAGTTTTCTAAAAAGTAAATTTTTAGGATATTTAGCTCATATTACAGAATATGAAAAGAGAAAGCTTCAGGCAGATGTAGCTAAACAAAAGATAGCAACTTTAAATATATGCAACATCTGCTACCTAAACGAATATAGTTGTGATTATCAAAAATTATTTTATGATATATTAGATAAAGATAAACCATTATATTTAGATTCATATTTCTATAAATTACCCGAACTTTATAATATGCTATGGAGTCATGAATTTAAAAAGACTTATCCTGACTATACATCTTTAGGAAGTCGCATACAATTTGCCTACGAAAAATTAACACAAGCGTGTCAATATATCGACCTACATAAACAAAATAAAAAATATAAACAATCTCTATGTTGTGAAAAATCTGATTTGATTATTCAGCAATGGGGATGTTCAACCTCTGAAGATAGCTGTCATTGTTCTGCAAAAGATAAAAAGAAAAAATTCTTCAGAAAAATAAATAAAAAATATTTTAATCCTAACAAAAGAACCTTTAGAAAAAGAACTAATTATTCGAATAATAAAACTAAAAATAATAAATTTTGGATCTGCAAAAAAGAAGGGCATTATGCTAATAAATGTCCACAAAAAAATAAATTAAGCCATGTCACATCTGTCTCAATTATCAACGAACACGAATTAGAACCTATCTTTAATTTCTCAGAAATCGAAACTGATGAAGAATTATATCAATTATCAGAAACAGAAAACACTTTAATAGAAATGAGTAATTCAAATAATGAAATAGACGAATATTTATATTCCGATTAAATGGAAGAGCATTCTCAAATTGATATATCAAATGATGATTCAATCGAATATGAAAGACATATTACTTTATCTAAAGAATCATATAATAAAATACGAAAGAGAAAATTATCTTTAGGAACTAAAGACTGTTTTGATATGCCTGTATTCTTATGGAAGCGATCAATACATGATAGCATCAGGCAAGGCGAACACCCTATAGATATAATCCACACAGAAGGAAAAACTAAAATACCACTTTATAATCAACAAATAAAAATACAGGATTTACAAAGAATAAAAAACCCTGAAAAATACAATCATATATTTTTTGGAGGTATCCAAATATTAATTAAAGCATATTTAAGAAAAGGAATAGATAGCCCAATTACAATCTGGATATATGATGATCGAATAATACATTCTAAAGAAGATGACTTATTAGGAGTTATACAAGGAAATCTATGTTACCAAACATTAATATTCAATTTACATCCAAACTATGCTATTAATATAAATGATAGACACATTGACCGCTCTCTAACCTTAAGACATAAATTAGATAGAGTAAAAATGAGAGAAGGCAGCGCTGTCTATAGTATAACCTATCAAGCAGCTTATGCTTACAGCAACCAACACAATATTGTAGCATTCAAAACACACACAATACCCCTTCATCTAGACCCCATTTTTTCTCACATAGGACAAACTATTTAGCCAGAAGAAATCAATGATTTAGACATTACACCACCATCAACTAACATACACTTCAAATTTGATGAAGGATCAAGCACAAGCCAAAGGTTTCCAAAACTCACATATTTAGAACATAACAGCTCATTGTCAATAACACCTAGAAAATCTTTAGATCATTACAAACCGATAGTTCACAGACCAAGCCTCGACATAAAAGAATATAACAACAACCAATTATTAGTTGTAGGATATTACATCACTCCAGACAATAAATGCAAAATACTTTTAGATACAGAATCCCACAAATCACATATAGACCAAAATTTAATTCCACAAAACTTAAAAATATTAAAAGACAAACCATACATTTACCAAGATTACTTACAACAAAAACATGTTTGTAGTTATGAAACAAATATTCTTTTTGGATTTTGGGATATAAATAACTGTAGAATTGATTTTCAACATACATTTTCAACAGACGACATAAATTCTAACCGAATTTTAGTAGGAATGGATTTCCTACAACAGCATACAATAACATTTACATACGACTATGCTAATATAGACAATTATATCTTACCCAGAAAAACAGTTCCATAGTTACATTAAAATTGACCTATATATTCCCACATACAAACGTATACCTGTACACGCTCTATGCAATACAGGAAGTGACATCACTGTATGCAAAAAATTCCTAATTCCAACACATATACCACTCCATTCACAAAAATTACTCCTACAAACATTCAATGGAACCACAACCATTAATGAATATTGGCAAAATCAATTACTCCACCTTGAATCAACCTTAATTAAAATAGAAAAACTATGGTGCCTCATAGATGACGGCCCGAATATAATACTAGGAAATAACTTCTTTAAATCATTTTCATCATTCACACAAATAGAAAACTCAATAATCCTAGTCACACCTCAAGGTTACTCAATTAATTGTCCAATAATACAAAACCCAAACTCCTATTTAAATCAACCAACATTTCGCAACCAGCGTGGTGATTACCCAATAGACCAAAGTATGAGAAAGTCATTTCCCAATCTATTTACAAACAAATTAAGCATGAATAACATTGATTCATCCTCCTCCAAACTTGAACAACTTAGATCGTTTGTCAATTCCTTGTTCAAAACATTTTCAGAAAACCCACTAGAATTCTGGAAAAATGATGAACCATTTGCATCCATAGAACCTATTAATCCTGCTCTTATCATTAGGGTAAAACCAATGAAAAACACTTTAGAAGACAAAAACGAATTCCAGATACATATTAAAGAATTATTAAATCTTAAATTAATAGAATCTAGTAAGAGCCCACATAGTAGTCCAGCCTTTTTGGTTAAAAACCATGCTGAACAGGTTAGAGGAAAAGCAAGGCTAGTTATAAATTACAAAAAATTAAACGATAACACTAAATTTGACAGATATTACTTACCCAATAAAGAAGTATTAATTAATCTTATTAAAAATGCTAAATGATTTTCTAAACTAGATTGTAAATCAAGATTCTGGCAAGTAAAAATGCACCAAAACAGCAAAGAATATACTGCATTTAGTACTCCAAAAGGACATTATCAATGGAATGTAATGCCATTTGTATTAAAAAATGCACCCAAATATTCCAAAGAAGGATGGATAATATATTTAAAGATTTATCTCATTTTTGTCTTATTTACGTTGACGATATTCTAATATTCATTGAAATATCACCGAACATTTAAAGTATCTATCCATACTTGCTCAAAAAGCACAAAAACATGGAATTGTACAAAGTAAAAAGAAAGCCGTGTTTTTAGTTAACACTATTGAATTCCTAGGTCTTACCATTAATCAAGGATCTATTGAACTACAAGAACATATTCTAACAAAAATAAGTTATTTTAAGCAAATCAACAATCAGAAAGCTTTACAGAGCTTCTTAGGATGTGCTAATTTTGTAGAAGCATTTGTATAAAATCTAGCCGAACTAAGAGCACCATTACAGAAGAAACTAAAGAAAAATACGACATGGAATTGGAATGATAATGATAATAACGCCTTAAATCAAATTAAAGAAGTTTGCAAAAACTTACCAAAGTTACACTTACCAATACAAGGAGATTATCTAATTATAGAAACTGATAGTACTGAAATATCATAGGGAGCTATTCTTAAAGCAAAAAGAGACAAAATAGAATTATTATGTAGATATGCATCCAGAATGTACACACAAACTGAACAAAATTATCATATCAATGAAAAAGAGTTATTAGCCATTAGAAAAGCAATTAAAAAATTTGAAATATTTTTAAATGAAACATTTTTAATACGAACAGATAATAAAACAGCTATTTCCTTTATAAAAGGAAAAATTGTTGATTCTCTACCTAATAAGAGACTCATTTGATAGCAAAGCTGGTTTTCTGCTTATAATTTTGATATAGAATATATAGAAGGAAGCAAAAATAATCTAGCTGACATTTTGTCTCGTGAATTATGCAGGAAATAAGCATGGAAATAGAAAATACAGATGTATTAAGCGAGAATGATGACAAGCTCAGTCTTGAACTAAATACTTATTTAGAGACTGTGAAATTACAAATATGGAAAATTGAATATGAAATTGCTCTTGCCTGTAATGTCCTCGTTTTATTAAGAAAGCTAAAGAATTATCTTTGCGGAGAAAATATCGAAGAAGAAGTTCCTTCTCTGAAAGAATTAAAAAAGATCAGAGATTTTGCAGATCTCTTAATTAACAAAAATAAAGATTCATCTATTAGCAAAACTGACGAAACCTTAAAAATTGGAGATGAAATTATAGTGACTGAAGCCTCTTCTTCCAAGATTACTCCTAGTTATTCCAAAGTACTTCAAGAAAATTATAAGAAAATTACTGATATAGCAGATGAATGGCAGCAATTATCACTATATGAAGAACGAATAAATCCTCAAATTTATTTCCATACTGCTGTAAGAACCCAAGTGGTATATATTTATGGTAATACTGATGTAAAATTGGTATCAGAATTATACAAATGCGGTCTTATCCAAATGATTTATCTGGAAGATGACAGTCTTCTTAGAGAATTAACCAAACCTATAATCAAAGCAACCGAGGCTTGTCATCAAATCATAAAACATTGGAATTTATATTTAAAATTATATCAGACTTATCCAGATGGAGGAGTCATCTCACTTGTTCAAATTGGAATTAGCAGTGAACCTTTCACTCCTAAGTATAAGCCAGCTGAAATTGTGCATTCTCGATCAACAGCTGAAGATTTATATCAAATATGGATAGAAACCAAGAAAATTGACGCAACCAACATCTTGGTATATCATTCTTCTGACAAATTATTCATTTACAGCCATAGTAAGCAGCCAACGAAGAACGTACATGAAATTCTTTATCTGAAATGGATTAATACACTTAAGAGAAATAATGCTGCAGTTAACAAAGAAGCCAAAAAATTATTCTGTGAAAAATTGCAAAAAGACAAGTCGCATAAATGCCCTTATTGTCAGAAAAAGAAAACTATTGAAGAAATACATATGAAACTACAAGCAGGTAGAATACAATTATAATACAAGATAATACAAAGGGTAAGAAATACTTCCTACCGACAACGGTTCAATTATTCCACAGATGCAAGTACAATTATGATAACTTTTCCAGCTCAAAAGATATGCAAACGTACAACCCGTGACAATTTAGCACAAATGAAGGTACAATTATGGGACTCTTTCCAGCTCTAAAGATTCTGAATTAGTGAAGCTTTGTAGAAGAAATTATGCAATATTATCATTACATCGTGCCTATATATAGGAATTCTCTCTATTGTAATTTTCTTATCTCGGAACTCCCTCTCTTCATTTCTCTTCTATTGTAATGTGTGCAAGCCTCCGCGGCTAAATATCTTCTTGTTTGTGTCTATGTCTGTAAGTTTATTTTAATATATGTCATGTTATGATTCTGTTATCTTATGATATTGAATGCTTATTATCATTGCTTTTATTCTCTTAGCTACGCTTTATGGTAGGAAACGAATTAAAGCTGTATTCTACGTTTTTTGAAGTGGTCGTAGAGGGGAGTGGTCTGTTTGTTCTAACCCTTGTCATCTTTAGAAAGCCACGAGGATGAATACGACATGAACCGAAGACGTACGAATCAAACCCTAAGAGACGAACAGTAGTAATAATATCAGGTCAGTATCATAAAATAATAGGAAGCGTAATGGACCCTTATTAAGATAATTTTATAGATTATAGATGCAGGAAGATTTTTACATATATAATGGAAAAAGATAATATAGGAACATCTAAAAATAGAATTAATAAGAGGACACAAGCTGTCTTCATTCAAGGGAGATCCATTTCTGACAATATTCTTCTTGCCCAGGAAATGTTACTGGACCTGGACAAAAAATGTAGGGGTCTTAATGCTATCTTCAAACTTGACATCCAAAAAGCCTTTGACACCATAAGTTGGGACTTCATCCTTGACATCTTGACTGATAGAGGCTTCAAACCAGCTTTCATCAACCTTATCAAAAGATGTTTATCCTGCAATGCTAACTCTGTAATGGTTAATGGGAAACTGCATGGCTTCTTCAATGCTACTATGGGCATCAAACAAGGTGACCCCCTTTCTCCTACTATCTTCATCTTGGCCTTTGACTACATTTCCAGGCTATTAGAAGATCTTTTCAACAGCTCTCCCCACCTTGCTTATCACCATAAGTCCAACATTATCATCAGCCACTTATCCTATGCAGATGACCTCATCATCTTCTCTAAAGCTTCTAAACCTGCTGTCAGGGTCATACGTCAGCTGTTATTTCATTTCCAAGAGACCTCTGGAATGAACCTGAATCCACAAGTGCAATTTCTACACTGGTTGAAATGTTCCCATTGTACTGAACCATTGGATTACTGACCTCACTGGCTTCTCTCAGGATAAGCTCCCCATCAACTACCTTGGTGTGCATCTTTTGAAAGGTAGAGTCAAACAAACACAATTTAACACTATCATTGACAAAATTAAAAACAAAATCAACTGCTGGTCCAACTCTTTTCTCTCCAATGGAGGCAGGATTACACTCCTCAAAAGTATACTTCTATCCTTTCCCTCATATGCTTTACAAATGTTTAGCATCAAAAAAAGCACACAAAACACTTTGTCCAAATTATTTAACAATTTTCTATGGTCTGGGCAACATAAAAATTATCACTGGTTCTCTTGGAAGAAAGTGTGCAAACTTCTTTTTGTTGGGGGACTTGGCTTCAGGGACATCACACATATTTGTTTGGTTAACTGGTGCAAATTATGGATTCGTTTTAGAGCTCAGGAGAGTCATTGGGCCAAATTCTTAAAAGGAAAATACTGCAGGCACCACCATCCATCTTCTGCTACATACAAACCTGGATACTCCAAACATTGGCACAAGCTTGTGACTGTCAAATCCCAAGCTAAAAATCTTTTCATATGGAATCTGGGTGAAGGAAATTTACATTTCTGGCTTGACAAATGGTTATGGAATGGTGAGAAGATCCAAAGCAACAATATTTCTTACCCTCTAAACTCTAAAGTTAAGGCTTTCTGGAGTGACAACCAGTGGAACTGCTCCCTCATCAACAACATCCTTTCCAATGAACAAGCTCATCATGTTCTCAACACCTCCCCCAATCCTAGCCAAAAAAAGATAAACTGATTACCAAAAACCCATTTTCCCAAAAACTCACTCCCATCATATACCACAATTTTCATTGCTGGCCTAAGGTATCCTGGGGTCAACCTATTTGGAGCAAATTTCTTTCACCCTCCGTGTCATTTTTCTGTTGGAGACTATGGCTTAATATCCTCCCCACAGATGACATCCCGAAGCTAAAGGGTTTAAGGGGACCCTCAATGTACTCATAAACTTCAGCAAAACTTTCCTAGATCGGACGAAATCAGGAGACCATTTCAAGATCTTCATATTTCCCTCAATCACCATAACCTTTTTTGAAAATAAATTAGCATAATCTTCTTCTTTAGATAAATGTATCATTATATGCCTCCATCAAAGAGACCCACCTTCATTTATATCAGCCACTTAAATCTTCAAAAACATTTTCTAATGAGATCCATTTTAGGATGGCCATATTGGAATTTCCCGATCAGTGTAAGAATTATGAAGATCAATCAAGGAAGATAACTCATTGTCGTAGAAAATATGGGCAGGTTTGCCTTTTCTTAACCACTTGCTTAATGAAAGGGCAGTCACCCTTTCCACCAAGTAGTCATGGTACATTTGAGGGAGATTAGCTTGTCATGTTGAGTGCTAATATCACCACCAACCACTTCAAGAAAAAGAAGGCTTTATTAAAGAGAAAGGGGCCATGACACAAAGAAATGATCAAAGGAAGGGAACTAGAACCAAGAAATCCAATGGAAACGAAGAAAATTCTAGCCCAGAAAGAAACAATAAGAACAGAACAAATCAGAGAACCAAAATCTAGACCTGAATCAGAATTTTGAAAAGAACAAGTCTGAAACAAAATTGGAAAAAGAATCCAATTCGTATTCCTGGAACATTAGCAAGAGATTATCCACCCGGTAGATCATTAATGGAAGAACAATCCAAAGCTCGAAGAACTTCGAAGAAATCTAAGCAAACTTCAAGAATCCTACAAATCCGGAGCTTCTCTCTTCATCCCCCATCTTTTTCCTATCATACTTAATATATATATATATATATATATATATATATATATATATATATATATATATATATATCTATCAAGAATTTAAATTTATTTTTAACAAAATTAATATTTGATTTATCTAATCTTTTCTTTAATAATTACTAATCAATTACCTGGTTAATGGGAATTTATTAATAACTTATGTCCGATATATTTGAATGAAGTTTATTATTATTATTATTATTATTATTATTATTATTATTATTATTATTATTATTATTTGTGTATACATATATATAAATTTTGTTGTGTTCTTACACTCAGCCAATCCGGGAAGTACAACTGAGGCCCAAGAATTAAAGTGGGCTGAACGGAGTTCACTCGTCGCGAGCGAATCGAGCCCACTCCGTCACGAAGTGATCCACCCGAGTCTTCGCTATTTCAATAATCTCATTTTTCTTCGAAAGGATAATCTAGCTCATCTATGTAAAAGGATACCTATCGGGATGAAAGTCATCATGAACAATAAGAATATTTGTCAATCCCTTATTAACGATGTCAGTCTCAGACACTTGGGACTCAATCTTTCACTTTATGTACCACGTATGCCGCCGTACCAGCAATAACAGAGTTTCACATCATGGCTTCATCAAGACAATCGAAGAAAGGCAACTTAAAGATCAGAATGTTCTATTCAATTATTTTATCGATTTTCTCCTCATGTATAAAAGGGGTTAGAAAATAATAAAGATAGATCTTTTTCTCTTGAGACTGCTTTCTATCTCCATTTTCCTCTTTTCTCTTCTAAATATTGGTAACTTTGGAACCCTGGAGGAGCCACCTCCCTCCAACTCTTTATCTCCCATGTTCCCCAAAGACTCCATATCCATCTCGCTTTCTCTCTCTCTCTATTACTCTCTCATGAGGCAGAACTTCTATTGGTTGTATATACTCACGAACAATATGAGTCTTCACCTCAAAAGACCAATATCATGAAAATGCAGATGTGATGGAGTTCATACAAAGATTTGTGAAAAAGACTCTTTCTCATATGAAGAACACCCTCAAAGATGATGGATCGTACTAGGTACCTATGGACTAACAACCAGCACGAGTCGGGAAAACTACGGAGGAAAAGCTTTCCGAATCCATTCTCTATCTTAACGTATACTACATCATTGAGATCGTTGACTCGGTAGCCAGAACTGCTTAGATATGAGCCAAATCTGTTAAGAATTACTAGAGAAGAGGTGGCAATACAAGAACAAGCGTAGGCAAGAAACACATGCCTTAACTCTCATTTAGAGCTAGAGTAAAAGAGCTCGACCCAATCTTCACTGAGAAATATCATCATTTATAAGAAGAAGGACCTGTTATAGACTCGATTGGAGAAGGGAGAAGAACAAAATGAAAGTTTTCTCCTAACTACTACGAAGAAGAAATAAGGAGAGAAAGGAGAAGAAAGACTACTATAAATCTCCTTTCTATGAGATTTCGAAATGCGAGGCATCGATGAAGCTTGTGCTCCATCTCAGAATCTTTCAAAGGGAAATTCCACCGCATCGACCACCTAACTTCCTTCAAGTCACTCGCATGTTTACATAGGACAAATGACATGTCAAAATGTAATTTTTTTTGCATCAAAGAAATAAATTTCCGCACCGGTTCAACTGTCACTACATCGAAGTAATTACTTTTTTCGCATATTCAAGTCAATGTTCGCTTTTGGGCTCCTGCGGCACAAAATCAGCAAAAAGCTCGTAAGCACTTCGAAATACAACATGAGCCCACCGAGAGCTTCGAGAGCTTTACCAGTTTTTAAATGAGAAATATTTGACAACTCGGACTACTCAGTTTCCATTCATAAGCTCTGGCATGTTTGTCGAATACATGCTTAGCTTAAAAGTCAAGACACAGCAGAGTTTTGGAGCTCTCGGCTACCACATCTTCGTAGAAGAATATAATACTTACCCTAGATCCTTTCTAGGTTTATATTGTTCATTCAACTAAATTATATGCATACAGATCGATGGAATAATTCTTTACTATCTACTAAGGACCAACCAAAAGCCTTTTTGTATCTTTTTAATGTGTCCAGTAATTTTTATACTTGATATTCATTTAAATCTGAAGATATAATGACTGGTAAAGTAGATGATTCTCCTAGAAACATATACTTCAAATGATTAGGGAGAATTTTCAGTTCAAGTTTAGGGAGTTTAATGATATATGGAAGTAAACTTTTATCTTCATTTTCCACAGTATCCAATCTTTCAAATCTTTCCTGAACAAATTCTAACTTTTCATTTTTTATATCATCCAAATCATCTTCACTTTCACTTTCATTTTTATCCTCACATTCCAAATTCTCTTTAATTACTTCTTTAAAATGATCTTCACTTAAATAATCACAGATTTTCATTCGAAAGCCCTCATGATCTTTTCAACTGAAGGGTATTTCATAGATTTCACAATATTGAAAGTTACCTCTTGATCATTAACTCTCATATTTAATTTTCCTTTTTGAAAATCAATCATAGCTCTAACAGTAGCAAGGAATGGCCTTCCCAAAATAATTAGAATTTATTTATCTTCCTCCATATCTAATATAATAAAGTCCACAGGAAAGATAAATTTAACCTCCTTTACTAATACTTCTTCCACAACTCCTTTAGGATAAGTGATAAAATGATGAGCCAATTGAAGAGTCACAGATGTAGGTTAAATTTCACCTATTCCTAATCTTTTGAAAGTTCATAAATGCATAAGATTAATACTAGCTCCCATATCACATAAAGCTCTTCCAAAAAATTTATCACCTATAGCACACGGGATAGTGAAACCACTAGAGTCTTTAAGTTATTCAGGATGCTTCTTCTGAATAATTGCACTACATTCACCGCTATGTGAAATAATCTCGTAGTCTTTGAACTTTCTTCTCTTTTTAAGAATATCCTTAACAAACTTTACGTAATCAGACATCTGCTCTAATGCTTCAACAAAGGGAATATTAATCGTTAAATTCTTAAGAATTTTTAAAAACATTGCAAATCAATTATCCCTTTTCTATTTTTAAGTCTCTGAGAAAACGGAGAAGGAGGTTTTTAAACAGTTATCTTCATTGGTTCAATCAGATATTCTACATCTGGATATATCCTATTAGAACCTTTTTCAATATTCACTTCCTCTCTTTCAACTTCAACTTCTTTCTGTATTCTTGTTTATAATTCTTTTCCACTCTTTGAAAAGGAGGAAGACAAAGAAATCTACTCAAGATTCAAGAGGAAAGGATGACAAAACATGGATTATATATATAAAAGCAACTTCATATAAACAGAGTAAAGAAAAGATAACTTATCTCAAACTCTTCCCCAAGTGAATCTCAAGGAATTCCTTTAACTCCTCTTCTTTTTTCACAATTTTCAGTGGATCAGTTAGCTTGGGTTTAGGTTAGGCTCAAGTGGTTTCAAAGGGCAATTGAAGATTCAAAATGGTCTATGCGGATGTTATAAAGAGTTTCCAATATTAATTGGATGGAAATTTTAAGGTTAGGGCACTCAATTTGGGGGATTTTGGCCATATGGCATGTTTGGGTAAAAAATTGGGAAATTTGGCTCAAATAGGTTTGGGTGAGATTTGGGTTTCAATTGGGGACAATTGATGGTTCAATTTTGTTTAGGGGAGTGTTATGACGGGTTTACAACATTGATTCGGAGAGAATTTATTGACATTGGGTTCAATTTGAGGGATTTGGGTCACTTATGAAAAATTTGGGATTTTGGGTTTTAAGTGAAATTGAATTCAAATGTTGGTCAAATGAGGTTTGAATTTGGTTTAGATTGAGGCTAGAGATGTTGAATTAATGTTTGGAATTAAAATTAGGTAAGATTGGGGGCAATTGGGTGGACTTTGAGTTTACATTTAGGTACTTTTGGGTTAAATGAGTTTAATTGGGGCTTTTGGTTAAATTAGGCTAAATTGGCCAAATTGGGTCATGTGGTAGTTGAGAGAAATGAAACTGGAAATATTTGGTAGGCATTAGGAATTTCGGGAATTTTTGAATTTTTTGGATTTTTAAGGCCCGTTTGGGACAACTTAAAACAACGGAAGTGTTTTTAAAAACGCCGTCGTTATGTTTGTTTTACACGTTTTGATCTCGATTTTAAAAACAAAGTTTCTATTTTGTTAATAACATCGGACGCAGGGTGAACCCCGTGTCCCACTTTTCTTCGCTGCATTTTCTGCCTTTATTACTTTGCTGCCCATCGTCACATTGCGATCGAGCTCCCTCGCGCCGGAGCGAAGGGGGATCAAAATCTAAAGCTGGCAAATAGATTCATCTCCCTGGTCTCTGGGATCCATGTGGGTGACCGTGAGGAGTTTCTAGGAGGTGCTACAACGAAAGGTCGACTATGTCATTAGCGCTGGAAGTAGGAGGAGGTGGTTCTCCTCGAAGATTCTCAATTTGGTTAGTGACATGAAGCAGATTGATGTTGTCGGGGGAGCAGGTGATGTCAGTGAAGCTCGGCGGTATATGAGGAGAAGTCTCAGGAGGAGGAGAAGGTGGATCCTGGGAGGTTGAAGAGGCTTTGACGAATGTTGAATAGTGCTTGATGGTCGGTAAGAGATAGTGACGGCTGAGATGAGGTGTTGAAGAGGTGGAGCAGGAGGAGGAGGAGAAGGGAAAGGGGGATGGAGTCATGGGATCTCATGACAAGAAGAACGGCGGTGGAATTGAGGGAGGGAGTGATGGAAGGAGAAGGAGAAAGGTAGGATTTTTAAAGTGTTTTGGAGTGGGGGAATAGAATGACGTGACAAAGGAGCATGGAGGAGGGTGGGTAAATTTAAACTAAAGATGGAGTTTTTGAAGGTATATTTATTAATTAATTGTATAAGCCAATAATACTTTATTTGTGAACCAGCTGTATGTGCATTGAGGATTTCTGTAATCCATTATGTTCTGTAATTTCTATATAATCCATTATATTTGTGTATAATCCATTATTTTCTGTTATTTCTATATAATTCATCAGTTGTTTTCCAAAACGCACAAACCAAACATCATAAGAGCTTATCTAAAACATGGGAAGAATGGTCATTTATCCTGGATCAGCTGGTTTACAAACGCACAAACCAAACTGCCAGACAACATATCCAGATCAGTTGTGTATCAGCAAATTATCCAGATAAGCTGCTCATCAGCAGAAGCTGGATAAGCTGCAGGTGCCTCAAACAGACCCTTAGTCTAAGTGGGGCATTGTGGTAATTTGGCAAATTTTTAGGTTATTTGGAAATATTGATAAATTTGGGTAATTTTTATCAATTTGAGTGATGGAGAATATTTTGAAATAAAGTTTAGTGAAAATGGGTAATTTGAGTACTTTTAGGCAAAATTGAGTTTTAGGGGTATTTTGGGCAGATTTAGTGGCAAGGGGGTCAAAAATTGAGATTTTGGAAAAATTGAGGTTGATTCAAGGTGAGTAGTATGGGATTGTTTAGATTGAGCCACAAACCAAAGGTAACCTATATTTGGTCCTCTATGTGTTGGTTCCAACATCTTTAACCATAGGCTTAGGGTTGGACCACCCATATGTGTTTCCAAAGAGTTAGGGGATCAAGGTGGGACGTGCTTTGTTTAGGGTTGTGAGTGTAAAGTGTGTGTATTTTGTTAGCTCCATACCTTCCGGGGTAAATCCTAAGGTATGAACACCTATAGAAGACTTCCTCTGGGCTTTCTTATGATTGGTCTCTTCCTCCCAAAAGTTGGAGGTTAGGCCTTAAGCATATGAAAATTCCCAGTGAAGTGAAAAAAGTTTGAATTTCTAAAGGGGAGGGTTCTAAGACTAGTCTTCTAAGAAAGTCACCTAGAGAGTTCTATGGCTAGAACCTAGGCCATTCTAAAGAGACATTAGACCTCAACAAAAGTGAGGTCAACCAATGGACCCCTAATAGATGCGGTGTGCTGGACAAGCACAATACACATATTAGTGTTGACCGACGAGATGAACGAAACCAACACAACTGTCTGAGTCAAAACTTAAGAAAAAAAATAGAAATTAGCTAGGGAGTTTTCACTAGGGATTATTCAGTTGAAACCTTCAAGTATCGGGAACTGCTGCTGGGAAAGGGAAATGGAATACCTTCGTGAGAGGAGCTATGAATTTCAAGCCTCCAAACTCTGAGGAGTCCGATACGAATTGATTTGAGTTTAGGAATTGGGTTAGGAATTTGATTTGCTTTCAGATTTTAATTTAAATCATATGAAATTTTAATTTGAATTTTGAAATTTAAGTGAGTGCAGAGGAGGAATCAAAATTTCAGTACCAATCTCAGCAGGTGGGATTCATAATTTAAGTACTGATCCCAAAGGATGAGAACTGGAATTTAGGTACTAGTCTCAAAAATGAGAATAAAAAATTTAGTACCGACCTCGTGAGATCGGAAGTAGAATTTAGGTACTGATCCCGAAGAATGAGAACTGGAATTTAGGTACAAGTCTTAGAAATTTGAATTGAAATTTTGGTACCGACCTCGAGAGATGGGAATCAGAATTTAGGTATTTTTCCTAAAGAATGAGAATTGGAATTTAGGTACCAGTCTCAGAAATGAGAGTCAAAATTTTGGTACCTAACTCGGGAGATGGGAATCAAAATTTAGCAACTGGCCCTAAAGAATAAGAACTGGAATTTAGGTACCAGTCTTAAAAATGAAAATCAGAATTTTAGTACCGACTCAGGAGATGGGAATCAGAATTTAGGTACTGATCCTGAAGAATGAGGACTAGAATTTACGTACCATTCTCAGAAATGAGAATCGAAATTTCGGTACAGACCTTGGAATTTCGTGGGAATAGAAAATTCTTTGAAGGGAGATGGAAATATTGGGAATTTAAGGAATCAAACGACTAAGCTCTGATCCTGGAATTTCATGGAAGGCTGAATGTTTCTCCTAAGAAAGATGGAAATATATGGAATTTAAGGAATCTAATGACTAAGCTCCAATCCTGGAATTTCCTGGAATGCAGAAAATTTCTTAGAAGGGATATGGAAATATAAGGAACTTAAGGAATTAGACGCTAAGCTCTGATCCTGGAATTTCATGGAAGGCAGAAAATTTCTTGGAAGGGAGATGGAAATATAAGGAATTTAAGGAATCTTTACCACATTGAGAAGGAAAGCTCAAGGACTCATATCCCGCTCAAAGGTAATAGAGTATGAAATTATTAAGGAAAGCTCAGGGACTCACATCCAACATAAGAGATGACAGAGGGGAAACAAAATTTAATTACTTATTCTAGAGGTTCAAAGAACATGAGAAAATTTGATGTTGACTTTCGAAGAAAGTAGGATTGGTGTAATTCTGCCAAGACTGGTAGCCATTGCAAGATTTGTAGAATTTCATGACATTTGAAATTAGTGTAAAGCTTTAAATTTCGCTGAGTACATTCAAAAGTGAAGAACTTGAGGATGATTGTAAGGACTCGGAGTCTCGAGGGAGAAAAAGTTAGCTTATCATTTGTATTCAAATTGTCATTTTATTTCAATTTATTTCATTATATTTCATTTGATTTCATTTTGTTTTATTTGATTTTACATTCAATTTTCTTTTGATTTCACTTCATTTCATGGGATTTTGTTTTAACCTTTTTGATTTATTATTATTATTTATTCATATTTTTACCTTTTTTTTCTTTTCTATCCTTTTTTGTTCGTTTTAATTTGGAACTGGTGTAAGGTCCTACAACTCTCGACCGTCACGTGAGAAAGAGACATTTCTGACAAATTTGTCAAACTGAAGCTGAAATCTCCATTAATCTTTACCAAAGGCAGTAGTACAACTGATTATATGCTGACAAGCATCTTAAAGTCGATCAAACGTACAAAGCTGAAAAAAAATTATGATATCATATCCAGCTGATACAAGAGTAGTGAAGACTACTGTAACATGGTGTAGAAGGTTGTATATATCCATCATTTGAGGCTGCTCCGTGAACAAGCTAATCTGCCAAGGCTACTCTCCGGAACAAAAGTCCCCTTTCAAACACCGGGAGGTACTTCTATCACAACAACAAGGGAGGACGGCTTTCCAATTCTGGATCTGGTTTGTAGTAAAATGGCGCTTTGTACTCATCCATTCTTCTGAAAGTGACTGACACCCTTTGTCTTGTGATCCCTGATAGATATAAGTGCAACGGTTGCCAAAAACTTGACTCCGCTGGGTATAGGTGTGTTGATGATTTATGATATGAAAATTATGATTTTATAATATGGGATACTACGCAAGTATACTTATCGTTTATCAAGTAATATAGGACTTTTCTGATTAAGCCCGGAAAAATCGAAGCCACAGGGAAAAATTGAAAATCTTTAAAGGAATCTTGAAAATTATATTTTTATTTTCTTTAATTGTTTTTGAAATAGTATGTCTTGACTTTGAAAAGTTTTAGAATTTTGATTTGTCTTTTGAAATTTTCTTAATAAAATGCTAAGTAATGAAAGTAATGGTTTCAATAACTAATAACACTGGATGTAAAAGTACTATTAACTAAAATAACTTTTTTTTTCCTTTCTTGAAGTAGTAATAATTCTTAAAGAATTGTTGTGGAAGTATTTAAATTTTGTTGTGACAGATAGAAGCAAATGTGTTCTTTACCCTTACTTGGTTCTATAAAGAACATAGGTTAATTTGAAATTTAGATTATTTTGAACATGGTTAGGCAGGGAAGATACCAGTCTCTCATTCTAGAGTTCCCTTGATTCCCACCACCTGGGGGCTAACTTCTCATAATAAAACTCAAAACTTCAAACCAAATTAGGGGGTTTTAGCCTGTCACTCTAAAATCCTCTAATTTTACACCCTTCTATAAAAATATCTTCTAATATTACTTTCACTTATATGAACTACAGTTCTCACCCATATAATTGCATGTGATTCCTACTAACTTTAATGAGATAATACTGCATTGGATCTTACATAATCTCAACAAATTTTACAACTTAACAGGCTAAATTAAGAAGTAAATAAAGTTCTCAGAATCAATCTTCACAACTTCTTCCAACTTTTAAACACTGATACTTTCCACAACAATTCTCTTTAAATTAATTACTTCTCTATTTTAGGAAAGAAAAAGATAAAGTAAACTACTCAGAATACGTTGAGAAAATATAAAAACACATTGATTTGAAATTAAAAATTATAAGAAAAATAATAAACTAAAGCAAGTTTTGATAAACAAAATAAAAGTAAACACTTATCTGAAAATCCTTTCCATAAGACTAAGGAAATTCCTCTGGAACTTTGACTCTTCGCTAAACTACTCCTCAGAGCAAGTCTCCAAACTCTGATGACTCAAAATACAGGCTTCAGACTTTTATCGGAATCTTGCCTCTTCTTCATCTCATTCTCCCAGGAAGACATGATGCTCTTCAAAATTTTCTTATTAGATTTCAGAAATGAAATTTGGACTTAGGGTAAGTGTTTCTATTAAGTCTAGTCCTTTTTATAGACTTAGGAGATGCTATAATATTCTCCAATACATTTAGAATCTTCTAAATAACTCCCACAACTTCTCCCCCATGATCTAGGCTCTATATTCACATTTTCACATTTTTTTATAACTGTGGCGCCTAAGCGCCAACTAATCGGCGCTTAGCCGCCAGTGGACATTTCAGCACAGGTCCGCTAAGTGTCCAAAGTTTCATTATGACTTCTCTTAATCATCAATTAAGGTCGAATAAACTCTACTTAAGTTTAAAAACTCCAAATTACTACCATTAAAAACATAAAAACAAACCAAACAAAGCAAACAAAACACAAAACAAACACAAAACAAAGCACACCAATCAATATGGATTGCCTTCCACAAAGCGCTTAATTTAACGTCTTCAGCCTGACATACCAGAAATCATTATGAGTGACCCAACATTAAATTCTCATCAGATTTACATTTATTGATTGAAAAATATAATTTATGTCTATGTCCGTTAACTTTAAATATTTTTCCAGTCTTAGGATCTTGAATATCTACAACTCCATAAGAATAAATTTTTATCTCAATGAATGGACCCATCCACCTAGACTTATGTTTTCCATAAAATATTATCAATCTAGCATTATACAACAAAACTTGTTGTCCTGGTACAAGATTTTTGGAATGAATCTTCCGATCATGCCATAACTTCATCTTTTCCTTATAAATCTTAGCATTATCATAAGATTCAGTCCTTATTTCTTCATGCTCATTCAATTGCAATAATCTCTTTTCAGCAGCATCTTTCAAATTATAATTGAACTCTTTAATAGCCCAATAAGCTTTATGCTTATGTTCAAAAGGTAAATGACAAGCTTTCCAAAAATCAGCCTATGTGAGGACTTTCCTATAGATGTTCTGTAAGTAGTCCTATAGGCCCACAAAGCATAATACAGTTTAATTGACCAATCCTTTCTCTTTGGATTAACAGTTTTTTCCAATATTCATTTAATTTCACGATTGAATAATTCAACCAAACCACTTATCTGCGGATGATAAGCAGTAGCAATGCGATGATTAATATGATATTTCTTTGCAAACTTCCCAATAATCACATTTCTAAAATGACTTCCCCATCAGTTATGATTACTCTTAGTATTCCAAATCTTCAAAATATATTCTTTTCTAAAAACTTTGCAACACTTTGAGCATCACATCGAGATAAAGCAATAGCTTCAATCCATCTGGAAACATAATCTACTGCTATCAAAATATACAAATTTCCGAAAGATGGTGTAAATGGTCCCATAAAATCTAATCCCCAAACATCAAATATTTCAACTTCCAACATATAATTGAGGGGCATCTCATTTCTTTTAGAAATATTGCCTACAAGCTGCTATCTATCACAATTTTTAATATAATCATTCACATCATTAAAAATTGTAGGCCAATAAAATCATGATTGTAATATTTAATATGCAGTTTTATCACTTTCAAAATGTCCCACATAATCAGAATCATGACATTTTTTAATAATTTCATAAGTCTCTTCCAAAGTAACACATCTTCAAATTATAAGATCCTTTTCTTATTTATATAAAAATGGGTCATCCCAAAAATAAGTCTTAGTATCACACAGAAATTTCTTCTTTTCATGATATGTCAAACCATAGGGTATAATATTAATAAAGTTTACTATGTCTGCATACTACGGAACACGCAATTCTTTAACAATGAATAGTTTTTCATCATAAAAATGTTCATTAATTTCTTTAACATCATAGAGAGATTTTTCAATTTCAAGCTTGGACAAATGATCAGCAATTTGATTATCAGAACCCTTCCTATCTACTATTTCAAAATCAAATTCTTGCAAAAGAAGAATCCATCTTATAAGTCTCACTTTTGCATCATTTTTATTCATTAAGTATTTGATAGCAGAATGATCAGTATGCACAACACATTTAGTTCCAATTAAATATGATTGAAATTTATCAAAGGCAAATATTATAGCTAATAACTCTTTCTCAGTAGTGGTATAATTAATTTGAGCTTCATTAAGAGTTTTACTAGCATAATAAATTACTTTGAAAATTTTATCATATTTCTGACCCAAAATAGCACCAATAGCAGAATCACTAGAATCACACATTAATTCAAAAGGTTTTTCCCAATTTGGTGAAATTATTATAGGTGCAGTGATTAACTTTTCTTTTAATGTTTTAAAGGCTTTACGGTAGTTATCATCAAAATTAAAAATTGCATCATTTTCCAGTAAACGACATAAAGGTTTTGTAATTTTTGAAAAGTCTTTAATGTAACGCCTGTAGAATCCAACATGTCCTAAAAAACTTCTAATTCCCCTCACATTGGTTGGGTAAGGTAAACTAGATATAACTTGAATTTTTGCAGGATGTACATCCAAAACTTTTTCTGAAATCTAATGTCCCAAAACAGTTCCTCCTGCTACCATAAATTGGTATTTTTCCTAATGAAGGACAAAATTAATTTCTTCACAGTGTTTTAAAACTTTAAATAGATGTTCTAAACATGATTCAAACAAATTTCCAAACACTGAAAGTCATCCATAAAAATTTCAATCCCTTTATCAATTAAATCACAAAAAAATAGCCATCATACATCTCTAAAATGTAGCATGGGCATTACATAAACCAAAGGACATTCTTCTAAAAGCAAACGTACCATAAGGACTGGTAAACATAGTTTTCTCTTGATCCTCAGGAGCAATTTGAATTTGGTGGTAACCAATATATCCATCCAGAAAACAAAAGTATGTATTCTCAGCTAGTCTATCCAACATTTCATCTAGAAAAGGGAGTGGAAAATGATCTTTCCTTGTGGCAAAGTTTAATTTTCTATAATCAACGCATATTCGCTACCCTGTAACTTGTCTTGTTGGTATCATTTCATTATTTTCATTAACATTCACAGTTACTCCTCCTTTCATAAGAACACAGTGAATAGGACTAAACTATGCACTATCTGAAATAGGGTAGATAATTCCAGTATCTAACCACTTTAAAATTTCTTTCTTAACAACTTCTTTTATAATATGATTTAATCCCCTTGGGGATCAGCCTGCGGTTTGTAATTATCTTCCAGAAGAATTTTGTCCATACAAATTGAAGGACTGATTCGTTTAATATCATCAATTGTCCATCCAAAGGTTTTCTTGTACTTTTTCAAAATTTCAAGTAAACTCCCTACTTCTTTTGTAGTTAATTGAGAGGAAATTATAACAGGCAAGGTTGAGGATTCACCTAGAAAAACATACTTCAAATTTTCAGGAAGCATTTTTAGCTCAAGTTCAGGAGATTTTTCAATTGATGGACCATAAGATTTATCTTTCTCAGTCATATCCAACAGTTCAAAACTTGCACGAACATAATTTAAATCTTCTTCTTGAAAATCTTCAGAATCAAATAACTCCTCTTCTTGATTATATTCAAATTCTTCTCTTTTAACATTCTCTTCATGTGTTGATTTGAAATGACATTTACATAAATAATCAATAGCATCCATCCTATAACACTCATCTTCCTTACCTCTTATAGGATATTTCATCGATTTTGAAATATTAAATATAACAGTCTGATCATTAACCCTCATAATTAATTCCCCTTTTTGCACATCTATCACGGCTCTCCCTGTAGCTAGAAAAGGTCTCCCCAAAATTATGGGTATCTCTTTATCTTCCTCCATATCTAACACAATGAAATCCACAAGAAAATAAATTGATCCACTTTTACCAAAACATCTTCTATAACTCCTTTAGGATATGTGATCAAACGATCTGCTAATTGCATAGTTACGGTAGTTGGGGTTATTTCTCCTAGTCCCAGTCTTTTGAATATTGATAGAGGCATAAGGTTAATGCTTGCACCCAAATCACATAAATCTTTTCCACAGAATCTTTCTTCGATTGCACATGGAATTGTGAAACTACTAGGATCCTTAAGTTTTTCAGGAAGCTTTTTTTGAATTATCGCACTGCACTCCTCACTAAGTGCAACAGTCTCATTTTCTTCAAACTTCCTCTTCTTATTAAGAATATGCTACATAAATTTCACATAGCTTGGCATTTGTTCTAGGGCTTCAACAAACGGAATATTAATGGTAAGCTTCTTTAATATCTCCAAGAATTTTGAAAATTTCTTATCCAACTTTTGTTGACGAAGTCTCTGAGGAAATGGAGGTAGTGGTTTTTCTAAATCAACATTAGGTGGTGAAATAAGTCTTTCAAAACCTTTTGGAGCATCCTCTTTAGGTCTTTCAATCTCTTCTTTCTCTCAGTCTCTTTTTGAACTCTACCTTCTAATTCTTTTCCACTTCTCAGTTGAATTGCTTTCACTTGTTTTTTATTCTTTCTCATGGATTCACTTCATTATTACTTGGAAGCATTCCTTGGGATCTATTACATAAGGCATTTGCAATTTGTCCCAATTGATTTTTAATATTTCTGATAGTTGCTCCTTGAATTTCTAATTGATTTCCCATATGTGATACTACTTCTTCCAATGTCAACTTCTTCTCCTTATTTTGTAAAGCATTGTTATAACCTGAAGGATAAGTTAATCTATTATTATTATTACCTTGGTTGTTCCAATTCCCCAATGCGTTTACTTGGGTGTTCCCCCATTGTTGATTAACACCACCCTGATTATTGTTATTCCAGTTAAAATTTGGATGATTCTTCCAACCTAGGTTATAATAATTGGAATATGGGTTGTTAGGTTTAATTATAGCATTCACAGTTTTTGGTGAAGAATAAGAATCAACCATTTGGCCTAATGAATTTTCTTCAATCATGAGATTTGGCTGAGAAAAATTCATCCCAAATTGGTCTATCTTCCTTGATACAGCAGCAACTTGATTTGCTAACATTGTAAAAGCATCATTTTCATAAACATTAACTACCTTTTTAGGATTTAACCTTTCAGAAGGCCATTGAAAATTATTAGTAGTCATTTCTTCAATTAAAACATAAGCAATAGAAAATGGTTTAGACATTAATGATCCACCAGCAGCAACATCGATGATTGATCTAAGAAATCCAACTAATCCATTATAAAAAGTTTGAATTATTAACTAATCTGGTATCACATGATGTGGACATTTCCTGAGGAGATCTTTAAATCTTTCCCATGCTTCATATATTGATTCCCCTTCAAACTGACAAAAAGATGTTATATCATTTCTTAACTTAGCAGTCTTAGATGGTGGAAAATATTTAGCAAGGAATTTTTGTGACAGTTCACCCCAAGTTCTAATTGATCCAAGTGCTAACAAATATAACCACATTTTAGCTTTATCCCTTAGTGAGAAAGGAAAAAGTCTAAGTCTAATAGCATCATCCGAAACACCATCATATTTAAAAGTAGCACACAACTCTAGAAAATTAGCAAGTTGTAAATTAGGAACTTCAGTTGTTGCTTCGCCAAACTAATTATTAGACACCATTTGGTTAATAGCAGGTTTAAGCTCAAAAGAATTAGTAGCTACAGTAGGGTTTTAAATACTAGCATGAAGTTCATCTACTGTAGGGTTAACGTAATCTCTTAAAGGTCTTAATTATTGATGGATGCCAACATTTTGATCTTGATGATCTTCCATTTCTTGAATATTTTTTACTTTTTCTATATTTTAAATTTTTTTGATTTTTCTGATAGTTCTTTCTAATTCAGAATCTTAAGGCACAAGTCCTTTAGAACCAGAACTACGCATACAACAATAAAACAAAACAAAACACAACACACTAACAAAAACAAAGAAAAGTAAAAAATTTAAATTTCTTAATTCTCTTTAAAATGCAATTTAAATTAATTTTCACCGGCAACGGCGCCAAAAACTTGAGCCGTGAGGAATATTAGTGCAACGGTTGCCAAAAACTTGACTCCGCTGGATATAAGTGTGTTGATGATTTAAGATATGAAAATTATGATTTTATAATATGGGATATTACGCAAGTATACGTATCATTTATCATGTAATATAGGACTTTCTGATTAAGCCCCGAGTTATCGAACCCACAGGGAAAAGTTGAAAATCATTAAAGGAATTTAGAAAATTATCATTTTACTTTCTTTAATTGTTTTAGAAATAGTATCTGTTGATTTTGAAAAGTTTTAGAAAGTTGATTTATATTTTGAAATTTTCTTAATAAAATGCTAAGTAACAAAAGTAAAGGTTTCAATAACTAATAACACTGGATGTAAAAATACTATTAACTAAAATATCTTTTTCTTTACTTTCATGAAGTAGTAATAATTCTTAAAGTATTGTTGTGGAAGTATTTAATTTTTTTTGTGACAGATAGAAGCAAATGTATTCTTTACCCTTACTTGGTTCTATAAAAAACATAGGTTAATTTGAAATTTATATTATTTTCATCATGGTTAGGCTGGGAAGATACCAGTCTCTCACTCTAGAGTTCCCTCGATTCCCACCACCTAGGGGCTAACTTCTCATAACAGAACTCAAAACTTCAAACCAAATTAGGCGGTTTTAGCATGTCACTCTAAAATCCTCTAATTTTACTCCCTTCTATAAAAATATATTCTAATATTACAATCACTTATATGAACTACAGTTCTCACTCATATAATTGCATGTGATTCATACTAACTTTAATGAGATAATTCTGCATTGGATCATACATAATCTCAAGAAATTTTACAACTTAACAGGCCAAATTAAGAAGTAAACAAAGTTCTCTGAATCAATCTTCACAACTTCTTCCAACTTTTAAACACTATTACTTTCCACAACAATTCTCTTTAAATTAATTACTTCTTCATTTTAAGAAAGAAAAAGATAAAGTAAACTACTCAGAATGCATTGGGAAAAATATAAAAACACATTGATTTGAAATTAAAAACAATAAGAAAAGTAATAAACGAAAACAAGTATTGATAAACAAAATAAAAGTAAACACTTATCTGAAAATTCTTTCCACGAGACTAAGGAAGTTCCTATGAAACTTTGACACTTCTCTAAATTACTCCTTAGAGCAATTCGCCAAACTCTGATGACTCAGAATACAGACTTCAGACTTTAATAAAAACTAAACTAAAAGAAAGAAAAGAAGTGGAAGAAGAACTCTTAACTCCGAACCTTTTCTCCTTTCTACTCTCTACTCCTACTCTAAATAAAAACCTAAAATGCAGTGGAAGAATCTCCTAAATTCCTCTGTTCAAAATACAGTGAAGAGCCTCTTCAATTCTTCACTTCTTCACTTCTAAGACTCTATTTAAATAGTGAACCAATAGGTGCCTTAGTGTCTCTTCAAAATGTATTCAGATTCGATGTATCTAGCAAGGAATGCACCCCTTCATTCAAATTTGCCACCCAAAGGAAGTTATGGACATTAACACCATGTGTTGCATCCATTCCCTTTTGAATTTGGCGCTAAATCTAATTAAAGTTCAATTTATAACTGTGGCGGCTAAGCGCCGGCACAGCGGCGCTTAGCCGCCAGTGCCAAATTTTTTATTTTTCATTTTTCTGCTCCAAGTTTGATCCAATTTTGTTCCTTTCATCATGACCATCTATTTTCATCATACCTGCAAGAAAAAACACAAAATACCTTCCATTAAAGTGCAATATCATTCAAAATAGGTTTAAAAATGTGCATAAAAATACTATATATTTTAGGTGTGTAATCCTGTAACTCATGGGATGTAGTGCTTTGCAAGATCTGCCCTGTTTCCTTTTAGCACCGGCACTGATCCGACTGGTAGGGGGATCTCAACAGAACCCCAGACCTCTCCCAGTCTGACAATTTGAATTTCTAGTCTGAACAAAATATTACTTTCAATTACAAAGGATGCCATTTAGAAGGGCCTCACAAAGTCATGGTGGTCGATATGAGGCGGGATACAGTCCTTGTCCTCGAAAATATTTGTAATGAAGTTGTTGGGAATACAGTTTACAGGCAAGACATGCCACTCAACCATCCAATTTATCATCTTCTTGATCTGCGGTAGCATTGGATCCACCTCATCGTGCTGTAGAATCCTAGGGGATTACCCTGTCAATCCTTGGTAAAATTGTAGTAGCACCCACACTGATTGGTGACTCTGTCCTTTCTTTTTTTCCATTTTGTTGCCTTTGTATTTGTCCTTTACATCAGTAGGGCTGCTCTGCCCATGATCGCTTCTTGCAAACACATATATATATAGCTCTAGGCCTTCAAAGATGTTGATGAAGTTCCCTTGTATTTCTTCATAGTGCTGAAATTCCCTCTTTCTAACTCTTCTGATCTTTGCCATAAGGTAATCTAGAACTGTTCACGCCTGCGACAACAGAACAAACTGCGGTACGTGTGGCTATACATTAGTATGTTCCCTGCTCCTGAGTAGCATCAAAGCGGCTGCATATGCCTCGAATGTTCCAAACTCCTCTAGCATGAGAAAGTGACACTGCACACACTCTGAAAATGCTCCTGTCACTAAAGGCAGTCTGGGTAAACCCGAGTTACAAGTCGGAGGAAGATCCAATGTCAGCATGGGATCCTCAGTAGTTTCTGGCTCAGTATCTGTGCGTTATGCACTGTCGTCGATATCTTTTAATTCAGTGTCATAAAGTTCTTCTAGAATATGTGATAGCTCTGCGGCTAATTCCCGAGCATGTCACATCTCCATCCTGTCTAGTAGGTGACGCTTGCGGCTATATGCATTTCTTCTTTTTGTACATGCCAATGGCACATCTGGGACTCTTTTGGCTGAAGCGGAAATAAGATCACCCTCTAGAGTAGTGATCATAGACGGAACCTGACTGTGTCTCCTAGAGAGGAGGTGTGAGTTAACAAGACCTCCCAGTGTTTTTTATTTTATTACAAAGTTTGGACCGAGTCATAGATACTGGTTACATGGCTACATCGAAATTTATACCCTTCTTCAGCTTTATCATGTTGCATAGTATTTGTTTAGATATTGTCCATTTATTGGCAACATGGGTCTATCCCCTTAAGAATTTACTAATTGGTACAACCCGCTGGAGAAAACTTGTTCTACCACAAATGGTCATTCTCAGGTTGGTTCAAAATTTTCACCTATCTTGCTGTGTGCAAGAATAAGCTTTCTAAGAACGAGTACGAGGTCACCGATTTTGAACGACCTCAGTCAGACTAGTTTATCATGCACTTGAATAATTTTTCTTTTGGTAGAGTTCCAAACATTGTTGTGCGAGATATCTTTTTTCCTTCGAGATTTTCCAATTTTGCAAGTAAAATTTTAGCATTCTCTACTATTGTAATTTTGTTGGCGATGGTGATCCGGAACGACGGTAGTTGAACTTCTAGTGGAAGAACTGCCTCGGACCCAGACACATTCTTGAGCCATACTCTTTTATTGTCGTCGAGTGTTTTCTTTATGATCTGTACGTGTGTTCTGTTAAAGGCTTCTGCTAAGCCATTTGCTCTAGGGTAATAGATTGTAGAGTATCTCTAGTCTATCTCATGTCTTCTGATGAAATTATTGATCTTCATGCTCTTGAAAGAAGACCCATTATTTAAGATGATACTTTGTGGCACACCGAAGCGGTAGATGATTTGATTCGTAAAGGACTGTAGAACCTGTTGTGCTGTGACTTCCCATAGTGGCACTGCCTCTGCCCATTTAGAGAAGTAATTGGTAGCTGTGATTATAAAACTGTGTCTGTTCGATGACAGAGGGTCTATAAAACCCACTATATCCGTTCCCCAACACTTGAATGGACAAGAGGCAATCATAGGGTGTGGAACATTTGGAGGTTGGTGCAAGAACACTCCGTATACTTGGCACTGATGAAATTTCTTTGCTATGTCCTTGCAATCGGTCATCATTATTGGCCAATAGTATATGAGCCTCTTGATTTTCATTTTAATTTTTTTGCCTTGACTGGTCAGTTCCACATAATCTGACATGTACCTATTTGTCGATTTTCTGTGCTTCTGCTTTGCTGAGACATCTGAGCCACATTTGATTGAAAGATCTCCTGTACAAAACATTATCAATTAAGGCATATGAGAGAGCTCTCTTCTGAATTTGATGCTTCGCTAACTTGTCGTTCGGCAGTGTTCCTATTTGCAAATATTCTATTATCAGTAGACGCCAATCTTCTATATCATTCAGTAGTGTGGCTATTATTTATTCTTTTTCGATCTTGGACAAACTGTCGAGGTAGACCTGCAACAAAACTTGATGCCCTTGCACAGTAATATCTATAGAATCTTTAGCCGGACAAGCCAATTCTTTAGCAAGCTTCTCCAAAGCTTCTGCATTAGCATTGTTTGCTCGAGAGATCCTTAAGAATATCACACTCAAAATCTGCTCTAGCAATTTCATCACGAACCAGTGGTATTTCTAATCTTAGTTTCAGAATTTTATACTATCCTACCACTTGCTGTATGACGAGTTGTAATTCGCCATAAATGGTAATGTTTGTAATCTCTATTAATATTGCTAATTCCAAACTGGCGATTAAAGCTTTGTATTCTGCTTCGTTATTGGTACATGGCTCTGTCAAGTGGTAGGAATATTTTAGTATGGCCCGATCTGGTGTCACAAAGATTAGACCGATCCCTGCTTTGCCGGGTATCACCGTCTATTGTCCTTTGTCTCTTCTTAGCATCTTTTTGAAGATTGGTAGCTTTACTGAATTTTTAAACTGTCTATATTGTAAATCCTTTAAGCACAAATGCTATAGGACCATGAATATTTTTAAGCAGGAGTTCAACAGTGTGTTGTTCTTGATGTTGCGGTTCACATTTCATGCTAAGATTTCTCCAGCATAAAATATAATCCATTAAACTTTCTCCTGATTTTTGTTTTACTACTACCAAGTCACCAACTGTAGTATGATGTTGTGCTCCTGCAAAGCATTCAATAAAGAGGCTTTCAAGTTCTACGAAAGTTTTGACAGATCCATTAGGAAGTTCTGCATACCAGTCAAAGGCAACTCTCGTGAGACTGTTAACAAATTGTCGAAATAAAAGAGCGTCACTTCCCCCCGCATTACAGCAACTTGCTCTAAAATGTGCTAAATGTTGTCGAGGATTACTAGTTCCATCAAACATTTTAAAGATAGGAGGAACTAAACCTTTAGGGTATTGGACAGAATCAAATTCTTCCGGATATGGTCTACTTTTTGGAATTAATGATCCAGCCTCTACCTTGGCCATAGTTTCTTTTATCTTTTATTCCATGAGTTGTATAATATCTTTTTCTAGATATCCACTATGAGGGGAATCCTTTTTCTTCTGAGTGTTTTCTTCAATGTATATTGGCTCTCCTTTATTTTCTAGAATATGGATATCCTCTGGTCTGAAGATTTCAATAGATGGTGATAGATTTGTTGGTGGATTTTGTAAAGTTTCTACCAACTCTTCCATTTTATGTTCAAGATGACTAATATGTTCGTCTCGTTGTCGTATAATTGCTAGTAGTTCATTTGGTGCCTCTTTATTCAATTGATTCTCGTGCTAAGGAAGTAGATTGTGTTTCTACCATATTAATACTGGTAACGTTATTGTTTGAACTGTCAAAAGTGTCTTTATTTCTTTGCACTGAGAATTGTTTGATATCATTTTTTAACTTTTTTGTCTTTCTTCAAACAATTTTGCAAGGGACCTTTTACAAGTTCCTTCTCGGGAACTATCTGCAGGAGTGCTTATAGCATCTAAATTTCTTTCAGACTATCTTTGTTTCCATATATTATTTTTAAATATGGGATGAGATCCTCTAGGTGGTGTATCATCACATGGGCAATCTGCATTTTGTGACATATGGACTAGATTTGTCATTTTAATGGATGTATCTTCCACTTCTGACATCAATTTGTCATATTTAGCTTTGACTTTTGTAATTGTATGATCTCCAACTCTTGGCCCTAATCAGAATTTTACTGACACATTAGTACATTGGTCATCTGTTGTGCTTTGATAACCTGTTTCTTCGTAAATAGGTTTTTCTATTGCTAGAATTCTCCTTTTCATGGTTTTAGAGACTGCACATCCCATTTTTTCTGGCAATCGGGAAATCAAACATTTATCTGTTTGTGCCAATCTCTTAAATACTGAATGTATAGCATGAATTGAAGGAGAACTTTTAGGTTGAGAGAAATTATCAGTGTATTCAATAGGAATTGGAATATACTGATTCTCTTCTAAAAAGGAAGGATTTCTAAAAACATTTTGTTGAAATTCAGGTGTTTCAAAATTATCATTTTCATTCCATCATTTCTTTCTTTTAAATGAAGGATTTTTGTGAATGTTTTTGGAACAAGACCCAACTTTGTATATAGATGGTGGTGGAATATCATCCTCCTCGTAGACTTATTTTCCTTTTCTGTCAATTTGTCTTTCTATTTCTTTAAGGATATAAGGTTCTTCAGGTGTATATTCAGGTAGATCTTCTATAAAATTCAGAAAGTCTTCATAAGGTTGAAGATCAAATTCTTCAGAAGAGTTTATGTTAGTTTGATATGGATTATCTAATGTAGATTTTGTTTCACCAAATAATCCATAATCATTGTGATAAAAAGAAAGAACTTCTTCCATTGGTGTTTCAAAGTCTTGGTAATAAGGAAAGATTGAATTGGGAGAATCCATTGCAACATTTCTGAAATTTTAAGAAAAATGAATATTATTGACTTTATTATAAATTGAGAATTTGTTTTAAGAATTTAAAGTTCAAAGAAAGAAATGTCAAATGAAAACAAAGGATAACAAAAGATGAGAAGAAAGATTCATCCCAGCGGAGTCACCACTCTTTGATGGCGATTGAAAAATCTTTTTTTATTGACTTACATCGCTATGAATTCTCGTATCATGTCAATGTCAAGGAGTCATCACTCTCTTTCTCTATCCATCACCTTAATTCTTATCTTACCTAGACTTATTATCAGAAGTCTCTAGAGTATTTGAAGAAGGGTTAATCATGATAAAGATTGAGGGAAAATGATAATCTCATAGAACAAGACTTCAGATTGTGTAATTACTGAAGTTTTTCATATAAGAAAATCATATGAGTAACCAGGTGGTCTTGTAGGTGAAATACCTATCCTGAGTTCTTTAATCTCATATAGGAGCAAGCTCCTATAGTTAATTACATCCTGAGCAATTAATACTGCCTAGGAAAACTCCCAATTATGGTTAACATTTACCCTCGAAAAAGTGTAAGTGTTGTCGTGTTAAGTTTGATTTAGGTCGAAACTAAGAATTATGTCAGTTTGTGTTGTGTTAAGTCAACTTAAGTCAAACTTATGTCAGTTTATGTCAAATCATGTCGATTTAGGTTGAATGTCGAATTATGTTAAATTTGGTTTGAAATGTCTATTAATGTCATTTAATGTCAGTGATTGTTGAATTTGGTTTGAAATGTCGATTAATGTCGGTTTATGTTTGATTATGTTTGGAATGTTGATTAATGTCGAATAGCTTTGTTTGAAATGTCGAATTTGTTGAATTTCATTTGGAATGTCGGATTTATGTCAGTTATGTCGATTTTTGTTTGAAATGTCAGATTTATGTTGATTATGTCGATTTCTATTTGGAATGTGAAATTGGTGTCGTTTATGTTGATCTATGTTTGAAATGTCAAATTTATGTCGATTGTATCGATTTATGTTTGAAATGTCAAATTTTTGTCGATTATGTGGATTTATGTTTGAAATGTCGAATTTATATCGATTGTATCGATTTATGTTTGAAATGTCAAATTTATGTCGATTATGTCGATTTATGTTTGAAATGTCAAATTCATGTCGATTTATATTTGAAATGTCTATTATGTCGATTTAAGTTTAATTTTGTCGATTTATGTTCAATTTGGGCTGAACCAAAGATTTATGTCGATTTAGATTGAATTTGGGTTGAACCTGTGGTTTATGTCTTGGTTTAGGTTAGACTTAGGTTCATGTTAGGTGAACCTAAGTATAATTTTATTTAAGTCTAATATGGGTTAGACTTAAGTTAAGTTTGAGTTAGTCATAGGTTCATGTCTGGTTGAACCTGTATGATTTGACTTAAATCTAATATGGGTTAGACTTAAGTTAAGTAGTAGTTAGACTTAGGTTCACGTTGGTTTGAACCTAAGTATGATTTGACTTAAGTCTAATATGGGTTAGAATTAAGTTAGGTTTGAGTTAGACTTAGATTCATGTCGGGTTGAACCTAAGTATGATTTGACTTAAGTCTAATATGGGTTAGACTTAAATTAGGTTTAGGTTAGACTTAGGTTCATGTCAGGTTGAACCTAAGTATGGTTTGACTTAAGTCTTATATGAGTTAGACTTAAGTTAGGTTTGGATTTGAATTTGATTAAACCTTGATTGGTTAAGGTTTAATAGTTTAATTAATTCTATTGTGGTAGACTTAATTAGAATTTAAGTGTATTTAAACCTTAGTTGGTTAAGTTTTAATAGTTAAATTAAGTCTAATGTGGTAAACTTAATTAGAGTTTTAAATTTGATTAAACCTTAGTTAGTTAAGGTTTAATGATTTAATTAAGTTTAATGTGGTAGACTTAATTATAGTTTTAGGTTGGATTAAACCTTAGTTAGTTAAGGTTTAATGGTTTAATAAAGTCTAATGTGGTAGACTTAATTTTGACTAAACCCATTGTGGAATGGGCTAAGTTGGGTGAAAGAGTGATTTTTAGAATTTTAAATTTATTAATTATTAAAAATATGTAAATCCTATATTTTGAAATGTCATTTAAAATTGTTTAATGGTTTAAAAATTATTGTTTTTAGAGTCTTCTTATGTCACCCTAAAATTTCAAACCATTTTCAATTTTATTTTCCTTAATTTCTAATTTTTATAATTATTTTTATGAATTATTACAAAGTAGCTTAGAAATTAAAGAAAAATTTCCTAGAAAATTTTTCTGTTCATAGGGAACTTAGGAGATATGTGTCATAACAGAAAGATAATTCTGTGAAAATTTCATAATTTTCTGACTAATAAATAATTTTTAATAATTAAAATACTCTGAGGAGTATTTAATTAATTAAAAATTAAAGACAAATCAAAACATAAAATTTTCAATTCCACATTATAGTACTCTCTGTCCTAAGTTCAGAGATATTTTTCTTTTATTTTTTGATTTTTAAATAAAAAAATATGTATTTTTTATTAATTTAAGGTTTAATTGAATTAATTATACCCAAAATTAAATATAAATGTCGGGAGAGCGCCGCATGTCCTTGGAGTCGATGAAAATGTGGTTAATCCCCTGTGAAGATCTGAACAGCGAAGACAGCGGGATATAATCTCAACCGTCTGTTTCCAAAACATGGGAACAGACGGTTATGGTTCATCGTCTTCATCCAGCTGATCCCGCAAAACATCCATGATCTAGAATCAATTTCTCACTCGATTCTTAATGAAATCAAGTGATTTTTGATTCTACACCTTCGTCTTTAAGAGATAAAGACATCCATACGGCTTTGTAAGGGTTTTGAAATGGTTTCTTTAACAAAGTGTGAAACCTGACCGCCATTGATAAGGAAAAACCATACCTTGGTCACAGTGTGTTAAACTTTGATTTGATTGCTTTGGATAGGTCGTCTTTGTCCCAGAAAGCTTCCATAGACTTCAATTTGAGTTCACATTAGGTCTATGTGTGATTTCGAATTTTGAGGAGCTCGATTTAGGGTGAGATGGTGAGTAGAAGGCTAGACACTATGGTGAGGCTCAATTTCAATTGGGCTCTTCCTCGTTTGACCCCTAAATGGATTTGGAAAGCTTAATTTTGATTTTTGTGGACTTTGATTTCAAAATCCCATTCTGTCTTGGTTTTGGCTGATTTTTGTGCTCTTGGGTTAGTCAAATTGAGAAGATATGGTGGGTTTAAGGGCCTTGTTTTGATGGGGTTCAGTTGCTTAGGTCCTAAAGAGAAACTTTGATGTTGAAAGTTTCTGGATTTGAGCAGTGTATGGGGTTTTGGAATTACCTCTTCCTCACCTAATTCTAAGCTCTCGGGTGAGCCTATTAAAGCTGGTTTCATGGAGCTTTGATGCTAGCTAAGGGCTGGATTTTGATTATGATTCATTCCTTAGATCGTAAGGATTAAGTTTGTTGTTGGGTGTTGAGGGAATTGGATAGAGCTTACGCCACTATTACCCACTTATTCTCTTCTTTCTTAGGCTTGGGTTTGGTTTTATTTATAGCCATGAGGGGGTTTTGATGAGTTTGGGCTGAAGTAGGTTTATCTAGGAATGTTTCCAACCTTCTCGTTAATATTCTGAAGATTGGTTTCAGCTAAGGAATTGATGAATTTGGGTTTTCCAAGCTTAGACATCATTGCTTTTAACCATGGTAAGGATTGATCCCTAACCTTGTCTTGTTCTTATTGGTTACCTTATGAGGTGGATATGGCTGGTTATAATCAGTTAGTTTAACCCCCATATGTTTATTTAATGGAATAAAGGAGAGAATGACACATATTTATTTCATCCAACATGGCATGACAAGTAAGGTAGGTGACTCACTCCATGCAAAACCTCCTCATCATTTAAATTTACCATGGTTAAAGTGTAATTTATGCTTATTTCCATTTTCATTGGATGCTTAGGATAATAATCAAAATCACCCTTAAGGTGGCCAGCCACCTCACCTCATGCAAATGGGTGAGTTGATGGGTGACACATAAACCTAACCATCATAAAAAATATTATGATAACTCTTAACCTTGGTTAAAGGTGATTAGTTATGGGTTTGCTAGAGTTTTAACCATGTCATGGTGGACATAATAAATTTTAGGTAACCCATTAGTGACTCCCCATAATTTAATTTTAATTTAAAACTAATTGTAGGAAATTTTTGTGTCACATGTGATGTCATATGTCAAAATATCATTTTATGTCTTCTTCTTTTTTTATTTTTATATCAATTTGAATTAATTATTATATTAATTAAAATTTTGGAAAATTATTTCATTAATCAATTTCTTAATTAAAATAAATTTTAATTAATTATTTGATTAATTTTTATGTCTTCTTTAGTTAAAGGTTTAAATTTGTCATGTCTTTAAACCTTCATATTTTAATTAATTAATAATTAATTAAAATTTTAATCATTCATTTTATAATCAATTTATTAATCAAAAATGATTTGGGATCAATTATTTGATGAATATTTGTCATTTGTAGGTTAAAGGATAATAATTTGTTACATTTTAAACCTTTTAATTATATTTTTATTTTAATTAATTCAAAAATTAATTAAAATTTCAAATATTATTTTATTAATCAAGTAATTAATCAAAATGATTTAAAATTAAACATTTGATTAATTTTCATAATTTTTATCATTTTGTGTTCAAGATTAGGTATTTTGGCCAAACTTGATAAAGGTTGACTATAGTTGACCCTGGTTGACTCAAGTTGACTTGGGTTGGTCAATTTGAGTCTAAAAATGTCAAATTTGACATCCTTAACCTTGTCATGGTTGATTTGGTCACTAAATTGATTATTTTGTCAATTTGGGGTTTAATTTGGTTATGTTAACCAAATTTGGGGTTTAGGTTATCCAAATGGTCAATGTGGTGGTGCTTGGATTAGTTTTTGATTATTTTGATTGATATTAATTTGATTTTGTCAATGTGCATCTTTGAAGTTTATTCTGAAGTTAAATTTAGCCATCTTTGAGTAAATTTGATCTTTTTAGGTCAAGGGTTGACCAAAGTTATCTTTAATGGTCATGTAATTTTTTGAAATGATCAAATAGGCAATATTTGATCATTTTAATGTGTTTATTGACTTGGTAGTCAATGGTTGATCATTGGGTCAATCATTGGGGTCATGAATTCATCATTTTGATCAAATTTAACTTTTTGAATCAAAGGTTGACATGTAGGGTCAGTAAGGTTGGTCATTAGGTTAGGATTAACCATTTTGACCAAAGTTGATTATTTTAGGATTAAGGTTGACCTATCATAAAAAAAATGAGGTCAACAACGACATAAGACAATGACTTGTTTTTTAATAGGAATAATAATAATAATAATCATTCTTCTCGTTTGTACAAATTTGAGTTTGTCTCTTGACATTTTTTTCTTTCATACTAAGTATACACTTATGAGCACAATCCATCAAAATAAAAATACAATAATAATACTAACAACACTTTGAAAATGAAATTTAGTCTCACATATCATATAACCCTTTCATTTGTAGGAAAATGCTGACGATAGACTACTTTTCAGTTTTTAAATTGATATGACTTTTACACTGGACCGCCGACATTTTGACAAGGGTTCAAAAATTAAGTTCAACTTTGATCTGCTACAGATTGAATCGATATACCATGGGTCATTACTGTACCTAGTCAATCAAAATGAAATTAAGGAGCATACAACTCTGATAGAATTTAAACTTTGGGAACATTATGATTTTGAGGATAAGTCAGAAACTGATAATCATGAACCAAATCCTAAGATTAAAAAATTAAAATGAGTAGTAACGACTGTGGCTCAGGAGGTTGTAGAGGTTAACAAGACGACAACAGGACTTACCTGTTCACAAAGGTGAAATTGAAACAAATGACTAAAGTGACAAGAAGAAGAATAACAACAAAATAGAAAGCTTAAGGAAGATGACATCAACCAGTTTGAATCTCTTGACCTCGAGACTTCATTTGCTGAAACTGATCCTATAACGACAATGCCAGAGAAAGAAATCCTTAGGAGAAACATCATTGAAGTAGTAATACGATGGATTCAAGCTATTAAACGACAATCCATCGAACAATTCAAACATATCAATGGACGAACAATCAATTTCCTAGATGGTATTAAGTTGTTCACCAGAATATTTCATGAATATGAACAAGCAACCATCATTGAGCATGTGATGAAAGCCCGAGACCTAGGTCGTGCTGGACGTCTTAGAAGGAGAACCTACTATGAGCCTAACAAATGGATACGTTGTAAGGGAAGGCTGACAATCCAATATGGATGTTGTTATAATTATGCTAGAAATAATGAAGGAAACTCTCCAGGAATCTTAAGCACGAACAGGTGTATCCACTACCTACAGTAATCATCTAGATTATTAAACAACTTGTTACTTAGGGAATCATACCATCAAGCTGTATTCCAGATAGTTGTATTGTCAATCTACAATAAGGGGGATTGTATCCCACAACACATCGGCAGTCATGACTTTGAAAGACCATTTTGTACGGTGTCCTTGATGAATCACTGTTATATCCTTTTCAGAAGGCAAATACAGATCCTTGGACCTAGAGAATTGGTAAGAACATACCAGGTCCTTTTGCCACAAGGATCAGTTCTTCTACTACAAGGAAACGGTGGCGATGTTGTGAAACACTGTATACCTAGTGTTAGTAGAACTTGCATTTCGATCACTTCACGTCAAATGTGACCAGACAAAAGACCCATCATATATCAGGCCCTTCAAAACTTGAAGGGTTGAAACCTTTAGAGATACTATGACCTAGTAAATGTCCAAACACCTGAAGACATGTTTGACAGACGATGTCTTGGAGTGTTAGATGTTTATGGTTAGTCTAGTAGTATCCACGGCTTTGTTATAATAAAGAGAATAACTTGAAAACTTTTGACATATGATATATCGGTAGTTTGTAACATCTGTGTTATATAATATGTGTACATATATGTGCTGGTGACTTTTGTTTGCAATGATATGTATTGGTGACTGTTGTACATTATCTATGGAAATAAAATTAAATGTTGAAAAATATCCCCTGTTGTCTATGATGTGTCGGTAGGTCCTAAATGTGCCAAAATGAATTCTTTAAATAAAAATGAAAGTAAAAATGACAAAATAATAACTGCTATCATTTAATCTGTAAAGGTCAGATTCTCAGCAGACATCCCTAGCAAATATACTTTTTCCTAGTGAGTTTTCCATATTTCAAGTTATTAGATATAAGTACTTTTCTGACACGGAAGTTATGGCTTTCTTTTAACTTGATATCGACATTTGACATTTCTGAAGAATGGAATGTGGCACCCATCTTCCCTTTCTAGTTATTGGATATAAGTCCTTTCCTTACACGAAAGTTAAGGTGTTCCTTTAACTTGATATCGACATTTGACATTTCTGAGAAATGGAATATGACACCCATTTTCTCTTTCTAGTTATTAAATATTAGTCCTTTCCTGACACGAAAGTTATGACATTTCTTTAACTTGATATCGACATTTGACATTTCTTAGAAATTGAATATGACACCCATTTTCTCTTTCTAGTTTTTGGATATAAGTCCTTTCCTGACACAGAAGTTATGGCATTCCTTTAACTTGATATTGATATTTGACATTTCCGAGAAATGGGATATGATACCCATTTTCTCTCTATAGTTATTGGATATAATTCCCTTCCTGACATGGGCATAAGGCATTCCTCTAACTCTTTCTTCAAAAAAGGATATAAGTCACACAATATTCTTTCTTAAAATCGACATATAGACATTTGACATTTTATGACCTACAAACTCATCCTTTAAAAAATGATATAGAATACTCTCCGATAAATTGGCATTTATGACATCGAGACAGTTTCGGTCAACGCCAAAATGTGCGGCATACTTTTACAATATCCTATGCATATTGGAGGCCCATTTGTTGACCTCACTTTTGTGAGGGTCACTCACCAAATATATTAAGAAAAAAGTTTATGCATATTGACCTCCTAAAATTTAACAAGGGATAACAAACCCTAAAGATCTAGGGTAAAACCCAAGAAAAGTCTTTTTGACTTAAATATGGCATAGTAAATTAATCAAATCAATGATTTAAAACTTTGAAATGATTAATTTAAATAAATTTGATCAAATTAGTAAATAATTTACTTAAATGATCAAAATTTGGTCAAAAGGTCAATCCATGACTTAATGAACTCCTTATTAACTTGGTATTTTCCACATTGCCCATTAAGACATCTCAGGTAATAAATTTATTAAATATAAGTCATTTAATCAATTGAGAATACAAAATAGAACCATGATTACCAACCTTAGTCAAACCTAGGTATGGTTGCTAAAATTAATAACCCTGTGATTAAATTAACCATGGCAAGGTTAAATAAATCATCTAGGTCAAACTTGGACCTAAATTAATCAATCATGATCAACATAAATCAATAATGATCAATATTTGACCTAACACTACTATACTGATCTCATAGCCTAAAATGAAGAATTATGTTAAAATGATCAAAACATGACCCAATAATATTATATTGACTTCATTAGCCAACCTTTTTGTTTAAGTAATGAAATATTTAGTCAAAACAACACATAATATAAATACAACTACATTAACCCCATTGGTCATTTCTTGACCTAAAAGGGTTAAAATTTATCACAATGGCTAACCCATGCCCCATTGACGCCAAAATTAACTTCAAATACAAACATTAGCATGATTAACATGACATTAATCAAAATGACTAAAATATAAACTTAAAGTCACCACATTGGTATTTGAATGACATAAAGCCTAAAAATGGTCCATTCTAGGCAACATGTATCAAATTTTGTCAAAATACCCAATTTTGAACAAAAATGATAAAATTAATCAAATAATTAATTCCAAAATTATTTTTAATTAATTTATTAACCAAAATATAGTTTCCATTTTTTTTAATTAATGACATAATTAATTAAAGGGGGAAATAAAATTAAAAGCTATAAAATAAGACCATGCCTAATTTTTGAACAAAGATTGATCAAATGAATTTCAAAATTATTTTGATTAATTTATTGGCCAATAAAATAATTTTTAAAATTTTAATCAATGAAATAATTAATTAAGAATGGAATCATATTAAAAAACCATGAAAAAAAAACTTTGACCAATGACACCATTTATGAAATAACAAATGGTTTTCAAAGTCTTAAGCTCATTAATGAAATCATGGATGTCCTCATATAGGTTTGACACAACCCATATGACCCATCAAAAAAGAATTGACCCATTATTAATTTATAATATAATATTTCTAGCTATGGTTAAAAGACATGATGACATGAAAAGTGAAGTGGAAAACCCTTACCATTTCAAGGTATGAATCATCATACTCTCCAAGGTGATGTGACAGCCATGATAAAGGTTATCTTAGCCACCTCCTTGATCATCCAATAAAAAAGAAACATAGCATAGGATAGACTTTTTACCATGGTTAAATACCATGATAATCCATTTATGCATGTAATGAGTAAAGGACCTAAGGTGGCTTTCTCTCCTTAACACCATTAAAAAAATATTAAAACATGAAGGAAAAAGTTATACCATGGTAAGTTAACATGCCATATCCACCTCCCAAAGGATCAAATAAGAGGAATTCAATTTTAACCTAAGTGTAACCATGCAAACCCTACATGGTTTAATCATTTTTGAAACCCAAAATTTATTTAATTGACAGCCACCACTCTATCCAAAGCATTTATGAGAGAGTTAAGAACTTCCTTAGATGACTCCTATCTAAGCCAAGCTCAGCCCTGCCCATCCCCATGGCTATTAATAGAGCTAAAGATGAATACATGAAGGGAGGAGAGGAGAAAATTAGAAAACCATATACACTGCCCTATTCCCTTAACTCTAAACATCACAAACCCAGTTTAGGACCTAAGCAATAGATCCCACATGAAACCAAGCCACCAAAACCACTGAGTTAGCTCAATTGAGTCAACCTGAGAAGCCCAGAACCAGGACATAAAGGAAGTTTGAAACCAAACTCTTCAAACCTTCAAATTAACCATCCTAAACCCATCTAGGAACTGTGTGAGGACAAGCCCAATAAAAAATTGCTATCCCCATAGCCTCTTAGCAATTTTTTTATCAACTCCCTTAGTTCGATCCTCCATTTGATTAAAGTCATATAAAGAGTTGAATTGAGCTCAAATTGGACTGCGAAAAAGTCTTCTCTAGACCACACAACGCTTCCAGACTAATCGATTTGGAGCTAGACCCACTATGGCCAAGTTATGAATTATTCAACCCTAATTTCATTCAGTTTTGACAAATTGTGAAACAAAGTAATTCAAAACATGTATAAATCCATATGAATGTATTCAGTTCCTCATGATGAAGATTTTAAAACAAATTTCATGAAGTTTCATCAAGATTTAGCCAAGAAATAAATCCTAGAACACGGACGGTGTTCGGGGTGAGACGAGAGGATGATGATGACGGAGAGCCGTCTGATCTTTTGTTTAAAAGACGGACGGTTTAGATTAAATGATAGCCGCTCCACTGTTCAGCTCCTCACAGCGGATCAACCGCGTTTTGACATATCAGAGGACACGTTGCGCTCTAAGGTTTTTTTGGATTTAATAAAATCCAGATAAACCTTAAATACTTTAAAAATACATTACTTTGCATAGAAAAATCACAAAAATAAAAGAAAAATACAACTGGATTCAGGACAATCAGCACTACAATGTGGAATTGGAATTTTTAATTTTCGATTTATATTTAATTTTTAATTAATTAAATACTCTCTAGAGTATTTTAATTATTAAAAATTATTTATAACTTAGAAAATTATGAAAATTTGAAGGAATAATTACTAACACCTTAGTAACAATCTTTGATTTTTCCAAAGATAGAAAAATTCTCTAGGATAATATTTTTTAAATTTTTATGAAATTTAGTAATTAATTTTAATAATAATTCTAAAAAACAAAAATCAGATAAATTAACTTAGAAATTGAATAGGAATTTAAGGGAACAAATTTAAACCCAAAAATAACAGATTCAAACTTGTCAAAAATTTAAAATAACATTTCTTACATTAAGATTAAAAATTTCAAAATTTAAAATCCTAAAATACCTTTATACCTTAAAATCCACTTCACTTAACTCATCCACCATGAGTTAGGTCAAATTTGAGTTCAAGCATCAAATGAACTCAAATAAAAATATAATTAGAATTAATTTAAACATTAACCCTAATCAACCCTATTAATCTTTAATTAAATTAGGGAAAAAGTTAAAACATAATTAGGTTTAACCATATATTGACCCTAATAAATTATCCTTTAGCCTTCATTACATTAGGCTTAGGATAAAATCAAACACTAATTAATTCTAATCACTTAAGATTTAGTTAATAATTTAAACCCTAATCATATTGGAATTAAAACAAAAAAAATAATTAGGACTAAAACACTATTAGGCTTAATTAACAATCATTAAACCTTAAAGACATTAGGTTTAATAATAATAAATAAATTTTAATTAGGTCTAAATCACTATTAGGCTTAATTAACCATCATTAAACCTTAAAGACATTAGGTTTAATAATTATAAAAAAAGTTTACTTAGGTCTAAAACACTATTAAGCTTAATTAACCATCAATTAACCTTAAAGATATTAGGTTTTACGATAATAAGCAAATTTTAATTAGGTCTAAAACACCATTAGGCTTAATTAACCAGCATTAAACCTTAAAGATATTAAGTTTATGAATAAACAATCTTTAAGTCTAAAAAAATCATTAGGCTTAATTAACCATCATTAAACCTTAAAGACATTAGGTTTAATATAAATCAAACTTTAATTAGGCTTAAGCTTAATCAAAACATTAAACCATAATTAAATTAGGTTTATTACAAATTAATCTTTAAATAAGTCTTAACTAAATTTGACTTAATCAAAACTCAACCCTACTTAGGTCTAACCCATTAGACCTAATTAATCCATTAAGTCTTAATTACATTACACTTAATTAACCTTAAACCAATTAGACTTAACCCTAATTTTGCCCAATTAATCAATTAAACATTTTCCAAATTAGGTTTACTTAAACTTAAACCAATTAGACTTAAACTTAATAAAATCCTAATTAAATCAATCAAACTTAACCCTAATTAGATTTAATTAACCTTAAACCAATTAGGTTTAACCCTAACTAAACATAATTCTTCAATTAAACCTTACCTAAATTAGGTTTAATTAACCTTAAACCAATTAGGTTTAACCTTATTTAAGCCTAATTAATCAATTAAACCTTACCTAAATTCTGTTTACTTAAACTTTAATCCAATTAGGCTTAACCCTAATTAATCATAGTTAATCAAATTAAACCTTACCCAAATTAGGTTTAATTAAACTTAAACTAATTAGGCTTAATCCTAATTAAACCTAATTAATCAATTAAACCTTACCCAAATTAAATTTAATTAAACCACTTAAACTTAACCCAAAATAGGTTCAATTAAACTTGAACCCAAGTTAAACCAAACTTAAGTTCAATCCCTATTGAACTTAAGTCAATCTTAAGTTTAAATTAAACTTAACTGAAACCTAACTTAACTGAAGCTTAAAACCTAAGTCAAAACTAACTTAAGTCCAAATCACATCAGACTTAAGTCAAAACTAAATTTACGCTGAACATGTGACCCTATTTTTGTATTTCCAAATACAAGGATTTGTTACCACTGCTAGAAAACTTAATTTCTGGCAAAGGCGTGAAACACTTGACATGGAATAACTTGCTATATAGATGTGTACCAAATTTTAATTACGACAATAACATTAAATAAAACTTGATTGTTACTTAATGCTAGGCTGTTAATGTTTAATACTTTTAAATATATGTTTATATAGCAAAATATAATTTAAAAAGAAAATATTTTATATACTTTTTTGGTACCATGCAAGTATACGTATCGTTTCAAATAATATATGGCTTTGAAATAAAGACCACAGTATCGATCCCACGGGGAAAAAATATGGTAATAAATTTTTAAATATTGTATTTCAAAAATCTTTTTGTATTTTAATCTAACTATAAATTACTTTTAATTTACTAGATGCAGATAACGAAAACAATAATAAGAAAATGATTTTGTGAAAACTATATAAAACAAACAACTTTCTTCCCTTCCAAATAGAAGCATTCCTATTCTTTACCCTTTGATCCAGGCGCAAAGAACATTAGCTAATTTTTAGATCAGGTCCGGATGTATTGTTAGTAGAATGGGTTAATCTAGACTCACACTACTAGATGTCCAAGGGTGACTATGGTCGGCCCTACTAGTGTCCCTTTCCTATCTATAAATCAAGTTATAAGAATTTAGTCTGTCACACTAAAAACTTATCAATTCTACGGCCTTTAAATCTTATCTTCCTATTTATTTGCACTTCACCATGAATAGTCCGCACATGGCCTTCGACTACCCAAGGATTCATGTGATATTTACAAGTTAAGAGTTCTTCTCCTTCTAGGTCTCAAAACTCTTCAACAGGTTTTAACAATTTAAATGGCCAATTTTAAAAAGTAAAGTATGATCAGGTATTAATATCATCACAATGTTTTAAAAATATTTTGAATTTCAATTCTCCATCTAATCTTATATTATATTATTTATCTCTTCATAATTGAAGAAAGAAAGTAAACTAACTACTCAAAACACATTGAATATAAACAGCAAAACATAATAAATAAACTTTGAATCAAAAATAAAATACTTATCTCAAATATTCATTCTACAGATCTTTTGATTCTTACTGACTCCACAGTGTAATGAACTCCAGATGCAACAACTTGAAAATAAACTCACTAAACTAAAATAAAAGTAGCCCTAAATTTCTCTCTCTATTTCTCTCTCTAAGGATGAGAGATCCTAAAGTGGATAAGAGAAAGGGGTTACAATGGGGGCACGTTTTTATGAAGAAATGGACTCCTATTTATAGGCTTCAAGGGTTGCCTTGAGGCACCTCTTCAAAACATGTCCACATTCAATGAATCTTCTAGAAGGTCTATCTGGCGCCTAGGCGCCGGAATCTGGCCCCTAGGATCCGGAATCTGGCCCCTAGGCGCCTGAATCTGGCCCCTAGGCGCCGGACACCGCATCCACTTCTTCGCACCTCTTCACTTTGGCTCGCACCTCTTCGCAATAAAAATCATTTTGGAGCGTCCAAATGCAATGTATCACATGTCCTATTATCAAGGAACAACTACCAGTCATCTAGAATGTCCAATAACCGCTCACTCCATCAAAATAACCATTTAAACATTGTCAAAAACTTGACAGTTCTGTATCAAGTCTGGCGCGTAGGCGCCAACTTCTAGCCCCTAGGCACCAAGCCATATTTTTTTTTTTATAATTTTTGTATTTTGCTCCATTTTTGCTCCTTTTTTCTCCTTTTTCCTTTTTTTGGACCTTTTTACATCACCTACATCCAAAGACACAAAAAATGCCTTCCATTAAAGCATAATATCCTTAGAAATTGATAAGAATTAAGACGTAAAAAAATAAGTATTTTTTTATGGATCAACATGATATAAACCCATGTTAAACAGAATATAACTTGAGTTCAACCCATATTGAACTTAAGTCAATTTTAACCTAACTTGAACCTAACCTAAACTTAAATCAAACTTGAGTTCAACTCATATGAACTTGAGTTAACCTTAATCCTAGGTTCAACATGAATCTAATTTTAACCCAAACCCAACTTAAATTAAACTTAACACAAATCTAAAGTTTTAGTTTTAATTTAAACCCAAGTTAAACTTAATTTAAAATTTTATGTTTTAGTTAAACCTAAATTTTGATTAACTTAACTTGATAAAAAATTAAATCAAACTTAGTTCAACATAAATTTTAAATTCAACTTAACTCAACATATCTAAACATAAAACCTAAGTTCAACTCAAATTGAAATTTAAAGCAATATAAATCAACCAAAAATAACATTTAACTTGACATAATTTGATGTAAATCAACCGAATCGACATAAATTAACAAATTAAACTTAAATCAACAAAATTAAATTTAAAACTGAAAAGTAAAACTAAATTCAACATAAAACTCAAAAACTCTAGATTCAAATAAAATTGAATCTAAATTTTCAAAGTCTAATTTCTATTAGTTTCAAATCCAGACCTTTTACACTCTAAATGACATCGAGTCAAAAAATTTTATTTTGATTCAAGTGACAATTGAATCTAAAAATAAAAAATCCAAACCTTTTAGACTCTAAATGACATCGATTCTAATTTTTTTTAAAAAAATTTAAGTGACAATTGAATCTAAAATCCAAGCCTTTTAGACTCTAATTGATATTGAGTCTAATTTTTTTTTCTAAATTCAAGTGACAATTGAATCTAAAAATCTAAAATCCAAACCTTTGAGCTCAAATAATTCTGAGTCTAAAAATTTTATTCAACTCCAAGTCCTTAGAATTAAAATGACATTAAGTTTAAAATTTCAATAGACTGATTAATGTTCGGATGACAACTAAACTTAAAAGGTCTAATTCTTAAACCAAAATTCTTTTCAAGCCCAAATCCATATAAAAAATTCAATTTTCAATATTAAATCAACATTTAAATCAAAATTGGATTCCTGAGAACTCTGAAACAATGTATATTTTTACCAGGTAATCTAAATATTTTTATGACATTATTTCTAATGATTTTTTATTTTCATGATGAAGACAAGTTTCGTTTTGATTTTCTTTATATGTTATATATAGGGTGTGCTAACTCTGTTTTGCAAGACCATTGACGACATTAAAATATAGTAAACATCGACAATAAAAAAGATAAAAAACAATAAAAATGACAAAACTGAAACTTTAAGGTTAGCCATGAAACCCAAAAAAAACAAAAATGACATGTCAACAAAAATACCAAAATTGGACTATTAGGATAGTGGTGAATAAAGTAAAACTGGAACTATTAGGATAGTCACGAAACATAAAGAAGAAATAACAAAATAACATTAAAACAATGACAAAAACAAAACATTAATGCTCATATGACATTTTACATGACAAATTGGAAATCATGAAGAAAATAATGTCTATAGAAGATACCTTATGGCATAATATCTCTTGACAAAAAGGGATAAACATTAGGAATATAACATTTGTATGTTCCTAAAATGTATTCAGAAAAATGAGTTTTTGACATTTATCAAGAGTTTTTTTAGGCAAAACTAGAACTATCTTGAATGTAATTAACCATAGAATTTTACTTCCATAAGAGAAGTAAAAAGAACTCATAATAAGTTAAGTACCTAAAAATCTCTGATTACTACACTTGTGATTTTCTCTAGTAGGATAGGACATTCTAGAGTTCTTCCTATAAAGATATCACATTACATTTTCCTATAATTCTCTATTTTGTCTCTTTTCTTTCACCATTTTTCAACAGGGAATTAATGATTGGGGCAATATAAATAGACTGGCGACTCCTTGACATTTGATATGACGACCAGGAATTGGCGACGATTGGAAGCGACAAGTTTTCCATCGCCTACAGTAGTCGTTCTAACATTGTCGGACCCTGTCGTCCATCTGTCCTGTATGACCTCTGTTGCTGACTAAACTAACTGTTCTGCTGTGCACAGGGCCGACTATACTACTGAGACTGACTGTATTGTAGAGCTTGACTGTAATGAAAGGACTGACTATGCTGTTGTGATGACTGCTCAACCTGAATCCTCATTTGCTTCCCTTTATCGACTGTTACCACTGCGTCAGATCTCTTTTCATATACTTTGGCGGGCCTTGTTTTGTCTGCTTTCTCTGTAGGCTCCATATGCTTGACTTCTTCTTGTAAACAGCTCGCCTTGCTAAGTAGTTTCCTGAAGGACTTGATAGTGAGACCCTTAAGCATGAGAGCCACGGGTCTATGAATACTCTTGAGTAGTATCTCGATCGCGTGTTGTTCCTGTAGCTGAGGCTCACACTTCATTCTTAAGTTTCTCCATCTCAAGATGTAGTCAACAAAAGTCTTGTCAGACTTTTGTCGCTCCACTACGAGATCTCTTATAGTTACATGGTGCTGGGCACTGGTGAATCTCTTCATGAACATGTTTTCCATTTCTACGAATGTCTTTATTGATCTATTGGGAAGCTTGGCATACCAATCAAATGCTATTCTTAACAAGTTGCTGAAGAATTGCAGGAACAACAATGCTTCACTCCCTCCTGTGTTGCTTCAACTGGCTTTGAAGTGTGCCACATGCTGATGATGATTTCATGTCCTGTCAAACGTGTTGAAACTCGGGGGCATGAAGCTTTTTGGGTAAGGCATGCCATTGAATTACTTTGGGTAGGGTCTTCCATTTGAAACCGATGCTCTGCCTTTGGACTGAGCTAAGGACTCCCAAACTTGTTGTTCGATAATTTTCTTGATATTTTTTTCTGGTAAGCTCGGAATTGGATCATTTCTCGGTGGTTCATCTTCTTTGGCTGAAGTAAATTCTCTTTTTTTCATCAGCAATGTGTATAATCTCGAGTTGGCTAACCTCCAGAGATGGTGGTGGTCTTGACTTTAACTGTCTGTGGAGTGTAGCCTTGGCGGTCATGGCAGCGGTCATCTCCTCCATCTTCTTCTCTAGATGGCTAATCTGCTTAGCTTTTTGTCTGAATGGTCCTTCGAAGCTCATCCGCGGTGTTATCCTCACTAGGAGCATCGCGCGCAGATGATGTAGACCTAGTTTCAACCATATTGATTTCTATGAATTCTTCATCCAGGTAATCTAACATGAAGTAATCCTCATCATTGATATCCAACCTTCGTTGTTCTGCTAATTCAGAATTTTTTGCTCGGAGCCTTCGAACTTTATCATCAATTGTTTTCTCTTTTGTCAATTTCAAATCCATAAGCTTCTCTCGTTATCGTTTTTATCTATAACTAACTAAGAAGCAAAGGCAGTAGTGGCAACGGGAACATTAAAATCTTCATCCATGTAGTGGTCAACAAACTTTTCAGAATATACTAGTGCAATGACCTTCAGTAACCACACTTTCCTTTTGAAAGTTTGCACCTTGGGACGAGGTGTCTTGATGAGGACAACAAAGAGAGGGGAAGTGTGCTCCCTAGGGTGTAGACCATGCATAGAGGTAAATATTTTATTCTCATTCTTCTGTTCTAGAATTTCTCATCATGATCGGTGGACGGTACTCTCAGACCTAGCCGGGACTTAACTTATCTGTGCATTGCGAGTGTCAAAATGGCAGTAGTAACATCTGTAGTAGTGGCATCAACATGTATTCCCAAACGATGCTTAACATATAATCAGATGAGCCTCTCCATTTTTAGAATGTCATCCATTATTTTGGGGGATATTGTACATACCATCCTCATGAGGATCTTAGCAATAGAACACCCTTCATTTTCAACAATACTGTAGAAAAAGATGTGAGCTTGGGTGATGGGTGTGGGCTTCTCCCTCACCTTATCACGACCATGTGGTGACGGCAGTGCGACAGCAATCCTGTCGAGCCTTTAATCTCCAATAGTGTCATTTAATGGGTGGAACCTACTCACTCGAAGGAGAGGAGAAGTATCTGGTAGACCAAGTTCCTCCTGTTGAGGAATATCATCGATTACTAACTGAATTATAGCTTTTGCCCTTGACGTCTTTTAGACTTCTTCGATTGTATTTCCTCCTTTGAGATCTAGTTGGATGGGGAACCCTATAACTAAAACCAATCTCAAAAACTGATAGTGGCGTAAGCAAGGCATTGTCGGAGTCTTCTTCATGCATAATCGATTTTGCTTTAGTAGACAAGAAAGTAGATGCAATGACATCAAAACTGGTAGAGGTAGGGTACTCTCCTAGACACGGAGACAACTGACTTGATAGTAGCAGTAGAAACTTTCACCTTCTTAGTAGAAGAGAAATCTTGGAGGGAGTTTAGGTCAAACTCAGCAGTTGGTTCCTAAACTTCAAAAGTGGTAACTTTCATGACCATGAATGAGGCTTTTATGAGTACGACTTAAAACTCACTGAGGCCGGTACTGAATTGAATAATTTGTGTAAAATTAATTTAATAAATATAATTTTAGAAAGTATCATTTTTTTATTTTAAAAATATGAAATCAAACTGATCTCATATAATTGATAGTTTAAAATATTCAAGCACTTTGCTAGAGGCTATGTGTCTATACCGAAGAATGGACGCATTGCTTGGTAGTGAGGCATGATCAAATAAACTAATGAATCTATGATATCCTTTTGTTCTGCAAACCATTTATGTCAACTGACAATTTCTCCTATCTAATATGGAGGAATTTTAAAGGTTTATATTAATCTGGGGTCTTTAAGTTTCCTATATGAGCAAGCCCCTATAGTTAATTATATCTTAGATAACCGAGGTCATCTAAGAAAACGCTTGCTATAAATCAAGAGATATTGTATCCATGAATTCCAAATGGTAGGTTTCTTTAAGAAAATTTTGTAATAGGAAATCTAATACACGAATGGCTCAAATTTTAGAACATTTATTATAGGAGTCCAAAGGGGAAGAAAACTAGAGGAAATGCAAGGATCTGAGAAAATCTCAGTGTCTTCCCAAACTATCCTATCGTTCAGTTCCAATTTAAGACATTTATTTGATATTTCATCCTGTCGATTTTATTATTTGGGACTAATATTCAGCTGATACCGTTTATGTGAATAGCCTGGAAGATAGGAAGATTTATGTCTTACTGGATGATGTTGACCTCAATTTTGATGAGGTCTTCTCTTCTTCTCTTTAGTACTTAGGATCTAGCCTTAGGCTTTTCCTTTGACTATCTTAGAGGATTAGAATTGGGACCCACCACTTAGAAATTCAAACCACTTCTTAACTCCCTACAAACTCCACAAACTTGACTATAGACCCCTAATCACCTAGAGGGTTGAAATCAAATGTGGAAGTTTAAAGGATGGGTTCCTATAGGACTCTTTGGCCTTAGGACTGCCCTGGGTGGCCTGGTCTGGTGAAGGGCTGACTTACACACACACTACACTCATACACTACATTTGCACACACCTCCTAAAACCACACCCATACCCAACTTGACCTCCTGACTCATGTAGGTGATTCACATGGATGGTCCTTAACCCCTAAGCCCTTGGCTAAGAGGGTTGGGAACAACATAGTGAATGCCTCAAATGAGTCCCTTCATGGCTCATGTGGGCTTGATATGGCTTCATAGCTCAACCAAAATGATTTCATTCCATTCACATTTACCCAATCTTCAATTTCCCAAATTTTCAATTTTTGACCCACGGGACCCTACACCCGCCTAGCCTACCCAAAACCTTTGAAACTGCCCAAAATTTGCAAAAATCACCTAAATTACTCAAAATTCCTCAAAATTATTCCCAAACATTCCCACATTACTCAAATTGATCATCCATAGCCAAAAATATCAAAAATTCCAAAAATACCTCCCAATACCCTGCAAATACCAAAAATACCCCCCTTGACCCAAAAATCCAAAAATTCAGAAATTTCCCAGAAAATTCCAGAAAATCCCAAATATTCCCAATTTCATTTTGTTCAACTACACCATGGGCCAATTTTGTCAATTTACCCCACTTTTATCAAAACCCCCAATTTGAGCCATTCTAACCCAAAGTGAACACAAGTTCAAACCAAGCCTACCCAATTGACCCAAATTCTGGTCCAATTCAATTCTAAACTTCAATTCAACATTCCCAACACCAATCTAGACCAAATCCAAGTCCAATTTGATTGACATTTGGATCCAATTTCACTTTTGGCCTTAAAGCCCAATTTGGACCCATGACCCAAACCTAACCCAAACTCACCCAATTCAACTCCAATTAACCCCAAATCTTTTCCAAACCTCCCTTAACATCCATACAAACAAAACCTTAACAAGATTTGCCCAAAATTTAGACCCAAACCCTACTCAAATTCAACCCAAAACCAAAAAGCCCAATTTTGACCTAAACCCAAACCTAACCCAAATAAGCCCAAACCCCAAAATCAAAACCCAACCAAAGCCAAGAACTCTTTGAAACACTCCCATAAACATTTCCCAACATTTATTTTACATCAATTTCAACCCTAGCCCAACATTGGCCCAAGTTAACCCAATTTGACCTATATTGGCCCATTCACCAAAGAAGCCCAAATCCAACCCAATTCAAACCCAAATCACTCCAAACTTATTTCAAATCACTCATGACATATCCCTAAACCAAACCCCACAATTATTTGGCCCAAAATTTTACAAAATTCCCATCCATGAATTCATTTTGAAACTTAAAAGCCCACTAACATGAAACCTTCCTAAAAGCCCAAATTTCATGCTAAAGCCCATATGACAAATTCTTCTCATCATACCCTTAATTAAAATCAATCCCTAAGTTTCAAAAACTCATCATGAAGCCATTCCAAATTAATCCCAATACAAATTCCCATCAAAATATCAAAATTTTCTTAAATCCATTTCCATGAAATTGACTTAACTTTTCCCAAGCCAAAGATGAGCCATGAAGCCATGCATGAGCCACATGGAAGCCATGAGAGCCTCTTTACATGTCACCATACCATTTTGGGCAAAAGGAGGAGACTCTTTCCTTAATTCCTAAAGGTGATTAACCACTCCCATGATTCCACTAAACCTTGCTTAAGCTTAATTGTACTTGGATGGTGACCATTCCCCACTGATTAAGCTGACCTAAATCACTTTCTATTCAGCCTAAACCAAGCCTTGGGTGGTGCACCTAGCCCAAATGGATGGGTTGACCAATTTGAGCCAAAATGAGCCCTCTCTCATTCCATTCTAATCCAAGCCTTTTACACATGGCATTTGCCAATTGCCTACACTAAACCCCAGCCCTGACCCACCTGAACAAGATGGTGACCAGTGCCTGGCCGGCCGAGCACCGAGTCGCCGGAAAACACCACACCCGAGAGCTCACATGTGAGCCAACTTTGGAATTCCACCTTGCTGAGCTGCCCCATGCCCAATGACCACCATGGCTGTTCTTCCCATGCCCAGGGCAGCTGATCCCAACCCTTGGTCATCCATGTGAGGCTCTCCAACCACCTCTATTTAAACCCGACCCCCTCACGGCCATGAGAGGAGAGTTGCACAAACCTTGCCGAAACTCTGCCAAAATTGTTCCAAACCCTACTCCACCCTTAGAGCAGTTGATCCCCAGTGTTAATTTGCCCTAATCCCCTCTGACCAAATCCAATTTCTTAACTGAAATTCCACCCAAAACCAGAACACTTCTCCACAGTGGATCAATCCTCAAATTAATTGGTCCTACACCTTCACCAGACCAAGAGAAGGTGTCCACCAGCAAAATCCCCATCTCCAGGCCACCCAGTTGCTCCAGCCTCCAAGCTTTGTGATCGGTTGTGGTCGAAATCATACCTAGACAATTCACCAGACCAGGAGACTTCATCTGGAGCTTGCTGAGATCCAATCGAAGGTGACACAACCCTCAGATTGAAGCCACACTTCTCTGAGCAAAGGTATGAGCTAATTCTTCATCCCGAGCTTCTGGAAATTCTCCATTTCAAATGCTTTAATTTCAATGCATGGTCACCGTATAGATGTGTTCGTCTCTTCAAGACAAATCCATAGAGCATAAGAACACGAAAATCCATTGAGTATCGAGTGACATATTAGGGATTTAGTGTGGACGGCTCTCGGGTGAGGACACTTGGGGACGATGAACCGATGCCGTTCATTTAATACACGCACGGACGGATGGCCAGGATCGCGCCGGATGAGGAGACGGAACGATACAGGCGGGACCCGGGGTGCTGACTCAAGCGGCGGCGTCGAATGGGAGTGCGCCGCGTGGCCGTTCGGAGATGCCGAGGATGACGCGGCGCCGACTCGGATAAATAGAAAATTAGGGATTTTTCTATTTATTTTATTCCCTGAACTTGGAAAATTCATAACTTTGTGTAGGAAAATCATAAAAATAAAATAAAAATACCCTCTTGCTCAGTGAACAAAGGAGAATAATGTGGAAAAGAAATCATTTAATTTCATCAAGTATTTTATTTTTAATGATTTATTTCCCTTCTGCATTGTTTTAATTCTCCATGCATATAGGAAATTCACCTTGGCATGAGACCATAGGGCTTTTGAAGCCTCTGAATTTGGGAACATTCCCTGAATTTTCCAAAGTCAGAGGCTATCCCTATGAAAAGTTATTGATTTTTCAAATTCATGTTACTGTTTTGAGTATTTTAATTCCAATAATTAGTATGTTGTGAAATAAATTCTAGGAAAATTTGGTGATGTCTCTTATGACCAGAGGACCCTAGGAAAAATAGGTTTTGAGTTAACTCATTTAAAATAACCCTAATTGGCTTAAACACCCAAAATAGATCCCTAATTAATTAGAGCTAACCATACATCAAATTGACTTGAAATCAATTCTCCACTGACCTTTAGGATCATAGGAACCCACCATAAAAATTTGAAGTCAATTGGACTTGGTTAGCCCTACTAAATGGGTTGATTAAGCCATTTAGCCATTTGAACTTTAAAAATTCATAACTTTCAAAATACTTTTTAAAAATTCACCAAATTGGTTTTGGAGCCTCTCTGATATCAGGGGAATTTAAGAAAAATAAAATTGTAATTTTCTAAAAAAGTTGATTTTTTGTATTATTTTAATATTTTAATAATTAAAAAATAATAAAAATCATAAAAATAATAAAATTCACCAAAATGTCACATTTTGAATTTTAATCACTTAGGAACAAATCCCATAATTTTCTTAGGTCTATTTAATGAGATATTAAATTTTAAAGCCCTAGGGTAATTTTAAAATTAAAAAAAATGTATTTTCTAGCATTTAACCTAAAATAATTATAATAAATCAAAGAAAAATAAGAAAATTGCAAAAATTGATTCTCTGATTTTCTTGATATCAGAGAGATTTTTGAAAAATATAAATTTCATTTTTCAACCTTTGTTTTATTTTTAAATTAATTAATACTCCAAAACTCAAAATAATTATAATAAAAATAATATAATTCGAAAAATCACCAAAATTGGTCCAAGTGGTCCTCTGGTCATTAGGAATGTACCATAATTTTCTTAAGGACAGAAACTTTCCCTTGGTCATATTATTAAATTTTCCTTGGAAATTCCTATTTTCCACTAAAAATAATTATATAAATAAATTAAATACAGAAAAATCACATTTTCTCCTCTCATGTCTTTATTGGCATATGAGTGAAGTCACATAAAAATTTCAAGTTCAGTTGAGCTCAATTTAGTGAGTTATGAAATTATTAAGCTTGAAGGGCAAAATGGTAATTAAAATTTTAACCCTTAATTAAAACTTTAGGTTTAATAAAATTAACAAGTAAAATATTTGATCTTAATCTGATTTGGATGATTGAAATTTAAATAATTAAAGGGTAGAAACCCATTATACAATTTAAAATAATTAAAATAAACCTTAATTTAAATAAATGACTAAATTTGGAAGAATAATAAAATTGGAATTATTAAAATAGGGATATTATTAGGAAGAGATTTATTCTTTAATTTAAAAAATCCCTAAATTAATCATTTCAATAATATTTAATTCCTAATTAAAAGTGATAACTTAAATTTAAATTTTAAAATGTTAAAGGACTTAATCATTAAATTAAATTAAAAAATATATATATAATAAGTTAAATTATTATACTCTTTTTAAATTTTCAATTAAATTAAAATCAAAAATAAAATTAAATTAAAGATTAAATTAAATTAAATCAAATGAATTAAATTAAATTAAATTAAATTAAATTAAATTAATTAAATTAATTAAATTAAATTAAATTAAACTAAATTAAATTAAAAAAATATTAAATTAAAAAAATTAAATTAAATTAAATCAAACAAATTAAATCAAATTGAATTAAATTAAATTAAATTAAATTAAATTAAATTAAATTAAAATAAATTAAATTAAAATTAAATCAAATTAAATTAAATTAAAGGAAATTAAATCAATTAAACTAAATTAATTTAACATCAAATCAAACTAAATTGAATTAAATTAAATTAAATTAAAATTAAAATTAAATTAAATTAAATTAAAGTTAAATGAAATTGAAATAAATAACATTACCTAAGACATAAAGAGATTAAATATAAAGCAACATGAACACTTCCAAATTTAAACCCTTTAACTAAAGTTAAACTAAATCATAAACCATTTGAACACCAATTTGCCCTCGAGAGCTTTGGTTATCATAACTCTTAAACAGAACATTAAATGAAATGCTACTTCACTTATAGGATATTCAAATGTCCTAGTTCACTGAGCAAGATAACAACAAAACTTGAATTCTCGGACGATTAATTCATTTGTATAATTAAATTCATTTGGACTTAAAACAATCCTAGAAATATTGAAAAGATGTTTAAGATTTGTCTTAAGCACTTCCTCGATATGATAGGATGTTCATAAGAACAATTGAACTTAATTATTTTTTTTTTGATGAAGAAAGTCGTCCTCAAACCAAAACACAAGGACCGAGACGTCAAAGGAAATGACTAGCTATAGGATTAGGAATTTGGTAGAAAACCATGACCCTTCCCTTAGCTTTACCTAGGAACTTGCTTAAATATTCTAACTGTGTTTTAAGTGCAAATTGGGATAACGGGAAGACCCTCCAGGTACGCTTTTATTTTTATTGCAATTTACCTTATTGCAATTTATTTAATCGCATCGTACTTACTTTTCTTGCATGATAAATAACTGTTGCATGAAAACCCACACCTCTAGGGTAGCCCCTAAAACTGAAACCAAAACTAAATTAAAAGTCATTGCAAGATAAAATTCACTGCCACAACATCTCAAAATATAAAACAACTCAAAATTTAATCACAAACAGAACACAAAACTGCAATTACAACTAAATTAAAACGTCTTGTTGGATGATCGGGAATACCTCGGATGATGTAACCTACGTGTTGCTAACGGGATTTCCCACGGTCTAAATTAAAGTGTGGAACTCATTTAGTTGAGTTTAGCAAATTCATCTAGACTAAGTGAATCCGATAAAAATAACAATGCCGGAAGGATGGAACCGTGGGATCTTAACCGGTGTTGTTATAATCAACTTTAAGATTTGTTTTAATTAAAATATTAAAAATACTTGGACTTTAAGATTTTCTCTAAACCAGAACACTTTTCTCATCTCCTGATTTATGACTTCTAAAACTAAAGCTCTGCAACAACAAGGAGCTCGGAGCATGGTGGGCAGCACGACCATTGTCATCAGCAAAACCTGAGTCTACTTCAGCAAAACTTTCCTAGAATTAAATAATTAAGCCATAGGACCTCGAGGTAGTTTGCCTAGTGCAACATTAATCCTCAACTCTTCGTTAGGCATTTGCATGATCATGTCATGTAAATTAAGCCCTAACCGGTCTTAGGACTCCGAGGTAGTCTTTTAGTACGACATAAACCCTCATATCTTTGAGGCTATTTGTATGATTTTATCATACAAATATAAGTCCAAATTAATCAAAATTGGCAAGACCGAAATATTAGATAACATTAGGACTTTCCTAAATCCAAGCTAAACAATAGGATAGTTGGGAAATTACCGAAGTTCGCTTCGAATCTGTAATTTCTCCTACCTTTCTTCCTTTGAATTCCCAAAATAAAATGTTCCAAATTTGATCCATTCCTTATTGAAACTCCAAAATTCAATCCCTTGAAAACTTCAACATTGAAATTCTTGAGAGCAAAATCACTGATCATTATCAAGAGTTTTCTTAAATGATTCCCGTCATTTAAGATGTAATTAACTATAGGGGCTTGCCCTTATAGGGAACTTTAAGAACAAGGGTAATATAAACCCTGCTTAATTCATTTATATTAAGCAGGGGAACTTGTCGGCTTATGAAATTGGTTCGTAGACCAAACGGATGTCACAAATCTTCTAGTTTATTTAATCGAGCCCCATCGTCAAGCAGTGTGCCTATTCTTCGGGATAGATACACGGTTTGTGGTACGGTGCTCGTTTATATAAACTATTTGGGATGTGAGCTCGGTTTGATTTCATATCTTAAAATCTTCAAATTTAAAAATTATTTTTAAAATTAAATACTACTTTTCAAATTATTTATTTAAATTAAATTAAAAATTCGCCGACAATTTCTGTAGGCGACCCCTTTTCAAAATACAACACAACCTAAAAATATGCCGACAACTTCTGGCGACTCCGCTGGGGAAGATTCCTCTCTCCATTATAATCAGATAATTCTGCTTTCAAAAATCGGTAGTGCATCCATGTCCCTAATGGATCAAACAACCCTTCTTTCCGTTGGGGTACTATGTTCATTTCTACCTTGAACAAGTATAGCCAACATTCTCTCGGATTTAGGAGCCACTGTTTAGACACCCCTAAACATAGAGGTTCCGAGATCCTTTTACCTCATTTCTGAGGTGGGGTGGACCCCAATAGGTGTTAGTTTAGGAGTAATCCTTCGAGTCGAGAAGTCTTGCATAAGACATTCTTTTCCTTTCCAACTCTGAATCGGATTCCTTACCTTCTCTACACCTTTGGACATTTCGTTCTAAACAAACAAACCCTTTAATGAATGACTCTTTTAACAAATAACTCCTTATAAATACATGAACAAGAATGTGTTCGGACTCTTTTCAATTCCTTTCTTTTCGTCCTGATGAGAAGAAGCATAACTTGGGACTGACAATTAGGATCTGCCCTGCAGAAATGGAGGCCCCAAAGCTGATTTTCTCCTTCACCAATGGACTCGACTTCGCTGTTTACAAGGATGAGCTGCCCGACAATGGGATCATCCGGTTTAGACAAGGATTCGAGAACACAAATGTCAAGATTACCGACGTTTCACTTTTCGCGCTGACGAACAAAGTATCTGAAACTGAGAAGCCGTTGCTCGAGTTCAACCTTAGGTCAACTCGAGAGTTTCCTCCCCTGCAAAAGATTCCAACTGAGAGGAGTACTGCTATCCACAGAAGGACTGTTCTTGCTACCCCCACTGGTCTGGTTGTCTCTGCACCTACCCACCGCTTCGCCGGATTAAAGGGGAAGGAAATCCAGAACTATGGTGAACTTGCTACCGTGGAGGGTACAGACTTTCCTGTGAGACCTTCTGTTTTTGAAATCGGGTCCAGCTCAAGAATTTCATCACTAACACAGACCCAAAGAAGGAACAGAAGTAGGAAGATTGCCAGGAAGGCCAGAGCAGCTGAAGTCGCTTTCCTGGAGGAAATCTCAGAAATCCCTGAGTACACACCACTACCCGAATACATACCACTGCCTGAAGATACACTCTTTTTGGAAAGGAAGTAGATTCCATCCCCTTTCCGCCGCAGCTGATGAGGAAAATGTCCGCAGGATTGTTTCTACATTACCTCGACCAGCATACTACGACGACAACAAAAAGAAAAGGGCTAGGATCACGCCATTTACCCGACTACGGACTGTGATCGAGAAGCTAGCAAAGAAAGAGAAATGCCCCGTATCGGAGATTCTAAGAAGGATAGGGCGGGTGCCATTCAAATCCCGTCTTAGGCCACGAGTAGAACCTACCGTCGTTACAGAAAAACCAAATAAAAGGATGAAGGCTAGTCCTCCTGTCGTCGTTTCAGGATTACAGATTAGGGAGGATACCACCTTCCAGCATTTGGCTGACAGACCATTAGGTCCTAGACCTTCGGCTGCTAGAAGGATGGTATGGCGTCCCACTACTGGACAGTTAAGATCGAAACAACAGCCTGAGAAGGAAAGTCTCGTCAAGAGACTTGAATCCGAAGAAAGTGCTACTGCAGTAAAGGGGACTCGTGAGAAGGGAACCCGGCAGCTATCGCACAACAACTGCGAGGATGCACAGAAAGGACCGCTAGAAGATGCTATGCAAAAGTTGAGGACTGATATTCGACGACGAGCAAAAGAAAGGGAAGAGAAATTTGGAGATGAGATTGATTCATCGAAATTCATGGATGATGAGTATGCAGAAATCAACATGGTCGAAACACGAGCTTCGTCAGCTTCACAAGGTGCTCCTGCAGCCGCAGAAAGAGAGGAGCCGGAAGTGATGAGAAGACAGCTTCAAGAGAAAGATGATACGATCGCCCAAATGGTGAAGAGGATGGAAGAGATGGCTGTAGCCCTAGCCACTCTCCAAAGTCAAGTGCAACCCTAAAGAGAGACACCCCCAGAGGTCATTCACATTGCAGACGGAGGAAAGGAGATTACGTCCGTCAACGGGGATGATCAGCTAAAGATAGATACAACACAAAGTATGATTCCAGAAAAGGATATCAAAAGCTTGGTGGAACAGCAGGTGCGAGAAGCCTTAGCACAATCGAAGAGCGGGACATCCATTCGGACGGGTAGACCTTACCCGGAAGAATTCAACGCTGTCCAATACCCAAAAGGCTTCGTACCACCTCTGTTCAAGACCTTTGATGGAACCGGAAACCCCCGACAGCATATTGCACACTTTCGTGCCAGTTGTTGCAATGCCGGCGAAAGCGATGCATTACTCTTCCGACAGTTTGTCAGCAGCCTGTCAGGGATCGCCTTTGATTGGTACGCAGAATTACCGAATGGTTCAGTGAAGATGTTCTCAGAACTAGAAAACCTTTTCATCAAGCAATTCGCCGGAGCTCAGCACCACATCACTATAGGTGATTTAGTGGTAGAGAAGCAGAAGCCGAACGAAACTTTGGTGGATTACATACTTCGATGGAGGAACTTAAGCATGAAGTGTGAACCACAATTACAAGAACAACATGCAATTGACATCTTACTTAAAAGCATTCACGGCCCGATAGCACTTCTCCTCAAAGGATTCACTATTAAGACTTTCGAGAAGTTGTTAAGCAAGGCCGGGAGCTTGCAAGAGGAGACGAAGCAATTAAATTTCGCCGACAAGACAGACAAGCAAAAGCCTGTGAAGACTTTTGAAAAGAAATCTGGGATCATTGCAGCAGTCGACAAAGGCAAGCAACCGATACAAATATCGTCCGAACGGCCACGACAACCTCAACGAATTACCGAGCAACCCCGACCCAGCTATCGGTCATCTCCACGAGTATGAACAACCGCCTCGTCCGCAACGTACATTAAGGTAGCTTCTGAGCAGGGAATATCCATTCAAGAATGAAGCAGTGTCGAAAATGTTCCGTAGTCTGATGAAGACTCCAGATTTCCAGCTGCCAGAGCCTAAGAGACCGGAAGAAGTCAACAAGAAAGGTGATCCCAACTTTTGCCCTTATCACCGGATGCTTGGACACAAAATAGAAGATTGCATTACCTTCAAAAGTTGGCTCAACGACAACCTTCGGAAAGGGAATATAACAATCCCGAAGGAGTACATGAAGGAACCCCAGAAAGGAGGTTACGTCATTGTTGTCTCGACTGATCCCATCATTCCGATAGATCCCTATACAACTGACGATGGATGGACTACCGCTTGGACGAGGTCTTCAAAACAGATTTTAGACAGCATCCAAACCGCTTCGGTGCGAGCTTCAATTCAAAGTTCAAAACCTGCTAAGCCGACACTGTCACTTGCGATAGAAGAACCACCTCAACAGGAGACGATTGAAGAGAAGAAGAAAATCGATGAAGAAGAGAGGACTGAGGCTCCAAAGGCTAGACTAGGGGCTACATATCCTAGGATAGTTGTTTCGAATTTGGGGGAAAAATCCCTCAAACCTCTGACTCTGTATGATTATCTGTTCACTTCGGTAGGATCTTATAATGATAAGGGTGATGGTGTTGGCTACGTTTCGACTGTTTCTAACGATTACGTAACTAGCGACAATCCGGACATCGATTTCGATACAAATGACAATTCTCAAATAATACACAATCTCGACGATCACGATGACGAAGAAGACATCCATCAAGGAGGTTACGAGAGTTCAACAAGCAACGAATCTGTCTACGAGTTTCGAGGAGCTCAAGTCACAATAGAGTTAGAGCCTTTAGACTCTGAAGCTAATCAAGAATAACCTGTCATTCCGATTCAGGAAGAAACACCAGCAAACTTAACACTAGATTCAGAAGAAATTACAGAAGTTAACTTAAGAAGTGGAAGAGTTCTACCCCCAAGAATGGGTCCAAAGGATAAAGGAAAGCAGGTGGTTGTTCAAGAAGAATCAACTCTGGCAGAAGAAATACCCATTCAAGAAGAAGCCGAGACACATGGAAATAAAGTGGATTACAACGTGCTAGCCCATCTTAGGAAACTACCAGCCAAACTGAGCATCTACGATGCTCTCATCTTATCAAAGGAGATGAGAGAAGCTCTGATCAAGGCCTTACTTCATCCAGAAATTTGCTTGGCTTAAATGGCCAGAGATTCCTTAGATGAGGTTTGCTCGTTAAAGGAACAGTGAGGTGTTACCTTCACGGACAATGACCTACTACTTGGGACAGCAGACCACAACCGACCGTTGTACATTTCAGTTACAATTGTGAAGTTTACGCTCTCCAGAGTATTGGTGGATCCAGGAGCATCAATCAATATAATGAGTCTTCGAACACTAGCATATTTAGAAATTGATGCCCGCGAGGTCGAAGCCGACAAAATGTTATTAAGAGGATTCAACCAGAAAGGAGAAAGAGCCCTCGGATCGATAACACTACTAATGAAGACCGGTGACTTAGCAAAGACAACCGCAAAATTTCACATAATTGATTCAGAAACGTCATTCAACGCTCTACTGGGCCGACCATGGATACATGAAAACAGGATGGTACCATCTTCTCTACACCAGTGCATCAAATACTACGATGGAGGGGAACGAGTGCATCAAAGGTGACTTACAACCATTCTCCGTACATGAAATTGGAATCCATGAAGATGCGACTTATTATGCACCACCGAAGAAAACAATTTTCTCCGGAGATACCATGAAAAATGAAGCAAAGAAAGTTCGAGACAACGAAGAACCTGAAGCTCTAGTCCAACAGTCACTCACCACTCCCTTACGACAAGATGGTGAAGGTTCCTCCACAACTCGCATTCGAGGTCGAGGCCGGGGATGAGGTCGTGGTAGAGACGTTAGGACAGTTGGACAGAGGAAACCAGCCATCAATGTTGATTGGGAAGACAGTTCTGAAGTAGAAAAAGAAATCAAACAAGAAGCAGCGACAATAAGTCAGAAAAAGCTGCAATTCAAGATCTCTCTCGAAGATGAGAAGAATGAAGAATATAAATCGATGTACGAGAAGATTAGCCACGATGTACATACTATGACCCTGACCCCGATCCATTCAAATAAGATCGAGGGTATGGTGGTCAAAGAGGTACGTAGTAGCGGTGCAAAGCCAGTCAAATTCTACCATGGTGCTACTTCCTCCAAAACTGAAAATAATGTACAATTTGAAGATGTCACTTCATCAGAATTAATGGAATTACCTTTTGAGTGGTATTCTCCCTGTGTTCAAAATTTAATTTAGCGTGGTTTCTTACCTCGACAATGGACAAAAAGCCAATCACAACATTTTGAAAAGTTATGGAATAACTCCGGTCGTCCACCCAATTCAAAGCATGGACTCGGATTCGGCACAGTAGGATCAGTTGACGATACTGAATTTTGCTTGGTTGTCACTTGTGAGTCTAATGAAAACTACATGGAAACTACAGAAGAACTTGAAGATACACAAATTGGAGACGCTCCACCAGAATTCAAAGAAGAAATTAAATCTACAATAGATGAGTTAACGGAAGTTAACTTAGGTACTAACGAAGAGCCTAGACCTACCTTTGTTAGCTCCTTACTCAGTAAAGAAGATTCCGAAGAAATAATCAAGTTATTAATAGAATTTAAAGACTGTTTTGCTTGGAGCTACGATGAGATGCCAGGATTAGCTCCAGAGGTTGCAGTCCATAAGCTAGGAGTGGATCCTACTTCTATCCCAGTCAGATAAGGTCCCAGAAGAATGCGTCTAGAAATTGAACAATAAGTCATAGCTGAAGTTAAGAAGCTAATAGACGCTAAATTTTTCCGTGAAGAACAATACCCGACTTGGTTAGCCAATGTGGTGCCAGTCAGAAAGAAGAATGGTCAGATCAGAATTTGTGTGGACTTCAGAGATTTAAACAAGGCATGTCCAAAAGATGAATTTCCTCTACCAATCCCAGAAATAATTATCGACATTGCTTCAACACATGAGATATTCTCATTCATGGATGGATCTTCAGGATACAACCAGATAAAAATGGCACCAGAAGATGAAAAGCTTACAACATTCAGAACGCCGATCGGAGTATATTGCTACACAGTGATGCCATTCAGACTGAAGAACGCAGGAGCAACATACCAGAGAGCGATGACGAGAATTTTTGATGATCTCATCCACAATCCAGTCGAATGCTACGTGGACGATGTGGTCATCAAAAGAAAAGTAAAGGACAACCACTTGTATTATTTGAGAATTGTTTTCGAACGATTAAGGCAATTTAACCTTAAGATGAATCCCTTAAAATGCGCCTTTGGCGTCACCTCCGAGAAATTCTTTGGATTCGTTGTCTGTCGGCATATTTTTAGGTTGTGTTTTATTTTGAAGAGGGGTCGCCTAACAGAAATCTGTCGGCGAATTTTTAATTTAATTAAAATAAATAATTTGAAAATGAGTATTTGATTTTGAAAATAATTTTAAATTTGAAGGTTTTAAGATATGAGATTAAACCGATCTCACATCCCAAATAGTTTATGAAAACGAGCACCGCACCACAAACCGTGTATCTATCCCTAAGGATAGACACACTCGCTTAGTGGTGGGGCTCGATTAAATAAACTAGAAGATTTGTGACATCCGTTTGGTCCACGAACCAATCTTATAAGCCGACAAGTTTCCCCTGCTTAATATGAAAACATTAAACAGGGTTTATATTACCTGGGTTCTTTAGAATTCCCTATAAGGGCAAGCCCCTATAGTTAATTACATCTTAAGTGATGGGAATCACCTAAGAAAACTCTCGATAGTAATCAATAATTCTGCTCTCAAGATTTTCAAAGTTTAAGATTTTCGAGGATTGAAATTTGGAATTTCAATAGGGAATGGATCAAATTTGGAACATTTTATTTTGGGAATCCAAAGGAAGAAAAGTAGGAGAAATCACGGATTCGAAGTGAACTCTGGTGATTTCCCGACTATCCTATTGTTTAGCTTGAATTTAGGAAAGTCCTACTGTTTGTTTAATGTTTTGATCTTGCCAATTTTAATTAATTAGGGCTTATATTTGTATGATAAAATCAAACAAATAGCCTCGAAGATGTGAGGGTTTATGTCGTACCCAACAACTACCTTGGAATCCTAAGACCGGTTAGGGCTTAATTTGCGATGCAAATGCCTAACAAAAGGTTGAGGATTTATGTTGCACTAGTGCAAACTACCTCGAAGTCCTATGGATTTGTTATTTAATTCTAGGAAAGTTTTGCTGGAGTAGACTCAGGTTTTGCTGATGACGATGGCCGTGCTGCCCACCATGCTCCGAGATCCTTGTTGTTGCAGAGGTTTAGTTTTAGAAATCATAAATCAGGAGATGAGAAAAGTGTTTTGGTTTAGAGAAGTCTTAATTTTCCAAGTGTTTTTTGTGTTTTAATTAAAACAAATCTTAAAGTTGATTATAACGACACCGGTTAAGATCCCACGGTTCCATCCTTCCGGCATCATTATTTTTATCGGATTCACTTAGTCCAGATGAATTTGCTAAACTCAACTGAATGAGTTCCACACTTTCATTTAGACCGTGGGAAATCCCGTTAGCAACACGTAGGTTACATCATCCGAGGTATTTTGAAATGTTGTGGCGGTGAATTTTATCTTGCAATGACTTTTAACTTAGTTTTGGTTTCAGTTTTAGGGTCTATCCTAAAGGTGTGGGTTTTCATGCAACAGTTGTTTATCATGCAAGCAAAATAAAGTACATTTGCAAGAAAGTAAATTGCGGGAAAGTAAATTGCAAGAAAGTAAATTGCAATAAAATAAAAGCGTACACTGGAGGGTCTTCCCGTCATCCCAAGCTACACTTAAAACATAATTAGAATACTTAAGCAAGTTCCTAGGTAGAGCTAAAGTAAGGGTTTTGGTTTTCTACCAAATTCCTAATCCTATAGCTAGTCATTTCCTATGACGTCTAGGTCTTTGTATTTTGGTTTGAAGACGATTTTCTTCATCAAAGAATAATTAAATTCAATTGTTCTTATAAATGTCCTATCATATTGAGGAAGTGCTTAAGAGGGATCTTAAACATCTTTTCAATATTTCTAGGATCGTTTTAAGTCCAAATGAATTTAATTATATAAATGAATTAATTGTCCGGGGATTCAAGTTTTGTTGTTATCTTGCTCGAGTGAACCGAGACATTTGAATATCACGAGAGTGAAGTAACATTTCATTTAATGTTCTATTTAGGAGTTATAATAACCAAAGCTTTCGAGGGTAAATTAGTATGTTTGTGATTTAGTTTAATTTCCATTAGTGGGTTTAAATTTGGAATAGTGTTCGAGTTATTTTAGATTTATTTTGAATTCTTTATGTCTTTGGTGATATTATATTTAATTCAACTTAATTTAATTTAGTTTAATTTAATTGAGTTTTAATTTAATTTAATTCAATATAGTTCAATTTAATTTGATTTGATGTTTAATTAATTTGATTTGATTTAATTTTAATTTAATTTGATTTAATTTAATTTAATTTAATTTAATTATTTGATTTAATTTGATTTGATTTAATTTAATTTAATTTAATTTAATTATTTAATTTAATTTAATTTAATTTAATTTAATTTAATTATTTAATTTAATTATTCAATTTAATTTAATTAATTTAATTTAATTTAATTATTTAATTTAATTTAATTTGGTTTAATTTAATTTAATTTAATTTGATTGTTTAATTTAATTTAATTTATTTAATTTAATTTAATTTAGTTTAATTTAATTGTTTAATTTAATTTAATTTAATTTAATTTAATTATTTGATTTAATTTAATTTGATTTAATTTAATTTAATTATTTAATTTAATTTAATTTATTTAATTTAATTTAATTTTAATTTAATTTTATTTTTTTTTATTTTTTTTTTTAATTTTAATTGAATTTTTTTTAAAAGAGTTTAATAATTTAATTTTAGTTTAATGATTAAGTTTTTTAAAATTTTGAATTTTGAGTTATCATTTTAATTAAGAATTGAATATTAATGAGATGATTAGTTTAGGGATTTTTAAATTAAAGAATAAATTTCTTCCTAATAATATCCCTATTTTAATAATTCCAATTTTATTATTCTTCCAAATTTAATCAATTATTTAATTAAGGTTTAATCATTTTAAAATTGTTTAATGGGTTTCTACCCTTTAATTATTTAAATTTCAATCATCCAAATCAGATTTAGGATCAAATATTTTACTTTTTAATTTTTTTATTAAACCTAAAAGTTTTAATTAAGGATTAAAGATTTTAATTACCATTTTACCCTTTAAGCTTAATAATTTCATAACTCACTAAATTGAACTCAAATGAACTTGAAATTTTTATGTAACTTCACCCATATGTCAATAAAGACATGAGAGGAGAAAATGTGATTTTTCTGTATTTAATTTATTTATATAATTATTTTTGGTGAAAAATAGAGATTTACAAGGAAAATTTAATAACATGACCAAGGGAAAGTTTCTGTCCTTAGGAAAATTAGGGGACATTCCTAATGACCAGAGAAGCACTTGAACCAATTTTGATGATTTTTTGAATTATATTATTTTAATTATAATTATTTTAAGTTTTGGAGTGTTAATTAATTTAAAAATAAAATAAGTGTTGAAAAATGGATTTTATAATTTTCAAAAATCTCTCTGATATCAAGGAAATCAGAGAAGCAAATTTTGCAATTTTCTGATTTTTCTATGATTTATTATAATTATTTTAGTGAAAATGCTAGGAAATACATTTTTTTAATTTTAAAGTTACCTTAAAGCTTTAAAATTTAATATCTCACTAAATAGACCTAGGAAAAATATAGGGTTTGTTCCTATGTGATTAAAGTTCAAAATGTGACATTTTGGTGAATTTTATTATTTTTGTGATTTTTATTATTTTTTAATTATTAAAAATATTAAAATATTATTAAAAATCAACTTTTTTAGAAAATTGAAATTTTAATTTTCTTAGGTTCCCCTGATATCAGAGAGGCTCCAAAACCAATTTGGTGAATTTTTGAAAGATATTTTAAAAGTTATGAATTTTTAAAGTTTAAAATGGCTAAGTGGCTTAATCAACCCGATTAGTGGGGCTAACCAAGTCCAATTGACCTCAAATTTTTATGGTGGATTCCTCTGATCCTAAAGGTTAGTGGAGAATTGATTTCAAGTCAATTTGATGCATGGTTAACTCTAATTAATTAAAGACCTATTTTGGGTGTTTAAGCCAATTAGGGTTGTTTTAAATGAACTAAGTCAAAACCTATTTTTCCTAGGGTTCTCTGGTCATAAGGAACATCACCAAATTTTCCTAGAATTTATTTCACAACATGATATTTATTGGAATTAAAATATTCAAAACGAGTAACTCGAACTTGAAAAATCAATAACTTTTTATAGGGATGGCCTCGACTTTGGAAAATTCAGGGAATGTTTCCAAATTCGGAGGCTTCAAAGCCCTATGGTCTCATGCCATGGTGAATTGTATGCATGCATGGAGAATTAAAATAATGCAGGGAGTAAATAAATTATAAAAAATAAAATACTTGATGAAATTAAATGATTTCTTTCCCACATTATTCTCCTCCGTTCACGGAGCGAGAGGGTATTTTTATTTTATTTTTATGATTTTCCTACACGAGAGATATGAATTTTTGAAGTTTAGGGAATTAAATAAATAAGAAAATACCCTAATTTTCTATTTATCCACGCGGCGCCGGCGCATCCTCGGCGACTCCGAAAGGCCACGCGGCGCGCTCCCATTCGACGCCGCCACTTGAGTCAGCAGCCCGGGCCCCGCGGTTCTCGCACCGTTTCCTGGTCCGACGCCATCTGAGCCATTCGTCCACGCGTGCATTGAATGGACGGCATCCGTTCATCGTCCCCAAGTGTTCTCACCCGAGAGCCGTCCACACTAAATCCCTAAGATCTCACTCGATTCTCAATGGATTTTTATGTTCTTATACTCTATGGATTCGTCTTGAAGAGACGAACACATCTATACGGTTAACATGCATTGAAACTAAGGCATTTGAAATAGAGATTCTCCGAAGCTCGGGATGAAGAATTAGCTCATACCTTGGCTCGGAGAAGTGTGGCTTCAATCCGAGAGTTGTTGCACCTTCGATTGGATCCCGCAAGCTCCGGATGTAGTCTCCGGTGCAGTGAATTGTCCGGATATGATTTCGACCAAGCCCGATCACAAAGCTTGGAGGCTGGAGCAACCTGGGTGGCCTCGGAGATGGGGCTTTTACTGGTGGACACCTTCCCTCGGTCCGGTGAAGGTGTAGAACCAATCAATTTGGGAATTGGCTCACCTGTGGAGAAGTGTCCTGGTTTTGGGTGGAATTTCAACTACGAAATTGAGCTCGCGAGAGGAGAAATGGCGAGGGGATTTCACTGGGGATCAAGTGCTCTAAGGGTGGAGAAGGGTCTGGAACAATTTTGGCAGAGTTTTGGCAAGGTTTGTGCTTAGCTCTTCTCATGGCCGAGAGAGGTGGAGTTTAAATAGGAGAGGGTGGAGGGCCTCCCAGGGAGAGTTAGGGCTTGGGATCAGCTGCTCTTGTGAGGAGAAGATCAGCCATGGTGACCACTAGGCATGGGGCAGCTCAGCAAGTGAGAATTTCAATGTTAGCTCACATGTGAGCTCTCGGCCATGGTGTTTTCCGGCGGCACGGTGGCCGGCCGGCCGAGCAATGGTCACCATCTTGGTCGAGTGGGTCAGGGCTGGGGTTTAGTGTAGGCAATTGGCAAATGCCATGTGTAAAGGGTTTGATTCAAAGTAGAATGGGGCATGGCTAAATTTGGACCTAAATGGGTCAACCCACCCATTTGGGCTAGGTGCACCACCCAAGGCCTGGTTTAGGCTGAGGAGAAAGTGATTTGGATCAGCTTGATTAGTGGGGTCAAGTCACAATCCAAGTACAATTAGGCTTAAGCATGGTTTAGGGGAATCATGGGAGTGGTTAATCACCTTTAGGAATTAAGGAAAGAGTCTCCTCCTTTTTCCCAAAATGGCATGGTGACATGTAAAGAGGCTCTCATGGCTTGCATATGGCTTGTGCATGGCTCCATGGCTCCATTTGGCTTGGGAAAAGGTTTAGTCAATTTCATAAAAAAGGATTTTAAGGATTTTGGATAATTTGGTGGAAATTTGGATGAAGCTTCATTTGGAATTATTTGATTGATGGTTTTGGAACTTAGGGACAATTTTGATTAAATGGATGATGAAAGGAAGTGTCATGTGGGCTTTGGATGAATTTGGGCTTTTGAATTTGAAGGGAGTGGGCTTTTAGGAAAGTTTAAGGGAAATGGGCTTTTGATTTTAGGATGGGCATTTGGATAAAAATTTTATGAAGAACTTTGTCAAATAAATGTCATAATTGGTTTAGGGATGTTCTATGAAGGGCTTGGAATCAATTTGATGTGATTTGGAGTTGAATTGGTTTGAATTTGGGTTTATTTGGTAAGTGGGCCTATGTAGGTCCAAGTGGGCCAAGTTGGGCTAATGTTGGGCTAGAGTTGAAATTGATGTAAAATCAATGTTGAGAAATGTTTATGGGGGTGTTTCAAAGAAGTTTTGGCTTTGGTTGGGCTTTGATTTTGGGATTTGGGCTCATTTGGGTTAGGTTTGGGTTTAGGTCAAAAATGGGCCTTTTAGCCTTGGGTTGAGTTTGAGTGGGGTTTGGGTCTAAATTTTGGGCAAATCATGTTAGTGTTTTGTTTGTGGGAATGTTAGGGAAGATTTAGAAAAGATTTGGGGTTAATTGGAATTGAGTTGGGTGAGTTTAGGTTAGGTTTAGGTCATGGGTCCAAATTGGGCTTTAAGGCCAAAAGTGAGATTGGATCCAAATTTCAATCAAATTGGACTTGGATTTGGTCTAGATTGGTATTGGGGATATTGAATTGAAGTTTAGAATTGAATTAGACCAAAATTGGGGTCAATTGGGTAGGTTTGGTTTGACATTGGGTTTACTTTAGGTTAAAATGGGTCAAATTGGGGGTTTTGACAAAAGTAGGGTAAATTGACAAAATTGGCCCATGGTGTAGTTGGACAAAATGGAATTGGGAATATTTGGGATTTTCTGGAATTTTCTGGGAATTTTCTGAATTTTTGGATTTTTAGGCCAAGAGGGGTATTTGGGGTATTTGGAGGGTATTGGGAGGTTTTTCTTGGAATTTTTGGTATTTTTGGGTATGGATGATCAGTTTAAGTGATGTGGAAATGTTTGGGATTGATTTTGGAGAGTTTTGGGTAATTTGGAAATTTTGAGAAATTTGGGTAATTTCGGGGTTTTGGGTAGGCTAAGCGGGTGTAGGGTCCCGGGGGTCAAAAATTGAAAATTTGGGAAATTGAAGATTGGGTGAATTTAAGTGGGAAGAAATCATTTTGGTTGGGCCATGAAGCCATATCAAGCCCACATGAGCCATGAAGGGACTCATTTGAGGCATTCACTATGTTGTTCCTAACCCTCTTGCGCGAGGGCTTAGGGGTTAAGGACCATCCATGTGAATCACCTACATGAGTCGGGAGGTTAAGTTAGGTATGGGTGTAGTTTTAGGAGGTATGTGGAAGTGTAGTGTGTAGGTGTAGTGTATAAGTGTAGTGTGTGTAAGTCGGCCCCTTCACCGGACCGAGGCCACCTGAGGCGGTCCTAAGGCCAAAGAGTCCTATAGGAACTTATCCTTTAAACTTCCACATTTGATTTCGACCCTCTAGGTGATTAGGGGTCTACGATCGAGTTTGTGGAGTTTACGGGGAGTCAAGAAGTGGTTTGAATTTCTAAAAGGTGGGTCCCAATTCTAGTCCTCTAAGATAGTCAAAGGAAAAGCCTAAGGCTAGATCCTAATCACTAAAAAGAAGAAGAGAAGACCTCACCAAAAATGAGGTCAACATTATCCGACATCGTGGAATTGAAATCGACCCGGAAAAGATTAAAGCTATCTTAGAAATGCCGCCTCCCAAAACCTTAAAGCAACTACGATCCTTTCAAGGGAAGCTGGCATATCTTCGACGCTTTATCTCAAACTTGTCAGGTAGGTGTCGGCCTTTCTCGACACTAGTTAAAAAGGACGCCAAATTTATTTGGGAAGAGAAATGCCGGAAGGCCTTCGAGGACATTAAACAATATTTAATGACACCTCCTGTCTTAGCAGCCCCAGTCTCAGGTAGACCGCTGATACTTTATACCGCGGCTTTAGACGACTCTCTCGGAACCCTGTTAGCCCAGGTCAATGACGAGGGTAAAGAAAATGCTCTTTACTACCTAAGTCGTCGTTTACTTCCGACGGAAATAAGGTATCCCGCAATTGAAAAGCATTGTTTGGCCCTGATCTTCGCCGCTCAAAAGCTCAGGCACTACATGCTTTCTCATAAGGTCAACTCGATCTCGAAGTTTAATCCATTGCAATACTTGATTACTCGTCCAACACTTTCCGACGGACTTGCCGGATGGTCGATGATATTATTGCAATTCGATATAACTTTCGTGCCTCTTCGTGCCATAAAGGGACAAGTCTTAGCAGACTTCCTCGCAGCACACCCTTTGCCGGCAGAATCTCCTCTCAATGACGATTTGCCAGATGAACAAATAATGAGCCTAGAAGACCCTGATGATCAACGTTGGGAATTATACTTCGACGGAGTATATTCAGCACACAAAGACGAAGAATTGTAAGTGATAGTGCCCGATAAGGCAGGAATCGGGCTAATCTTTATAACACCGGAGCGGGGGATGTTAAGATACTCCTACCACTTGACAGAACCTTGTACAAACAACGAAGCAGAATATGAAGCCCTCATAACGGGGCTGGAATTAGCTATTCAAATGGGGATAACAGACATCAACATCTACGGGGATTCGCTGTTAATCATTCAACAGATCGCCGGACAGTACATAATTTTTAAACCAAGACTCGAGCAATACTTCCAGTATGCCATACAATTTTTGGAACAAATTCCGAATGTGACAATCTACAAAATTCCCAGAAAAGAAAATGCCTTAGCAGATGCGTTAGCTCACCTCGCAAAAGAGTTTGCTTCTTTGCAAGATGAGTCAGTAGAAGTGTCAGTTCACGGATGTCTGGTCCTATCACAGCTCGACATAGACACAATACACAAATCAGAAAAAGAAAAAGAATCAGTTGCAACAGTGACAGAAAACACAAAAGATTGGCGACAGCCACTGATAGACTACCTGCAAACAGGAAAGCTACCAGACGATAGGTCGCTAGCCCATCAAATCAAGAAAAGAACTCTGTCTTACACATTAATAAATAACACGTTATATAGAAGGTCTTTTGATCAAAGGTGCCTAAGCGGGTCCGAGGCCCGTGAAATTGTTAAAGAGGTGCATTCAGGACTCTGTGGCACTCACCAGTCGGGTCCGAAGATGAAAATGAAAATTAAAAGACTAGGGTACTACTGGCCCTCGATGATGACCGACCGCATGAAAATCGCTAAGAGCCGTCACCAATGCCAAGTGCACGGAATGGTTCTACACCAACCTCCGAATGTGCTACATCCGACAATTGCGTCGTGGCCATTTGAATGTTCGGGCACGGATATAGTGGGTCCGATAGAACCACCATCTTCAAAAGGACATCGCTTCATTCTTGCGGCTACGGATTACTTTTCCAAGTGGGCGGAGGCGGTTCCACTCGGAGAAGTGAAAGCACACCACGTGCTACAGTTTTTCAAGAACCAAGTTGTCTACCGTTTCGGAGTGCCGCGCAGGATTATCTCAGATAATGGGTCAGCATTCAGAAGCACACAAATCAATAATTTTGTCAGGAGACATGGAATCGACTGGCGATATTCAACAATTTGCTACCCAAGAGCAAATGGCCTCGCTGAGGCTTTTAATAAAACTCTCGTTCAAATCTTAAAGAAAACCTTGGACGATAATAAGAGAAATTGGCACGAGAAGTTATTAGAAGCCTTATGGGCCTACCGGACAACCTTCAGAACTCCTACTCGAAGCTACACCTTACGCATTGGTGTATGGGTCCGAGGCGAGTGTTACCTTTAGAGGTTCGGCTTCCTTCACTCGAATTGCGATTGCAAATAAGATCACGACAGAAGAGAATGCCAAATTACGACTAGAGGAATTAGAAAGCACGGAAGGTAAAAGACTTGCAGCGCGACGGAATTTAGAACTATACCAAGCTAAGATGGTTCGAAGCCCATGACAAGCCGGTCCGCCCAAGAACCTTCAAAGTTGGTGACTTAGTTCTCGTTCTCAAGAGACCTATTCTTGCACACCGCAAGATAGGAGGAAAATTTAAACCCACTTGGGAAGGGCCATTCGTGGTTGAAGCAGTATACTCAGGAGGTTCCTACCAGCTAGTGAATTGCCAGGGAGAACGACATATGCTTCCGATCAACGGACGATACTTAAAAAAGTATTACGCTACCTGATGTTTCGAAGGAATGAATTCTTCATCCCTAAGAAACACGGGCGAAGTAGTTACTTATGACTGGGTCCGAACCCAAAAATAATAAAAAATGTACTAAAATAAATAAAATCATGATAATAAAGTTTTCCTTGTTTTCTCTTCCATATCAAAATCTCTTTCCTGATCTTATCCCACTTCATTCCTGTTAAATGTAAAAGTATAAGAGTAATAAAAAAACTGTCTTTAATAAACATTTTCTTAATGTTCTAGTTCTTAGTACAGCCCCTGATCCTTTTCCTTATCTTTTCGCAGGGAAATGTCGAGCGGGCGGTTGGTCCTGAACTTTAGAAATGGCGTAAGCCTTGCACTCGATGAAAAGAGGGTGAAAGATGGAGCGATAATCGAGATTGACTCGGATTTCACACCGGCGAGGCCTACGATACGAGGAAAGTGGCCGGGTCCCGGTTGACCGAGAAGAACTGCCCGAGCGGACGAGTGATGAAAGTGGGTGGCCCAAGCCACCAATCCGAGACGAAGAAAAGAAAGGCAAACACTCGAAGAAGATAAGAAAATGAAGTCCGTAGTCGCTACGGTAGAGGGCGAGCTTGTCGGCGCCGCGCCCGCGGAGATTCGAAGTTTGAAGAGCTACTCTCACAGCAACGCAACGAAGAAATAAGAATCGCCGCATCCGCAAGATGTTGACCAAACTAGCAGCGGACCAGCGCGACGAGACAGTTGCTACTGCCAGCACATACACTTCAAGGACACCGGTTTGTCGGCACATTTTTAGGTTGTGTGTTTTATTTTGAAAAGGGTGTCGCCTAACAGAAGTTGTCGGCGAACTTTTAATTTAATTTAAATAAATAATTTGAAAAAGTAGTATTTGATTTTGAAAATAATTTTAAATTTGAAGATTTTTAAGATATGACATCAAACCGATCTCACATCCCAAATAGTTTATATAAACGAGCACCGCACCACAAACCATGTATCTATCCCTAAGGATAGACACACTGCTTGATGGTGGGGCTCAATTAAATAAACTAGAAGATTTGTGACATCCGTTTTGACTGCGAACCAATTTTATAAGCTGACAAATTCCCCTGCTTAATATGAAAGCATTAAACAGGGTTTATATTACCTGGGTTCTTTAAAATTCCCTATAAGCGCAAGCCCCTATAGTTAAGTACATCTTAAGTGACGGGAATCACCTAAGAAAACTCTCGATAATAATCAGTAACTCTGCTCTCAAGAATTTCAAAGTTTAAGGTTTTCAAGGGATTGGATTTTAGAATTTCAATAGGGAATGGATCAAATTTGGAACATTTCATTTTGGGAATTCAAAGGAAGGAAGGTAGGAGAAATCACAGATTCGAAGCGAACTTCGGTAATTCCTCGACTATCCTATTGTTTGGCTTGGATTTAGGAAAGTCCTAATAGTTATTTAATTTTTTGATCTTGCCAATTTTAATCAATTAGGCCTTATATTTATATGATAGAATCATACAAATAGCCTGGAAGATATGAGGGTTTATGTCGTATCGGACGACTACCTCGAAATCCTAAGTCCGGTTAGGGCTTAATTTGCAGTGCAAATGCCTAACAAAAGGTTGAGGATTTATGTTGCACTAGGCAAACTACCTCGAAGTCCTATTGCTTTGTTATTTAATTCTAGGAAAGTTTTGCTGAAGTAGACTCAGGTTTTGCAGATGACGATGGCCGTGTTGCCCACCATGCTCTGAGCTCCTTGTTGTTGCAGAGTTTTAGTTTTAGAAGTCATAAATCAGGGGATGAGAAAAGTGTTTTGGTTTAGAGAAAATCTTAATTTCCAAGTGTTTTTTACGTTTTAATTAAAACAAATCTTAAAGTTGATTATAACGACACCGGTTAAGATCCCACTGTTCCATCCTTACGGCATCATTATTTTTATCGGATTCACTTAGTCCGGATGAATTTGCTAAACTCAACTAAAGGAGTTCCACACTTTCATTTAGACCAGTGGGAAATCCCGTTAGCAACACATAGGTTACATCATCCGAGGTATTCACGATCATCCAACGGGACGTTTTAATTTAATTGTAATTGTAGTTTTGTGTTACTGTTTGTGATTAAATTTTGAGTTGTTTTATATTTTGAAATGTTGTGGCGGTGAATTTTATCTTGCAATGGCTTTTAACTTAGTTTTGGTTTCAGTTTTAGGGACTATCCTAAAGGTGTGGGTTTTCATGCAATAGTTGTTTATCATGCAAGAAAAGTAAGTGTGACGCGATTAAATAAATTGCAATAATGTAAATTGCAAAAAAGTAAATTGCAATAAAATAAAAGCGTACCTGAAGGGTCTTCCCGTCATTCTAAGCTGCACTTAAAACACAATTAGAATATTTAAGCAAGTTCCTAGGTAAAGCTAAGGTAAGGGTTATGGTTTTCTACCAAATTCCTAATCCTATAGCTAGTCATTTCTTATGACGTCTAGGTTTCTTGTGTTTTTGTTTGAAGACGATTTTTTTCATCAAAGAACAATTAAGTTCAATTATTCTTATAAACATCCTATCATATCGAGGAAGTGCTTAAGACAAATCTTAAACATCTTTTCAATATTTCTAGGATTGTTTTAAGTCCAAATGAATTTAATTATACAAGTGAATTAATCGTACGAGAATTCAAGTTTTGTTATCTTGCTCGGTGAATTAAGAAATTTGAATATCCTATAAGTGAAGTAACATTTCATTTAATGTTACGTTTTAGGAGTTATGATAACCAAAGCTCTCGAGGGTAAATTTGTGTTCAAATGATTTAATTTAAGTTAATGGGTTTAAATTTGGAATAGTGTTCAAGTTGCTTTAGATTTATTTTGAATTCTTTATGTCTTTGGGGATGTTATATTTAATTCAACTTAATTTAATTTAATTTAATTTAATATTTAATTTAATTTAATTCAATTTAATTCAATTTAGTTTGATTTGATGTTAAATTAAATTAATTTGATTTGATTTAATTTTAATTTAATTTGATTTGATTTAATTTAATTTAATTTAATTTAATTTAATTTAATTTATTTAATTTAATTTAATTTAATTTATTCATTTAATTTAATTTAATTTATTTATTTAATTTAATTTAATTTAATCTTTAATTTAATCCAACTTTTAATTTTAATTTAATTTAATTTAATTTAATTTAATTTAATTTAATTTACTTAATTTAATTTAATTTTTAATTTAATTTTATTTTTTAATTTTAATTAACACTTTAAAAGAGTTTAATAATTTAACTTTAGTTTAATGATTAAGTCTTTTAATATTTTAAATTTGAGTTATCATTTTAATTAAGAATTAAATATTAATGAGATAATTAATTTAGGGATTTTTAAATTAAAGAATAAATCTCCTCCTAATAATATCCCTATTCTAATAACTCCGATTTTATTATTCTTCCAAATTTAATCAATTATTTAATTAAGGTTTAATTATTTTAAATTGTTTAATGGATTTCTACCCTTTAATTATTTAAATTTCAATCATCCAAATCAGATTAAGATCAAATATTTTACTTTTTAATTTTATTAAACCTAAAGTTTTAATTAAGGGTTAAAATTTTAATTACCATTTTGCCCTTTAAGCTTAATAATTTCATAACTCACTAAATTGAACTCAAATGAACTTGAAATTTTTATGTGACTTCACTCATATGTCAATAAAGACATGAGAGGAGAAAATGTGATTTTTCTGTATTTAATTTATTTATATAATTATTTTTGGTGGAAAAAAGAGATTTCCAAGGAAAATTTAATAACATGACCAAGGGAAAGTTTCTATCCTTAAGAAAATTAGGGGACATTCCTAATGACCAGAGGACCACTTGGACCAATTTTGGTGATTTTTTGAATTATATTATTTTTATTATAATTATTTTAAGTTTTGGAGGGTTAATTAATTTAAAAATAAAATAAATGTTGAAAAATGAATTTTATATTTTTCAAAAATCTTTCTGATATCAAGGAAATCAGAGGATCAAATTTTGCAATTTTTTGATTTTCCTATGATTTATTATAATTATTTTAGTGAAAATGCTAGAAAATACATTTTTTTTTAATTTTAAAATTACCCTAGAGCTTTAAAATTTAATATCTCACTAAATAGACCTAAGAAAAATATGGGGTTTGTTCCTAAGTGATTAAAATTCAAAATGTGACATTTTGGTGAATTTTATTATTTTTGTGATTTTTATTATTTTTTAATTATTAAAAATATTAAAATAATATTAAAAATCAACTTTTTTAGAAAATTGAAATTTTAATTTTCTTAAATTCCCCTGATATCAGAGAGGCTCCAAAACCAATTTGGTGAATTTTTGAAAGATATTTTAAAAGTTATGAATTTTTAAAGTTTAAAATGGCTAAATGGCTTAATCAACCCATTTATTAAAGCTAACCAAGTCCAATTGACCTCAAATTTTTATAGTGGGTTCCTCTGATCCTAAAGGTCAGAGGAGAATTGATTTCAAGTCAATTTGATGTATGGTTAGCTCTAATTAATTAGAGATCCATTTTGGGTGTTTAAGACGATTAGGGTTGTTTTAAATGAACTAACTCAAAGCTTATTTTTCCTAGGGTCCTCTAGTCATAAGGAACATCACCAAATTTTCCTAGAATTTATTTCACAACATGCTATTTATTGGAATTAAAATACTCAAAATAGTAACATGAATTTGAAAAATCAATAATTTTTCATAGGGATGGCCTCTGACTTTGGAAAATTCAGGGAATGTTCCCAAATTTAGAGGCTTCAAAAGCCCTATGGTCTCATGCCATGGTGAATTGTATACATGCGTGGAGAATTAAAAATATGCAGAGAGTAAATAAATTATTAAAAATAAAATACTTCATGAAATTAAATGATTTCTTTTCCACATTATTCTCCTCCGATTCCATTGAGCAAGAGGGTATTTTTATTTTATTTTTCTGATTTTTCTACACAAAGTTATGAATTTTTGAAGTTTAGGTAATTAAATAAATAGAAAATACCCCTAATTTTCTATTTATCCACGCGGCGTTGCGTCAAACTCGGCAGCTCCGAACGCACACGCGTCGCGCTCCCATTTGACGCCGCCACTTGAGTCAACAGCCCGGGCCCCGCGGTTCTCGTACCATCTCCTGGTCCGACGCCATCTGAGCCGTCCGTCCGCGCGTGTATTGAATGGACGGCATCCATTCATCATCCCCGAGCGTCCTCACCCGAGAGCCGTCCACACTAAATCCCTAAGATCTCACTCGATACTTAATGGATTTTCATGTTCTTATGCTCTATGGATTCGTCTTGAGAGGACGAACACATCCATACGGTTTATGTGGGATGAAATTTACGCAATAGAGATGGAGAATGTTCAGAAGCTCGGGAAGAAGAGTGAGGCCATACCTTTGCTCAAAGAAGTGTGGCTTCGATCTGACGGTTGTTGCACCTTCGATTGGATTCCAGCAAGCTCCAGATGAAGTCTTCGGTGCGAGTGAGTTGTCCAGGTGTGATTTCGACCAAGCCCGATCACAAAGCTTGGAGGCTGGAGAACCCAGGTGGCTCTGGAGATGGGGCTTTTGCTTGGTGGACACCTTCCCTTGGTATGGTGAAGGTGTAGAACCAATCGATTTGGGGATTGGCTCACTTGTGGAGAAGTGTCCTGGTTTTGGGCTTGGATTTCGACTCTAAAATTGAGCTCGCGGAGAAGAAATGACGGGGGATTTCGAGTGGGGATCAAGTGCTCTGTGTATGGGGAGTAGTCCGGAACAATTTTGGCGAGTTTCCTTAAGGTTTGTTTCGGCACCTCTCGTGGCCGAGAGGGGTGGTGCTTAAATAGGAGAGGGTGGAGGGCCTCCTGGGAGAGTTAGGGCTTGGGATCGGTGCGCTCTTGGCAAGAGAAGAACAACTCCAATGGCCACCGGGGATGAGGCGGCTCGGCGGGTGAGAATTCCAAGTTGGGCTCACATGTGAGCTCTCGGCACAGTGGTTTCCGGCGGTCGTGGTGGTGGCCGGCCGAGGTCGAGTCACCCTCGAGGTCGGGGAGGTCGGGGCTGGAGGTTTGTGCGGTCAATTGGCCATGGACATGTGTAAAGGAGTTGAATTGAAATGGAATGGGTTATGAGATGATTTCATTCCATTCACATTTACCCAATCTTCAATTTCCCAAATTTTCAATTTTTGACCCACGGGACCCTACACACTTTAACTTACCCAAAACCCTAAGCCGCCCAAAATTTGCAAAAATCACCTAAATTACCCAAAATTCCTTAAAATTATTCCCAAACATTCCCACATTACTCAAATTGATCATCCATAGCCAAAAATATCAAAAATTCCAAAAATACCTCCCAATACCCTCCAAATACCCAAAATACCCCCCTTGATCCAAAAATCCAAAAATTCAGAAAATTCCCAGAAAATTCCAAAAAATTCCAAATATTCCCAATTTCATTTTGTTCAACTACACCATGGGCCAATTTTGTCAATTTACCCCACGTTTATCAAAACCCCCAATTTGACCCATTTTAACCCAAAGTGAACCCAAGTTCAAACCAAGCCTACCCAATTGACCCAAATTATGGTCCAATTCAATTCTAAACTTCAATTCAACATTCCCAACAACAATCTAGACCAGATCCAAGTCCAATTTGATTGACATTTGGATCCAATTTCACTTTTGGCCTTAAAGCCCAATTTGGACCCATGACCCAAACCTAACCCAAACTCACCCAATTCAACTCCAATTAACCCCAAATCTTTTCCCAAACTCCCTTAACATCCATATAAACAAAACCTTAACATTATTTGCCCAAAATTTAGACCCAAACCCCACTCAAATTCAACCCAAAACCAAAAAGCCCAATTTTGACCTAAACCCAAACCTAACCCAAATAAGCCCAAACCCCAAAATCAAAACCCAACCAAAGCCAAGACCTCTTTGAAACACTCCCATAAACATTTCCCAACATTTATTTTACATCAATTTCAACCCTAGCCCAACATTGGCCCAAGTTAACCCAATTTGACCTATATTGGCCCATTCACCAAAGAAGCCCAAATCCAACCCAATTCAAACCCAAATCACTCCAAACTTATTTCAAATCACTCATGACATATCCCTAAACCAAACCCAACAATTATTTGGCCCAAAATTTTACAAAATTCCCATCCATGAATTCATTTTGAAACTTAAAAGACCACTTACATGAAACCTTCCTAAAAGCCCAAATTTCATGCTAAAGCCCATATGACAAATTCTTCTCATCATACCCTTAATTAAAATCAATCCCTAAGTTTCAAAAACTCATCATGAAGCCATTCCAAATTAAGCCCCATACAAATTCCCATCAAAATATCAAAATTTTCTTAAATCCATTTCCATGAAATTGACTTAACTTTTCCCAAGCCAAAGATGAGCCATGAAGCCATGCATGAGCCACATGGAAGCCATGAGAGCCTCTTTACATGTCACCATACCATTTTGGGCAAAAGGAGGAGACTCTTTCCTTAATTCCTAAAGGTGATTAACCACTCCCATGATTCCACTAAACCTTGCTTAAGCTTAATTGTACTTGGATGGTGACCATTCCCCACTGATTAAGCTGACCTAAATCACTTTCTATTTAGCCTAAACCAAGCCTTGGGTGGTGCACCTAGCCCAAATGGATGGGTTGACCAATTTGAGCCAAAATGAGCCCTCTCTCATTCCATTCTAATCCAAGCCTTTTACACATGGCATTTGCCAATTGCTACACTAAACCCCGAGCCTTGACCCACCCGAACAAGATGGTGACCGGTGCACAGCCGGCCGGCCACCGAGTCGTCGGAAAACACCACACCCGAGAGCTCACATGTGAGCCGACTTTGGAATTCCACCTTCGCTGAGCTTCCCCATGCCCGATGGCCACCATGGCTGTTCTTCCCATGCCCGGGGCGGCGATCCCAACCCTTGGTCATCCTTGTGAGGCTCTCCCGACCACCTCTATTTAAACCCGACCCCCTCGCGGCCATGAGAGGAGAGTTGCACGAGCATTGCCGAAACTCCGCCAAAATTGTTCCAAATCCTTCTCCACCCTTAGAGCGGTTGATCCCCGAGTGTCAATTTGCCACTAATTCCGGCCGACCAAATCCGATTTATCAGCTGAAATTCCACCCAAAACTAGGACACTTCTCCACGGTGGATCAATCCTCGAATTGATTGGTCCTACACCTTCATCGGACAGAGAAGGTGTCCACCGGCAAAAGCCCCATCTCCGGGTCACCCGGTTGCTCCGGCCTCCATGCTTTCGATCGGCTGTGGTCGAAATCATACCTAGACAATTCACCGAGACCAGGAGACTTCATGCGGAGCTTGCTGGGATCCAATCGAAGGTGACACAACCCTCGGATTGAAGCCGCACTTCTACGAGCAAAGGTATGAGCTAATTCTTCATCCCGAGCTTCTGGAGATTCTCCATTTCAAATGCTTTAATTTCAATGCATGGTCACCGTATAGATGTGTTCATCTCTTCAAGACGAATCCATAAAGCATAAGAACACGAAAATCCATTGAGTATCAAGTGAGATATTAAGGATTTAGTGTGGACGGCTCTCGGGTGAGGACGCTTGGGGACGATGAACGGATGTCGTTCATTTAATACACGCGCGGACGGACGGCCAGGATCGCGCTGGATGAGGAGACGGAACGACACAGGCGGGACCCGGGCTGCTGACTCAAGCGGCGGCGTCGAATGGGAGCGCGCCGCATGGCCGTTCGGAGATGCCGAGGATGACGCGGCGCCGACTCGGATAAATAGAAAATTAGGGATTTTTCTATTTATTTAATTCCCTGAGCTTGGAAAATTCATTACTTTGTGTAGGAAAATCATAAAAATAAAATAAAAATACCCTCTTGCTCAGTGAACAGAGGAGAATAATGTGGAAAAGAAATCATTTAATTTCATCAAGTATTTTATTTTTAATGATTTATTTCCCTTCTGCATTGTTTTAATTCTCCATGCATATAGGAAATTCACCATGGCATGAGACCATAGGGCTTTTGAAGCCTCTGAATTTGGGAACATTCCCTGAATTTTCTAAAGTCAGAGGCCATCCCTGTGAAAAGTTATTGATTTTTCAAATTCATGTTACTGTTTTGAGTATTTTAATTCCAATAATTAGCATATTGTGAAATAAATTCTAGGAAAATTTGGTGATGTCTCTTATGACAAGAGGACCCTAGGAAAAATAGGTTTTGAGTTAACTCATTTAAAATAACCCTAATTAGCTTAAACACCCAAAATAGATACCTAATTAATTAGAGCTAACCATACATCAAATTGACTTAAAATCAATTCTCCACTGACCTTTAGGATCATAGGAACCCACCATAAAAATTTGAAGTCAATTGGACTTGGTTAGCCCTACTAAATGGGTTGATTAAGCCATTTAGCCATTTGAACTTTAAAAATTCATAACTTTCAAAATACTTTTTAAAAATTCACCAAATTGGTTTTGGATCCTCTCTGATATCAGGGGAATTTAAGAAAATAAAATTGTAATTTTCTAAAAAAGTTGATTTTTTGTATTATTTTAATATTTTAATAATAAAAAAATAATAAAAATCATAAAAATAATAAAATTCACCAAAATGTCACATTTTAAATTTTAATCACTTAGGAACAAATCCCATATTTTTCTTAGGTCTATTTAATGAGACATTAAATTTTAAAGCCCTAGGGTAATTTTAAAATTAAAAAAATGTATTTTCTAGCATTTTCACTAAAATAATTATAATAAATCAAAGAAAAATTAGAAAATTGTAAACATTGATTCTCTGATTTCCTTGATATTAAAGAGATTTTTGAAAAATATAAATTTCATTTTTCAACCTTTGTTTTATTTTTAAATTAATTAATACTCCAACACTCAAAATAATTATAATAAAAATAATATAATTTGAAAAATCACCAAAATTGGTCCAAGTGGTCCTCTGGTCATTAGAAATGTCCCATAATTTTTTTAAGGACAGAAACTTTCCCTTGGTCATATTATTAAATTTTCCTTGGAAATTCCTATTTTCCACTAAAAATAATTATATAAATAAATTAAATACAGAAAAATCACATTTTCTCCTCTCATGTCTTTATTGGCATATGAGTGAAGTCACATAAAAATTTCAAGTTCATTTGAGCTCAATTTAGTGAGTTATGAAATTATTAAGCTTGAAGGGCAAAATGGTAATTAAAATTTTAACCCTTAATTAAAACATTAGGTTTAATAAATTTAACAAGTAAAATATTTGATCTTAATCTGATTTGGATGATTGAAATTTAAATAATTAAATGGTAGAAACCCATTAAACAATTTAAAATAATTAAAATAAACCTTAATTTAAATAATTGATTAAATTTGGAAGAATAATAAAATTGGAATTATTAAAATAGGGATATTATTAGGAAGAGATTTATTCTTTAATTTAAAAAATCCCTAAATTAATCATTTCAATAATATTTAATTCCTAATTAAAAGTGATAACATAAATTTAAATTTTAAAATGTTAAAGAACTTAATCATTAAATTAAATTAAAAAAAAATATAATAAGTTAAATTATTAAACTCTTTTAAAATTTTCAATTAAATTAAAATCAAAAATAAAATTAAATTAAAGATTAAATTAAATTAAATCAAATGAATTAAATTAAATTAAATTAAATTAAATAAATTAAATTAAATTAAATTAAATAAATTAAATTAAATTAAATTAAATTAAACTAAATTAAATTAAAAAAATATTAAATTAAAAAAATTAAATTAAATTAAATCAAACAAATTAAATCAAATTCAATTAAATTAAATTAAATTAAATTAAATTAAATTAAATTAAATTAAATTAAATTAAATTAAATTAAATTAAAATTAAATCAAATTAAATCAAATTAAAGGAAATTAAATCAAATTAAACTAAATTAATTTAACATCAAATCAATCTAAATTGAATTAAATTAAATTAAATTAAAATTAAAATTAAATTAAATTAAATTAAAGTTAAATGAAATTGAATTAAATAACATTACCTAAGACATAAAGAAATTAAATATAAAGCAACTTGAACACTATTCCAAATTTAAACCCTTTAACTAAAGTTAAAGCTAAATCATAAACCATTTGAACACCGATTTGCCCTCGAGAGCTTTGGTTATCATAACTCCTAAACAGAACGTTAAATGAAATGCTACTTCACTTATAGGATATTCAAATGTCCTAGTTCACTGAGCAAGATAACAACAAAACTTGAATTCCCGGACGATTAATTCATTTGTATAATTATATTCATTTGGACTTAAAACAATCCTAGAAATATTGAAAAGATGTTTAAGATTTGTCTTAAGCACTTCCTCGATATGATAGGATGTTCATAAGAACAATTGAACTTAATTATTTATTTTTTTTTCTTTGAAGAAGAAAGTCGTCCTCAAACCAAAACACAAGGACCTAGACGTCATAGGAAATGACTAGCTATAGGATTAGGAATTTGGTAGAAAACCATGACCCTTCCCTTAGCTTTACCTAGGAACTTGCTTAAATATTCTAACCGTGTTTTAAGTGCGAAATCGGGATGACGGGAAGACCCTCAGAGTACGCTTTTATTTTTATTGCAATTTACCTTATTGCAATTTATTTAATCGCATCGTACTTACTTTTCTTGCATGATAAACAACTGTTGCATGAAAACCCACACCTCTAGGGTAGCCCCTAAAATTGAAACCAAAACTAAATTAAAAGTCATTGCAAGATAAAATTCACTGCCACAACATCTCAAAATATAAAACAACTCAAAATTTAATCACAAACAGAACATAAAACTGCAATTACAACTAAATTAAAACGTCTTGTTGGATGATCGAGAATACCTCGGATGATGTAACCTACGTGTTGCTAACGGGATTTCCCATGGTCTAAATGAAAGTGTGGAACTCATTTAGTTGAGTTTAGCAAATTCATCTGGACTAAGTTAATCCGATAAAAATAACAATGCCGGAAGGATGGAACCGTGGGATCTTAACTGGTGTTGTTATAATCAACTTTAAGATTTATTTTAATTAAAATATTAAAAATACTTGGTCTTTAAGATTTTCTCTAAACCAGAACACTTTTCTCATCTCTCGATTTATGACTTCTAAAACTAAACCTCTGCAACAACAAGGAGCTCGGAGCATGGTGGGCGAGCACGACCATCGTTATCAGTGAAAACTCGAGTCTACTTCAGCAAAACTTTCCTAGAATTAAATAACCAAGCCATAGGACCTCGAGGTAGTTTGCCTAGTGCAACATTAATCCTCAACTCTTCGTTAGGTATTTGCATGATCATGTCATGTAAATTAAGCCCTAACCGGTCTTAGGACTCCGAGGTAGTCGTTTAGTACGACATAAACCCTCATATCTTCGAGGCTATTTGTATGATTTTATCATACAAATATAAGTCCAAATTAATCCAAATTGGCAAGACTGAAATATTAGATAACATTAGGACTTTCCTAAATCCAAGCTAAACAATAGGATAGTTGGGAAATTACCGAAGTTCGCTTCGAATCTGTAATTTCTCCTACCTTTCTTCCTTTGAATTCCCAAAATAAAATGTTCCAAATTTGATCCATTCCTTATTGAAACTCCAAAATTCAATCCCTTGAAAACTTCAACTTTGAAATTCTTGAGAGCAAAATCACTGATCATTATCGAGAGTTTTCTTAAATGATTCCCGTCATTTAAGATGTAATTAACTATAGGGGCTTGCCCTTATAGGGAACTTTAAGAACCCGGGTAATATAAACCTCGCTTAATTCATTTATATTAAGCGGGGAACTTGTCGGCTTATAAAATTGGTTCGCAGACCAAACGGATGTAACAAATCTTCTAGTTTATTTAATCGAGCCCCATCGTCGAAGCGAGTGTGCTCTATTCTTCGGGATAGATACACGGTTTGTGGTACGGTGCTCGTTTATATAAACTATTTGGGATGTGAGATCAGTTTGATTTCATATCTTAAAATCTTCAAATTTAAAAATTATGTTTAAAATTAAATACTACTTCTCAAATTATTTATTTAAATTAAATTAAAAATTCGCCGACAATTTCTGTAGGTGACCCCTTTTCAAAATACAACACAACCTAAAAATATGCCAACAGATGACCACCTCAGAATCCTAAGACGAGTTAGGGCTTATATTGCACAAAAGGGTTATACAAAGACCTATAAGGATAAAGTGAGAGTTTATGCTGCGCTAGGTAAACTACCTCGAAATCCTACGGCTTGTTTTTTTAATTTCTGAAGAGTTTTGCTATTGAAGATGGTCGTATTGCCCACTATGATTCCTCCAAGCTCCTCATCATAGGAGGTATAGTTTAAAGAAGTGTCAATTGAATAGAAAAAGAGAAGTATCTTGTTTTGGAAAAATTTAAATTGAGGTGTCTTAATATTTTATTATGGGACCATGTTTTTAAGTTGATTAAGGGAAACCGTTTAAGATCCCACAATTTAATCATCCCGACACCACTATTTTATTCACTTAGTCCAGATGAATTTACTAAACTCAACTTAATTATTTCTATACCTTCATTTAGACTGCGGGAAATCTCGTTAACAACCGTAGAATTTATCCTCCGAGGTGTTCCCGATTATGCGACAAAGATGTTTTAAATTAATATCAATTGTGATTTTTAATTTGTTTGTGATTAAATTTTGCGTTGTTTTATATTTTGAATGCTGTGGAGGTGAATTTCATTATGTTTTGATTTTTAATTTTTAATTTTTGGTTTTGATTTTGTAGCTATCCAAAAAGTTTTAGTTTTCATGCAAGGTGAAATTGTTGCTTAACATGCAAGCTCATAAGTAAGAAAAAGCAAAGAAAGTACAGGAAAAGGAAGCCCTGTAAACTATAAAAAGTGTACCTGGTAAGTCTTCACATTTTCTCCACCTGAAACTTTGGTATCTCTTTGCAGTAAACATTTATATTTTGCAGGAAAGTAAAACCTATGGATAGGTTCGTCACAGGCCTACCAAAATCTATGTCATAACCTGGTGAGTCTTATTCATTTATTTAAAAGATTTCTTCATTTCATAAATATGATAGGCCTAGTTGTCCAACAAGGTGTCCAGAAGATTTGGGAAACGGGCCTAGAAGGTACCTATACATTTCACAATCATTTTGAACTTCCTTGAGTTCGTTTGAACTTATCATAATTATTAAATGACTCATCCATTTTATATCCTTATGCTCATTGAGCCAATGTTCTAATCATCGTGAAAGGTGGCGTAGTTATCATTTGATATTTAACTTACGAATTATGTAACCGGGGCCTTGAGTTGCAAACATAATTTATGGAAGAATTTAATCAATTTTGATGGGATTGTAGTGTTTCAAAAGTGGTTTAAGATTAACGGTGTTTCCTTTTCTATTTCTCATTAGTCAAATTTCAATTAAGCCTTACTCACTAATATGCCCTTAAGATTTTAGTTGGTACATTTATGTCCTTAGAAAAGAAAGTTCAGTGACCTTCATGATTATGATTCTTATCAAAATATTGAATTATTATTTAAACATCAAATATGGGTATTAAATTAGTGGGACACCAACTTCCAAAATTAACCCCTAACCATAAGGATCTTTTAGTATAGTCTTTTAATCTTTTTTTTTTAAATTTAAATGATTAATTAAATCATAAATTTTATCTTTTAATGTGATGAAAATGAGATGGGTTTCTACCATTTTATCTCCTTATATTTAAATCATCCAAACATAATAATCAAGATCATTCATTGCCCATCTCCCACTTTAATTAAACGTAAATATTGATTAAGGTTAACTTTTTCAAAATTTCACTTTTTCCCCTAAAGGCCTTTATCTAAAGGCCTTTATCACTTCAAAATTCATTAAGTTTAACTCAAATGACTTTGAAATTTTTACGTGCTCCACTCATGGGTTAATTAAAACATCAGAGGAGAAAATGTGACTTTTTAAATTTTAATTAAATTTATATATTTATTTTAATGCAAAAATATGGATTTTTAATAAAAATTCAATAATTTGACAAAAAAACCTTTATCTTTGAAATTTTTTTTAGAGATAGACCTTGACTAGAGGAACACTTTGACAAAATTTCATGATTTTTTAGCATTAATTTAATTATTATAACTATTTTATATTTTAAAGTATTAATTAAGAATAAAAAATTATTAATTTTGAAAAATAAGTTTTATAATTTTCGTAAATCTCTCTGTGGTCAGGAAACCAAGAGAATCAAATTTTATATTTTTTTGGACTTTTATTTTAATTAGGGAAATTCCATTATTAGCTTTTAGAAATTGATTTTATGCCATTGAAATTTAATGTCCTTATTTAGAGAGTTAAAAAATTTATCTCGGTTGTCCCTGAGTGACTAGGAGACAATTTAGAACATTTTCAACATTTTTATTGATTTTATGATCTTTTAAATTTTTAATTATTTAAATATTAAAATAATGTTTAAAAAAAAATTTTTTATTATAATTTTATTTTTTTAGAGACTCTTATAATCACAAAGGACTCCCAAAATTAATTTAATAATGTTTTAAGGTTTATTTTAATTATTACAAGTATTTACTTCTCAAAAATGTGATTTAAATTGAAAAAATAATTTAGGTATTTGAATTAACTCCAATTGATTTGAAATTTTTATGGGGTATCTTTCTGACTTTATATTACAGTGGATAACAAAATTCATGTTATTTTCAGTTATATTTAGTTTAATTTACTTTTATTTAATATTTAGGTCTTGATTACCATTAGGATTGTATTTAATGATTTAAACCAACTTTTTATTTTTCCTAGGGTCCCCTGGTCATAAGTAACATACAAAAATTATATTGTATTTTTCTAATTAATATATTATTTATTATAATTATTTTACCAAAAAAGGCATGATTAATTGAAAAAGAGAGATCTATGTTTAGAGATCTTCTCTGACTTTGGAAAAACCAGGGAAGATCCCCTAAGATAGAGGAAACAACATAGCAAAATTCCAAGCTATGGTAAAATGTCTAAGCCAATGGAGAATCAAAAGACTTGAGATATTATTTAATGAATTAAAAAAACATGCATCAAATTAACTTCAAAACATATCCACATTATTCTCCTTTGTTCATTGAGCACTAGGGTATTTTTCTTTCATTTTTATGATTATTCTACACCAAGTTATGGATTTTTGAAGTTGTATTGATTTTAATAATTCAAAAAACCCTTAATTTTCTATTTAAACCGCGTGGCAGTGACTGTATCCTCGACAGCTCCGAAAGACTACGCGTCACACTCCTATTCGAAGTTTCCATCTGACTGGATGTCCACGCAGCTACGCTTTATGCATTTGATCTCTGTTCGACTGCATCTCAGCCCTCCATTCCATACACGTGCAATTCGACGGCTCCTTGTCATCGTCTTCACCTGGTCTAACTCATGAGCCCTCCATCTTCTAGACCTAAGAACTCGAGCTACACTCAACTAAATCACATAGGGTTTGTTCCTAGAGCTTCATCTGACCTAAATGAACCTATCCATACAAGTTTTATGGTATGAAATATGGTCTACACTTTTATAAAATTAGAATAAGCTCGGGATGAAGAATGAGCTCAATACCTTTTTTTGCGATGTGAGGTCTCAATCAGATAGTTGTGGGAGCTTTGATTGGTCTCAAGGAGCCTCCATATGGAGTCTTTTACCCTGTTGAAATGTTTGGATCCAACTTCAACCAGACCCAATTTCAGGTATTGATTAAAGTATGGTGGAGAGGCACTCTATGATGGGGCTTTGATGGGGGATTATCTTCTTCTAATGTTGTGAAGGTGTGGGTACAATTAATTTGAGTTTGGTGCGTTGTAGAGCTATAGTGGAGTTTGTCCTGGTTATAGCTGAGATTTTAGTGGAGAATTTGCTCTCAAGCAAGGGGAATCAGAGGGGGAAAATGGTTGCAATGAGCTTAGGGAGGTTTGGAGAAGCTCTGGTGAGGTTTTGACAGAGTTTCCTTGAGAAAATTTTAGCACCTCTCTTTTGGCCATGAAGGGTGACTTTTATAGCCATGGCCAAGTAGCTGAGCTTAGGGCTTCGCTTTGGGTGCTTGAGGCCGCTTAGGGTGAGGGCTGAGCAGTGTCATTAATCACTTAGAGGATGCCTCACTGAAAAAGTTCAATTTTAAGTTTAGAGGGGCATGGGTGAGTTTGGGCTTAACTGTTCCAGTGGCTAGGGTAGCCGGTAAGGATAGGGAAGGTGACTGGCAGGAGCATGGGGATGTAAGGATGGCCACAGTGCATTTAATTAAGCATGATGGTTGCTTATTTAAGGGTTCAGGGGGAAACTCGGGCTAGCCAAAAAAGGGAGGATCCATTGGTCCTTAGTGAGGACCTTTTAGACATGGCTCAATGAGCTTGGGTTGGTCAGGTCATACCAGCCCTAGGGGTCCTTAGGTTGGCTGCCATGAAGTTGATTTTATCAATTTGGTTTAATTTGGTGACATTGGGTCATGGGTTCAATTAAAGTCATTTTGTATTTGGATTGAGCTAGGTTTTCTTTAAGCTTAGGTTAGACCCAATTGATTATTCAAAATGATGCATATGATTGTCATAAAGTGTTTGAAAGGGGATTGGAGTGGTTTTGAACAGGTTAGGCGTTTTAATTTGGCGTAATTTTGGATTTTGGTCAATTTGGGGCAAGTTGGATTAGTTTGGGTTTAGGTTAGGCTAAAGTGGGGTCAAAGGCCAATTGAAGGTTCAAAATGGTCTATGGGGATATTATAAAGAGTTCCCAATATTAATTGGGTGGAAATTTATTGTTAAAGCACTTAATTTGGTAGATTTTGGCCATATGGCATGTTTGGATCAAAAATTGGTAAATTTAGCTTAAATAGGTTTCAGTGAGATTTGGGTTCAAATTGGGGGCAATTGATGGTTCAATTTTGTTTAGGGGAGTGTTATGAAGGGTTTACACCATTGATTTGGAGATAATTGATTGACATTGGGTTCAATTTAGGGGATTTGAGTTACTTAGGCAAAATTGTAGATTTGGGATTTTAAGTGAAATTAAACTCAAATGTGGGTCAAATTGGGTTTGGATTTGGTTTGTATTGAGGCTATAGGTGTTGAATTAAAGTTTGGGATTGAAATTGGGTAAGACTGGGGGGAAATTGGGTGGACATTGGGTTTAATATAGGTACTTTTGTGCTAAATGAATCAAATTAGGGTTTTTGGTTAAATTCGGCTAAATTGGTCAAATTGGCTCATGTGGTAGTTGAGAGAAATGAAAGTGGGAATATTTGGGAGGTTTTGGAAATTTTTAGGAATTTTTAAATATTTTTTGGATTTTTGGGCTAAGAGGGGCATTTTGGTAATTTTGTAAAATTTGGGGCTATTTTGGAAATTTTGGTAAATTCAGGTAATTTCAGTCAATTTGAGTGATGGGGAATACTTTGAAGTAAATTTTTGAGAAAAATGGATAATTTGGATACTTTTTAGTAAAATTGAGTTTTAGGGGTATTTTAGTAATTTTGTGGTAGGGGGGTCAAAAATTGAAATTTTGAAAAAATTGAGATTGATTAGAGATGAGTATTATGGGATTGTTTAGATTGAGCGATGGACTAAAGTTAACCCTCATTTGTTCCACTATGTGTTGGTTCCAGCCTCTTTAACCATAGGCTTAGGGTTGGAACTGCCCACATGTGTTTCCAAAGAGTTAGGGATCAAGGTGAGACATGCTTTGTTTAGGGTTGTGAGTGTAAAGTGCATGTATTATGTCAGGTCTAGACCTTTTAGGGTAAATCCTAATGTCTGACCACCTATAAGAGACTTCCTTGGAGCTTCCTTATGCTTGGTCTCCTCCTGCCAAAAGCTGGAGGTTAAACCTTAAGCATATCGAAACTCCTGGTGAAGTGAGAAAATTTTGAATTTCTAAGGGGGAAGGTTCCATGACTAGTCTTCGAAGAAAGTCACCAGGAGAGTCTTATGGCTAGACCCTATGCTATTCTAAAGAGTGACTAGACATCAATTAAAACTAAGATCAACAACAACTTAAGAGTTAAGTTACAAATACTTATCTGGAATGTACACCAAAGGAATCCTTTCAAATGTTCTGACTTCTCTGACTCTTTAAAAAACTTTAAACTTCAGTAATTCACAAACACTCACTAAACGCTTACAAACTTGACTTTAAAGTGAAAGAAACTATGCATTAAGTAAGAATGACTCTAAAATGACTCCTCTTGGCAGTCAAAATAATCTATATTTTTAGATTTTCAAATATGACCAGGGGTTACTTAAGGATCTCTTCAAAATTCGGCCACATTCAACTAATCTTCTAGAAACTGACATTGGCGCCTAGGTGCCAGTTCTAGAGTAAATGAAATCTATTGCAAAAAGTGTAATTGAAAAATGACAATTAACACAACAACAATATGCTCTGATTCCTCGAGAAAATGAAACTGATAAAGAAATCATCCAAGAAAATTATGAAAATTACAATTCATGCATCACAACGGTGCAAAAAAGAAATTAGCCATGCATGATCAAATTAACAATGGAAAGTAAATCTCCAGAAATCAATTTTGCAAGCATAACTCAATAGTAAAAACACATAAGATGTTTTGTTCTCTATTTTATAGTAGTAATCTATTCACTCACCAATCCTCTCCTAACAACATAAGATAATACAAGAGAAAAGGGTAAAGAAGATAGCCCTCAGGACGTCTACCTTATACAAGATGAAGAACCTTATGGGAGAGCTCTCAACCCTCTAAATGTTTCCAAACACCTCCCAATGTCTAACCTTTCAATGGTTCCCTAAGATTTATTTTTATAGCTCAATTCTCAAATTTGACATTCAAAAATTTTGTCAAAGAATGTTTCCCACTCCATCGGCGTGGTTATGCTGCATGTGGGCGTGGTCGCGTCAGATCTCTAAAGAGGAGGAATGATCACACATGATTGTGAGTTGTAACACCGCTAAGTTTGATTTATTGGCATCTCACACTTCTTTTGTGCATGGACACGCCCCTTTCAGACATGATCATGCCCTCCAATCCTGGTCATTATTTATGGTCTTTCTTTCATTGGTTTTTCTAACTCTAAAATGTACACATGATCTTCTGTAACCAACACAACATCAACAAAAACCATTTACAAGTCTAAATTAATGATAAATATGGAAATACAGCAGGTAAAATATAAAAATGAGAAAAAAACATAAGATTTACTCATGTTAATAACCCAAAACTTACCTCAATACTTTCCTTCAAGTAATTTCATTGTTCAGTGGGACCCCATGAAAGTATAACATGCTCCTCTCTAGTTTTTTATGAATCAACTTGTTTATTAAAATAATTTAAAATTGTGTAATTATCATTTCAAGGTTAATTAATATTAAGGTTTAATAACTTAATACATTTCCTAATTCTCTTTGTTCAATCCCTAATACATCTCTAGAATTTATATTGGAGTAGAAATGTTTTCACTAACCTTTGACATTTTAAATAAATTCCAGTGAAACTATTCAACCCAATCCTACGTAACATTTCCTGTGAAAATAATATTTGAAGTATTTCAGTAACAAATTAAGAAAAAGCCTTATAACTTAAATTCTACTAAGCCACCTTCCTAATTTTTCTTTCATTTATAGTGCCAACCTCCAACTTCCAAGCATTTTTATTTTTTCTGACATTTTCTTTTTGTTCTTTTTATTCAATTTTTTCTCTTCTTTTTTAATTTTTTTAATTTCTTCTTAGAATAATTATATCTGATTATTAAATCTTTTTTCCTAAGATGAAGGCTCGTTTCTCCTAAGTTATTAGTCTAAAAAAATTATTGTATTAGTGTTACCTATTCATGTTATTCTAAAAGTAAAAGTTAAAATAACACCACACTAGATTGAAAAATTGAAAATACTAAAAGCATCTTTTTTTTACTGCTTAATATTTTAACTACATTTTTTTCATTACACTAAATCTTTTGTTTAGGTAAAACTGGAATTTATTACATTGTAAAACATCGTTATTATAACTTTAGGGATAATTTTTCTCAAACTGGCACTTACTCCATTTAAAAAGTAATTCTGATAAGCATACTGAATTACTTAAGAATAATCTTAAGAGTTATTATATTAGCTTTTAACCTTTAATTGAGTTATGTGAACTTTTTTCAAGTATCTTAAAAAGTATAGATTTCCCTCAAAATTGCCCTTTTCCAAAAAATGAGTAACATGCTATAACAATTAAGTTAAAACAAGAAGGTAATTACAGAAAAAATAAAAATACCAGGGTAGTTTCAGAAAAAATAACAAAAGGAAGTCAACAACATGTATGGAACACGTGTAGCATCTGTTTATTATTTCTTATGTTCGGACTTCTGATGTATGACTATGTCATATTGCTTGATGAAATTATATTTTATTATTATCACTGCTACATTTGCTACTCTTTTATTTAGTATTGGAAATGTGTAAGAGAAGAGTTTTATATTTGCAAGCTTTTTATGATATACCTGTTTAGAGTTAAATTGTCTACGACTCAACACTGATTTTTTTGCACCTGTACTATTCTCTTAATTAGAAATTTTCCTCTTTCTTCATGCTTATTATAAACTAAACTGTTTCCAAATAATTTAAAATTTATGTTTGGGGGAAGGAAGAATTTAGAAAAAAAAATAAAAAAAGCTGAACCTTATTTGTACAAAGTATAATATATTTATAAAAATTTTTTGATATAACATAAGTTATGTTGGGATAGTTTGAGATAACCATAATTTTGATTTTGTACATAATATGGTAAACTTAAGTAAAAATTTTAATAATCAAGATTAATTATAGATTTAAGATATTTAGTATAAGAGTATAAGATTATGCTTTTACTATTTAAAGTAAAGAACATCATATTTTTGGAAATGTTAAAGATCTTGGATTTTTTTTGAAAAGAAAGAGTTGAGAGTTTATGAAAAATATTTTTCAAGTGTAATATATATTTATTAAGTAAGGAAATGTAGACGGTTTTTAACTTTAAGAAGAGGATGGTGGAGTTCAAAATCATTACAGGCTATCCAAATATAGTAATCCTCACATGACATGAAATGAAAAGGAAAAGATTGAAAATGATCCTAAAAGAATAAGAGAAGAAAAATAAAAGGAAAATATAAGAAAAAGGGAAAATATATGTGAGTTGAAGCTTGAGGAATTTCCAAATTAAAAATTTGCTTCACTTAAATCATCTGAAGGAAAGGGACTAAATTACATTTCAATGCTTATTTACAAAGTATTAGCATCCATGAAAGTAAATATCTCATGAAAATATTATCTCGTAATTCTTCTAAGCATCTTTAATTTGAAAAACTATAATTATTCTTGAAATAAATAGGAAATCATAATTCATATACTTGACTACTAAATTTTTCTACATTTTAGTTTAGCCTATGTTATTAAAAATCTTTCTAGAGTTTCACTATTGTATTTATAAAAAAATATATAAATCTTAAAATAAAAATCTACTTGAAGACAAGTAACATTTAAGCTTAGGGGAATTGATCCACCTTAAAATTACCAATTGTTATGCATATTTTGTTCTCAATTTTTTAGGATATTATGCTTTAATGAAAGGTATTTTTATGTTTTTGGTTATAGGTGTAAGAAAAAAGTTTTTAAAGAGTAAAAAGAAGTGAGAATACAACAAAAGGGAGCAAAAAGGGCTAAACTAAAGAAAATTGTCAAATTAATCAAACTGGCGACTGGCGCCAGATGGAGAACTTGGCTGGCGCCTAAATGCCACAGTTAATTTCTAGAAGATACATTTAATGAGGAAGAAATTTGAAGAGATATTAAAAGAAACTCTTGGTCATTTTTGAAGCAATACAAATAGGGATTAATTCCAAGAGGCATGAGAGGTCAAATATATAAAGTCATATAGTGTGTAAGTGTGCTAAGAGTGTGAGTAGTTTTCTATGTGAGTCTTTGTGATTTCTGAAGTTTGTGAGTCATCAATGTGTTTGTTGGAGTCAGAGAAGTCCGATAACTTCAAAGATTTCTTGGGGAAACATTCTAGATAAGTATTTGTATCTTTGTCTTTAAGTCTTATACTTTAGATTTGTGTTTTATAAATATGTTTTGTTTTGTTATCCCTATGCATTTTGAGTAGTGTTCTCTCTTTCTCCATACAATTTGAAGTAATCAAGTAAGTGATTTTATTTTTTTTAGAACTTCTTTTATTCCTAAAAACTGTAAGGATATTTTTACTGGTCTGCTATTTACTTTACAGATTGGCCACTAGTATCGATAAATCTTTTTAAGGAAACTTATAGACTCAAAAGGGCTAAGTTTTCTTGATTTGTATGTATCAAATTTCACTTTGGAAAGAGTAATGGCGATCATCTTAGGGGTAATGCAAATAAATAGGGAGATAAAATTCGATGGGCATAGAAAAGATGTTTCTAGAGTTACAGGCTAGATTCTTTAATCAATTTGGTCTAGAGATTGGAACTAAGGGGTACTAGTAGGTCCTATAGTAAGGGCGCAGTGGGTAATCTAGGAGTGGGTGACTAGAACCTACCCAGCACTAACTATACATGTTGACACCAACTTTAGATTAGCTAATGTTCTTTACACATCGAATGAAGTAAAGAATATGTATTCTACTATTTTTCATGATACCACATTTAAACTTCTAAAAATTTGATATCTTAAACCGTTTATGAATTATTTGCAAGAAGAAAGTCACTTTTTATATAATTCCTAAATCACTAGATTTACATTTAGTTGCACTTGTTGAAATTAGTAAACTTAATTTCATCAACAGTACTTTAGATATTTGGTGCAGGCTTAAGTAAAGTTCACTTAAAGTTGAATTTCCTGAATTTAATTTCTTTTTCTTTAGATTTCTCTGTGAGATCAATGCTGGAGTTTTTATAGAAAATCCTATATTACATGAAATGATACGTATACTTGCATAGTACCCCTAGTGAAAAAGTTATTTCTTTAACTTATATCATGTTACATTTGATCTAATTAACCAATAAATGTAGTTTGGGACATGTTTTTGTCATATTAAGAAATATAAATATTTGTATAATTGTGGTTTCGGTCATGTTTTTAGTATAATGTGAGTATACACGCCTGTCACGTGGGTGAACCCGGTTCGATCCATGACAAATGTGCCAAAAACTTGACTATAACCGCATTGACACAGATATTTATATTCCTTAATATGCAAAAAACATGACCCAAATTATATTTAGCAGCTACTGAGATCAAATGTAATATGATATAATTTAAAGAAATAGTTTTCTCACTAGGGGTGCTACGCAAGTGTAAGTATTGTTTCAAGTAATATAGGATTTTTTATGAAAACACCAGTATCAATCCCACAGGGAAAACTAAACAAAAAGAATATAAATTCAGAAATTTCAACTTTAAGAGAACTTTACTAACGACTGTACTGATGATGAAATTAATGATGAAATTAAGTTTACTAATATCTACAAATGCAAGTAAAAGTAAATGTAATGATTTAGAAAATATATAAAAACAGACTTTCTCTTGCAAATAGTTCATAATAAGGTTAAGAGTTCAATTTTTTAGAATTTTAAATGTGGTATTATGAGAAATAGGAGCATACCTATTCTTTACTTCTTTCAAGGTGTAAAGAACATTGACAAATCTAAAGTTTGTGTCGGCATGTATAGTAGTGCTGGATAGGTTCTAGTCTCTCACTTCTATATTACTCATTGTGTCATCTCTATAGGACCTACCAGTGACCCTTAGTTCCAGTCCATATACCAAATTGATTAAAGAATCTAGCCTATCACTTTAGAAACATCAATTCTATGCCCATAAAAATCTTTTCACCCTATATATTTACACTTGCCCTCAGACAATCTCCACTTCTCATTCCAAAGTGAAATGTGATAATTACAAGTCAAGAAATCTTAGCCCATTTGGTTCTATAAGTTTCCTCGACAAATTTTAATAACACAAGTGGTCAATTTGTAGTGTAAATGAGGTACCGATAAAAATAACATCACATTTTTTTATTTGATATATGTATATAATTTTGAAAATATCATTTAAATTTAAGAATATAAAATCAAAGTGATCTTATATCTTTCATAGTTTAAGTAAACGAGCACTACACCACAAGACACACATTTATCCTGAAGAATAGGCACATTACTTGATAATGAGGTCTGAATAATAAACAACATAATCTATGATATTTGTTTTAGTCTGCAAAAACTTTTTATCTTGGCCGATAAGTTGCTTATCTGTTGACCTCAATTTTGGTGAGGTCTTTTGCTTCTCTATTTAGTACTTAGGATCTAGCGTTAAGCTTTTCCTTTGACTAATCTTAGAGGACTAGAAATGGAACCCACCATTTAGAAATTCAAACTACATCTTAACTCCCTACAAACCCCACAAGCTTGATTGTAGACCCCTAATCACATAAAGGGTTGAAATCAAATGTAGAAGTTTAAAGGATGAGTTCCCTATAGGACTTTTTGGCCTTAGGAATACCCTGGATGGCCTGGTCTGGTGAGGGTTGACTTTCACATACACTACACTCTCACACACATTCAAAGTCCTAAAACCACACTCTCACCCAACTTGACTTCCTCATTCATGTAGGTAATTCATATGGATGGTCCTTAACCCCTAAGCCCCTAGCTAAGAGGGTTAGGAACAACATAGTGAATGCCTCAAATGAGTCCTCTCATGGCTCAAATGGGCTTAATATGGCTTCATGGCTCAACCAAATGATTTCATTTCACTCACTCTTGATCAATCTTTTTTTTTCAAAATTTCAATTTTTGACCCCCGAACCCACCAAACCTACCAAACCTACCAAATACCCTTAAAATGACCCAAAATTTGCAAAATTATCTAAATTACCCAAGAACCATCAAAATTAATCCTAAACACTTCCCACCACTCAAATTGACCATCTTCGGCAAAAAATACCAAAATTTCCAAAAATACCCCTAAACCCCCCAAAATTACCAAAATACCCTTTTACCCCAAAAATCAAAAAATTCTAAAAATTCCCAAAAAATATCAAAAAATCCCAAATATTCCCAATTTCATTTTGTTCAACTACACAATGGGCCAATTTTGCCAATTTACCTCAATTTTACTAAAACCCCCTATTTGGCCCATATTTTAACCCAAGTGAACCCAATGTCAAACTAAACCACCCAAATTGACCTCAATTTTTCTCCAATTCAATTCTACACTTCAATTAAATATCCCCAATATCAATTTAAACCTAATCTAAGTCCAATTTGATTGACATTTGGGCCCAATTTCAATTTGAAGCCTAAGGCCCAATTTTGGCCCATGACATAAAGCTAGCCCAAACCAACCCAACTCAACCCCAATTGGCCCCAAATATTTTCTAAAACCTTCCTAACATCCCCACAAAAAAAACACTAACTTGATTTTCCCCAAATTTGAACCTAAACTCCACCCAAACATAACCCAAAACCAAAATCCCTTAAATTGACCTAAGCCCAAACCTAACCCAAATGGCCCAAATCCCAAAATTAGAGCTCAACCAAAGTTGAAAACTCTTTGTAACACTCTCATAAACATTTTTCAACATTAATTTTACACCAAATTCAACCTTAGTCCAATCGTAGCCCAAGTTAGCCTAATTTGGCCCACCTTGGCCCCTTTACCAAAAAAAGCCCAAATTCAACCCAATTATACTCCAAATCACACCAAATTGATTCCAAACCATTCATGAAACATCCCTAAACAAAACCCAAAATTTATTTGGCATGGTATTTTACAAAATTTTTCATTCAAAAGTCCATTTTGAAATATATAGGCCCACCCATTTAAGCCTTTTAAAAATCCCACTTCCACCAAAAACAAAAGCCCAAAAATTCATCCAAAGCCCACATGACAATTCCTTCTCATCATCCACTTGATAAAATCATTCCCTAAAGTTTAAAACCTATGATTAAATCAATCCAAATTAGGCTTCATCCAAATTCCCACCAAAATGCCAAAATTCATAAAATCCCCTTTCATGAAATTGACTAAATCTTTTCCCAAGCCAAATGAAGCCATGGAGCCATGCATAAGCCATATGCAAGCCATGGGAGTCACTTTACACCTCACCATGTCATTTATGGCAAATGGAGGGGGCCTCTTTCTTAATCCTTCATTAAGACTTTTAACCATACTCATGTCACACTCTAAACCAAGCTTAGCCACCTCACCATGGAATGAGACCTCACCACTCTCTCTTAGCTGACCTAAATGATTCCTCCCAACCCAAAGTTAAGCCTTGGGGAGGTGTACCTAGCCTAAATCATGCTTTCGACCAAAATGAGCAAAAAATACACTCTCCCCCATTCCACTTAAATCAAACCTCTTTACACATGGCAACAGCCAATTGAGCTCACAAACATCAAGCCCTGACCTCCCTGAGCCAGATGGTGACCTAACCCTGCCGGCCAGACGCATGGGTCGCCAGAAAATGCCATGGCCGAGAACTCCATGTGAGCCAAAATTTTCAATTCTTCCTTGCTGAGTTGTCCCAGTCAAATTGAACACCATGGCTGTTCTTCTCTTGCATAGTGCAGCTGATCCCAAGCATCAAACCCCCATGAGAAGCCCTCCAACCATGTCCATTTAAACCTCACCCCCTCTCGGCCAATAGAGGATTTGAACCAAACCTTACCAAAACTCTGCCAAAATAACTCCAGATCCCTCTCCAAACATAGAGAACTTGATCCCCACCGAAATCGGGCCCTAAACCCCTCTCTGTGAGTCAAATTTTGGAGTTGAAATTCAAGCCCAAAACTAGGACACTTCACCACAGTGAGCCAATCTTCAAATTGATTGACACTACACCTTCACCAGACCAAGAGGAGAAGTTTCCCAGCAAAAGCCCCCTCACCAGGCTAGCCATTGCTTCCAGCCTCCAAGCTTTGTGATCTGCCTTAGTCACTTTTGTACCTAGGAATTTCCCCAGAGCAAGAGACTTCATCTGGATCTTGCTTGGACTCAATCGAAGGTGACATAACCCTCAGATCGAAGCTTCACTTCTCTGAGCAAAGGTATGAACTCACTCTTCGTCCCGAGCTCCTGGAGATTCTCCATTTATTTTGAATTGATTTCAATGCACCTTAACTGTATAGATGTGTTCGTCTCTTCAAGACGAATTGATAGAGTATAAGAACTTAAAAATCCATGGAGAATCGAATGATATCTTAGGGTTTTAGTGTGGCTGGTCACGGGTGCACACCAGTCGGAGATGATAACCAGGAGCCGTTGGATCGCACGTGTATCGAGCAAACGACCGAGATCAAGCTGGATAGCGCAATGGTACGACACCAAATCACGGAGCCCCCGTAGCGCTGACTCAGAAGGCGGGCCTCCGTAGCGCTGACTCAGATGGCGGCGCCAAATCACAGAGCGACGCGTGGGCTTTCGATCCGGACGAGGATGACGCGGCACTGAGTTAGATAAGTAAAAAATTAGGATTTCTTGGATTTCTTTAAATATTAGAACTTTAAAAATTCATATCTTTACATAGAAAAATCACAAAAATAAAATAAAAATACCCTCTTGCTCAGTGAACAGAGAAGAATAATGTGGAAAAGAAATCAAGTTAATTGGATAAGTATTTTATTTTTAATAATTTATTTACTATTTCTAATTTTTTGATTCTCCATTTGCATAGTCAATTCACCAAGGCATGAGATCATAAGGCTTTTGAAGCCTCTGATCTTGGGAACATTCCCTGAATTTTTTAAGGTCAGAGGCCATCTCCGTGAAAAGTTATTGATTTTTCAAGTTCATGTCACTGTTTTAGGTACTTTAATTCCAATAATTAACATGTTGTAAAATAAATTCTAGGAAAATTTGGTGGTGTTTCATAGGACCAAGGAACCCTATGAAAAATATATATTGATTTAATTCATTCATAAAAACCTTAATTGGCCTAAACTCCCAAAATTAAATTTGAATTAATTAGGGTGAACCACACACCAAATTGACTTGAAAACAATTCTCCATTGCTCTTTAGGGTCAGGGGAACCTTACATAAAATTTTGAAATCAATAGGATTTGATTGACCCCACCTAATTGATTGATTAAGCCTCATAAGCAAAATGGAAATTTAAAAATTTATAACTCCAAAAGTAGTTCTCAAAAATTCACAAAAATGGTTTTGGAGCTTCTCTGTTATCAGGGGAGTTCAGGAAAATTAAAATTGGAATTTACTAAAAAAGTTGATTTTTCACAATATTTTAATATTTTAATAATTAAAAAAAATAAAAATCACAAAAATATTAAAAATCATAAAAATGTTACATTTTGACTCCTAATTACTTAGGACCAAACGAAATATTTTTCCTATGTCCCTAGGATAAGATATTGAATTTTAAAGGCTTAATGTAATTTTTAATATTAAAAAACAAATTTTCAACCTTTTTCACTAAAATAATTCTAGGTTAGAGAAATTTTATAAAAATATAAAATCTATTTTTCAATTTTTATTTTATTTTAAAATTAATTAATACTCTAAAATTCAAAAAAAATTATAATAAATAAAATATAATTCAAAAAATCACAAAAATTGGTCCGAATGGTTTTCTAGTCACTAGAAACATCCCATAATTTTCTTAAGGATAGAAACTTTAACTTGGTCATGTTGCTAAATTTTATTTGAAAATACCTATTTTCTACTAAAAATAATTATAAAAATAAATTAAAGTCATAAAAATCACATTTTCTCCTTTAATGTCTTAATTGACATGTGAGTGAGGTGACATAAAAATTTTAAATTCATTTGAGCTCAATTTAGTGAGTTATAAAATTAAATAAGCCTAAAAGGGCATGAAGGTAATTAAAAATTTTAACCCTTAATTAAAACTTTAGGTTTAATGAAAATGGAGGGTAAAATATTTGATTTTAATTTTTTTTTCTTGGATGTTTGAAACTTAGGGAAATTAAAAAGGTAGAAACCCATTAAACACTTTGAAAATATCAAAATGAAACTCTAATTAATTAAATAATTTAAATTTTGCAAAGAATATATTTAAAATTTGGATTATTAAAATAGGGATATTATTAAGAGGATATTTTTTCTTTAATTTAAAAATCCCTAAATAAGTCACTTCAATAATATTTAGTTCTTAATTAAAAATTAAAATAATAATCCAAATTAAATAAATTAAAAATTAAAAGAAGATAACCCTTAAATGAATTAATGCTTAAAATGTTAAATGGTCCAATAATTAAAATCAAATTTGAAATCTTGTAGTTAAATTAAATTAAATTAAATTAAGTCAAGTCAAGGTTTAAATTAAATTAAATTAACACCTTAACAATTAAATTAAATTAAAATTAAATTAAAACTAAAATTAAATTAAATTAAATTAAATAAAATTAAAATTAAAATTAAATTAAATTAAATTAAATTAAATTAAAATTAAAATTAAATTAAATTAAATTAAATTAAATTTAAATTTAAATTAAAATTAAATTAAATTAAATTAAATTAAATTAAATTAAATTAAAATCACTTAACAACAAACCTAATTGAAATCATTAAGAGTTAAATCAAAACATATCAATAATTTCAACACCTCTTTCTATCTAAGTAAATTTAAAACATAAACATCAATCTGAAATACTAAGATAATTGAGAGTGTAAAGATTTAAATTAAATCTAAAATAATTTGAATACTATTCAAAACTTAAAATTATTAATTAAAACCTCATAATTAAATTAAATCACTTTAAATCATTAACTCAAACTTTAAATTAAGAATGATTAAAATTCTCAACAACCCAACTTGCCCTTAAAGGCTTTAATTATTATAACTCTTAAATAGAGTATTAAGTGAGATGTCACTTCATTCATCAAGTAATCAAATACTCAGGTTCGTTGAGCAAGAGACAAAGCTTAACTAAACTCCTGGATGATTAATTCACATGTGCAACTAAATTTACTTTGACTCAAAATAATCCCAGAAGTATTTAAAAGATGTTTGGGACTCGTCCTAAGCACTTCCTCAATATGACGGGATGTTTTAGAAGAACAATTGAATTTAATTGTTCTTTGATGAACAAAATCATCCTTAAACCAAACCAACAACCTATACATCATAGGAGATGACTAGCAATAGGATTAGGAATTTGGTAGACAACCAAAACCCTTCCCTTAGCTTTACCTAGGTATTTGTCGAAATATTTAAATGCCTTAACATGTTTTTTAAGTGTAGCTCGGGATGACGGGAAGACCCTCCAGGTAAGCTTTTATTTTATTGCAATTTACTTTATTGCAATTTACTTACATGCATTGCGCTTTACTTTTCTTGCATGGTAAATGAGACTTTTGCATGAAAACCAAAACCTTTAGGATAGTCCCTGAAATGAAACCAAAACTAAATTAAAAGTCATTGCAAGATAAAATTCACCGCCACAACATTCCAAAATATAAAACAACTCAAAATCTAATCATAAACAGAACAACAAAACTACAATTGTTACTAAATTAAAACGTCTCGTTGAATGATCGGGAATACCTCAGATGATGTAACCTACGTGTTGCTAACGGGATTTCCCATGGTCTAAATGAAAGTGTGGAACTCATTCAGTTGAGTTTAGAAAATTCATCTGGACTAAGTGAATTCGATGAAAATAACTGTGTCGGGAAGACGGAACCGTGAGATCTTAATTGGTTCTGTTTAAACAACTTTAAGATTTGTTTTATTTAAAATATTTAAAACACTTGGATTTTAAGATTTTGTCTAAACCAAAACACTTCTCTCATCTCCCGATTTATGACTTCTAAAACTAAACCTTTACAACAACAAAGAGCTTGGAGCATGGTGGGTAGCACGACCATCGTCAGCCGCAAAACTGGAATCTACTTCAGCAAAACCTTTCTTAGTTTTAAATAACCAAGCCATAGGACTTCGAGGTAGTTTGCTTAGTGTAACATAATTCCTCAACTTTTCGTTAAGCATTTGCATAATCATGTTATGTAAATTAAGCCCTAACACGTCTTAGGACTCCGAGGTAGTCGTTCGGTACGGCATAAACCCTTACATCTTCAAGGCTATTTCTGTGATTATGTCATACAAAATATAAGACCTAAATAATTAAAATTGGTAGGATTGCAGCATTAAATAAACTTCCAAGTTGAAGCCAAACAATAGGATAGTTTGGGAAGTTGCCAAGATTCTTCTTGGATCCTCAGCTTCTCCTACTTCTCTTCCTTTGGATTCTTGAAATATATTGTTCCAAATTTGATCCATTCCCTTTTGAAATTACCAAAATCCAATCCTTTGAGAACATTAAATTTTGAAATTCTTGAGAGCAAAACTGCTGATCATTATCGAGAGTTTTCTTAAATGATTCTCGTCATTTATGATGTAATTAACTATAGGGGCTTGCCCTTATAGGGAACTTTAAGAACCTGAGTAATATAAACCTCGCTTAATTCCTTTATATTAAGCAGGGGAACTTGTCGGCTTATAAAATTGGTTTGCAGACCAAACGAATGTCACAAATCTTCTAGTTTATTTAATCGGGCCCCATCGTCAAACAGTGTGTCTGTTCATCGGGATAGATACACGGTTTGTGATGCGGTGCTCGTTTGTATAAACTATTTGGGATGTGAGATCTGTTTGTTTTTTCATATCTTAAAATTTTCAAACTTAAAATTATTTTCAAAAATCAAATACTACTTTTCAAATTATATATTTAAATTAAATTAAAAACTCGCCGACAACTTCTGTAGGTGACCTCCTTTTCAAAATACAACACTCAACCTAAAAATATGCCGACAGCTTCCGGCGACTCCACTGGGGACTAGTTCCTCTCTCCATTTTGATCAGATGGTTTTGCTTTAATAAATATGTAGTATATCCATGTCCCTAGTGGAGCAAACTACCATTCTTCTGTTGGAATATCCCATTAATTTCTGTCTTGAACGAGTATAGCCAACTCCTCTCGGATTTAGGAGCCACTGTTTAGACTCCCGTAAACGGAGAGGTTCCGAGATCCTTTTACCTCTTTTTGAGATGGGGTGGACTCCCAATAGGTGTTAGTTTAAGAGCGGTCCTTCGAGTCGAGAGGTCTTGCATAAGACTCTCTTCCTTTCCAATTCTAAATCGGGCCCTTTACCTTTTCTATAACTTTTTTCCTTTAATCGTTTTGTTTCTAACAAACGAACCCGCTAATAAACAACCTTCTAATAAACTATCTCTTTTAAAAATCTCAAATTCACTAAGATAAATGAAAATGTGTTCGGACTCTTTCTTTTTCGTCCTAAACTTTACGACGAAAGGAAGCATAATTCGAGACTGACATTCGGAATCGCCTCGCGAAAATGACCGCCCCAAAGTTAATCTTCTCCTTCACCAATGGAATGGACTTTGCCGTTTACAAGGATGAGCTGCCCGACAATGGAATCATTCATTTTGGACAAGGATTCGACAACAAAGATATCAAGTTCACTGACGTCACTCTCTTCACACAAATGGACAAAGTGTCAGAAACTGAGAAACCAGTAATTGAGTTCAACTTGAAGTCGGCTCAAGAATTACCTCCCCTGCAAAGGGTTCCAGCTGCAAGAAGTACTACTGTTCGTAGGAGGACTGTTGTCTCTACCCCCACCGATCTAGTCATCTCTGCACCAACCCCGACTTCTGCCAAATTGAAGGGGAAGGAAATCCAAGTCTGTGATGAGCCTGTCACCGTGGAGGGTACATATTTTGCTACAATACCATCTATTTTTGAGATCGGGTCCAGTTCAAGAGTTGCACCCCTAAATCGGACTCAAAGGAGAAATAGAAGCAGAAAGATTGCCAAGATCGAGAAAGCCAAAGCTGCTGAAGTTTCTTTTCTAGAAGAAATTCTTGAGGAAAGAGAAGAACTAGCTGAGTATATACCTCTGTTGGAAGGAAGCAGGTTTCACCCTCTCTCTGTCGCATCAGATGAAGAGGATGTCTGTATGATCACCGCTGCATTGCCCCGACCTGCGTACTACAGTAAATACAAAAGGAAAAGGGATAAGACTACGCCATTTGCTCGACTGCTAGCTGTGATAGAAAGATTAGCAAAGAAAGAAAGATGCCCTGTGTTAGAAATCTTAAGAAGGATGGGACGGGTGCCAGCTAAATCCTGCCTTGGACTGCGAATTGAGCCTATTGCTTCGATAGAGAAACCAAAGAAGAAGATAAAATCCAGTTCACCCGTTGTTGTATCAGGTCTGCAAATTAGGGAAGATACCACCTTCCAGCATATAGCTGATAGACCATCCGGTCCTATGCTTCCGGCTGCAAGAAGGATGGCATGGCGACCTACTACTGGTGAGCTAAGACCAAAACAATGTCTTGAGAAGAAAAGTCTCTTCAGGAGACATGAATCAGAAGAAAGTGCTACTGCAATAAAGGGGACTCCCGGAAAGGAAGTTTAACAACCTTCACGTGACAACAGCGAGACCGTGCGGAAAAGGCCACTAGAGGATGCCATGGACAAGTTAAGGACCGACATCCAATGGTTAGCAAAAGAAAGAGAAGAAAAACTAGAAGATGAAGTTGAATCATCAGAATTTATGAATGACAAGTATGTTGAAATCAACATGGTTGAGATGCGAGTATCATCAGCTTCGCAAGGTGCTCCGGCAGCTGCTGAAAGAGATGAACCTGAAGTGATGAGGGCACAGCTTCGGGAAAGAGATGACACAATTTCCCAAATGGCAAAGAGGATGGAAGAGATGGCTACTGCCATAGCCACTCTCCAGAGTCAGGTACAACCTCAGAAAGAAACACCCCCAGAGATCATCCATATTGCAGATAGAGGAAAAGAGATCACATTCATCAACGACGATGAGCAACCAAAGAAGGATTCTGCACAAAGCATGATTCCAGAAAAGGACATTAAAAACATGGTAGAACAGTAGGTACGAGAAGCCCTAGCACAATCTAAGAGTGGAGCATCTATTCAGATGGGTAGACCTTACCCCAAAGATTTCGATGCAGTCCAATACCCGAAAGGCTTCGTACCACCTTTGTTTAAGACTTTTGATGGAACAGGAAACCCCCGGAAGCATGTCGCACATTTTCGTGCTAGTTGCTGCAATGCCGGTGGGAGTGACGCTCTACTCTTCCGTCAGTTCGTCAGGAGTTTGTCAGAGATTACCTTCGACTGGTATGCAAAATTGCAAAACGGTTCAGTAAAGACCTTTTCAGAACTAGAGAATCTCTTCGCTAAGCGGTTTGCCGGGGCTCAGCACCACATCACTATTAGTGATCTAGTGGTGGAGCAACAGAAGCCGAACAAGACTTTAGTGGATTACATACTTCAATGGAGGAATTTAAGCTTGAAGTGCGAACCACAGATTCAAGAACAACATGCAGTCTGCATCTTGCTCAAGAGTATCCATGGCCCGATAGCACTTCTCCATAAAGGAATTACAATCAAGACTTTCTAGAAGTTCCTTAGCAAGGCCGGGAGCTTGTAAGAAGAGGCAAAGCAGTTAAGTTTCGTGGACAAGAACGACAAGCAGAAGCCCATGAAAACATTTGAAAAGAAATCTGGAATCGTCGCGGTAGTAGATAAGGGAGAGCAGCCAATCCAGATAGCGATAGAACGACCACAGCCCAGTTATCAACCACCGCAACGGACTTACCAACAACCTCAACAAATCTATCAGCAACCTCAACAGGGCTATCAGCAACCTCGTCCAAGCTATCAGTCACCTCAGCATTAAGAACAACCGCCTCGTTCATCGCATACCTTGAGAGAACTTTTAAATAGAGAATATCTATTCAAAACTGAAGCAATAGCGAAGATGTTCCGCAGTTTAATGAAGACACTAGATTTTCAGCTACTATATCCTAAGAAGTCAGATGAAGTCAATAAGTAAGATCATCCGAACTATTTCCCTTACCACCAGATGCTCGGACACAAGATAGAGGATTGCATCACTTTCAAGAGTTGGCTTGATGACAATCTCTGGAAAAGGAACATAACGATCATAAAGGAATACATGAAGGAACCCCAGAAAGGTGGTTATGTTAATGTTATTTCAACGGATCCCATTGTTCCGATAGACCCGTACACGACTGATGATGGATGGAGTACTATCTGGACAAAATCATTGATGAAAATTTTGGATCACATCCAGGCCGATTCGGTACGCTCTTCAACTCAGAGTTTGAATCCTGTCGAGCCGACACTATCACTTGTGATTGAAGAACCGCCCCAGAAGGTGGAGAAGATCATGGAAGAAAAGGAAACTGAGGCTTTGAATGGTAGACTAGGGGTTGCTTATCCTAGGATGGTTGTTTCTGATTCGGGGGAGAAATCCCTTGAACTCCTGACTCTGTATGATTATCTGCTCGCCCCGACGGGATCTTATAATGATAAGGGTTATGGTGTTGGCTACGTTTTGACTGTTTCTAACGATTACGTAACTAGCGACAACCGGCTTAATCCGGATCTCGATTCCAATACAAATAACGATTCTCAAATCATACATAACCTCGATGACCACGACGAAGAAGATGTTCACAAAGGAGGCTACAAAAGCTCGACAAGCAACGAGTCCATTTGTGAATTCCGAGGAGCTCCGATCACGATAGAATTAGAACCATCAGACACCGAAGCAACTTCAGAAGAGCCAGTTGTTCCGATTCAAGAGGAGACACCGGTAAATTTAGAAGAGATAACGGAGGTCAATCTAAGAAGCGGAAAAGTTCTACCCCTGAGAATGGGTCTAAAGGATAAAGGAAAGCAGGTGGTTGCTCAGGAAGAGTCAACCCCAGCAGAGGAACTGACCATTCGGGAAGAAACCGAGGAACATGGTATTAAAGTGGACTATAACGTGCTAGACCATCTTAGGAAGCTACCAGCCAAATTAAGCATACACGACGCTCTGATCCTGTCAAAGGAGATGAGGGAGGCTCTGATCAAGCCTTTACTTGATCCAGAGATTTGTTTAGCTCAAACGGTCGGTGATTCCTTCGACGAGGTTTGCTCGTTAAGAGAACAACAAGGTGTTACCTTCACGGACAATGATCTATTTTTGGGAACAACTGATCACAACCGACCGTTATACATTTCAGTCACTATTGGAAAGTTTACGCTCTTCAGAGTGTTGGTCGATCCGAGAGCATCAATCAACATAATGAATCTTCAAACGCTAGCATATTTGGAAATTGATGCTCGCGAGCTTGAAGCAGACAAGATGTTATTAAGAGGCTTTAATCAAAAAGGAGAAAGAGCTCTTGGATCGATAACACTACTAATGAAGACTGGTGATTTAGGAAAGACAACCGCAAAATTCCACATTATTGATTCTGAAACATCGTTCAACGCTCTACTGGGTCGGCCATGGATCCATGAAAATCAGATGGTACTGTCATCTCTGCACCAGTGCATAAAATATTACAAAGGAGGGGAACAGTGCATCATAGGTGATTTGCAACCATTCTCCATGCATGAAATTGGAATTCATGAAGATGCAGCCTATTACGCGCCTCTAAAGGAAACAATCTTTTCCAGAAATACCATACCAAATGAAGCAAAAGAAATTTGAGATGATGAAGAACCTGAAGTTCTAGTCCAACAGTTACTCACCACTCCCTTACGGAGAGATGGTGAAGATTTCTCCAGAACTCGCACCCGAGGTCGAGGCCGGGGACGAGGATGTGGAAGAAATGTTGGAACAGTTGGACAAAAGAAACCGATCAACGATATTGATTGGGAGAACAGTTCCGGAGAAGAAGAAGAAATTGAGAAAGAAGTAGAGACATTAAGTCAGAAGGAAACACAATTCAAGATTTCTCTCGAAGATGAAAAGAATGAAGAATACAAATCAATGTACGAGAAGATTAACCATTATGTACATACTATGACCCTGACCCCGATCCATTCTAATAAGATGGAGGGTATGGTGGTCAAGGAAGTGCATGATGGTGTTGCTAAGCCAATCAAGATCTACCGAGGTGCTTCTTCTTCCAAAACTGAAAGTGATGTAAAATTTGAAGTTGTTACTTCTTCTGAATTAATTGAACTACCTTTTGAATGGTACTCTCCCTGTGTTCAAAATATAATTCAATGCGGTGTCTTACCTCAACGATAAACAAAAGGCCGATCACAACACTTTGAAAAATTTTGGAATAATGCCGGTCGGCCTCCCAATTCAAAACATGGTCTCAGATTCGGCACAGTAGGATCAGTTGATGATGTAGGATTTTGCTTGGTTGTCACTCACGAACCTAATAAAGACTTCTTGGAAGCTTCAGAAGACCTCTAAGATCTACTAATTGGAGATGCTTCGCCATAATTCGAAGAAGAAATCAAATCTGCAATATATGAGTTAACAGAAGTTAACTTAGGTACTAGAGAAGAGCCTAGGCCTACCTTTGTTAGCTCCTTACTCAATAAAGAAGACTCCGAAAACATAATCAAGCTATTAATGGAATTCAAGGACTATTTTTCTTCGAGTTACGACGAAATGCTAGGATTAGCTCCAGAAGTCGCAGTTTTCAGGCTAGGAGTATATCCTACTTCTGTTCCAGTCAGACAAGCTCCCAGAAGAATACGTCTAGAAATTGAGCAATAAGTAATAGCCGAAGTTAAGAAGCTAATAGACGCTAAATTTGTCTATGAAGAACAATATCCAACTTGGTTAGCCAACGTGGTACCAGTCAGCAAGAAGAATGGTCAGATCAGAATCTGCGTAGACTTCAGAGATTTAAATAAAGCATGTCCAAAGGATGAATTCCCACTACCAATTCCAGAATTGATGATCGACATCGCTTCGACGCCTGAAATCTTCTCATTTATGGATGGATCATCGGGATACAACCAGATAAAGATGGCACCAGAATATGAAAAGCTCAGGGCATTCAGAACGCCGATGGGAGTGTATTGCTACACAGTAAATGCCATTCTGGCTAAAGAACGCAGGAGCAACATACCAAAGAGCGATGACGATGATTTTTGATGATCTCATTCACAACCAAGTCGAGTGCTACGTGAATGATGTGGTCATCAAAAGTAAACTGAAGGAAGATCACCTGTATGATTTGAGAATTGTTTTCGAGCGACTAAGACAATTTAACCTTAAGATGAATCCCTTAAAGTGCGCCTTCGGCGTCACCTCTGGGAAATTCTTAGGATTCGTTGTTCGAAATCGTGGAATCAAAGTCGATCCGGAAAAGATTAAAGCTATCTTAGAAATGCCGGCTCCCAAAACCTTGAAACAACTACAATCCTTTCAAGGAAAATTGGCATATCTTCGATGCTTTATTTCGAACTTGTCAGGTAGGTGTCAGCCCTTTTCGGCATTGTTTAAAAAAGATGCCAAATTTGTTTGGGATAAGAAATGCCAGCGGGGTTTCAAGGACGCAAAGCATTATTTAATGACACCTCATGTTTTAGCAGCCCCAGTCTTAGGTAGACCGTTGATACTTTATACCGCAGCTTTAGATGATTATCTCGGAGCCCTGCTAGCCTAGTTCAATGATGAGGGAAAAGAAAACGCTGTCTACTACCTAAGTCGTCGTCCAATCCCGATGGAAGTAAAGTATCCTTCGATTGAGAAGCATTGTTTGGCCCTGATCTTCGCCGCTCAAAAGCTCAGACATTACATGCTTTTTCATAAGGTCAAGCTTATTTCGAGACTTAATCTGTTGCATTACTTGATGACCTGACCGACGCTTTCTGGTAGACTTGCCAAGTGGTCGATGATACTATTACAATTCGACATAACTTTTGTTCCTCTTCGCGCAGTAAAGGGACAAGTCCTAGTAGACTTTCTCGCAGCACACCCTTTATTGGCGGATTCGCCTCTCGGTGACGATTTGCCTGGAGAGCAGATAATGAGCCTAGAAGACCCTGATGATCAATGTTGGGAACTATACTTCGACGGTGCGTCCTCAACACAGAAGGACAAAGAATTGCAAATGATAGTGCCCGGTAAGGCAGGAATCTGACTAATCTTTATAACACCAGTGCGGGGGATGTTAAGATACTCCTACCACTTAATTGAACTGTGTACAAACAGTGAAGCGGAATACGAAGCCCTCATAACAGGACTGAAATTAACCATTCAGATGGGAGTAACGGACATCAACATCTATGGAGATTCTCAGTTGATCATTCAATAGGTCGCCGAACAGTACAGAATTTTAAAGCCAAGACTCGAGCAGTACTTTCAGTACGCCATGAAATTGTTGGAACAAATTCCAAAAGTAACAATCTAAGAGATTCCTAGAAAAGAAAATGCTCTCGCCGATGTGTTAGCACGCCTTGCAAAGGAATTTGCCTGCTTACAGGATGAGTCAGTTGAAATGTCAATTCAAGGACGACAGGTCCTATCACAGCTCGACATGGATACAATACATAAATCAGAAAGAAAAGCAGAAGAAACAATTGCAAGAGTGACAGAAAATATAGAAGATTGGCAGCAGCCATTAATAGATTATTTGCAGACAGGAAACCTGTCTGACTATAAATCGTTAGCCCATCAAATCAAGAAAAGAACTCTGTCTTACGCATTAATAAATAATACATTATACAGAAGGTCTTTTGACCATATGTGGCTAAGATGCCTGAGCGGGTCTGAGGCTCTTGAAATTGTCAAAGAAGTACACTCAGGACTTTGTGGCGCTCATCAATCGGGTCCGAAGATGAAAATGAAGATTAAAAGACTAGGGTACTACTGGTCCTCAATGATAACCGACTATATGAAAGTTGCCAAAAGCTGTCACCAGTGCCAAGTGCACGGAGTGGTTCTACACCAACCTCTAAATGCATGTCGGCAATATTTTAGGTTGTGTGTTTTATTTTGAAAAGTGGTCGCCTAACAGAAGTTGTGCGGCAAATTTTTATTTTAATTTAAATATATATAATTTAGAAAGTAGTATTTGATTTTGAAAATAATTTTTAAATTTGAAAGTTTTAAGATATGAGATTAAACCGATCTCACATCCCCAAATAGTTTATATAAACGAGCATCGCACCACAAACCGTATATCTATCCCTAAGGATAGACACACTGCTTGATGGTGGGGCTCGATCAAATAAACTAGAAGTTTTGTGACAATCCGTTTGGTCTGCGAACCAACTTTATAAGCCGACAAATTCCCCTGCTTAATATGAAAGTATCAAACAGGGTTTATATTACCTGGGTTCTTTAAAATTCCCTATAAGGGCAAGCCCCTATAGTTAATTACATCTTAAGTGACGGGAATCACCTAAGAAAACTCTCCATAATAATCAATAATTCTGCTCTCAAGAATTTCAAAGTTTAAGGTTTTCAAAGATTGAATTTTGGAATTTCAATAGGGAATGGATCAAATTTTGGAACATTTTGTTTTGTGAATCCAAAGGAAGAGAGGTAGGAGAAATCACTGATTCGAAGTGAACTTCGATAATTTCCCGACTATCCTATTGTTTGGCTTGAATTTAGGAAAGTCCTAATGTTTATTTGATATTTCAATCTTGCCAATTTTAATTAATTAGGGCTTATATTTGTATGATAAAATCAAACAAATAGCCTAGAAGATGTGAGGGTTTATTGTCGTATCGGACGACTACCTCGGAATCCTAAGACCGGTTAGGGCTTAATTTGCAATGCAAATGCCTAACAAAAGGTTAAGGATTTATGTTGCACTAGGCAAACTACCTCGAAGTCCTATGGTTTGGTTATTTAATTCTAGGAAAGTTTTGCTGAAGTAGGTTCAGGTTTTGCTGATGAAGATGGTCGTGCTGCCCACCATGCTCCAAGCTCCTTGTTGTCGCAGAGGTTTAGTTTTAGAAATCATAAATCAGGGGATGAGAAAAGTGTTTTGGTTTAGAGAAGTCTTAATTTCCAAGTGTTTTGTATTTTGATTAAAACAAATCTTAAAGTTGATTATAACGACACCGGTTAAGATCCCACGGTTCCATCCTTCCGGCATCATTATTTTTATCGGATTCACTTAGTCCGGATGAATTTGCTAAACTCAACTGAATGAGTTCCACACTTTCATTTAGACCGTGGGAAATCCCGTTAGCAACACGTAGGTTACATCATCCGAGGTATTCCCGATCATCCAACGGGACGTTTTAATTTAGTTGTAATTGTAGTTTTGTGTTCTGTTTGTGATTAAATTTTGAGTTGTTTTATATTTTGAAATGTTGTGGCGGTGAATTTTATCTTGCAATGACTTTTAACTTAATTTTGGTTTCAGCTTTAGGGGCTATCCTAAAGGTGTGGGTTTTCATGCAACAGGTTGTTTTATCATGCAAGAAAAATAAACGCGATTGCAATAAAGTAAATTGCAATAATGTAAATTGCTGGAAAATAAATTGCAGGAAAGTAAATTGCAATAATACAAATGCGTACCTGGAGGGTTTTCCCGTTATCCCAAGCTGCACTTAAAACACAATTAGCATACTTAAGCAAGTTCCTAGGTAAGGCTAAGGGAAAGGTTATGGTTTTCTACCAAATTCCTAATCCTATAGCTAGTCATTTCCTATGACGTCTAGGTTCTTTGTGTTTTGGTTTAAGGACGATTTTCTTCATCAAAGAATAATCAAATTCAATTGTTCTTATAAATGTCCTATCATATTGAGAAAGTGCTTAAGAAGGATCTTAAACATCTTTTCAATATTCCTGGGATTGTTTTAAGTCCAAATGAATTTAATTATACAAATGAATTAATCGTCCAAGAATTTCAAGTTTTGTTAACTTGCTCAGTGAACTAGGACATTTGAATATCCCATGAGTGAAGTGACACTTCATTTAATGTTTTATTTAGGAGTTATAATAACTAAAGCTTTCAAGGGTAAGTTAGTATTCAAATGATTTGGTTTAAGTTAAAGAGTTTAAATTTGGAATAGTGTTCAAGTTGTTTTCTTTTTTTTTAAATTTATTTTCTTTCTGTTTTAGGTGATGTTATATTTAATTCAATTTAATTTAATTTTAATTGAGTTTTAATTTAATTTAATTTAATTTAATTTAATTTAATTTAATTTGATGTTTAATCAATTTGATTTGATTTAACTTTAATTTGATTTGATTTAATTTAATTTAATTTGATTTAATTTAATTTAGTTATTCAATTTAATTTAATTTATTTAATTTAATTTCATTTAATTTGATTGTTTAATTTAATTTAATTTGATTTAATTTAATTTTATTTAATTAATTTAATTTATTTAATTTAATTTAATTTAATTCAATTTAATTTAATTGTTTAATTTGATTTAATTTAATTATTTAATCTAATTTAATTTAATTATTAAATTTAATTTAATTTAATTTAATTGTTAAATTTAATTTAATTTTAATTTAATTTATCTTTAATTTGCTTTATTTTTTTAATTTTAATTAAAATTTTAAAGAGTTTAATAATTTAATTAAGTCTTTTAATATTTTGAATTTGAGTTATCATTTTATTTAAAAATTGAGTATTAATGATATAATTAGTTTAGGGATTTTTAAATTAAAGAATAAATCTCTTCCTAATAAATATCCCTTATTTTAATAATTCCAATTTTATTATTCTTCCAAATTTAATCAATTATTTAATTAAGGTTTAATTATTTTAAAATTGCTTAATGGATTTCTACCCTTTAATCATTTAAATTTCAATCATCCAAATCAGATTAGGATCAAATATTTTACTTGTTAAATTTTTATTAAACCTAAAGTTTTAATTAAGGATTAAAATTTAATTACCATTTTACCCTTTAAGCTTAATAATTTCATAACTCACTAAATTGAATTCAAATGAACTTGAAATTTTTATGTGACTTCACTCATATGTCAATAAAGACATGAGAGGAGAAAATGTGATTTTTCTGTATTTAATTTATTTATATAATTATTTTTGGTAGAAAATAGAGATTTTCAAGGAAATTTGATAACATGACCAAGGGAAAGTTTCTGTCCTTAAGAAAATTAGGGGACATTTCTAATGACCAGAGGACCACTTGGACTAATTTTGGTGATTTTTTGAATTATATTATTTTTATTATAATTATTTTGAGTTTTGGAGTGTTAATTAATTTAAAAATAAAATAAATGTTGAAAAATGGGTTTTATATTTTTCAAAAATCTCTCTGATATCAAGGAAACCAGAGAAACAAATTTTGCAATTTTCTGATTTTTCTATGATTTACTATAATTATTTTAGTGAAAATGCTAGAAAATACATTTTTTTTTTAAATTTTAAAATTACCCTAGGGTTTTAAAATTCAATATCTCACTAAATAGACCTAGGAAAAATGTGGGATTTGTTCCTAAGTGATTAGAATTCAAAATGTGACATTTTGGTGAATTTTATTATTTTTGTGATTTTTATTATTTTTTAATTATTAAAAATATTAAAATATTATTAAAAATCAACTTTTTTAGAAAATTGAAATTTTAATTTTCTTAGGTTCCCCTGATATCAAAGAGGCTCCAAAACCAATTTAGTGAATTTTTGAAAAGTATTTTAAAAGTTATGAATTTTTAAAGTTTAAAATGGCTAAGTGACTTAATCAACCCAATTAGTGGGGTTAACCAAGTCCAATTGACCTCAAATTTTTATGGTGGGTTCCTCTGATCCTAAAGGTCAGTGGAGAATTGATTTCAAGTTAATTTGATACCTGGTTAACTCTAATTAATTAAAGACCTATTTTGGGTGTTTAGGTCGATTAGGGTTGTTTTGAATGAACTAAGTCAAAACCTATTTTTCCTAGGGTTCTCTGGTCATAAGGAACATCACCAAATTTTCCTAGAATTTATTTCACAACATGCTAATTTTTGGAATTAAAATACTCAAAACGAGCAACATGCATTTGAAAAATAAATAACTTTTCACGAAATGGCCTCTGACCTTGGAAAATTCAGGGAATGTTCCCAAGTTCAAAGGCTTTAAAAGCCCTATGGTCTCATGCCATGGTGAATTGTATACATGCATGGAGAATTAAATGTATGCAGAGAGTAAATAAATTATAAAAAATAAAATACTTGATGAAATTAAATGATTTCTTTTCCACATTATTCTCCTGCGATTCACTCTGAGCAAGGGGGTATTTTATTTTATTTTTGTGATTTTTCTACACAAAGATATGGATTTTTGAAGTTTCGATATTTAATAAATACATTAAATACCCTAATTATCTACTTATCCACGCGGCGCCAGCGAAACATCGGCGACTCCGAAGGGGTACGTGTCGCGCGCGTGATTGGGCGCCGCCATCCGAGTCGGCGGCCGGGCCCCGCGGTTCTCGCACCGTTTCCTGGTCCGACGCCATCTGAGCCGTTCGTCCGCGCGTGTATTGAATGGACGACATCCGTTCATCGTCCCCAAGTGTTCTCGCCCGAGAGCCGTCCACACTAAATCCCTAAGATCTCACTCGATTCTCAATGGATTTTTATGTTCTTATGCTCTATGGATTCGTCTTGAAGAGACGAACACATCTATATGGCTAACATGCATTGAAGCTAAGGCATTTGAAATAGAGAATCTTCAGAAGCTCGGGATGAAGAGTTAGCTCATACCTTGGCTCAGAGAAGTGTGGCTTCAATCTGAGAGTTGTTGCACCTTCGATTGGGTCCTAGCAAGCTCCGGATGAAGTCTCCCGGTGCGGTGAATTGTCCGGATATAATTTCGACCAAGCCCGATCACAAAGCTTGGAGGCTGGAGCAAGCCCAGGTGGCTCGGAGATGGGGCTTTTGATGGTGGACACTTTCCTTGGTGCAGTGAAGGTGTAGAGCCAATCAATTTGGGAATTGGCTCACGCGTGGAGAAGTGTCCTGGTTTTGGGTGGAATTTCGACTACGAAATTGAGCTTTCGGAGGAGAAATGGCAGGGGAATTCCACCGGGGATCAAGTGCTCTAAGGATGGAGAAGGGTCTGGAACAATTTTGGCAGAGTTTTGGCAAGGTTTGTGCTTGGCTCTCCCCATGGCCGAGAGGGGTGGAGTTTAAATAGGAGAGGGTGGAAGGCCTCTCAGGGGGAGTTAGGGCTTGGGATCAGCTGCTCTGGTGAGGAGAAGATCAGCCATGGTAGCCACTGGGGATGGGGCAGCTCAGCAAGTGAGAATTTCAATGTTGGCTCACATGTGAGCTCTCGGCCATGGTGTTTTCCGGCGGTCACGGTGGCCGGCCGGCCGAGCGATGGTCACCATCTTGGTCGGGTGGGTCGAGGGCTGGAGGTTTGTGCAATCAATTGGCCATGGACATGTGTAAAGGCTTTGATCCAAAGTGGAATGGGGCATGGCTAGATTTGGACCTAAATGGGTCAACCCACCCATTTGGGCTAGGTGCACCACCCAAGGCCTGGTTTTGGCTGAGGGAAAAGTGATTTGGCTCGAGCATAATCGGTAGGGTCAAGTCACCATCCAAGCACAATTAGGCTTAAGCATGGTTTAGTGGAATCATGGAAGTGGTTAATCACCTTTAGGAATTAAGGAAAGAGCCTCCTCCTTTTGCCCAAAATGGCATGGTGACATGTAAAGAGGCTCTCATGGCTTGCATATGGCTTGTGCATGGCTCCATGGCTCCATTTGGCTTGGGAAAAGGTTTGGTCGATTTCATAAAAAAGGATTTTAAGGATTTTGGATAATTTGGTGGAAATTTGGATGAAGCTTCATTTAGAATTATTTGATGATTGGTTTAGGACTTAGGGATGATTTTAATTGAAAATATGATGAGGGGAAATGTCATGTGGGCTTTAGGATGGTTTGGGCTTTTTTGAAAGGGTTTTAGATGGGCTTTTAAGAAGGTTTAAGGGAAGTGGGCTTTTAAGTTTAAAAATGAATTTATGGATGGGAATTTTGTAAAGAGGTTGGGACAAATAATTGTTGAGTTTAGCTCATGGATGTGTCATGAGTGATTTGAAACAAATTGGGGGTGATTTGGATTTGAATTGGGTTGAATTTGGGTTAAGTTTGGGTCATGGGTCCAAATTTGGGCTTTTTGACCTTGGATTGAGTTTGAGTGGGACTTGGGTTCAAATTTTGGGCAAATCATGTTAGGGTTTTGTTTGTGGGAATGTTAAGGAAGATTTAGAAAAGATTTGAGGTTAATTGGAGTTGAATTGGGTGAGTTTGGGTTAAGTTTGGGTCATGGGTCCAAATTTGGGCTTTAAGGCCAAAAGTGAGATTGGATCCAAATGTCAATCAAATTGGACTTGGATTTGGTCTAAATTGGTATTGGGAATGTTGAATTGAAGTTTAGAACTGAATTGGACCAAAATTGGGGTCAATTGGGTAGGTTTGGTTTGACATTGGGTTCACTTAGGGTTAAAATGGGTCGATTTGGGGGTTTTGACAAAAGTAGGGTAAATTGACAAAATTGGCCCATGGTGTAGTTGGACAAAATGAAATTGGGAATATTTGGGATTTTCTGGAATTTTTTGGGAATTTTCTGAATTTTTGGATTTTTAGGCCAAGAAGGGTATTTTGGGTATTTGGAGGGTATTGGGAGGTTTTCTTGGAATTTTTGATATTTTTGGATATAGATAGTCAATTTGAGTGGTGTAGAAATGTTTGGGAATAATTTTGAAGAATTTTAGGTAATTTGGAAATTTTGCAAAAATTTGGGTAATTTCGAGGTTTTGGGTAGGTTTAGTAGGTGTAGGGTCCGGGGGTCAAAAATTGAAAATTTGGGAAATTGAAGATTGGGTGGATGTAAGTGGAAATAAGTCATTTTGGTTGAGCCATGAAGTCATTTCAAGCCCATATGAGCCATGAGAGGACTCATTTGAGGCATTCAGCTATGTTGTTCCTAACCCTCTTAGCCGAGGGCTTAGGGGTTAAGGACCATCCATGTGAATCACCTACATGAGTCGGGAGGTTAAGTTGGGTATGGGTGTGGTTTTAGGAAGTGTGTGGAAATGTAGTGTGTAAGTGTAGTGTAAGTCGGCCCCTTCATCGGACCGAGGCCACCTGGGCGGTCCTAAGGCCGAAGAGTCCTATAGGAACTCATCCTTTAAACTTCCACATTTGATTTCAACCCTCCAGGTGATTAGGGGTCTATAGTCGAGTTTGTGGAGTTTGCAGGGAGTTTAGAAGTGGTTTGAATTTCTAAAAGGCGGGTCCCAATTCTAGTCCTCTAAGATAGTCGGAGGAAAAGCCTAAGGCTAGATCCTAAGTACTAAAGAGAAGAAGAGAAGACCTCATCGAAAATGAGGTCAACAAATGGACCCCCAATAGGTGTGGTGAGCTGACGGAGCACACCGCGCGTATTGGTGTTGACCGAAGCGGTCAACAAAACCAACACGGATGTCCAGTGACGAACTTAGGACGAAGTAGAAGAGTTTCGCCGGGGAGTGTCGAGTATATCTCCGAAGCCGGAGATTCTTGAACTCTCGGCAGGGAAAGGAAAAGGAGGTGAATCCCAAATCACATGATGCGGGGAATTTCGATTTAGATTTTATTTTGTTTTAGTTTAAGTTTTGATGTGTGAGTTTAAATTTTAGTTTGGAGTTTCAATTTAGATTGAAGTTTGTCAAAATTGATTTGAAGGATTTGATTTGAAATTAAAATTGGAGTTCTGGGGTTTTAGATGTACTATCTTCAACCTCGAAAGAAAATTGAATTGATTAGATTGAATCGTTGCAATGAGAAGATACCTCAGAGCAAAGTGGTGTTGGATGTAAAATCCTTAACCTCAAGAGTTTGATTTTGATTTGATGTATTTCATTGCGATAGGGAAAAGATCCTAAAGCAAAGCAGTCTCGGATGTAAAATCCTCGACCCAAAAGTTTGAATTTTGATGTATTTCAGTGCAATAGGAAGAGAATCCTAAAGCGAGTGCGATCTTGGATGTAAAATCCTCGACCCAAAAGTTTGAATTTGATGTATTTCGGTGCAATAGGGAAAGAATCCTAAAGCGAGTGCGGTCTTGGATGTAAAATCCTCGACCCAAAAGTTTGAATTTGATGTATTTTAGTGCGATAGGAAAAGAATCCTAAAGCGATGCGATCTTGGATGTAAAATCCTCGACCCAAAAGGTTTGAATTTGATGTATTTCAGTGCCATAGGGAAAGAATCCTAAAGCGAGTGCAGTCTTGGATGTAAAATCCTCGACCCAAAAGTTTGAATTTGATGTATTTCAGTGCAATAGGGAAAGAATCCTAAAGCAGTGCAGTCTTGGATGTAAAATCCTCGACCCAAAAGTTTGAATTTGATGTATTTCAGTGCAATAGGAAAAGAATCCTAAAGCAGTGCAGTCTTGGATGTAAAATCCTCGACCCAAAAGGTTTGAATTTGATGTATTTCGGTGCAATAGGAAAGAATCCTAAAGCGAGTGCGGTCTTGGATGTAAAATCCTCGACCCAAAAGAGTTTGATTTGATGTATTTCGGTGCAATAGGAAAAGGATCCTAAAGCGATGCGATCTTGGATGTAAAATCCTCGACCCAAAAGGTTTGAATTGATGTATTTCGGTGCGGTAGGGAAAGAATCCTAAAGCGATGCGGTCTTGGATGTAAAATCCTCGACCCAAAAGAGTTTGAATTTGATGTATTTCGGTACGATAGGAAAAGGATCCTAAAGCGGTGCGGTCTTGGATGTAAAATCCTCGACCCAAAAGAGTTTGAATTTGATGTATTTCAGGTGCGATAGGAAAAGAATCCTAAAGCGATGCGGTCTTGGATGTAAAATCCTCGACCCAAAAGTTTGAATTTGATGTATTTCGGTGCAATAGGAAAAGGATCCTAAAGCGAGTGCGATCTTGGATGTAAAATCCTCGACCCAAAAGTTTGAATTTGATGTATTTCGGTGCAATAGGAAAAGGATCCTAAAGCGGTGCGATCTTGGATGTAAAATCCTCGACCCAAAAGTTTGAATTTTGATGTTTGATTCCGGATACGGAAGAAATTGAATTTGAATTTGATTGAGACTTGAAGCACGGAAAAATTGAATTCGGAAATTTGGAAATTTGGAAGGATGAGTTTGAACTCGATTGAAATTCGATTTAAGATTTGATTTGAAATTTGGAAGATCAAGTTTGAAACTTGATCGAGATTGGATTTGGAATTTGATTGAGGATTTGATTTGAGATTTGGGAAGATCAAATTTGAAGTTTGATCGAGAGTGGATTTGGAATTTGATTGAGAATTTGATTTGAGATTTGAAAAGATTGAAATCCGATTTGGAATTTGGAAGGATGGAATTTGATTTTGAAGTTTGGAAGGATGGAATTTGATTTTGAAGTTGATTTCGTTTATCTTTTAATGGTTCAAATTTTATTTTATTGTTTATTTAATGTTCATGTGAACTTGGTGTTTGTCATTTTTAGATTTTTTTTTTTTATATATTTTTTTTATTTAACAGAAATGAAGTAGGATAAGATCAGGGAAGAGATTTTGATTTGGAGAAGAAAACGAGGAAAACTTTATTATCATTTATTTATTTATTTTAGCACATTTTATTATTTTTGGGTTCGGACCCAATCACAAGTAATTACTTCACCCGTGTTTCTTAGGGATGAAGAATTCATTCCTTCGAAACATCAGGTAGCGTAATATTTTTTCAAGTATCGTCCGTTGATCGGAAGCATATGTCGTTCTCCCCGGCAATTTACTAGGCTGGTAGGAACCTCCCGAGTATACTTGCTTCAACCACGAAACGGTCCTTCCCAAGTGGGTTCAAATTTTCCTCCTATCTTGCGGTGTGCAAGAATAGGTCTCTTGAGAACGAGAACTAAGTCACCAACTTTGAAGGTTCTCGGGCGGACCAGTTTGTCATGGGCTTGAACCATTTTAGCTTGGTATAGTTCTAAATTCTGTTGCGCTGCAAGTCTTTTCCCTTCCAAGCTTTCTAATTCTTCGAGTCGTAGTCTGGCGTTTTCTTCTGTCGTGATCTTGTTTGCAATTGCAATTCTGAGTGAAGGAAGCTGAACCTCTAAAGGTAACACTGCCTCGGACCCATACACCAGAGCGTAAGGTGTAGCTTGAGTAGGAGTTCTGAAGGTTGTCCGGTAGGCCCATAAGGCTTCTAACAATTTCTCGTGCCAATTTCTCTTATTATCGTCCAAGGTTTTCTTTAAGATTTGAACGAGAGTTTTATTAAAAGCCTCGGCGAGGCCGTTTGCTCTTGGGTAGTAAATTGTCGAGTATCGCCGGTCGATTTCGTGTCTCCCGACAAAATTGTTGATTTGTGTGCTTCGAATGTCGACCCATTATACGAGATGATCTGCGCGGCACTCCGAAACGGTAGACAACTTGGTTTTTGAAAAACCGCAAGCACGTGGTGTGCTTTCACTTCTCTAAGTGGAGCCGCTACGCCCACTTGGAAAAGTAATCCGTAGCCGCAAGAATGAAACGATGTCCTTTTGAAGATGGTGGTTCTATCGGACCCACTATATCCGTGCCCCAACATTCAAATGGCCACGACGCAATTGTCGGGTGTAGCACATTTGGAGGTTGGTGTAGAACCACTCCGTGCACTTGGCATTGGTGACGGCTCTTGGCGATTTTCATGCGGTCGGTCATCATCGAGGGCCGGTAGTACCCTAGTCTTTTAATTTTCATTTTCATCTTTGGACCCGATCGGTGAGCGCCACGAGTCCCGAATGCACCTCTTTAACAATTTCACGGGCCTCGGACCCGCTTAGGCACCTTAGCCACATTTGATCAAAAGACCTTCCGTATAATGTGTTGTTTATTAATGCGTAAGACGCAGTTCTTTTCTTGATCCGATGGGCCAGCGACCTATCGTCCGGTAGCTTTCCTGTTTGCGAGTAGTCCATCAATGGTCGTCGCCGATCTTCTCGTGTTTTCTCGTCACTACTGTAGCTGATTCTTTTTCTTTTGCTCGATTTGTGTATTGTGTCTATGTCGAGCTGTGATAGGACTCGACGTCCGTGAACCGACACTTCCACCGATTCATCTTGCAAACAGGCAAATTCTTTTGCGAGACGGGCTAAAGCATCTGCTAAAGCATTCTCTTTTCTAGGAATTTTGTAGATTGTCACATTTGGAATCCGTTCCAACAATGCTGTATGGCATCTTGGAAGTATTGTTCGAGTCTTGGCTTAAAAATTCTGTATTGTCCGCGATCTGTTCGAATGATTAACTTGTGAATCCCCGTAGATGTTGATGTCCGTTATCCCCATTTGAATGGTTAATTCCAATCCCGTTATGAGGGCTTCGTATTCCGCTCGTTGTTTGTACACGGTTCGTCAGTGGTAGGAGTATCTTAACATCCCCCGCTCCGGTGTTATAAAGATTAGCCCGATTCCTGCCTTACGGGCACTATCACTTGCGATTCTTCGTCTTTGTGTGCTGAAGATGCTCCGTCGAAATACAATTCCCAACGTCGATCATCGGGGTCTTCTAGGCTCATTATTTGTTCATCGGCGGATCGTCGTTGAGAGGAGATTCGGCGGCAAAGGGTGTCTTTGCGAGGAAGTCCGCTAAGACTTGTCCCTTTACGGCACGCGAGGCACGAAAGTTATATCGAATTGCAATAATATCATTGACCATCCGGCAAGTCCGCCGGAAAGTGTTGGACGAGTCATCGAAGTATTGCAATGGATTAAACTTCGAAATCGAGTTGACCTTATGAGAAAGCATGTAGTGCTCGAGCTTTTGAGCGGCGAAGATCGAGGCCAAACAATGCTTTTCAATTGCGGGATACCTTACTTCCGTCGGAAGTAAACGACGGCTTAAGTAGTAAAGAGCATTTTCTTTACCCTCATCATTGACTCGAGCTAACGGGGCTCCGAGGAGTCGTCTCAGAGCCGCGGTGTAAAGTATCGACGGTCTACCCGAGGCCGGGGCTGCTAAGACGGGAGGTGTCATTAAATATTGTTTAATGTCTTCGAAGGCCTTCGGCATTTCCCTTCCCAAATAAATTTGGCGTCCTTTTTAACTAGTGCCGAGAAAGGTCGACACCTACTGACAGGTTTGAGATAAAGCGTCGAAGATATGCCAGCTTCCCTTGAAAGGATCGTAGTTGTTTTAAGGTTTTGGGAGGCGGCATTTCTAAGATGGCTTTAATCTTCTCCGGGTCGATTTCAATTCCACGATGTCGGACAACGAATCCTAAGAATTTCCCGGAGGAGACGCCGAAGGCGCATTTTAAGGGATTCATCTTAAGGTTAAATTGTCTTAATCGTTCGAAAACAATTCTCAAATCATACGAGTGGTTTTCCTTTACTTTGCTTTTGATGACGACATCGTCCACGTAGCACTCGACTTGATTGTGGATGAGATCATCAAAAATTCTTGTCATTGCTCTTTGGTAAGTTGCTCTGCGTTCTTCGATCCGAATGGCATCAACTGTGTAGCAAAATATTCCGATCGGCGTTCGAATGCCGTAAGCTTTTCATCTTCCGGATCCATTTTTATCCGGTTGTATCCACGAAGATCCATCCATGAATGAGAATATTTCATGTGTCGAAGCAATATCGATCATCGATTCTGGAATCGGTAGAGGGAATTCATCTTTTGGACATGCCTTGTTTAAATCTCCGAAGTCCACACAAATTCCGATCCGACCATTCTTCTTTACGTCGGCACTACGTTGGCTAGCCAAGTCGGGTATTGTTCTTCACGGACAAATTTAGCGTCTATTAGCTTTTTAACTTCGGCTATGACTTGTTGTTCGATTTCTAGACGCATTCTTCCGGGACCTTGTCGGTCGGGACGAAGTAGGATCTACTCCTAGCTTATGGACTGCAACCTCCGGAGCTAATCCCGGCATTTCATCGTAGCTCCAAGCAAAACGAGTCTTTAAATTCCATTAATAACTTGATTATTTCTTCGGAGTCTTCTTTGTTGAGTAAGGAGCTAACAAAGGTAGGTCTAGGCTCTTCGCTAGTACCTAAGTTAACTTCCATTAACTCATCTATTGTGGATTTAATTTCTTCTTCGAATTCTGGTGGAGCGTCTCCAATTTGTAAATCTTCGAGTTCGTCTATAGTTTCCATGCAGTTTTTCTTAGGTTCGCAAGTGACAACCAAGCAAAATTCAGTATCATCGGCCGATCCTACTTGTGCCGAATCCGAGTCCATACTTTGAATTGGGTGGACGACCGGAATTGTTCCATAACTTTTCAAAATGTTGTGATTGGCCTTTTGTCCATTGTCGAGGTAAGAAACCACGTTGAATTAAATTTTGAACACGGGGAGAGTACCACCCAAAAGGTAATTCCATTAATTCTGATGAAGTGACATCTTCGAATTGTACATTATTTTCGGTTTTGGAGGAAGAAGCACCACGGTAGAATTTGATCGGCTTTGCACCGTCACTACGTACCTCTTTGACCTCCATACCCTCGATCTTATTAGAATGGATCGGAGTTAGGGTCATAGTATGTACGTAGTGGTTAATCTTCTCGTACATTGATTTGTATTCTTCGTTCTTTTCATCTTCGAGGGAGATCTTGTATTGCGGCTTCTTTCGACTTATTGTTGTTGCTTCTTGCTTGATTTCTTTTTCCTCTTCAGAACTATCATACCAATCAACATTGATGGCTGGTTTCTTCTGTCCAATTGTCCTAGTGTCTCTACCACGGCCTCGTCCCCGGCCTCGACCTCGGATGCGAGTTGTGGAGAAACCTTCACCATCTCGCCGGAGGGGAGTGGTGAGTGACTGTTGGACTAGAACTTCGGGTTCTTCGTTGTCTCGAACTTTCTTTGCTTCATTTGTTATGGTATCTCTGGAGAAGATTGTTTTCTTTGGCGGTGCATAATAAGTCGCATCTTCATGGATTCCAATCTCATGTACGGAGAATGGTTGTAAATCACCTTTGATGCACTTGTTCCCCTCCATCGTAGTACTTGATGCACTCGGTGTAGAGATGATGGTACCATCACTGTTTTCATGTATCCATGGTCGGCCCGAGTAGAGCGTTGAACGACGTTTCGAATCGATTATATGAAATTTTGCGGTTGTCTTTGCTAAATCACCGGTCTTCATCGGTAGCGTTATTGACCCGAGGGCTCTTTCTCCTTTACGGTTGAATCCTCTTAATAACATTTTGTCGGCCTCGAGCTCACGAGCATCAATTTCCAAGTATGCTAGTGTTCGAAGACTCATTATATTGATTGATGCTCCTGGATCCACCAAAACTGCGGAGAGCGTAAACTTCCCGATTAGTAATCGAAATGTACAACGGTCGGTTGTGATCCGCCATCCCCAGTAGTAGGTCATTGTCCGTGAAGGTAACACCTCGGCTTGTTCCTTTAACGAGCAAACCTCATCTAAGGAATCTCCGGCCATTTGAGCTAAGCAAATTTCCGGATCAAGTAAGGCCTTGATCGGAGCTTCTCTCATCTCCTTTGATAAGATGAGAGCATCGTAAATGCTCAGTTTGGCCGGTAGTTTCCTAAGATGGGCTAGCACGTTGTAGTCCACTTTGTTCTCCTGCGTCTCGGCTTCTTCTCGAATGGGTATTTCTTCTGCCGGGGTTGGTTCTTCTTGAACAACCACCTGCTTTCCTTTGTCTTTTGGAGCCATTCTCGGAGGTAGAACTTTTCCACTTCTTAGGTTGACTTACGTAATTTCTTCCGAATCTAGTATTGAGTTTGTTGGTGTCTCTTCCGAATCGGAATGAGTCGGCTCTTACGGATTATCTTCCAAATCCGAAGGCTCTAACTCTATCGTAGCTGGAGCTCCTCGAAACTCACAGATAGATCCGTTGCTTGTTGAACTCTCGTAGCCTCCTTGATGGATGCCTTCTTCGTCATTTTGATCGTCGAGATCTTGTATGATTTGAGAATTGTTGTTGGTATCGAAATCGACGCCCGGATTGTCGCTAATTACGCAATCGTTAGAAACGATCAAAACGTAGCCAACGCCATCACCCTTATCATTATATGATCCCACCGAAGTGAGCGAGATAATCATACAAAATCGAGAGGTTCGAGGATTTCTCCCCCGAATCGGAAACAACTATCCTAGGATAAGCGGCCCCTAGTCTAGCCTTAGGAGTCTCGGTCCCTCTTCTTCGTCAATTTTCTTCTTCTCTTTGATTGTCTTACGTCGAGGTGGTTCTTCATCGCAAGTGATAGTACCGGCTTAACGGGTCTCGAACTCTGAATTGAAGCTCGCACCGAAGCGGTTCGGATGTTATCTAAAATCTTCTTCGAAGATCTCGTCCAGGCGGTAGTCCATCCATCGTCAGTTGCATAAGGATCTATCGGAATGACGGGATCGGTTGAGATAACATTGACGGAACCTCCTTTCTGGGGTTCCTTCATGTACTCCTTCGGGATTGTTATATTTCCTTTCCGAAGGTTGTCATTGAGCCAACTTTTGAAGGTAATGCAGTCTTCTATCTTGTGCCCAAGCATCCGATGGTAGGGGCAAAAGTTGGGATCACCTTTCTTGTTGACTTCCTCTGGTCTTTTGGGCTCTGGCAGCTGGAAATCTGGAGTTTTCATTAAGCTACGGAACATCTTTGGTACTTGCTTCATTCTTGAACGGATATTCTCTCGTTCGAAGCTCCCTCAATGTACGTTGCGGACGAGACGGTTGTTCATACTGCGGAGACGACTGATAGCTGGACCGGGGTTGCTGGTAGTTCTGTTGTGGTTGCTGCGGCCGTTCTGGTGGTATTTGCATTGGTTGCTTGCCTTTGTCAACTGCTGCAACGACCCCAGATTTCTTTTCGAAAGTCTTCACCGGCTTCTGCTTGTCCGTCTTGTCGGCAAAACTTAATTGCTTCGCCTCTTCTTGCAAGTTTCCGGCCTTGCTTAACAACTTCTCAAAAGTCTTAATAGTGAATCCCTTGAGGAGAAGTGCTATATCGGGCCGTGAATGCTTTTAAGCAAGATGCTGATCGCATGTTGTTCTTGCGAGTTGTGGTTCACACTTCATACTTAAATTTCTCCATCGAAGTATGTAATCCACTAGAGTTTCATTCGGCCTTTGTTTCTCTACCACTAAATCACCTATAGTGATGTGGTGCTCGAGCTCCGACAAATCGCTTAATGAAGAGGCTCTCTAGCTACGAGAATGTCTTTACGAGATCCGTTGGGTAATTCGCATACCGGTCGAAGGCGATTCTGACGGATCGCTAACGAACCTGTCGGAAGAGTAGCGCATCGCTCCCGCCGGCATTGCAACAACTGGCACGAAAGTGTGCAACATGCTTGTCGGGGGTTCCGGTTCCGTCGAAGGTCTTAAACGAGAGGTGGTACGAAGCCCTTTGGGTATTGGACGAGCATCGAATTCTTCGGGTAAGGTCTACCCGTCCGAATAGATGTCCCGTTCTTCGATTGTGCTAGGGCTTCTCGCACTTCTTCGTTCTACCAAGTTTTTGATATCCTTTTCGGGGATCATACTTTGTGTTGTATCCTTTTTCGCTGGTCATCCCCATTGACGGATGTAATCTCCTTTCCTCCGTCTACGATGTGAATGACTTCTGGGGGTGTCTCTCTATGTGGTTGTACTTGACTTTGGAGAGTGGCTAGAGCTATGGCCATCTCTTCCATCCTCTTCGCCATTTGAGCGATCGTGTCGTCCTTTTCCTGAAGCTGTCTCTTCATCAGTTCCGGCTCCTCTCTTCTGCGAGCTGCAGGAGCACCTTGAGAAGGCGATGAAGCTCGTGTCTCAACCATGTTGATTTCGCATATTCATTGTCCATGAACTCCGATGAGTCGATCTCATCTCCGAACTTTTCTTCTCTTTCTTTTGCCAACCGTCGTATATCGGTTCTCAACTTTTCCATGGCATCTTCTAGCGGAGCTTTCTGTGTATCTTTGTGGTTGTCATGCGATGGTTGCCGGGTCCTTTTTTCACGAGTCCCCTTCATCGCAGTAGCACTTTCTTCGCATTCCGGCCTCCCGGCGAGACTTTCTTTCTCGGGCTGCTTGTTTCGGTCTCAATCGCCCCGTAGTGGGACGCCACACCATCCTTCTAGCGAGCGAAGGTCTACGACCGGATGGTGCATCGGCCAAATGCTCGGAAGGTGGTATCCTCCCTAATCCGTAACCACGATACTACGACGGGCGGGCTAGCCTTCATTCTCTTGCTAGGCTTTTCTATCATGACGGCGGGTTCTACTCGGGGCCCAAGACGGGATTTGACCGGCACCCGTCCTATCCTTCGTAGAATTTCCGACACGGGGCGGTTTTCCTTCCTTGCTAACTTTTCTACCAAAGTTTGCGGTCGAGCAAACGGCGTAGTTCGATTCTTTTCTTGCGGCTATCTTTGTAGTATGCGGGTCTGTGGTAATGTGGCAGCAATCTTGCGAACATTCTCCTCATCCTCTGCGGCGGAAAGGGGATGGAACCTGCTTCCTCCCAAAAGTGGTATGTAGTCAGGCAGTGGTGTATATTCTGGTAACGGTGTATATTCTGGCAACTCTGGAATTTCCTCCAGGAAGGCAATCTCAGCGGCTCCGGCTTCCTGGCAATCCTTCTATTTCTATTTCTTCTTTGGGTCTTTGTCAGCGACGGAATCTTCGAACTGGACCCGATTTCGAAGACAGAAGGTCTTACAGGAAGATCCGTACCCTCCACGGTAACAGGTTTATCATAGTTCTGGATTCCTTTCCCCTTTGATTTGGCAGAAGTCGGGGTAGGTGCAGAAACAACTAGACCAGTGGGGGTAGTGAGAACCGATCCTCTCGCGGACGGCGAGTACTCCTCCTAGTCGGGACCCTTTGCAGGGGAGGAAACTCTTGGGTCGACCTAAGGTTGAACTCGAGCGGTGGTTCCTCGGCTTCGGATACCTTGTTTGTCGCTGCAAAGAGGGAGACGTCGGTGACTTTGACGTTCGTGTTTTCAAATCCACGTCCGAATCGGATGACCCCATTGTCGGGCGACTCATCCTTATAGACGGCGAAGTCCGATCCGTTGGTGAAGGAGAAAATCGGTTTTGGGGCTTCCATTTCTGCAAGGTAGACTGCGGTTGTCGGTCCCGAGTTATGCTTCTTTTCTTCGGGGCGAAAAGAAAGGAATTGAAAAGAGTCCGAACTCATTCTTTGTTCATGTATTTATAAAAAAGAATCATTTGTTAAAAGAATCACTTATTAGAGGGTTTGTTTATTTAGAACGGAACGTTCAAAGGTGTAGAGAAGGTAAGGAATCCGATTCAGAAAGGAAAAGAAAGTCTTAAGCAAGACTTCCCGACTCGAAGGATCACTCCTAAACTAACACCTATTGGGGGCCCACCCCACCTCAGAAATGAGGTAAAAGGATCTCGGAACCTCTCTGTTTAGGGGTGTCTAAACAGTGGCTCCTAAATCCGAGAGAATGTTGGCTATACTTGTTCAAGATAGAAATGAACATAGTATTCCAACGGAAAGAAGGGTAGTTTGATCCATTAGGGACATGGATACACTACCGATTTTTGAAAACGGAATTATTTGATTATAATGGAGAGAGGAATTCTCCCCACGTGAGTCGCCGAAATTGTCGGCAATATTTTAGGTTGTGTGTTTTATTTTGAAAAGTGGTCGCCTAACAGAAGTTGTGCGGCAAATTTTTATTTTAATTTAAATATATATAATTTAGAAAGTAGTATTTGATTTTGAAAATAATTTTTAAATTTGAAAGTTTTAAGATATGAGATTAAACCGATCTCACATCCCCAAAATAGTTTATATAAACGAGCACCGCACCACAAACCGTATATCTATCCCTAAGGATAGACACACTGCTTGATGGTGGGGCTCGATCAAATAAACTAGAAGTTTTGTGACAATCCGTTTGGTCTGCGAACCAACTTTATAAGCCGACAAATTCCCCGCTTAATATGAAAGTATCAAACGGGGTTTATATTACTCAGGTTCTTTAAAATTCCCTATAAGGGCAAGCCCCTATAGTTAATTACATCTTAAGTGACGGGAATCACCTAAGAAAACTCTCGATAATAATCAATAATTCGCTCTCAAGAATTTCAAAGTTTAAGGTTTTCAAAGATTGAATTTTGGAATTTCAATAGGGAATGGATCAAATTTTGGAACATTTTGTTTTGTGAATCCAAAGGAAGAGAGGTAGGAGAAATCACTGATTCGAAGTGAACTTCGATAATTTCCCGACTATCCTATTGTTTGGCTTGAATTTAGGAAAGTCCTAATGTTTATTTGATATTTCAATCTTGCCAATTTTAATTAATTAGGGCTTATATTTGTATGATAAAATCAAACAAATAGCCTTAGAAGATGTGAGGGTTTATTGTCGTATCGGACGACTACCTCGGAATCCTAAGACCGGTTAGGGCTTAATTTGCAATGCAAATGCCTAACAAAAGGTTGAAGATTTATGTTGCACTAGGCAAACTACCTCGAAGTCCTATGGTTTGGTTATTTAATTCTAGGAAAGTTTTGCTGAAGTAGGTTCAGGTTTTGCTGATGAAGATGGTCGTGCTCGCCCACCATGCTCCAAGCTCCTTGTTGTCGCGGAGGTTTAGTTTTAGAAATCATAAATCGGGGATGAGAAAAGTGTTTTGGTTTAGAGAAGTCTTAATTTCCAAGTGTTTTGTATTTTGATTAAAACAAATCTTAAAGTTGATTATAACGACACCGGTTAAGATCCCACGGTTCCATCCTTCCGGCATCATTATTTTTATCGGATTCACTTAGTCCGGATGAATTTGCTAAACTCAACTGAATGAGTTCCACACTTTCATTTAGACCGTGGGAAATCCCGTTAGCAACACGTAGGTTACATCATCCGAGGTATTCCCGATCATCCAACGGGACGTTTTAATTTAGTTGTAATTGTAGTTTTGTGTTCTGTTTGTGATTAAATTTTGAGTTGTTTTATATTTTGAAATGTTGTGGCGGTGAATTTTATCTTGCAATGACTTTTAACTTAATTTTGGTTTCGAGTTTTAGGGGCTATCCTAAAGGTGTGGGTTTTCATGCAACGAGTTGTTTTATCATGCAAGAAAAATAAACGCAGTTGCAATAAAGTAAATTGCAATAATGTAAATTCTTTGGAAAATAAATTGCAGGAAAGTAAATTGCAATAATACAAATGCGTACTCGGAGGGTTTTCCCGTTATCCCAAGCTGCACTTAAAACACAATTAGCATACTTAAGCAAGTTCCTAGGTAAGGCTAAGGGAAAGGTTATGGTTTTCTACCAAATTCCTAATCCTATAGCTAGTCATTTCCTATGACGTCTAGGTTCTTTGTGTTTTGGTTTAAGGACGATTTTCTTCATCAAAGAATAATCAAATTCAATTGTTCTTATAAATGTCCTATCATATTGAGAAAGTGCTTAAGAAGGATCTTAAACATCTTTTCAATATTCCTGGGATTGTTTTAAGTCCAAATGAATTTAATTATACAAATGAATTAATCGTCCAAGAATTTCAAGTTTTGTTAACTTGCTCGAGTGAACTAGGACATTTGAATATCCTATGAGTGAAGTGACACTTCATTTAATGTTTTATTTAGGAGTTATAATAACTAAAGCTTTCAAGGGTAAGTTAGTATTCAAATGATTTGGTTTAAGTTAAAGAGTTTAAATTTGGAATAGTGTTCAAGTTGTTTTCTTTTTTTTAAAATTTATTTTCTTTCTGTTTTAGGTGATGTTATATTTAATTCAATTTAATTTAATTTTAATTGAGTTTTAATTTAATTTAATTTAATTTAATTTAATTTAATTTAATTTGATGTTTAATCAATTTGATTTGATTTAACTTTAATTTGATTTGATTTAATTTAATTTAATTTGATTTAATTTAATTTAGTTATTCAATTTAATTTAATTTATTTAATTTAATTTCATTTAATTTGATTGTTTAATTTAATTTAATTTGATTTAATTTAATTTTATTTAATTAATTTAATTTATTTAATTTAATTTAATTTAATTCAATTTAATTTAATTGTTTAATTTGATTTAATTTAATTATTTAATCTAATTTAATTTAATTATTAAATTTAATTTAATTTAATTTAATTGTTAAATTTAATTTAATTTTAATTTAATTTATCTTTAATTTGCTTTATTTTTTTAATTTTAATTAAAATTTTAAAGAGTTTAATAATTTAATTAAGTCTTTTAATATTTTGAATTTGAGTTATCATTTTATTTAAAAATTGAGTATTAATGATATAATTAGTTTAGGGATTTTTAAATTAAAGAATAAATCTCTTCCTAATAAATATCCCTTATTTTAATAATTCCAATTTTATTATTCTTCCAAATTTAATCAATTATTTAATTAAGGTTTAATTATTTTAAAATTGCTTAATGGATTTCTACCCTTTAATCATTTAAATTTCAATCATCCAAATCAGATTAGGATCAAATATTTTACTTGTTAAATTTTTATTAAACCTAAAGTTTTAATTAAGGATTAAAATTTAATTACCATTTTACCCTTTAAGCTTAATAATTTCATAACTCACTAAATTGAATTCAAATGAACTTGAAATTTTTATGTGACTTCACTCATATGTCAATAAAGACATGAGAGGAGAAAATGTGATTTTTCTGTATTTAATTTATTTATATAATTATTTTTGGTAGAAAATAGAGATTTTCAAGGGAAATTTGATAACATGACCAAGGGAAAGTTTCTGTCCTTAAGAAAATTAGGGGACATTTCTAATGACCAGAGGACCACTTGGACTAATTTTGGTGATTTTTTGAATTATATTATTTTTATTATAATTATTTTGAGTTTTGGAGTGTTAATTAATTTAAAAATAAAATAAATGTTGAAAAATGGGTTTTATATTTTTCAAAAATCTTTCTGATATCAAGGAAACCAGAAAAACAAATTTTGCAATTTTCTAATTTTTCTATGATTTACTATAATTATTTTAGTGAAAATGCTAGAAAATACATTTTTTTTTTAAATTTTAAAATTACCCTAGGGTTTTAAAATTCAATATCTCACTAAATAGACCTAGGAAAAATGTGGGATTTGTTCCTAAGTGATTAGAATTCAAAATGTGACATTTTGGTGAATTTTATTATTTTTGTGATTTTTATTATTTTTTAATTATTAAAAATATTAAAATATTATTAAAAATCAACTTTTTTAGAAAATTGAAATTTTAATTTTCTTAGGTTCCCCTGATATCAGAGAGGCTCCAAAACCAATTTAGTGAATTTTTGAAAGGTATTTTAAAAGTTATGAATTTTTAAAGTTTAAAATGGCTAAGTGACTTAATCAACCCAATTAGTGGGGTTAACCAAGTCCAATTGACCTCAAATTTTTATGGTGGGTTCCTCTGATCCTAAAGGTCAGTGGAGAATTGATTTCAAGTTAATTTGATACCTGGTTAACTCTAATTAATTAAAGACCTATTTTGGGTGTTTAGGTCAATTAGGGTTGTTTTGAATGAACTAAGTCAAAACCTATTTTTCCTAAGGTTCTCTAGTCATAAGGAACATCACCAAATTTTCCTAGAATTTATTTCACAACATGCTAATTTTTGGAATTAAAATACTCAAAACAGCAACATGCATTTGAAAAATAAATAACTTTTCACAGAAATGGCCTCTGACCTTGGAAAATTCAGGGAATGTTCCCAAGTTCGAGGCTTCAAAAGCCCTATGGTCTCATGCCATGGTGAATTGTATACATGCATGGAGAATTAAATGTATGCAGAGAGTAAATAAATTATAAAAAATAAAATACTTGATGAAATTAAATGATTTCTTTTCCACATTATTCTCCTCTCGTTCACCGAGCAAGGGGGTATTTTTATTTTATTTTTGTGATTTTTCTACACAAAGATATGGATTTTTGAAGTTTCGATATTTAATAAATACATTAAATACCCTAATTATCTACTTATCCATGCGGCGCCAGCCGAAACATCGGCGGCTCCGAAGGGGTACGTGTCGCGCCGTGATTGGGCGCCGCCATCCGAGTCGGCAGCCGGGCCCCGCGGTTCTCGCACCGTTTCCTGGTCCGACGCCATCCGAGCCGTTCGTCCGCGCGTGTATTGAATGGACGACATCCGTTCATCGTCCCCAAGTGTTCTCGCCGAGAGCCGTCCACACTAAATCCCTAAGATCTCACTCGATTCTCGATGGATTTTTATGTTCTTATGCTCTATGGATTCGTCTTGAAGAGACGAACACATCTATACTGGCTAACATGCATCGAAGCTAAGGCATTTGAAATAGAGAATCTTCAGAAGCTCGGGATGAAGAGTTAGCTCATACCTTGGCTCAGAGAAGTGTGGCTTCAATCTGAGAGTTGTTGCACCTTCGATTGGGTCCTAGCAAGCTCCAGATGAAGTCTCCTGGTCTGGTGAATTGTCTGGATATAATTTCGACCAAGCCCGATCACAAAGCTTGGAGGCTGGAGCAACTGGGTGGCCTGGAGATGGGGCTTTTGATGGTGGACACTTTCCCTTGGTCTGGTGAAGGTGTAGAGCCAATCAATTTGGGAATTGGCTCACTGTGGAGAAGTGTCCTGGTTTTGGGTGGAATTTCAACTCTGAAATTGAGCTTTCAGAGGAGAAATGGCAGGGGAATTCCACTGGGGATCAAGTGCTCTAAGGATGGAGAAGGGTCTGGAACAATTTTGGCAGAGTTTTGGCAAGGTTTGTGCTTGGCTCTCCCCATGGCCGAGAGGGGTGGAGTTTAAATAGGAGAGGGTGGAAGGCCTCTCAGGGGGAGTTAGGGCTTGGGATCAGCTGCTCTGGTGAGGAGAAGATCAGCCATGGTAGCCACTGGGGATGGGGCAGCTCAGCAAGTGAGAATTTCAATGTTGGCTCACATGTGAGCTCTCGGCCATGGTGTTTTCCGGCGGTCTGGTGGCCGGCCGGCCAGGCAATGGTCACCATCTTGGTCAGGTGGGTCAGGGCTGGAGGTTTGTGCAATCAATCGGCCATGGACATGTGTAAAGGCTTTGATCCAAAGTGGAATGGGGCATGGCTAGATTTGGACCTAAATGGGTCAACCCACCCATTTGGGCTAGGTGCACCACCCAAGGCCCGGTTTTGGTCGAGGGAAAAGTGATTTGGCTCAGCATAATCGGTAGGGTCAAGTCACCATCCAAGCACAATTAGGCTTAAGCATGGTTTAGTGGAATCATGGAAGTGGTTAATCACCTTTAGGAATTAAGGAAAGAGCCTCCTCCTTTTGCCCAAAATGGCATGGTGACATGTAAAGAGGCTCTCATGGCTTGCATATGGCTTGTGCATGGCTCCATGGCTCCATTTGGCTTGGGAAAAGGTTTGGTCAATTTCATAAAAAAGGATTTTAAGGATTTTGGATAATTTGGTGGAAATTTGGATGAAGCTTCATTTAGAATTATTTGATGATTGGTTTAGGACTTAGGGATGATTTTAATTGAAAATATGATGAGGGGAAATGTCATGTGGGCTTTAGGATGGTTTGGGCTTTTTTGAAAGGGTTTTAGATGGGCTTTTAAGAAGGTTTAAGGGAAGTGGGCTTTTAAGTTTAAAAATGAATTTATGGATGGGAATTTTGTAAAGAGGTTGGGCCAAATAATTGTTGAGTTTAGCTCATGGATGTGTCATGAGTGATTTGAAACAAATTGGGGGTGATTTGGATTTGAATTGGGTTGAATTTGGGTTAAGTTTGGGTCATGGGTCCAAATTTGGGCTTTTGACCTTGGATTGAGTTTGAGTGGGACTTGGGTTCAAATTTTGGGCAAATCATGTTAGGGTTTTGTTTGTGGGAATGTTAAGGAAGATTTAGAAAAGATTTGAGGTTAATTGGAGTTGAATTGGGTGAGTTTGGGTTAAGTTTGGGTCATGGGTCCAAATTTGGGCTTTAAGGCCAAAAGTGAGATTGGATCCAAATGTCAATCAAATTGGACTTGGATTTGGTCTAAATTGGTATTGGGAATGTTGAATTGAAGTTTAGAACTGAATTGGACCAAAATTGGGGTCAATTGGGTAGGTTTGGTTTGACATTGGGTTCACTTAGGGTTAAAATGGGTCAATTTGGGGGTTTTGACAAAAGTAGGGTAAATTGACAAAATTGGCCCATGGTGTAGTTGGACAAAATGAAATTGGGAATATTTGGGATTTTCTGGAATTTTCTGGGAATTTTCTGAATTTTTGGATTTTTAGGCCAAGAAGGGTATTTTGGGTATTTGGAGGGTATTGGGAGGTTTTCTTGGAATTTTTGATATTTTTGGATATAGATAGTCAATTTGAGTGGTGTAGAAATGTTTGGGAATAATTTTGAAGAATTTTAGGTAATTTGGAAATTTTGCAAAAATTTGGGTAATTTCGAGGTTTTGGGTAGGTTTAGTAGGTGTAGGGTCCCGGGGTCAAAAATTGAAAATTTGGGAAATTGAAGATTGGGTGGATGTAAGTGGAAATAAGTCATTTTGGTTGAGCCATGAAGTCATTTCAAGCCCATATGAGCCATGAGAGGACTCATTTGAGGCATTCACTATGTTGTTCCTAACCCTCTTAGCCAAGGGCTTAGGGGTTAAGGACCATCCATGTGAATCACCTACATGAGTCAGGAGGTTAAGCTGGGTATGGGTGTGGTTTTAGGAAGTGTGTGGAAATGTAGTGTGTAAGTGTAGTGTAAGTCGCCCCTTCATCGACCGAGGCCACCCGTGGCGGTCCTAAGGCCAAAGAGTCCTATAGGAACTCATCCTTTAAACTTCCACATTTGATTTCAACCCTCTAGGTGATTAGGGGTCTATAGTCAAGTTTGTGGAGTTTGCAGGGAGTTTAGAAGTGGTTTGAATTTCTAAAAGGCGGGTCCCAATTCTAGTCCTCTAAGATAGTCAGAGGAAAAGCCTAAGGCTAGATCCTAAGTACTAAAGAGAAGAAGAGAAGACCTCATCAAAAATGAGGTCAACAATGCACTACATCCGACAATCGCGTCTTGGTCAGTTGAGTGTTAGGGCACAGATATAGTGGGTCCGATAGAACCGCCTTCTTCAAGAGGACATTGTTTCATTCTTACAGCTACAGACTACTTTTCTAAATGGGCAGAAGCTATACCACTCAGAGAAGTGAAGGCACACCACATGCTACAGTTTTTCAAAAACCAAGTTGTCTACCGTTTTGTGGTACTGCGCAGGATCATTTCAGATAATGCGTCTGCATTTAAAAGTACAAAGATCAACAATTTTGTCAGAAGACACGGGACCGATTGGCGATACTCTACAATCTACTACCCAAGAGCAAACGGCTTGGCCGAGGCTTTTAATAAAACTCTCGTTCAAATTTTAAAGAAAACTTTGGATGACAACGAGATAAATAGGCACAAGAAGTTGTTAGAAGCCTTATGGGCCTACAGGACGACTTTTAGGACTCCTACTCAGTCTACGCCTTACGCTTTAGTGTACGGGTCCGAGGCCGTCTTGTCCCTGGAAGTTCAGCTTCCGTCACTCCGAATTGCAGTTGTAGAAAAGATCACTACAGAAGAAAATGCTAGACTACGACTAGAAGAATTGGAAAGCTTGGAAGGGAAAAGACTTTCCGCGCAGCAGAATTTGGAACTGTATCAAGCCAAGATGATCCAGGCCCATGATAAACTGGTCCACCCAAGAACTTTCTAATTCGGTGACTTAGTTCTTGTTCTCAAGAGACCTATTCTTGCACATCGCAAGATAGGTGGTAAATTTGAACCAACCTGGTAGGGACCATTTGTGGTCGAGACAGTCTACTCTGGAGGTTCCTACCAACTAGTGAATTGTCGGGGAGAATGTCCCATGCTTCCAATCAATGGACGGTATTTAAAGAAGTTTTACGCAACCTGGTGTTTCAAAGGCTGGCCTCTAAAGTAGAATCTTATCCCTAGAAACACGAGTGAAGTAATCACTTTGTGACTGGGTCCGAACCCAAAACAAAATAAAATGGATGATAAAAAAAATCTCACCAACGAAAATGTTAAAAAGAAAACATGGGAAATCGTAATAATAAAATGTTAATCTTTCCTTTTAAATCCATTCATTCTTGATATTTTCTCATCTTTTCCTACTTTCTTTAAATTTAAAAGAAGTGAATAAGAATTTTTTTTAAGTTTTTTTTTCTTATTGTTCTTGTTCTTAGTACAGCCCCTGATCCTTTCCTTGTTTTTCGCAGGGAAATGTCGAATGAGCGGTTGGTTCTAAACTTTAGAAATGGTGTGAGTCTAGCACTTGATGAAAAGAGGGTGAGGGATGGAGCAGTGATAGAGATTGACTCAGACTTCACACCAGCAGGCTTACAATACGAAGAAAATTATTGGTGCCCAGTTGATCAAGAAGAACTTCACAGCCAGACAGTGATGAAAATGGGTGGCCCGAGCCACCAATCGAGCAGCAAGAAAAGAAAAACAAACACCCCACATGCAACCGGAGAAGATAATAAAATTAAGTCTATGGTTGCCATAGCAGAGGGTAGGCTTGTCAGCGTCGCGCCCGCAGAAATTCAAGGGGTAAGGCGTGCTACTCTCACTACTACCCAGCGAAGAAATAAGAATCATCACATTCGCAAAATGTTGTCCAAGTTAGCAGAAGATCAACATAAACAGACAGTGGATATCGTTAATACAAATGCTCCAAGGAGACCGGTTCGTCAAGAACCAGAAAGAAGAAATTCAAATCCAAGAAAGTCAGAATAGATAAAAGAAGTACGAAGAAAAGCAGAAATAGAGTTAGTACCTCGACACCGAGCAGATGTACTAGATCCAAAGAGTCTTTTTGCAAAAACAACCCTGGAGGATGTCCTTACAGAGACTATCACCGAGGAGCCGAGACATGCAGAAGAACGTGCTGGGATTGAGCCATACATCCCACGGTATGTTACTAGACACCGAGGACTTAAGATAATACCTAAATATGAGCTGGAGAAAATGCAACTAGTTGAGAAGAAAACCTTTGAATACTTTGAAAGAATTGGAGACAAGAGGGTCAACATTTTAGAAGGACTCGAGCTGCATACATATGTATTCTCACATTATGAGCAACAACAAATTGTAGATTGCATCCTCGAATTACAGAAAATGGGTCGAGCTGGTTGCCTGAGAGAAAAGACATATTCAGGACCCCGAAGATGGATGCCAGGAAAAGGAAGAGTTACAATCCAATGCGGATGTTGCTACAATTTTGCCATGGACAAAAAAGGAAATCTACCAGGGATACTCCGTCGCAGTGAGGTGGATCTGATGCCAAGAATCATTAAGAGAATGGTGAAAAGGATGATAACATGGAGGGTATTGTCTGCAGATTGCATACCCAACAACTGCATTATTAACATCTAAAAGGAAGGGGACTGCATACCTCCACATATAGACAATCATGACTTTGTTAGACCCTTCTGCATAGTGTCATTCGTTAACCAGTGCAACATCATGATTGGATCTAACCTTCGGATTGCAGGCCCTGGTGAGTTCCGAGCGCCGGCGGCGATACCACTATCGGTAGGTTCCGTCCTGGTATTAAAAGGAAATGGAGCAGACGTTGAGAAGCATTGCATTCCAGGAGTGCCTGTGGAGCGGATCTCAGTTACTTTTAGAAGAATGGACGACAGAAAAATGCCTTACCTCTTTCAGCCAGATCCAGAATTAGAGAGTCTCCGGCCCTACGAGCTATGAGTTACATGGGAAATAGCACACCTCCAATACACATCCATGCGGCATTCATGCCAAGGGTGGCTTGGAAGGTGATATTATTGCCCATGCTTCTTACTATTCACACATGGATTTTTGACATATGCTTTTAGATGGATCAACAAGAATCTTACACAATCCGTTTTGGATTTACATGGATTTTATGAGACATTAAATTTCTGAGAAAAATGTCATCATGATTAGATCAAGTTGTATGATGTATTTTCAGCAAGTTGGAATGAAAATGACTACGTCATATTTTGCCTTCACCTCTTTTTGTACAAATTGACTGGAAAACGCCATTAGAGTTAAATGAACTTTGAACGAAGAACAGAAAAGAAAAGAAAATAAATGAGAAATTTTCCTAAAAATCTGAATATTAAAATGAACTTAAAATTCACATGAACACTAAATAAACAACAAAAAAAATAATAAAATGAGATCGTTAAAGGATAAAGAAAACGAATCTAAATCTCAAGTTGATTTCTGATCTGAAACCTCTGATTCCAACCTTTCAGTTCTTTCCTCCATCGAAATCTATTTGAAACTCTTTTGAAATTTGCATACTCTCTTCGACTTGTCGCTAAGTCAAGTCTTTTCAGCTTGGTACGCTTACCAGTTCTCTTTCTTCTGTGTTTTAGAGGATCGACTAGTTCTATTGACACGGAGACACAAACTATGTTCGATTTGGTTCTGATGGCATGAGACGGGGTCCCTCTTCATACAGATAAATCCTCGAGACTGGAACCTAATCTCCAGTTCTCATTTCGAGGTCGGTACCTAAATTCCGACTCTCTTTCCGAGATCGATACCTAAATTTCGATTCTCTTTCGAGGTTGATACCAAATTTCAATCCTCTCTTTCGAGACTGGTATCAAATTCCAGTTCTCTTCCTTCGAGGTCGGTACCAATTTCTGACTCTCTTTCGAATTGATACCAAATTTCAATTCTAAATTTTTGAGACTGGTACCAAATTCCAGTTCTCTTCCTTCGAGGTTGGTACCAAATTCTGACTCTCTTTCGAATTGATACCAAATTTCAATTCTAAATTCTCGAGACTGGTACCAAATTCCAATTTGCTTCCTTTCGAGGTCGGTACCAAATTCCGACTCTCTTTCAAATTGATACCAAATTTCAATTCTAAATTTTTGAGACTGGTAACAAATTCCAGTTCTCTTCCTTCGAGGTCGGTACAAAATTCCGACTCTCATTCGAATTGATACCTAAATTTCAATTCTAAATTTCCGAGATTGGTACCAAATTTTAGTTCTCTTCCTTCGAGGTCAGTACCAAATTCTGACTCTCATTCGAATTGATACCTAAATTTCAATTCTAAATTTTCGAGACGGGTACCAAACTCCAGTTCTCGTCCTTCGAGGTCGGTACCAAATTCCGACTCTCTTTCGAATTGATACTAAAGTTCAATTCTAAATTTCTGAGACTGGTAACAAATTACAGCTCACTTCCTTTGAGGTCGGTACCAAATTCCGACTCTCTTTCGAATTGATACCAAAATTTAAATTCTAAATTTTTGAGACTGGTACCAAATTCCAGTTCTCTTCCTTCGAGGTCGGTAGCAAATTCCGACTCTCATTCGAATTAATACCTAAATTTCGATTCACAACTTTTGAGCCTGGTACCTAAATTTCGGTTCTCATTTCGAGGTCGGTACCTAAATTTTGACTCTCTTTCCGAGATCGATACCTAAATTTCGATTCCCTTTCAGGATTGATACTTAAATTTAAAATCTCACTCTCTCGAGATCAGTACCTAAATTCTGATGCTCATCCTATTTTCATTGATACTTAAACTCTGATTCTCACTCCGAGGATGGTACCTAAATTCTAGTTCTCTTTGCAATCCCGAGGTTGAAACCCAGGTTTCAATTCTCATTTCAAATCACAATTTCAAATTCAAAATTTCCTTAAATTGATTTTAAATTAAAACTTCAATCGAAATTGAAACTCAGAAAAAATTGAAATCTAAACTCACTCATTGAAACTTGAAATTTAAAAGTAAAATGAAATCTACATCGAATTCCCCAGATCTTGTGATTTGGAGTTCACCTCATTTCCATTCCCCAGCGACAGTTCAGGAATCTCCAGTCTTGGAAATATACCTGATACTCCCCAGCGGAAATTCTTCTACTTCATCCTAAGTTTGTCACTTGGACATCTGTGTTGGTTTTGTTGATCTCTTCAGTCAACACCAATACACGCGGTGTGCTTGGTTAGCACACCACACCTATTCGGGGTCCATTTGTTGACCTCAATTTTGGTGAGGTCTTTTGCTTCTCTCTTTAGTACTTAGGATATAGCCTTAGGCTTTTCCTTTGACTAATCTTAGAGGACTAGAAATGGAACCCACCATTTATAAATTCAAACTACTTCTTAACTCCCTACAAACCCCACAAGCGCGATTGTAGACCCCTAATCACCTAGAGGGTTTAAATCAAATGTGGAAGTTTAAAGGATGAGTTCCCTATATGACTTTTTGGCCTTAGGAATACCCTGGATGGCCTAGTATGGTGAGGGTTGACTTGCACATACACTACACTTTCACACACATTCCAAGTCCTAAAACCACACTCTCACCCAACTTAACTTCCTCATTCATGTAGGTAATTCATATGGATGGTCCTTAACCCCTAAGCCCCTGGCCAAGAGGGTTAGGAACAACATAGTGAATGCCTCAAATGAGTCCTCTCATGGCTCATATGAGCTTTATATGGCTTCTTGGCCAAACCAAATGATTCTATTTCACTCACACTTGATCAATCTTTTTTTTTTCAAAATTTCAATTTTTGACCTCCGGACCCACCAAACCAACCAAATACCCTCAAAATAACCCAAAATTTGTAAAATTACCTAAATTACCCAAGATCCCTCAAAATTAATTCTAAACACTTCCCACCACTCAAATTGACCATCTTTGGCTAAAAATACCAAAATTTCCAAAAATACCCCTAAACCCCCCTAAATTACCAAAATACCCTTATACCCCAAAAATCCAAAATATTCTAAAAATTCCCAGAAAATTTTAGAAATTCCCAAATATTCCCAATTTCATTTTTTTCAACTACACCATGGGCCAATTTTGCTAATTTACCCCACTTTAACCAAAACCCCCAATTTGACCCATTTTTTAACCTAAGTGAACCCAATGTCAAACCGAACCACCCTAATTGACCTCAATTTTGGTCGAATTCAATTCAGAACGTCAATTAATTATCATCAATATCAATTTAGACCAAATCCAAGTCCAATTTGATTGACATTTGGGCCCAATTTCAATTTGAAGCCTGAGGCCCAATTTTGGCCCATGACATAAACCTAGCCCAAACCAACCCAACTCAACCCCAACTGGCCCCAAATCATTTCTAAAACCTTCCTAACATCCCCACAAACAAAACGCTAACTTGATTTGCCCAAAATTTGAACCTAAAATCCACCCAAACCTAACCCAAAACAAAAATCCCTTAAATTGACCTAAGCCCAAACCTAACCCAAATGGGCCCAAATCCCAAAATTAGAGCCCAAACAAAGTTGAAAACTCTTTGTAACACTCCCATAAATATTTTTCAACATTAGTTTTACACCAAATTCAACCTTAGCCCAACCTTAGCCCAAGTTAGCCCAATTTGGCCCTCCTTGGCCCCTTTACCAAAAAAAGCCCAAATTCAACCCAATTATACTCCAAATCACACCAAATTGATTCCAAGCCATTCATGAAACATCTCTAAACTAAACCTAACATTTATTTGGCGTGGTATTTTACAAAATTCTTCATCCAAAAGTCCATTTTGAATTATAAAGGCCCACCCATTTAAGCCTTTTAAAAAGCCCACTTCCACCAAACTCAAAAGCCCAAAAATTCATCCAAAGCACACATGACAATTCCTTCTCATCATCCACTTGATAAAATCATTCCCTAAATTTTAAAACATATGATTAAATCATTCCAAATTAGGTTTTATCCAAATTCCCACCAAAATGCCAAAATTCATAAAATCCCCTTTCATGAAATTGACCAAATCTTTGTCCAAGCTAAATGAAGCCATGGAGCCATGCATAAGCCATATGCAAGCCATGGGAGTCACTTTACACCTCACCATGTCATTTATGGAAAATGGAGGGGGCCTCTTTCTTAATCCTTCATTAAGCCTTTTAACCATACTCATGTCACACTCTAAACCAAGCTTAGCCACCTCACCATGAAAAGAGACCTCACCACTCTCTCTTGGCTGACCCAAATAATTCCTCCCAGCCCAAAGTCAAGCCTTGGGGAGGTGCACCTAGCCTAAACCATGCTTTGGACCAAAATGAGCCTAAAATACACTCTCCCCCATTCCACTTAAATCAAACCTCTTTACACATGGAAACAGCCAATTGAGCTCACAAACATCAAGCCCTAACATCCATGAGCCAGATGGTGACATAACCCTGCCTGCCAGCCGTTTGGGTCGTTAGAAAACGCCATGGCCAAGAGCTCCATGTGAGCCAAAATTTTCAATTCTTCCTTGCTGAGTTGTCCAAGTCCAATTGAACACCATGACTGTTCTTCTCTTGCATAGAGCAGCTGATCCCAAGCATCAAACCTCCCTGGGAAGCCCTCCAGCCATGTCTATTTAAACCTCACCCCCTCTTGGCCAAAAGAGGTGTTGAGCCAAACCTTACAAAAACTCTGCCAAAATCACTCTAGATCCCTCTCCAGACATAGAGAACTTGATCCCCACTGAAATCCAGCCCTAAGGCCCTCTCTGTGAGTCCAATTTTGGAGTTGAAATTCAAGCCCAATACTAGGACACATCACCACAGTGAGCCAATCTTCAAATTGATTAAATCTACACGTTCACCAGACCAAGAGGAGAAGTTCCCCAGCAAAAGCCCCCTCACCAGGCTAGCCATTGCTTCCAGCCTCCAAGCTTTATGATCGACCTTTGTCACTTTTGTACCAAGGCATTTCCCCAGAGCAAGAGACTTCATCTGGAGCTTACATGGACTCAATAGAAGGTGAAACAACCCTCAGATCGAAGATTCACTTCTCTGAGCAAAGGTATGAACTCACTCTTCCTACCGAGCTCCTGGAGATTCTCCATTTAGGTTGAGTTGATTTCAATGCACCTTAACCGTATAGATGTGTTCGTCTCTTAAAGATGAATTGATAGAGTATAAGAACACAAAAATCCATGGAGAATCGAGTGAGATCTTAGGGTTTTAGTGTGGACGGTCTCGGGTGCACACCAGTCGGAGACGATAACCAGGAGCCGTTGGATCGTGCGTGTATCGAGCGGACGACCGAGATCAAGCCGGACAGTGCAATGGTACGTGAATGGCGGGCCCCCGTAGCGCTGACTCAGATGGCGGCGCCAAATCACGGAGCGACGCATGGGCTTTCGATCCGGACGAGGACGACGCGATGCCAAGTCGGATAAGTAGAAAATTAGGATTTTTTGGATTTATTTAAATACCAGAACTTCAAAAATTCATATCTTTGCATAGAAAAATCACAAAAATAAAATAAAAATACCCTCTTGCTTAGTGAACAGAGGAGAATAACGTGGAAAAAAAATCAAGTTAATTGGATGAGTATTTTAGTTTTAATAATTTATTTACTGTTTCTAATGTTTTGATTCTCCACTTGCATAGACAAATCACCATGGCATGAGACCATAGGGCTTTTGAAGCCTCTGATCTTGGGAACATTCCCTGAATTTTTCAAGGTCAGAGGCCATCTCTGTGAAAAGTTATTGATTTTTCAAGTTCATGTCACTATTTTAGGTATTTTAATTCCAATAATTAAGCATGTTGTAAAATAAATTCTAGGAAAATTTGGTGGTATTTTTTAGGACCAGAGGACCTTATGAAAAATATATTTTGAGTTAATTAATTCATAATAACCTTAATTGGCCTAAACTCCCAAAATTGAATTTGAAGTAATTAGGGTTAACCACACACCAAATTGACTTGAGAACAATTCTCCATTGCTCTTTAGGGTAAGAGGAACTTTACATAAAATTTTGAAATTAAATGGACTTGATTGACTTCACCAAATGGATTGATTAAGCCTCATAAATAAAATGGAACTTTAAAAATTCATAACTCCAAAAATACTTTTAAAAAATTCACAAAAATGGTTTTCGAGCTTCTTTGATATCAGGGGAGTTCAGGAAAATTAAAATTGGAATTTTCTAAAAAAGTTGATTTTTCAGAATATTTTAATATTTTAATAATTAAAAAATAATAAAAATTACAAAAATATTAAAAATCATAAAAATATCACATTTTATCTACTAATCACTTAGGAACAAACCAAATTTTTTTCCTAAGTCCCTAGGATAAGATATTGAATTTTAAAGGCTTAATATAATTTTTAATATTAAAAAATGAATTTTCAATCTTTTTCACTAAAATAATTCTAACAAAGCAAAGAAAAATCAGAAAATTATAAAATTTGTTTCTCTAGACTCCTTAAGGTTAGAGAAATTTAAGAAAGATATAAAATCTAATTTTCAATTTTTATTTTATTTTAAAATTAATTAATACTCTAAAGTTCAAAATAATTATAATAAATAAAATATTATTCAAAAAATCACAAACATTGGTTCAAGTGGTTCTCTGGTCATTTGAAACATCCCATAATTTTCTTAAGGATAGAAACTTTACCTTGGTCATGTTGTTGAATTTCCTTTGAAAACCCCTATTTTCTACTAAAAATAATTATATAAATAAATTAAAGTCAAAAAAATCACATTTTCTCCTCTAATGTCTTAATTGACATGTGAGTGAGGTGACATAAAAATTTCAAATTCATTTCAGCTCAATTTAATGAGTTATGAAATAAATAAGCCTAAAAGGGCATAAAGGTAATTAAAAATTTTAACCCTTTATTAAAACTTTAGGTTTAATCAAAATAGAGGGTAAAATCTTTGATTTTAATTTTTTTTTCTTGGATGATTGAAACATAGGGAAATTAAAATGGTAGAAACCCATTAAACACTTTGAAAATATCAAAATGAAACTCTAATTAATTAAATAATTTAAATTTTGGAAAGAATATATTTAAAATTTGGATTATTAAAATAGGGATATTATTAAGAGGATATTTGTTCTTTAATTTAAAAATCCCTAAATAAGTCACTTCAATAATATTTAGTCTTTAATTAAAAATTAAAATAATAATCCAAATTAAATAAATTAAAAATTAAAAGAAGATAACCCTTAAATGAGTTAATGCTTAAAATGTTAAATGGTCCAATAATTAAAATCAAATTTAAGATCTTGGAGTTAAATTAAATTAAATTAAATTAAGTCAAGTCACGGTTTAAATTAAATTAAATTAAAACCTTAACAATTAAATTAAATTAAATTAAATTAAAACTAAAATTAACTTAAATTAAATTAAATTAATTTAAGTTAAAATTAAAGTAAATTAAAATTAAATTAAAGTTAAATTAAAATTAAATTAAATTAAATTAAATTAAATTAAATTAAATTAAATTAAATTAAGATCAAATTAAATTAAATTAAATTAAATTAAAATCACTTAACAACAAACCTAAATGAAATCATTAAGAGTTAAATCAAAACATATCAATAATTTCAACACCTCTTTCTATCTAAGTAAATTTAAAACATAAACATCAATCTGAAATACTAAGATAATTTAAAGTGTAAAGATTTAAATTAAATTTAAAATAATTTGAACACTATTCCAAACTTAAAATTATTAATTAAAACCTCATAATTAAATTAAATCACTTTAAATCATTAACTCAAACTTTAAATTATGAATGATTAAAATTCTCAACAACCCAACTTGCCCTTAAAGTCTTTAATTATTATAACTCTTAAATAGAGTATTAAGTGAGATGTCACTTATTTCATCAGGTAATCAAATACCCAGGTTCATTGAGCAAGAGACAAAGCTTAACTAAACTCCTGGATGATTAATTCACATGTGCAACTAAATTTACTTGGACTAAAAATAATCCCAGAAGTATTTAAAAGATGTTTATGACTCGTCCTAAGCACTTCCTCAATATGACGGGATGTTTTAGAAGAACAATTGAATTTAATTATTCTTTGATGATGAAAATCATCCTTAAACCAAACCAACAACCTAGACGTCATAGGAGATGACTAGCAATAGGATTAGGAATTTGGTAGACAACCAAAACCCTTCCCTTAGCTTTACCTAGGTATTTGTCAAAATATTTAAATGCCTTAACATGTGTTTTTAGTGCAGCTCGGGATGACGGGAAGACCCTCCAGGTACGCTATTATTTTATTGCAATTTACTTTATTGCAATTTACTTACATGCATTGCGCTTTACTTTTCTTGCATGGTAAACGAGATTGTTGCATGAAAACCAAAACCTTTAGGATAGTCCCTGAACTGAAACCAAAACTAAATTAAAAGCATTGCAAGATAAAATCTACCTCCACAACATTCCAAAATATAAAACAACTCAAAATTTAATCACAAACAGAATAACAAAAATACAATTATAACTAAATTAAAACTTCTCGTTGAATGATCAGGAATACCTCGGATGATGTAACCCACGTGTTGCTAAAGGGATTTCCTAAGGTCTAAATGAAAGTGTGGAACTCATTCAGTTGAGTTTAGCAAATTCATCTGGACTATGTGAATTCAATTAAAATAACAGTGCCGGGATGACGGAACCGTGGGATCTTAATCGGTTGTGTTTAAACAACTTTAAGGTTTATTTTAATATTAAAAACACTTAGATTTTAAGATTTTCTCTAAACCAAAACACTTCTCTCATCTCTCGATTTATGACTTCTAAAACTAAACCTCTACAACAACAATGAGCTTGGAGCATGGTGGGCAGCATGGCCATCATCATCAGCAAAACTGGAGTCTACTTTAGCAAAACCGTTCTTAGTTTTAAATAACCAAGCCATAGGACTTCGAGGTAGTTTGATTAGTGAAACATAATTCCTCAACTTTTTGTTAGGCATTTGCATAATCATGTTATGCAAATTAAGCCCTAACCGGTCTTAGGACTCCAAGGTAGTCATTCGGTACGACATAAACCCCCACATCTTCAAGGCTATTTGTGTGATTATGTCATTCAAAATATAAGATTTAAATAATTAAAATTGGTAGGATTGCAACATTAAATAAAGTTCCAAATTGAAGCCAAACAATACGATAGTTTGAGAAATTTCCAAGATTCTTCTTGGATCCTCAGCTTCTCCTACTTCTCTTCCTTTAGATTCTTGAAATAAACTGTTCCAAATTTGATCCATTCCCTTTTGAAATTTCTAAATTCCAATCCTTTTAAAACCTTAAACTTTGAAATTCTTGAGAGAAAAACCACTGATCATTATCAAGAGTTTTCTTAAATGATTCCCGTCATTTAAGATGTAATTAACTATAGGGGCTTGCCCTTATAAGGAACTTTAAGAACCCGGGTAATATAAACCCTGCTTAATTCCTTTATATTAAGCAGGGGAACTTGTCGGCTTATAAAATTTGTTCGCAGACCAAACGAATGTCACAAATCTTCTAGTTTATTTAATCGAGCCCCATCGTCAAGCAGTATGTCTATTCTTCGGGATAGATACACGATTTGTGATGCAGTGCTCGTTTATATAAAATTTTCGGGATGTGAGATCTATTTGATTTTTCATATCTTAAAATTTTCAAACATAAAATTATTTTCAAAAATCAAATACTACTTTTCAAATTATATATTTAAATTAAATTAAAAATTCGCCGACAACTTCTGTAGGTGACCTCCTTTTCAAAATACAACACTCAACCAAAAAATATGCCAACATTATCTAATATTAAATATTAAATAGGGTTTATATTAAGATGTCTTCTTAAAGTTCCTATACGGGCAAACCCTATACTTAATTATTTTTTAAATGACCGAAGTCACCAAAGAAAACTCTTGATTTAGATCCGGAAATATTGTCTTCTTGAATTCAAAGGATAGGGTCTTTATGGATGGACATAATAAAGTCAAGTGGAGAAGGGACCAAATGGGAACACTTATTTTGGAATCCAAAGAAAGAAAGCTAGGGGATGTCACGGATCCTAAGGAGAACCTCAGTGATTTCCAAAATTATCCTATAGTTTGGCTTCAGTTTTGAAGAGAAATCATTTACTATTTCATCATACTAATTTTATTATTTAGGACTTATATCTATATGATAACGATCATATGAATAGCCTGGAAGATAAAAGGGTTTAGATCATATCTGAAAGCAACCTTAAAATCTTAAGACGAGTTAGTGCTTATATTGCACGGTGTACAAAAGCCTAAAAGATAAGTTTAAAACTTGTGTCGTACTAGATGGACAATCTCGATGTCCTATAATTTATTGTTTATTTCAAAGAGAGGATTTATTAGAGGAAGATCTATTTTGCTGTTGTAGACTTGTTTACTCTCTCGAAGATGTTCTTCTGTGTGTCCTCATTGTGCTGCCCATGGTGAATGCTCCAAGCTCCTTATCTTAGATGGTTTCAAGTTTGAAGTATGAAGTTCAAGAGGTTCAAATTCATACAAAGAGGTTTAATAAAGTTTAAAGTGTCTATGTCCAATTTTGTTCTTATAATTTTTGTTGTTTTGGGATGTCTTATGGGGGAATTTTATGTTGATAAAGCGATACCGATTAGGATCCCACGGTTCCCTCAATTCATCACCACTATTTTATTTGGATTTACTTAGTCTAAATAATTTTTTAAGCTCATTTAAATCGGGAAGATCTCTTTAGCAGTCATAGGTCTTTTAATTTAGTTCACTTCTGTTCTTTTTTCTTTGTCTCATTTTGTTTAGTTGAAAAAGTATTTATCTATTAAATTTTTTTTTGTTTTAATTTTTGTTTTAATTTTGTTATGGTTTTGGTTTTTGGCTCAGCATGCAAATTTGTTTTGAGTATTGCAGTGCAGTGAAGTAAAATGAAAGGAAATCATGATACAAAAATTTAAATGCGTACCCATCATCTTCTCATGGATCCGCTGAAATATTAGCTTTTGCAATGTATATTATCTTTCAGGAAATTTAAATAAATTGCAGGAAACAAAAAGAAGGCAGGAAGAACAGTTCGGGGGTGATTGTTATTGAGCTTATAATCATAACTTGTTGGGTCCTTATTTTTTTGGATTTTGAGGATGATTTTCTTAAGCAAAGACATAATGGGTTTAGTTGTCTTCCCGGATATCCAAAAGATTATAAAAGGGCGCGGGGCATAACCTTACATCTTTTTTAAGATCATTTGGAACATCTTGAGTTCTTCTAAACTTATTATATTGCTAAATCAATCATCTGTCATTAAAGTTAGGGTTTAGTAAGTCTGTTTTAACCTGTGCTCAACCTGATGTCTTAATTATCCCTATTAGTGGGGGTAATTATTACTTGATGTTTCATTTTGTGAATTCTGTGGGTGAAGACCTTTAAAGGAAAATTAACCTATTAAGGGACTTAGCCATTTCAATTAAAGTTGGGCTATTAATGTTTTCAAAGTGTTTCATTATTCATTATTTTTTTTTCTAAACCACTTTAAGTAATTTTGGATTAATTCTAGTTCACAATGAAGCCCTTAAGGTTTCACGGGTTCACTTGTAATTTTAACAGCATTACATGGGGTGAGTTTAATCTTTATTGATAAAAAATTTATCATTTTTAAACCATTGATTTGGGGTTTTGAATTAATGAATTATAACTTTCCAAAATCAAACTCCTCGTTTTAGGATAATTCAGTTTAATTTACTTCCAAATTATAATAATTAGGGAAATTACAATTTTATCCTTATTTTGAAAAAGTGAATAATTTGTCTATTTTTTAATCCCTTATGTTTCAATCACCTAAATGATTTGATTATGATTATTCATTACACATTTACCCTCTAATTAATCCTAATCATTATATAAGGTTTAAATTCCATAATTACCATTTTTCCCTTTAAGGCCTATCACTTCATAATTATCAAAATTAAACTCGAAGAACTATTCATAATTATCATTATTATCTTATTTTTAGATTTATTTTTAATGTCAAATGAGTTATTTTTCAAGTTAATTTATTAACTAATTAATATTATGCCATCTAACCTTGCAAAAATTGTTGGAGTTTTACCCATGTTAGAAGACCACTTTGGCCAACTTTCATGATTTTTTAAGTTTTATTTTAATTATTATAATTTTTATTTAATATTGAGTATTAATTAAATATAAAATATAATTTAACTTTAAAATAACTTTTTATAATTTTCATAAATCCCACCGAGTCTAGGGAACTCGGAGAAATAATGTTCATATTTTTGTGATTTATATTTTATTTATTGTAATTATTTTAGTGCAAAATTAAGGATAATTTATTTTTGGCCCTTAAAATTCATAACTTTAGTTAGAAAATTGGGAAAAATTTTTTATTACTCCCATGTGACAAAGAAATAATTTGGAACATTTTTGTGAATTTTTTTTAGTATTTTTTGATTTTTTAGATTATTTTTAATTAGTTTTAAATTAAAAATTAGCTTAAAAAGGAAGTATTTATATTAATATCCATTTTATTTTTCTTAAATTCCTATAGCCGAAAGGAAATCATAAAACCATTTCAATAATTTTTTAAATTAAATTTTATTTATTATAATTATTTTAATGCAAAAATTCCATTTTAATTAGAAAATCAACTTTGGTCTTCTAATCAATTCATATTAATTTCAAAATTTTTATAGAGGGGTTCTTTGACTATTTTCTTTAATGTTGATTCAATTTTGTGATATTTCTAATTTTATTTTACTCATTTAATTTTTAGTGGTTTTCATCATTTAAAAAGATAAAATACTGTGTTTAATCATTTAAATCTTTTATTTTTTTCTAGGATCCTCTGACCTCAGTGAACCTACCAAACTCATTTTGTATTTTTCTGATTTATATTTTAACTTTATAATTTTTTATATAAAATATAGGTGGTTTACCTTAAAATTAGGAATTTCATACTTAAAGGTGTTCTCTGTTCTTGGAAAAAATAGAGAATACACATAAGGTCATGACGTTTAAACCCCCAAAATTCCATGTTAAGGTGATTAATATTTACTTAATTATGATTTAATAAAGATTCTGAGTACTTAATTTATTTAAAAATTAGTATAACTTAGACATTTTTAATTTTTGATCCATATTATTCTCATATGTTTACCAAGCAACAAGTTATTTTTATTTTATTTTTAGCATTTTTCTACACCAAATTATGAATTTTCTAAATTTATGAATTAAAATAAATTGAAAATAACATATTATCCTACTTATCTGTCAACCCATGGCACTCCAAACTTTCAAAGCGTCGCTGCGCTATCGTACATTGCCATTTGACTCAGCTCTGACTCCACCCATGCTTTATGTTCCATCTCCTTATCTGACTGTATTAGCGCTGTCCATCTGACACATGCGCGATCAGACTATCCTTGATCAACGTCTTCATTTGGTTTATCTTGTAGACCATCCACCTTCCAAGCTTAATATCTCTCACTGCTCTTAACCAAATCACGTGACAATTGTTCCTACAGCTTCATCTACTCAAAGCGAACCCATCTATACAGTTGATCGAGCATGCAATATAGGTTTACTTAATAAAGAACCAAATAGAGCTCGTCTTGGGGGAAATTGGAGTATACCTTGGTCTGAGAGGTGAGACCTGATGCAAAAAATATATATACTCTTTTAGCTATATGTTTTTACCTATTCTTGGTGATATTGCACTTTAGAGGAAGGTATTTTTCATGATTTGTTGCAGGTATGATGATTATAGGTGATTGGAGTGAAAAGATGCAAAAAGAAATGAATTTGGAGCAAAATGGAGCAATTTGGAGGAAAACAACATCAGAATGGGCACCGTCGACGCAAGATTGGGTGCCGCCGGCGCCCTCTTCCAGAAACTTCAGCAGTTATTGGCAGGATAGGTCACCGCCGGCGCCACTATCGGGCACTGCTGGCGTCCTATGTCGACTCATTTCAAATTGAAGAATTCTGGCAGATTTTTGAAGGGTGCTTGAAGAAACTCTTGGGTAATTCATTCCTAACGTAAAATTAAGTGTTCAAAACGAAAAAGTAGCAGAGGATTACTGAGGAGAGTGTGAGGAAAGTATGAGTGAGTGTTAGGGTTTGTGATTTGAAGAGAGATTCTTCTCTAAGGAGGCGAGAAGAGGAAGTAAAGTAAGAGATTGCTTCTTCATCTTTGTTCCAAGGAGGAAATCAAGTGTTGCAAGGAATAGAAAATGTATCAAGGGAACATTGAAGGAATTTGCTTGGAAAAGAGAAGGAGATAAGTTGTATTTGCTATTGTGGTTTGTATGACTCTTTTTTTATATATAAAATCCATGTTTTATTGTATCTTCTCCATGATCTGTGAGTAGTTTCCTTTGTCTTTCTTCTTACATAACGTAATGATGATGTGGTGATGTGGAATTGATGTGCCCTTAAAGTGTTATAAAAGTTGTGATGGTCCTTTCATTTGGAACTTAATTTACTTTTCAATCCGGCTAATTGATTTGTTAAAATATTTTGAGGAACATTAATTCAAAAGAATTGAATGTTCTACAACAAGAATGAAGAACCCATTCAATGTCCGTGAAAGAATTATGTAGTTCATGAGGATTAAGTGTAACTAAATAGGGAAATGAGTTTGGATGGACTTCAAATTGGAGGTTTCATGGCGACAGAATGGGATCCCCAATTTGGTCCTAAGATTGGTAACTAAAGCCTATGGTTAGCCTTCGGGTGAAGGGTGAGTGGGAGCTCTGTAGTGAGAGTCGGCATCCTCCCAGCCTAGCCTTAGATTAGTGACTAAACTTAAGATATGTCAATGTTCTTTACATGCTTGGAAGAAGAGGTACTCTTTTAAGGTTAAAGAAGCAAATATGCTCCTATTTGGCATAATACAGAAAATTACCATTCTTCATCATCAAACGTCATAATCTTTATGCAGGAAAGAAGATACTTTTCACATAGAAGTATCTTATAAATCACATAAGTTAGTGTGTGTTAGTTTAATTAGTTTAGTAAGTAGAAGATATTGTAGTAGCTTTATTATTACCAAACTTTGCATTCACTAGTTGTAGTACACTTGAGCAATTATTACAGATGGTATTGGATTATAGTGCTATATTATCTGATTTAAAGAACGTTGCCTTCCCTGTGGGATCGATAACCAATACTCCATTAGAGCCCTGTAATACTTGATAAGATACGTATACTTGCATTGAATTTGTGACTTTACTAAATCATTATAAATATTTAAATCTGAATTCATAATTCTTATATTTTTAAGCATATATAAAGTCCCTGTCATGTTTTTGGCACCGTTGCCAGGGAAGGTAGATAAACGGTACTTATTTATAGATATTGTAGTAACTGAAAACCTATACTTTGTAGTATATTTGTGTGCTTATTTACTTTTTTAGTGTGATTTTGTATGCATAGTAGTGAATCTGTAGGTTTGATACCTTACGATTCAGAGTTAGAGCGTACTATTATAAAAATTAGAAAACAATAAAAACAAATTGAAAATTACTGCGAAATGGCAAATAATCAAGAGAATAAGAATATTAATGTTGGAAATTCGCCATGACCCTTAAGAGATTATGCTAACCTAATAGCAGATGAAATTCATAGAACTATTTAAAATCTTGATGTTGATGCTAATTCGTTTGAACTTAAACCTGCTATTATCCAAATGCTACAAAATAATCAATTCAGAGGAACACCTAATGAAGACCCAAATTTACATCTTGCTAGGTTTTTAGAACTGTGTGCTACTTTTAAGTATGACGGAGTGTCGAGTGATGCTGTGAGACTTAGACTTTTTCCTTTTTCCTTAAGGGATATAGCTAAGGCGTGGTTAAACTCGTTAGCACCTGGATCTATTCGAACATGGGGAGAACTTTCTTAAAAGTTTCTATCAAAATATTTCCCTCCATCAAAAACTGCTAAATTAAGAAATGATATCACATCTTTTGGTCAGTTTGAAGGAGAGTCAATATATGAAGCTTAAGAGAGGTTTAAAGATCTTCATAGGAAGTGTCCACATCATGATTTGCCAGATTGGTTAATAATTCAAACTTTTTATAAAGGATTAGTGCGATCATTGAGATTAATTATTGATGCTGCTGCTGGTGGATAGTTAATGTCAAAACCTTTTGATGAAGCATATGCATTGAATGAAGAGATGGCTACTAATAATTTTCAATGACCCTCTGAACAGGTAAACCCTAAAAGAGTAGCTAGTGTTCATGATTCTGATATGATGACTAGGATAGTTTCTCAAATAGCAACATTTTCTAAGAAAATAGATTAATATGGAATGAATTATTCTCAACCACCCCCAGTGTTAGAGGAAAATTCATTTGGGTAGATAACTGAAATAAAACACCTTATGAGACTTTAAACGCAAATAATAGACCTAATAACCCTTATTCGAATTATTATAACTCTGGTTGAAAAAATCACCCAAATTTCAACTGGAATAATAATAATGCTAATGTGAACCCACAATGGGGGAACAATTCTATAAACCCAGTTGGAAACTCAAACAACCAAGGAAATACTAACTTTAGACCATCTTATCCTCCTGGATTAAATAATAACCCACAGTTTAAGGATAAGAAGTTGTCTACAGATTGTCTACAGATGAAATTATTTTGAATATGGGAAACCAATTACAAGTTCAAGGTGTTGCGATCAAAAATATTGAAAATCAATTGGGACATATTTTCACTGCGCTTAATAATAGACCTTCTGGAACACTTCCTAGTAATGTGAAGATCAATCCAAAAGATCAAAACAAGGAGCAACTTAAGGCTATTTAATTAAGGAGTGGAAAAGAATTAGAAACTAAAGTCTAGAAAGAAGTTGAAGAAGAGAAGGAGAAGGTGAATATTGAAAAAGGTTCAAATAAGATTTATCCAAACCTGGAATATCATCTTGAACCAATGAAGATTACTGTTGAGAAACCACCTCCTCCATTTCCTCAAAGATTGAAGTAGAAGAATAGGGATAACATATTTGGAAAATTTTTAGAAATCTTTATGAATTTAACAATAAATATACCTTTTGTTGAAGCATTAGAACAGATGCCTGATTAAGCAAAATTTATGAAGGATATTCTTAAAAAGAAAAGAAAGTTCACGGATCATGAGACTTTTGCACTTAGCGAAGAGTGTAGTGCAATAATTCAGAAAAAGCTTCCTAAAAAACTTAAAGATCCTGGTAATTTCACTATCCTGTTTGCTATAGGTAAAAAGTTTTTTGGAAGAGCCTTATGTGATCTGGGAGCTAGTATTAACCTTATGCCTTTATCAACTTTCAAAATATTGGGAATTGGAGAAATTTCTCCTACATCTGTAACTCTTCAATTAGTTGATCATTCTATTACTTATCCTAAGGGAGTGGTAGAAGATGTGTTAGTGAAAGTGGATAAATTTATCTTTCCTGTGGATTTTATTGTGCTTGATATGGAGGATGATAAAGAAATTCCAATTATTTTAGGAAGACCATTCCTAGCTACTCGAAGAGCTGAAATTGATGTTCAAAAAGTGGAATTTACTATAAGTTTAATTTCATCTATTATTAAACCTCCTAAACTTGAGATAAAAACTCTCCCTAAGCATTTAAAGTATATGTTCTTAGGAGAATCATCTACCCTACCAGTTATTGTATCTTTGGAGTTAACTGAATATCAAGAACAAAATTTATTAGAAATCTTAAAAAGATATAAAAAGGCTTTTGGATGGACTTTGGCAAATAACAAAAGAATCATTCCTTCGATCTGGATGCATAGAATTTTATTAAATGAAGAGCACAAACCTATAATTGATCCGTAAAGGAGATTAAATCCTATAATGAAAGAAGTAGTTAAGAAGGAAATTTTAAAATAGCTTGATGCTAGAATTAATTATCCTATTTTGGATAGTGCTTGGATAAGTCTAATTCATTGTGTACCAAATAAAGGCACAGTGACTGTGGAAGTGGACGAAAGGAATGAAATTTTACCTACTAGACAAGTTAAATGATGACGAATTTGTATTGATTATAGAAAATTGAATGCTGCCACTCGAAAAGATCACTTTCCTCTTCCTTTTCTCGATTAAATGTTGGATAGACTTGCTGGAGACAAGTACTATTGCTTTTTGGATGGATATACTGGTTATCATCAAATACCTATTGCTCTTGAGTATCAAGAAAAGTTAATGTTTACTAGCCCTTATGGAACATTTTCTTTTCTAAGCATGCCTTTTGGACTGTGTAATGCACCTGCAACTTTTCAAAGTTGTATGATGTCTATCTTTAGGAGTATGATAGATAATGGAATTGATGTTTTCATGGATGATTTTTCTGTGTTTGGAACTTCATTTGATATTTTTTTGGAAAACTTGGCAAAAGTTTTGGAACTCTGTGAGAAAATAAATTTAGTTCCGAACTGGGAAAAATGTCAATTTATGGTTGCAAGAGGAATATTGCTTGGGCATAAAATTTTTGAATATGGTATGGAGGTCGATCCTGCTAAAATTTGAGTGATTGAGAGATTAACACCACCCACTACTGTGAGAGAGGTGCGGAGTTTCTTAGAACATGCTGGATTTTACAGGTGTTATATTAAAGATTTTTCTAAAACAACTAAACCTTTGTGCCAACTTCTAGAAAATGATAGGAAGTTTGATTTTAATGATGAATGTTTGTGTGCTTTTGAATTACTTAAAGAAAAATTAATCACTTCTCCTATAATTTTTTCACCTGATTGGGAGAAACCCTTTGAATTGATGTGTGATGTTAGTGATTATGCTATTGGAGTTGCGTTGGGGCAAAGGTATGATAAAATTTTCAAAGTCATTTACTATGCTAGTAAAACTCTTAATGATGCTCAAATTAATTATACCACAACTGAAAGGGAGTTATTAGCTATAGTATTTTCTTTTGATAAGTTTAGACCTTATTTAATTAGGACTAAAAGTATAGTGCATATTGATCATTCAGCTATCAAGTATTTAATGCAAAAGAAAGATGTTAAACCTAGATTGATTAAATGGATATACCTTTTGCAAGAATTTGATTTTAAGATAGTTGATAGGAAAGGATCTGATATTCAAATTGCTGATCATTTGTCAAGAATAGAATATCATAAATTATTTGAATTTGAGAAGGAAGTTACAGAAACTTTTCCTGATGAACAATTGTATATTTCTATGGAAAAGAATTTGCCTTGGTATGCTGATATTGTGAGTTATATTGTGTGTGATATTATACCATCGGATTTAACAAGGCAACAACAAAAAAAAATTAAATATGATACTAAATTTTATTTTTGGCATGAGCCCTATTTATATAAACAGTGTAAGGATCTGATTATTAGAAGATGTGTGCTACATGAAGAAATTAATCCAATTATTCGTAGATGTCATGATTCTGAATTTGGAGGTTATTTTGGTGTTGATAAAACAACTCATAAGATTTTACAATATGGATTTTATTGGCCCGCTATTTTTCGTGATGTTTATAAATATGTTAAATTTTGTGATCGATGTCAAAGAGTAGGTAATATTTCTAGAAGAAATGAAATGCCTCTGAATTATAATTTAGAAGTTAAAAATTTTGATGTATGGGGATTATATTTTATGAGACCATTTACATCTTCATTTGGAAATTTATATATATTGGTCGCTGTTGATTATGTTTCGAAAAGGATTGAAGCTGTTGCTTTACCAATATGTGATGCTCAGAGTGTTTCTAAATTTTTAAAGAAAAATATATTTACAAGATATGGAATGCCGAGAGTGATTATAACTGATGGTGGATCCCATTCTAGAAACAATCAAACTAAGAGATTAATTGAAAAATATAATATTATTCATAGGATCTCTACTACTTATCATCCCTAGACTAGTTGTTTAGCAGAAGTATCGAATCAGGAAATTAAAAGCATATTGAAGAAAATAGTGGATATTCATAAATTAGATTGGTCTACTAGATTACATACCGCATTATGGGCTTATAGGACTGCTTTTAAGACCCCTATTGGAATGTCTCCTTATAGATTAGTATTTGGCAAAACTTATCATTTGCAGGTTGAATTGGAGCATAAAACATATTGGGCGATTAAGGAGTTGAATTTTAATTTGAAAAATGCGGGAGAGAAAAGATTTTTGCAATTGGATGAGTTGGAAGAAATTAAAAATGAATCATATCATAATGATAGTGTTTATAAAGAGAAAATGAAATTATGGCATGATGAAAAGATATTGAAAAAATGATTTGAAGCTGGACAAAGAGTTTTAATATATAATACGAGATTGAAATTATTTCCTGGAAAACTTAAGTCCAGATGGATGGGACCTTTTACTGTATTGAAAGTTCATTCTTTCGAAACTATTGATATCGAGGATCCTAAAACTGGAAATATTTTCACGGTTAATGGGAATCGTTTAAAACCTTACTTTGGAGGGTTTTTACCAGATTTCAAAGAGGTTTTATTGCTGAGTCATCCTAATTAACTGAATGGTTTGTCGGGCTGACTACGTTAAACCAAGCGCTTTATGGGAGGCATCCCATGTGTACTTGTGTGTTGTGTTTGCTTGATTATTGTTGTTTGTGCTTTTAGTTTGATATTTAAGAATCCTAATTACCCTTAAATAAGTTAAAAATTAAAAATATATTTGATCGTATTGTGAAAATGAAGTATTTTGAGTCAAATGAAGTTCGGTGAAAATTTTTACCACTGGCGCCGCCGACGTCCAATTCTTTTAAAAATAGCCAAATTTCTAGTTTGAGTGTCGCTGGCACACCTATCGAGCGCCGCCGGTGCCCAAATTTTGGTTGACAGTTTTTAATTTTTAAAATGTGGTTTTTACCAGTTTTGAACGAGATTTTCTTCCTTAAAACACCTCAAAATTCCATTTTGAACCCATAACCACCAGAAAAATGAATACATCCTTTCCCAATTCACATCCCATGGATTCCTACTCCATTGAACTCTCTAGATCTCGCATTTACAACTAACGAAAGTTCGTTAGTTTCGACGCGCAGCGTATATTCCATAAAGTGATGATGAGAAGAAGGATTATCAAGGAAAGAGGCTTTGTGAATCGAGGTTTGGAGAGTTCGACTATAAGAGTTGAAGAGATAGTAAAGCAAAGGCGTTGGGAAGTGTTATGCTACACTACCGCCGCAGTGGTTGTTCCGGTTGTGAAAGAATTTTATGCAAATCTTCATGGGATCAACCAAGCATGTGTTTTTGTGCAAGGTAGGTATGTACCATTCACTCCTGCGAGGATTAATGATCTCTTCATGATTGATAATGTACCTATTTGTCATTATGCAAATTTTAATGTGATGAGCGATGATATGAACGAAATCTATCATTATTTGACGGATGAGAATGAAGAATGGGAAGTAAGGGATAATAGATATAACAGTTTCTCTTCTTTCTTAAATCCGGTATCAAAGCAGTGGCATTAATTTATTTCAGCAAAATTAATTCCTACTATGAAGATAAGTAAGGTAACGAAGGAAAGTGATATTTTGTATTTCTGTATACAAACTGGAAGGCCAGTGGATATTGGATCAATCATTATGAAATATGTTTTGGGATTGATTATGCATGGACCTAAATATGGGCTTAGACACCCGTCCACCATATTACTGTTATGTAGTAAATCACAAGTACCATATGAGAGTTGGGAAAAAGCTCTTCTCCCCTGGAGACCTATTGATCCAAATGATCTTTATGACTACCGAGCAGTAGGAGATTAAGGAGATATGGATTTGCTTGCTGATCAGCCCACTGAGAGTTCACAACCTATTGAGCCTTACTTTTCTGAAATTCGAGGGTAATATTAAAGAAGATAAAGAAGTTAGAAAATGATTTACAAAATGTTCTGAAAGCTATTAATAATATTTATGATTTATTTGATCACATTGATTGGAGGATCAAAGAGCAATTTGATCAATCTGGTCGGATTGAGTTGGGTATAGATTAATCTGTTGAAGAAGAATGCTATCGTACCTTCTACAATATGTTCGTTCATCGTCAACCAATCGAAAACATTAGAGAGGATGATAGTTATGAGACTGATGAGGAGTAATTAGTGAATTTTGTATACTGCTTTGTTATGTTTGAGTGTTTGCTTTGATTATTATGTTGTTTGCTTTGCTTTGCTTTGCTTTAGTAGGATTTGCTTGGACTATGCTTCGATTTCTTGTGTGTACTTAAGACTTAGTGTTTGCTTATCGTAGTGTACTTGCAACACTAAGGATCTAAGGAGTGTTGCTTTTATTTGATGAACATATGCGTGTAATCGTTATATCAAGGATTTTATATATGAAAGTGATGTGATGTGTTTTTTGTGTAAAGTGATGTTGTTTAGTGTTTGTGAGATGAAATAGATGCTTGTAGATCTGTTAAATATGACTGTGGAGGTTGAAACGATTGAAATTGCGACAAAAAAAAGATTTTGAACCTAATGAAATTTTGGACTGGCGCCGCCGGCACCAGATTGGGCACTGCCAGCAGCCAAATCCAGAAAGTTTGGCTATTATTTTGAATCGGGCGCCGCCGAAGCCCAAATGCTGAAAATAGCCCGAGACCCTTAAAAATTCATGAAAATTGCCTCGGACCCATTTTTCCGCCATTTCCTTCATCTCCCACCTCAATGTTCACCATTTTTAAGCATAGGGCTCGTTAGATCTCAGAGTAGAGAGGATTTCAAGGATTTCTGAGGCCGGATCTGCACTTCTCTGGGTAAGAGCTTTACTTTAAGCTAAATTTTTTGGATTTTCACCATGTGAAACTCTCACATTATTTGGATGATATTTTTGGGAGAATTTTGAGAAAAAGTGAGGTTTCCTATGGTGGAATTTGTTCCTACTTGTTTAGATTATTGCTTGGAGTTAGTACATTATGGATTTGGGATTTTTTGGTAAATTTTTGCAATTTTTAGAAATTCACATGGCTCCTAGAATGAGTAAGGGGAAGCGAAAATTTGATTGAGACAATGAAAGATTTGTTAATATTAAGGCTCAGTTTCGCTTAAACTCTCTGTTGCAAAATAAGAAGTGTATTCAGGATCAAGTGTTTGAGAATCCCGGTGGATCTGTGGAATAGTTGATTTCTGAGCGGAATTGGGAGCATTTCTTTTACTTTTCTGCTAATGCTATTTTGGGAGTAGTCCGAGAATTTTATGCTAACATGATCTGGTCTAAGACGGAATATGTGCTAGTCTGAGGGAAATTGGTTGAGTTCACCCCACCATATATCAATGCATTTTATCAAATTCAAGAACCTTTTGTTTGTGAATTTGAGAATTTTTATACTAATGAGGGGAATTTTATGAGTGTGATCACGTATTTGACTGATGGAAGAGGGGAGTGGAAGATGAATCAAAGACAGATGATTAACTTCCCTGCTTCTACTTTAAATGTTGCATCTAAAGCGTGGCATTATTTCATTTCTGCGAGACTGTTACCTTGTTATCATCACAGTGAAGTCACTAGGGATCGAGCTATTTTGAATTATTGCATCCAGAATATGAAGAAGATCGATATTGGAGCCATTTTTTTCAAGAGCATTCACTCTATTGACAAAAGAGAAACCACTGGTGGATTAGGACATCCTGCCCTAATTCATGCCCTTTGTCTTCAGTCTGGAGTTGAGTATAGTAGTTCTGAGGAAGTGGCGATACCTTTGAGACCGATTACGAAGACCATTATTCGTACTTATGAGGCTCATGTGGGTGCAAGAGAGGAGAGTAGGAGTACTTATATTCTTACCATGAGCCATGATGTTCCATCTACTTCTGAGCCCCCGACACTATCTGATGTCATGGAGCAGTTGAGATTGCAAAGTGATAGTATTGATATGATGCATAGTCAGATGGATGTATTCTAGGCCAGGAGTGATGTGAATGAAGATTATTTGCAGAGAAGAGTTGAGTTAGATATTTCTTATTATGATGCTCAAGCCAGATTTATGAGAGGAGATACTGGGGTGATATTTCCTACTTGCCCTGGTTATACAGCGTACAGGCCTGGACCTTCTGACCCTGCTGACAATGCTGGTGATGATGAGTGGTAGTTTTATACTTCTGTGTTGTACTTTTGTGTTTTGTTATGTGTCGTTGTGTTGTACTGTTGTAGTGTGTGAAGTTGCCTGTAGTATTTTCTTTAGATTTACTGTAGTTTTTTTTTAATGTAGCAGTTGCACTTGAAACTTTAAAAATGTTAAATGTTATGTTTAATGTTGTGATAGTTTATTAGTATTTGTAATGTTTTGTTAAAAAATGTGTCAATATTGGTATTTTTTTCTTTACCCCGACAGATTTTTAATCGTTATATATATCACTTGCTACTAATTGTTTCATACTTGCTAGCTGTAAAATTTTGATTAATACCAGATAGATTATGAAGATTTCAAAATTTCGGCACAAGAAGGTTAGTTCTTTTATTCTCTTTTATTATATTGGAAAAATTTAAGTTTGGGGGAGGGTAGAAAGGATATTAACTCTTATTTATCCTAAATTAAAATATTTTCAAAAAAAAAATTATTAACATAATTCCTAGCAGTAGAACTTCACTTTAGATAACTAAGATTTTATTTCAATTAAATATTGAAAAAGATTTGATGAAAGTTTTTAGTGATAAAGGTTTATTTTATAAGGGTAAGATATTTGGTATGAAAGGATTTGATTTTAGTTAACTATTTAAAGTAAAGAAAACTATATTTTTGAAATTATTAAGAGACTTAAAGTATTATATGTTGAGAAAAGATTGTGACTTTGTGATGAACAATAAAGTTGATACCTATGTATAAAGTAAAGAGGTGTTTCAGGTTTGAACTTTATAAAGAGGAGAGTGAAGTTAAAAATCATCAAAGGCTATCCAGATACAATAATCATCATCAAAAGAAAAAAAGAAAACAAACAAAAAGAGAGAGAAATGGAAAGATGGTTTAAAAAAAAATCCCCAAAAAAAGAAAAAAAAATATAGAATAGAAATAAAAAAAAAAGAAATATGAGGAGAAGCTTGAGGAGATGCCTATAACAAAATTGCCTTCACTTGAGTCATCCTAAAGGGAGAACCTGATTTCATTTTTGAATTTATACTTCAAGTATTAGCCTACATTCTGATAAAGTTAGCATGAAAGTCTTTTTGTATAATATTTTAAGTCACTCTTAATGTGTCAAATTATAGTTTTTCTTGAAATAAATAGGAGACTAGAACCTTTAGACTTGATTATTGAATTTTCTTATACCTGTAGTGTTGACTTGTGTTACTGAATTTTTTTCTAAAAGCCTTTCCAATGTATTTCTTTGAATGAATGATTTTAGTATTCAACATGTGAAAAGTAAATTGCTATGGGTTTTATCTTTATGTAGTAAAAGGATTACTTGAGGACAAGTAATAGTTAAGTTTGGGGGATTTTGATGCACAAAAAATATATACTCTTTTAGCAATATATTTTTACCTATTCTTGGTGATATTGCACTTTAAAGGAAGGTATTTTTCATGATTTGTTGCAGGTATAATGATTATAGATGATTGGAGCGAAAAGTTGCAAAAAGAAACGAATTTGGAGCAAAATGGAGCAATTTAGAGGAAAACAACTTTTGGTGCCGCCGACGCCCTCTTACAGAAACTTCAGCAATTATTGGCAGGATAGGGCGCCGCTGGCACCATTCTTTGGCGCCGTCGGCGCCCTATGTCGGTTCATTTAAAATTGAAGAGTTTTGGCGGATTTTTGAAGGGGTGCTTGAAGAAACTATTTGGGAATTCATTCCTAACAAAAAAATAAGTGTTCAAAACAATAAAAGGAGAAGAGGATTACTGTGGAGAGTGTAAGGAAAGTGTGAGTGAGTGTTAAGGTTTATGATTTGAAGAGAGATTCTTCTCTAAGGAGGGGAGAAGAGGGAGTAAAGTGAGAGATTACTTCTTCATCTTTGTTCTAATGAGGAAATCAAGTGTTGCAAGGAATAGAAAAGGAATCAAGGGAACTTTGAAGGAATTTTCTTGGGGAAGAGATGGAGATAAGTTGTATTTTCTATTGTGGTTTGTATGACTCTTCTATTATATATAAAATCCATGTTTTATTGTATCTTCTCCATGATTTGTGAGTAGTTTCCTTTACCTTTATTCTTGTATAAAGTAATGATGATGTGGTGATGTGGAATTGATGTGCCCTTAAAGTGTTATAAATGTTGTGATGGTCCTTTCATTTGGAACTTAATTTACTTTTCAATCCGGCCAATTGATTTGCTAAAATATGTTGAGGAATATTAATTCCAAAAGAATTGAATGTTCTACAACAAGAATGAAGAACCCATTCAATGTCCGTAAATGAATTGTGTAATTCATGGGGATTGAGTGCAAATAAATAGGGAAATGAGTTTGGATGGACTTCAAATTGGAGGTTTCTTGGTGACATAATGGGATCCCCAATTTTGTCCTAAGATTGGTAACTAAAGCCTATGGTAAGCCTTCGGGTGATGGGTGAGTGGGAGCTCCGTAGTGAGAGTCAGTATCCTCCCAGCCTAGCCCTAGATTTAGTGACTAAACTTAAGATATGTCAATGTTCTTTACATGCTTGGAAGAGGAGGAACTCTTTTAAGGGTAAAGAAGCAAATATTCTCCTATTTGGCACAATACAAAAAATTACCATTCTTCATCATTCACATATCATAATCTTTATGCAGGAAGGAAGACACTTTTCACATAGAAGTATCTTATAAATCACATAAGTTAATGTGTATTAGTTAAATTAGTTTAGTAAGTAGAAGTAATTGTAGTAGCTTTATTATTACCATACTTTGCATTCACTAGTTGTAGTACACTTGAGCAATTGTTACAGTTGGTATTGGATTTTAGTTCTATATTATCTGATTTAAAGAACGTTGCCTTCCCTGTGGGATCGATAACCAGGACTCCATTAGAGCCTTACATTACTTGATACAATACATGTACTTGCGTTGAATTTGTGACTTTACTAAATCATTATAAATATATAAATCTGAATTCATAAATTCTTGCATTTTTAAGCATATATAAAGTTGTTGTCAAGACCTCAATGAAATGCTTATAGAAGCTCAAGTAGAATTCAAAAAATGTGCCTGAAGCGTTGCTTTCCTCTAGTGAATGGTCTGAGTAGAAGCTCCTCTTTCAGATGGAGAGGCTGAGTTGAAATTCAGTTAAAGAGGGCTCACAGGATGGGCCTTTCAGTGGAAAGATTCTTGTTTTACTGTAAGGAAGCTTAGGGACGGTTTAATTTGGGATTTGGTGGAGTTTCAAGGAGTGCTCTGTTTCTTGCTTATTTTTTGGGTGAGGAAATTGGCCTTAGGCAGTGGTGGAGGCAAATGGAAAATGACTGCACTGAGCTTAGGAATTTTGTAGGAGGCTTTGGAATGATTTTGGCAGAGCTTTGCTAAGGCTCTAGATCGTCTCCTATTTGGTTGTGGACGGGTGGTTTTTATAGCCATGCCCAAGGGGTGGAGCTCGAGCTTTGATTGGCGGGTGCCAATCAGTTTTGTGTGAGTTCTAAGCGTCACACACATCCAATGGGAATTTCCTAGAAGGGATAGCTCCAAATTAGAGTCAAATGCTTGGGGAAGGATCTCAAATTAAAGCTTTCTAGCAAATAGGCTAGCTGGCCATGGCAGGGCTAGCAGATAGGGTGGTCAGGGGAGTGCATGGGGAGGGGTCTTAATTTTGATAATTTTTTTGCTTGATGGCTGGTGGCAAGTATCTATTTGGTTTAGCCAAATATAGGAAAGGATCCCCTAATTTAAGGGACCCTTGGTCCATGGCTCATGTAGGTTGGGGTAGGTGGATCTAGCTTGGTTCCTAGGGCTCAAATTTTGGCTGTGGTGACCATGGTTTGGTCAATTTCAAGTGATCTGGTCAAGTTTAGGGTTTGGGTTCAAATTTGGGGTTTTGGTTTTGACTTGGGTCTAATTTTGGTTTGTGCTACAAATTATATTATCTAATAGATCAAGTTGACTTGGATAATTGTCATGAAAAGTTTGGAAAAGGAGATTAATGGATTTGAATTGATTAGGATGTTTAATTTAATGGTATTTTAAATTTGAGGGCAATTGGAGGCATTTGGATTAGATCGAGGTTTTGGGAGTGAAATTGGATTCAATTGGGTTGGAATTTTGTTTCGAATGATCTTGGTCATGATGAATACTGATTATGATTTGATATTGGAGATATTGGATTAATCATGAAGTTTAGTTTGAGGAATTTTGGAGATATGGCCAAATTGGGGATTTTTGAATTCGGCTTGGAATTTGAGTTTGAAAATGGGTTCAATTTAGCTTTAATTTGGTTCTAATTGGGATAAAACATGGCGAATTTTGATTTGGAATTGAAATTGGGGAAGTTTGGAATCAATTTGCTTGAAACTTGGGGTGATTTTGGGATTTTGGGCCTTTTGGGGAAATATGGGTATTTTGGTCTAAACTGGTCAATTAGGATGCAACTAGGGTCATGAAGTGGTTCAAATTGATTTTAAGAATATATGGAGTGATTTTGGAGATTTTGGGAATTTTTGGGGATGAAGGGTATCTTGGTAATTTTGGCAATTATAGGAATATTTTGAGAATTTGGGGTATTTTGGTCAATTTGATTCATTTGGAATGATTTGATATGAATTTTGAAGATTAGTTGGGAATTTGGGCAGTTTTGAGAAATTTTGGAAAAATTAGGATTTTAGGGGGGGTATTTAGGTAATTTTGGGTGTTTTGATGGATTTGTGGAAATTTGGCAAACTTGGTAAATTTTTGGAAATTTGATGGTTTGGATTACTTTGAGTGATGTTTGAGAGGCAAATTTGGCAAACTTTTGTGGATGTAGTTTTTTTGGTTAAAATGGGAATTTTAGGGTTTAGGTTAATTTTGGGTTTAGGATGGAGGATATGCAATCCCATAGAAAGTTTTCATATGCTGGTCCTAACCACTCTAGCCAAAGGCTAAGATTTTGTGTCCACCCATATGAGCCTTCAAAAGGGAGAAAGGAGGGGAGTCCAGGGTAACCGATCTTCAAGTGTTTATGTGCATAAGACCAAGCTCTACCAACCCAAAGTCAAAAAGGGGTGCTTCTAAGGCTTTACACTCCTACGAGGACTCAATTTGAGCTTTTCCATATTGGTCTCAACTTCCTACGTGTTAGAGGTCAAAGCCACACATGTGAAATTCCAAAAGAGAAAATAAATGGTTTGAATTTCTATAGGGTGGGTACCATTATTAATCCTCTAAAATAGTCAACGAGAGAATCCTATGGCTAGTTCCTAGGCTTCTAAAGACGAAACTAGACCTCAACAAAAGTGAGGTCAACAGGAACAAAAGAAGTTCTAAACAAAATCAAAATCACTTACTTGATTACTTCATATTACAAGGAGAAAGTGAGAAAACTACTCAAAATGCATGGGGTAACAAAGGAAAACATATTAATAAAACTCAAATCCAAAGTACAAGTCTTAAATATAGATAAAAATACTTATCTTGAATGTTTCCCTATAAACTCCTTTGAAGCTCTCTGACTTCTCTGACTCCAACAAACACTTCCAGGACTCACAAGCTTTAGAAATAATAAAGTCTCGCAAAGAATACTACTTACATTCTTAACACACGCACATACTATATGACTTTACATATTTGACCTCTCTTACCTCTGAAAAGTAATTCATATGTATAGAGCTTCAAAAATGACCACGAGTTACTTCAAACATCTCTCTAAAACTTGGCCTCATTCAATAAATCTTATAGAAATTAACTGAGGTGCCTAGGCACCAAACTGTCGTGACTGGACGCCAGCCAAGTTATGCATCTGGTGCCAAGATGCCAATTCAACTGATATGGCAATAGTCTTTAGTTTAGCCCGTTTTCCTCCATATTGATGTATTTTTTGCTCCTTTTTACTCTTAAATTTTTTTTATTATACCTGTAACCAAAAAAATAAATAATCCTTTTATTAAAGCGTAATATCCTAAAAAATTAAGCATTATATGTGCATAAAAATATGTAAATTTAAGGTGGATCACTCGTCGAAGCAAAAACTTGGCTAACAGAAAATAAGAATAAGAGATGGACAAAACATGATTGTTAGAAAAAATGTGGTGGTGGTTGGAATGTATAAAATCTACTAAAAAATTTATGGAAAAATAGATCTAGAGATGTAACCATACCAGAATCTACTGGATTTGGCTCGATCTACCAAAATATGGTTGGATCTGGCAAGGAATGTGCTTCTTTGGCTACCTAAGAAGGTTAAGGGTGCCAAAAATGAGAACATGGAAAAGGCAAGGAAAAAATGAGGACCTTCATCTTTGTTCAACTCATTAAATGGTTGGTGACATGGACATGCCCAGATTGAGTGCGGTAATGCCTACCCTAAATAAAGAAATACAAAAGAATTCTCCCAAGTGTTTTGGTCACGCCCAAAACAAGTGTGTTCATGCCGGATGTTGACATGGTCATGCCCAAATTAAACGCGGTCTTGCTGATTCCCTTCACCTTAACACACAAATCTCTCTTCTCCTCCCCCTTCGTGTGGGTTAACTACTCAAGAGGACTAGATACAGAACAATGATGAAACACAATAAAATTAATAGTTGACACATATACTGACTCACAATAAAAAGTATGAAAAATCACTCATATCAATGCAAATCATAGATGAATTATTGGGTTACCTCCCAAGATAATTTATGTTTTAAAAACCATATTCAAGCGAGTGCTCCCTTGTCTGTCATAGCCCTCGCTTCGGCACTAGCTCGAGTATTTTTTTATTTTGGAAACTCACCAACTTTTCTGTCATTTATTAATCCCTTCTCCAAACATTTATCTCTTCAGGATCATATAAATGACCTAAAGAAGAGAAGAGGTGAAAGTTGAGGGGTATACAACGATGAAGACAGGTGAGAAAATGCATGTGGAGAAGTTTCATGAGGAGAGCTTCTCTTGGATAGCCCCGAAGCTTTCATTCAATGTGAAATCAGATTAGAAACACCTTAGGGGCATATAAATGTATATCACTTTAATAGAATAACCTACAACTAGAGATTCATGTTCTTATGCAATTTTTGGGGTTTTCATCTTTCTGTAAGTGTAGACCCCTATATTTAATTACATCTTATGCCACCTGGGTCACTTAAAAAAAATCTAGATAAAGGATATGATTTTGTCCTAAAAAATTTGATTTGTATTTTTACTATTTTATCTTATCATTTTATTGGATTGTTAGTACTTATACTTCACAGTAGATAATCATGTAAAAGCCTAAAAGTGAGGATTTATGTCGTAATTAGACAATAACCCTCGAGGGCTTAGGTTGAAGTTTACTAGCCAAAGCCTTTCTCAGACTCATCAACTGACATCATTTGAGCCACTATTGATGTTTTAGTTGAGGTTCATCCTTTACTTCATGTTTCATCTTCATTTGGATAGTTCGATTGTTTGTGGTCAGCTGACCATAACATTACCAAACTATTACAAAAGAAAAGAAGACTCAAAGGAAAAATCCTAGGATACTATGAAATTATATTTTTTTATGTCGAACCTACAAAATAGTGTTAGCACACCTAAACATGCAAGGTAAATCTAAGGTGTGCTCTGTCTTTTGTCTTTGACAGCCCTATAAAATAGAGGTAGCATAAATATTTTTAATTGTTTGTTATTTATTATAGTTAAGACAACCCATTCAAGATGTCCATTACTCTCTCTTAACCTAGGGTTTTGGTTTCCCTGATCTATGTAGTCCAGAGTGGCAATCAAACTAACTCCAACCGAAAGATTTTTATCAACAAACATAGGTACCAGAAGCTTTTTATAGGCCTAGATAGTAGGTTCAAAACTACGTTCGATGATCTTTGTTCGTTGGGTTTAATTTAAGTTTTAATTCCTTTTTCTTGAATTTTAGCGGTTAAAATTATTAACTTGGTTAAGACTTCTTAGCTAATTAGATATTGTGATTTTGTGTTTTATCTTGATGTTTGAAATCAACCAGTCATAATCCCATGATTTCGTCCTCCCAGGGTCATCGCGGTCTATTATATGATTAGTCACAATTGACTGGAAGGTACTTCGTTAGCAGTCTTGGATTGCCTCCTCCAAAGTGTCTTCTCAAAATAGATTGCATTTTTATGTTTGATGTTTCAGTTATGGTAACTTTTCAGTGCTTTTTATATTTTGTTTTTTTATGTTTGTTTAGCATCTCATCCCAAGTTATCATTGGTAAGTGTTAAGTGTGATTTATTCTCTTATGTGAAGTTAAACACTCTTTTAACATCAAAATACTTAAATTGATTTGATTTTGGCATGATGGAACAAAATTTAGTTCAAGTTGATGATTGATTTAAGTTAGGATGGGCTGATTTTAGATGAAATTCTGGCTGATTTGAGTTAACCATGTTAGGTTGGGTTGTCTAAGATCAGTTTTGGATTGGTTTGGGTTATCTTGATTTTTTGTAAGACAAACCCAGGTAGGATTTGAGCTAAAGAAGGTTAGCACATAGTTTGTAAGACTTAGTTTAAGTGGATTTGAATTAATTCTGGGTGGCCCTGGTTGATTCAGATTGATTTGAGTTGATTTAAGCAAACATAGGTTAGGCTGGGTTATTCCAGTAAAGTCTCAGTTAAATTAGACTTGAGTAGAATTTTGGATGACTTCAACTTAGGTCTATGTTAGATTAGAGCCACGTTCAATTTGGGGTTGAGTGTGGGGTTGAATTTTAGAATTGTTTGGGTTAGTCCTTGTTAAGTCATGTTGGCCCGTTTAAGTTGACTTCGGTTAGCCTGATTTTGTTATATTTATTCCCATGTGTTTTAGTTAGTTTAGGGTAAACCCAATTTGTGTTGGGTTGGTTTAAAGTTTATAGATTGGTTTAGGTAAATCCAAGTATTTCAGGTCAGGTTGAGTTTACTTAAGTTGATTTGGGTTAACCCAATTTAGGTCAAATTAACCTAAGCTTTTGGGTTGATTTTGATTAACCTAGGTTAGGCCGAGTCAGCTCAAGTTTGCTTTTGTTAATTTGGGTTAACCCAAGTTAGGTCAAGTTTGAGCATGGTTTTAAGGTTGGTTTGGGTTAACCATATTTTGGTTGAGTTTGCATAGGTTTTTTTTAGTTGAGTTGGGTTAAACCGAGTTAGGTCGGGTTGACCTATAGTTTTTAGTTTGGTATGGGTAAATTCAAGTTAATTCGAGTTAGCTTAGATTTAATTAAGTTGATTTGGGCTAACCCGAGTTACGTTGGGTTGACCTGGAGTTTTTAGTTTGGTTTGGGTGAACTAGAGTTAGGTCAAGTTTACCCGGATTTGCTTAAGTAGTTTTGGGCATAACCAATTTTGGTTGGGTTGAACCAAAGTTTTAGGTTGGTATGTGTTAACCTGAGTTAAATCGAGTAAGCTTAGTGTTTTTTATGTTGATTGGGGCTAGCTTGAATTAGGTCGGTTGACCTGGTACTTTAAGGTTAGTTCGGGTTAGCCCAAGTTAGGTCAGCCAACCCGACACATTTATGTCGAACTAGATATAAATCGGGTTAAGCCTGGGGTTAATTTAGATTTAAAGTTTAAAACGATGTCATGATTCTAAATTTGGAGGTCATTTCGTGTTGATAAAACTGCTTTTAAGATTTTAAAATCTAGATTTTATTTGCCTACTCTTTTTAAGGATGTATATAAACATATTAAATCATGTGATCGATGTTAAGTAGTAGGTAATATCTCTAAAAGAAAGGAAATGCCTCTAAACTATAATTTGGAAGTTAAAATTTTTGATGTATGTGGATATGATTTTATGGGACCATTTACTCCTTCATTTGGGAATTTATATATACCGATTGCAGTAAATTGTGTGTCAAAATGGATTGAAGCTATTTCTTTACCTAGATGTGATGCTCGGAGTGTTTCAAATTTTTTAAAGAAAAATATATTTGCGTGATATGGAATGCCGACAGTGATTATAAGTGACGGTGGATCCCATTTCAGGAATAATCAAATTAAGAGATTGATTGAGAAATATAATATTATTCATAGAATCTTTAGTGCTTATCATCCCCAGACTAGTTGTCTAGCAGAAGTGTCTAATATTTAGATTAAAATAATTTTGGTGAAAATTGTGGATAATCACAAATTAGATTGGTTTGCTTGATTAGATCCTGCATTATGGGCCCTATTGGAATGTCTCCTTATAGACTAGTGTTTGGTAAGACTTGTCATTTACCAGTTGAATTGAAGTATAAAGCATATTGGGGGATAAAAGAGTTGAATTTTAATTTAAAAAATGCTGGAGAGAAGAGATTTATGGAATTGAATGAAGTGGAAAAAATTAAAAATGCATCTTATCACAATGACAAGATCTATAAAAAGAGAATGAAATTTTGGCATGATCGGAAGATATTGAAAAAGAAATTTGAACATGGAAAAAAAGTTTTGTTATACAACACAAGATTGAAATTATTTCCTGGAAAGCTCAAGTCAAGATTGTTTGGACCTTTTACAGTAGTAAAAGTTCATTCTTTTGGAGCTGTTGATATTGAGGATCCTAATACTAGAAAGATTTTGAAGGTTAAAGGGCATCGATTAAAGTGTTACTTTGACGAGTTTCAACCTGACTTCATAGAGGTTTTAATGCTGAGACATCTCGATTAACTAAATGGTTTGTCGGGCTGATGACGTTAAACCAAGCGCTTTATGGGAGGCAACCCATATGTATCTTTGTGTTGTGTTTGCTTGTTTGTTGTAGTTGTGATTTTAGATAGTTATTTTGGAATCCTAATTGCTCCTAAATAATTTTAAAGATTGATAAGTATTGGATTAAATTGAGATATTGGAATATTTCGGGCCAAACGAAGTTCAGCGAAATTTCGTACCAATGGCGTCTGTCGGCGCTGAATGGATCTTGCCAGACACCAAGTACGAGTCGTATCTTCGAACTTCGAGATTCGAGCACCGCCGGTGCTTTATCTAGTGCCGCCGGCGCCTAAATCCTGGTGACGTTTATTGGAGTTAAAAAATTTGATTTTTGGCAGTTATGAGTGGGATCTTCTTCCTTATAACCCACAAAACTCCATTTTAAACCTCTAACCACCAGAAAAATGAAAACTTCCTTTCCCAATTTGCATCCCATGGATTCCTACTCAATTGAACCCACTCGATCTCACATTTTTAACCGATGGAAGTTTAGCAAATTCGAGGCTCAGCGATTATTCACCAAGGTGATCATGAAGAAGAGGATTATCATGGAGAGAGGCTTTATTAATCGAGGTTTGGAAAATCCTACTGCAATAGTTGAAGAGATAATAAAGAAAAGGCGTTGGGAAATGCTATGATACACTACATTATCGTAGTCATTCTGGTTGTGATGGAATTCTATACAAATCTTCACAAGATCAACCAAGGATTCGTCTATGGGCGAGGTAGGTTTGTGCAATTCACTCCTGCGAGAATTAATGATCTCTTTATGATTGAGAATCTACATATCTCCCACTATTCCAATTTTATACGACAAGCAATGATATGAATGAAGTTTATCATTATTTGATGGATGAAAATGAAGATTGGGAAGTAAGAGACAATAGATATATTAGTTTCCCTTGTGCATCTTCAAATCCGGTGTCAATTTAGTAGCATTATTATATTTCAGTGATGTTTTTTTCCATCTTTGAAGATTAGTAATGTAACCAAGGAAAGTACTATTTTAAAAATCTATATTCAAAATGGAAGGCTGATTAATATTGGATATATAATTATGAAATTTGTTTTGGGATTAATAGTTCATGGATCTAAATATGGGCTTGGGCACTGATACACCTAAAATGTATATTATTTTTATGCAAATTTTTATACCTATTTTTAATGATATTGCACGTTAATGGAAGGTATTTTGTGTTTTTCTTTTAGGTATGATAAAAATAGATGGTCATGATGAAAGGAGCAAAATTGGATCAAATTTGGAGCAAAAAAATGAAAAATGAAAAATTTGGCACTGGCGGCTAAGCGCCGCTGGGCCGGCGCTTAGTCGCCACAGTTATAAATCGAACTTTAACTAGATTTAGCGCCAAATTCAAAAGGGAATTGATGCAACTCTTGGTGGTAACATCCATAACTTCCTTTGGGCGGCAAATTTGAATGAAGGGGTTCGTTCCTTGGTAGATACATCAAATCTGGACACATTTTGAAGAGACACGAAGGCACCTTTTGGTTCAATATTTAAAGAGAGTCTTAGAAGTGAAGAAGGGAAGAATTGAAGAGGCTCTTCACTGTATTTCGAAGAGAGGAATTTAGGAGATTCTTCCACTGCATTTTAAGTTTTTATTTTAGAGTAGGAGTAGAGAGTAGAAAGGAGAAAAGGGTAGGAGTTAAGAGTTCTTCTCCCACTTCTTTTCTTTCTTTTAGTTTAGTTTTTATTGAACTCTGAAATCTGTATTCTGAGTCATCAGAGTTTGGAGACCTGCTCTGAGGAGTAGTTTAGCGAAGACTCAAAGTTTTAGAGGAACTTCCTTAGTCTTGTGGAAAGGATTTTCAAATAAGTGTTTACTTTTATTTTGTTTATCAATACTTGCTTTCGTTTTATATTTTTCTTATCATTTTTAATTTTAAATCAATGTGTTTTTATATTTTCCCAATGCATTCTAAGTAGTTTACTATAATTTTTTCTTTTTTAAAATGGAGAAGTAATTAATTTAAAGAGAATTGTTGTGGAAAGTATTAGTGTTTAAAAGTTGGAAGAAGTTGTGAAGATTGATTTTGAGAACTTTGTTTATTTCTTAATTTGGCCAGTTAAGTTGTAAAATTTCTTGATATTATGTAAGATCCAATGCGGTATTATCTCATTAAAGTTAGTAGGAATCACATGCAATTATATGGGTGAGAACTACAGTTCATATAAGTGAATGTAATATAAGAAGATGTTTTTATAGAAGGGAGTAAATTTAGAAGAATTTTAGAGAGACAGGCTAAAACCCCCTAATTTTGTTTGAAGTTTTGAGTTTTGTTAAGAGAAGTTAGCCCCCAGGTGATGGGAATCGAGGGAACTCTAGAGTGAGAGATTGGTATCTTCCTCGCTCTAACCATGTTCAAAATAATATAAATTTCAAATTAACCTATGTTCTTTATAGAACCAAGTAAGGGTAAAGAACACATTTGCTTCTATCTCGTCACAACAAAATTTAAATACTTCCACAACAATACTTTAAGAATTATTACTACTTCATGAAAGGAAAGAAAAAGATATTTTAGTTAATAGTATTTTTCCATCCAGTGTTATTAGTTATTTAAACCTTTACTTTCATTACTTAGCATTTTATTAAAAAAATTTCAAAAAGACAAATCAACTTTCTAAAACTTTTCAAAATCAAGACATACTATTTCAAAAACAATTAAAGAAACTAAAAGATAATTTTCTAAATTCCTTTAAAGATTTTCAACTTTTCCCTGTAGGTTCGATATCTCGGGGCTTAATCAGAAAGTCTTATAGTACTTGATAAATGATACGTATACTTGCATAGTATCCCATATTATAAATACATAATTTTTATATCTTAAATCATCAACGCACTTATATCTAGTGGAGTTAAGTTTTTGGCAACCGTTGCACTTATATCTATCTGGGATCAAGTATTTGGCGCCGTTGCCGGGGAAAGTTAATTAAATTGCATTTTAAAGAGAATTAAAAAATTTAAAATTTTTACTTTTATTTGTTTTTGTTACTGTGTTGTGTTTTGTTTTGTTTTATTGTTGTATGCGTAGTTTAGGTTCTGAAGGACTTGTGTCTTACGATTCTGAATTAGAAAGAACTATCAGAAAAATACAAAAAATTAAAAATAAAGAAAAAGAAAAAACTATTCAAGAAATGGCTAATCATCAAAATCAAAATGTTGGCATCCATCAAGAATTAAGATCTTTAAGAGATTATGTTAACCCTACAGTAGATGAACTTCTTGCTAGTATTCAAAACCCTGCTGTAGCTGCTAATTCTTTTGAGCTTAAACCTGTTATTAACCAAATGGTGTCTAATAATCAGTTTGGGGGAGCAACAACTGAAGATCCTAATTTAGATCTTGCTAATTTTCTAGAGTTGTGTGCAACTTTTAAATATGATGGTGTTTTGGATGATGCTATTAGATTTAGACTTTTTTCTTTCTCACTAAGGGATAAAGCTAAAATGTGGTTACATTCGTCAGTACCTGGATCAATTAGAACTTGGGGTGAACTGTCACAAAAATTCCTTGCTAAGTATTTTCCACCATCTAAGACTGCTAAGTTCAGAAATGATATAACATCTTTTTGTAAGTTTGAAGGAGAATCAATATATGAAGCATGGGAAAGATTTAAAGATCTCCTCAGGAAATGTCCACATCATGCGATACCAGATTGGTTAATAATTCAAACTTATTATAATGGATTAGTTGGATCTCTTAGATCAATCATCGATGTTGCTGCTGGTGGATCATTAATATCTAAACCATTTACTGATGATTATGCTTTAATAGAAGAAATGGCTACTAATAATTTTCAATGGCCTTCTGAAAGGTTAAATCCTAAAAAGGTAGCCAGTGTTTATGAAAATGATGCTTTTACAATGTTAGCAAATCAAGTTGCTGCTGTATCAAGGAAGATATACCAATTTGGGACAATATTTATCTGCCAAATCTCATGATTGAAGAAAATTCATTAGGCCAAATGGTTTATTCTTATTCTTCAACAGAAACTGTGAATGCTATTATCAAACCTAACAACCCATATTCTAATTATTATAACCCAGGTTAGAAGAATCATCCAAATTTTAACTGGAATAACAATAATCAGGGTGGTGTTAATCAACAATGGGGAACACCCAAGTAAACCCATTGGGGAATTGAAACAACCAAGGTAATAATAATAATAGATTAACTTATCCTTTAGGTTATAACAATGCTTTACAATTTAAGGAGAAGAAGTTGTCTATGGAAGAAGTAGTATCACATATGGGAAATCAATTACAAATTCAAGAGCAACCATCAGAAATATTGAAAATCAATTGGGACAAATTGCAAATGCATTAAGTAATAGATCCCAAGGAATGCTTCCAATTAATATTGAAGTGAATCCAAGAGAAAAGAATAAAGAACAAGTGAAAGCAATTCAACGGAGAAGTGGAAAAGAATTGGAAGGTAGATTTCAAAAAGAGACTGAAGTAAAGAAAGAAGGGATTGAAAGACCTAAAGAGGACACACCAAAAGGTTTTGAAAGACCTATTTCTCCACCTAAGGTTGATTTAGAAAAACCACCACCTCCATTTCCTCAGAAACATCGTCAACAAAAGTTGGATAAGCAATTTTCAAAATTCTTGGAGATATTAAAGAAGCTTACCATTAATATTCCATTTGCTGAAGCCCTAGAACAAATGCCAAGCTAGGCCAAATTTATGAAGGATATTATTAATAAGAAGAGGAAGTTTGAAGAAAATGAGATTGTTGCACTTAGTGAGGAGTGCAGTGTGATAATTTAGAAAAAGCTTCCTAAAAAACTTAAAGATCCTGGTAGTTTTACAATTCCTTGTGCAATCGGAGAAAGATTATGTGAAAAAGCTTTATGTGATTTGGGTGCAAGCATTAACCTTATGCCTCTATCAATATTCAAAAGACTGGGACTAGGAGAAATAACCCCAACTACTGTAACTTTACAATTAGCAGATCGTTCGATCACATATCCTAAAGGAGTTATAAAAGATGTTTTGGTAAAAGTGGATCAATTTATTTTTCCTGTGGATTTCATTGTGTTAGATATGGAGGAAGATAAAGAGATACCCATAATTTTTGGGAGACCTTTTCTAGCTACAAGTAGAGCCATGATAGATGTGCAAAAAGGGGAATTAACAATGAGGGTTAATGATCAGACTGTTACATTTAATATTTCAAAATCGATGAAATATCCTGCAAGAGGTAAAGAAGATGAGTGTTATAGGATGGATGTTATTGATTATTTAAGTGAATGTCATTTCAAATCAACTTATGAAGAGAATGTTGAAAGAGAAGAATTTGAATATAAGCAAGAAGAGGAGTTATTTGATTCTGAAGATTTTCAAGAAGATTTAAAGTATGTTCATGAAAGTTTTGAATTGTTGGATATGATTGAGAAATATAATCTTATGGTCCATCAATTGAAAAACCTCCTGAACTTAAGCTAAAAATGCTTCCTAAAAATTTGAAGTATTTTTTTTAGGTGAATCCTCAACCTTGCCTGTTATAATTCCCTCTCAATTAACTAAAAAAGAAGAAGAGAGTTTACTTGAAATTTTGAAGAAGTACAAGAAAGCCTTTAGATGGAAAATTGCTGATATTAATGGAATCAGTCCTTCGATTTGTATGCACAAAATTCATATAGAAGATAATTGCAAACCGTGGACTGATCCCCAAAGGAGATTAAATCTTATTATGAAAGAAGTTGTTAAGAAAGAAATTTTAAAGTGGTTGGATGCTGGAATTATCTACCCTATTTCAGATAGTGCATGGGTTAGTCCTATTCACAGTGTTCCTAAGAAAGGAGGAGTAACTTTTACTGTTACTGAAAAGATGAAATGATACCAACAAGATAAGTTACAGGGTGGCGAATATGCATTGATTATAGAAAATTAAACCTCGCCATAAGGAAAGATCATTTTCCACTCCCTTTTCTAGATCAAATATTGGATAGACTGACTGGGCATAAATACTTTTGTTTTCTGGATGGATATACTGGTTACCACAAAATTCAAATTGCTCCTGAGGATCAAGAGAAGACTACGTTTACCAGTCCTTATGGTACGTTTGCTTTTAGAAGAATGCCCTTCGGTTTATGTGATGTCCCTGCTACATTTCAGAGATGTATGATGGCCATTTTTTGTGATTTAATTGAAAAAGGGATTGAAATTTTTATGGATGACTTTTCAGTGTTTGGAATTTCATTTGAATCATGTTTAGAACATCTATCTAAAGTTTTAAAAAGCTGTGAAGAAACCAATTTGGTCCTTAATTGAGAAAAATTCCAATTTATGCTAGCAGGAGGATTTTTTTTAGCACATCGGATTTCAGAAAAAGGTTAGGAGGTAGATCCTGCAAAGATTCAAGTTATATCTAATTTATCATGCCCAACCATGTAAGGGGAATTAGAAGTTTTTTAGGACTTGCTGGATTCTACAAGCGTTACATTAAAGACTTTTTAAAAATTACAAAACCTTTATGTCGTTTACTGTAAAAGGATGCAATTTTTAATTTTGATGATAACTGTCGTAAAGCCTTTGAAACATTGAAAGAAAAATTAATCACTGCACCTATAATAATTTCACCAAATTGGGAAAAACCCTTGGAATTAATGTGCGATGCTAATGATTATGCTATTGGTGCTGTTTTGGGTCAGAAATATGATAAAATTTTCAAAGTAATTTATTATGCTAGTATAACTCTTAATGAAGCTCAAATTAATTATACCACTACTGAGTAAGAGTTATTAGCTATAGTATTTGCCTTTGATAAATTTTGATCATATTTAATTGGAACTAAATGTGTTGTGCATAGTGATCATTCTGCTATCAAATACTTAATGAAGAAAAATGATGCAATACCGAGACTTATAAGATGAATTCTTCTTTTGCAAGAATTTGATTTTGAAATAGTAGATAGGAAGGGTTCTGATAATCAAATTACTAATCATTTGTCCAGGCTTGAAATTGAAAAATCTCTCTGTGATATTGAAGAAATTAAAGAACATTTTCCTTATGAAAAATTGTTCACTGTTAAAGAAAGGAATGTTCCGTGGTATGCAGACATAGTAAAATTTATTGTTAGTAATATTATACCCTAAGGTTTAACATATCATAAAAAGAAGAAATATTTGTCTGATACTAAGACATATTTTTGGGATGACACATTTTTATATAAACAAAGAAAAGATCTTATAATTCGAAGATGTGTACCTTTGGAAGAGACTTATGAAATTATTCAAAAATGTCATGATTCTGATTAGAGGGGACATTTTGGAAGTGATAAAACTGCATATAAAATATTACAATCAGGATTTTATTGGCCTACAATTTATAAGGATGTGAATGATTATATTAAAAATTGTGATAGATGTCAGCGTGTAGGCAATATTCCTAGAAGAAATGAGATGCCCCTCAATTATATGTTGAAAGTTGAAATATTTGATGTTTGGGGATTAGATTTTATGGGACCATTTACGTCATCTTTTGGAAATGTGTATATTTTAATAGCAGTAGATTATGTTCCCAAATGGATTGAAGCTATTGCTTTACCACGAGGTGATGCTCAAAGTGTTGTAAAGTTTTTAGAAAAGAATATATTTTGCAGATTTGAATTACCAAGAGAAATCGTAACTTATGGGGGAAGTCATTTTAGAAATGCGATTATTGGGAAGTTAGCAAATAAATATCATATTAATCATCACATTGCTACTGCTTATCATCCGCAGACAAGTGGTTTGGTTGAATTATCTAATCGTGAAATTAAAAGAATATTGGAAAAAACTGTTAATCCAAATGGAAAGGATTGGTCAATTAAACTGGATTATGCTTTGTAGGCCTATAAGACTGCTTACAAAACATCTATAGGAATGTCTCCATATAGGCTAATTTTTGGAAAAGCTTGTCATTTACCTTTTAAACTTGAGCATAAAGCTTATTGGGCTATTAAAGATTTCAATTATAATTTGAAAGATGCTGCTGAAAAGAGATTATTGTAATTGAATGAACTTGAAGAAATAAGGAATGAATCTTATGAAAATGCTAAAATTTATAAGGAAAAGATGAAGTTATGGCATGATCGGAAGATTCTTACCAAAAACTTGTACCAGGACAATAAGTTTTGTTGTATAATGCTAGATTAATAATATTTTCTGGAAAACTTAAGTCCAGGTGGATTGGTCCATTCATTGTGACAAAAGTTTATTCTTATTGAGCTGTAGATATTTAAGATCCTAAGATTGGAAAAATATTTAATGTTAATGGACATAGACTTAATCCATATTTTTTAGTCAATAAATCTAAATCTGATGATAATTTAATGTTGGGTCACTCAGAATGAGTTATGGGTTTGTCAGGCTGAAGACGTTAAAACAAGCGCTTTGTGTGAGGCAACCCATATTTATCGGTGGGCTTTGCTTTATGTTTGTTTTGTGTGTTTTGTTTGCTTTGTCTGGTTTGTTTTTATGTTTTTAATGGTAGTAATTTGGAGTTTTTAAACTTAAGTAGAGTTTATTCGACCTTAATTGATGATTTAATGAAGTCAGAATGAAAATTTGGTCACTTAGCAGACCTGTGCTAAAATGTGCACTGGTGGCTAAGAGCCGACTTGTTGGCGCTTAGGTGCCACAGTTATAAAAAAATGTGAAATATGTGAATTTAGAAGCCTAGATCGTGGGGGAGAAGTTATGGGAGTTATTTAGAAGATTTTAAACGTCTAGGGGAATATTCTAGCATCTCCCAAGTCTATAAAAAGGACTAAACTTGATAGAAACACTTACCCTAAGTCCAAATTTCATTTCTGAAGTCTAAGAAGAAAATTTTGAAGAGCACCATGTCTTCCTGGGAGAATGAGATGAAGAAGAAGCAAGATTCCGATAAAAGTAAGTTCATTAGTGATAGTGCTAAGGAGTCAGGCTGTTACTATTCAAGGTATAGCATAGATGATTGCAAAAATTGAAGCCCGAGTGACTTCAATGGAAGCAAATATCAATGATATTACCTTACATCTGGTTCACATGGGATGGCAACTCTAGATGCAATTCAATCATTCGATGTATGTGGAATAAATAGAAAAAGCCATGTTTGTGAAAAATAAATGGATTTAAGAAGATGATATAAGAATGAACAATGATCACCCGTTCTATCAAATCTACATTCCTGAAGGGTCAAATGAGAATAATAGTTGTCATGGTTATATTCTGTCTAATGGAGAGTGGAATTAAATGTGTTTTATTTGTATATGTTTAGTGTCTTAATGTGTTATGTTAATGTTCTTGTGAGTTCATGTTTGATGTGTTTAGTGATTTTATATATGCCTGATGATGTGTTGGGTACATCTTAGAGATGTACACTTATCAGTTTAATATTATAGTGTCTTGTATTTTGAAAATTTTATCCTTTATGTTTGGATAGAAATTCTAGTGTTGTATTAAATATTATGTTTGTTTTAAATATAAGTTTGTGTTTTATGAAATTTGTGTGGAATCAATAGTTATTAAACTTTGATTTGGAGTATTAGAAGACTTATGTGGGAGAATTAATTATTGTGGACTAATTAAGGGTAATTAATAAAGTGATTTAGTGCTTATACCTTAATTATAAAAATTTGGGTACTGGCGGCTAAATGCCAGAATGTCGGTGCTTACGCACCAGATTTCGCGGCCAAGCGCCGATAATTCGCGCTTAGGAGCCCGTTCGCGAAAATTGATTCCCAAAAGTTAAAAACCCGAACATTGTCATTTTCAACCACCCCATCGTCTTCAACCATTGCTTTGCCGCGAAAGAGGAGCTTAAGGTATCATATTGTGGATCAATTAAGAGCCGATCTCAACAAAAAATGTTAGATTTGGATTCCTTGAGGTAAAAGCACTACTCCTAAGTAAAAAAATTTGATTTTCACCATGTATTTTGAGTGCATTATGAAAAATCTTAAAATCACTATTCATGGTGAAAATTTGAGGAAAAGCTTGATAAATTGCTTGGATTTAGTGAAAATATCTTTCGAAAGATAATTTAGCAAGTTTAGTTTGATTTTGGAATTTATGGTGAATTTTTCGTGAATTTTTAGGGATGGCACCAAAGTCAAAGTGCGCTCGAGATAAGACGATGTTTGATTCTGACACATTTATTAGTTTGAGGGATGAGGAACGATACGTCAATGCATTGCAATCACGTAAGTTGATTTCTGAGCGAGTGTTTAGTAAGCCAGGAGAGGTGATTGAAGATATTATTGCAAGAAGAAACTGCAGAATTATCGTTGCTTCTCCGTTGTTCGTCGTTGTTTACGTGGTAAGAGAATTTTATGCAAATTTACCTGCTGCAGAGGAAAATCAGGTGATGGTTAGGAGTCATGAAGTAAACTTTTCTTCAGGTGCAATCAATACCTTTTATGGACTACCTTCTGATATGTTTGGTTTTTTTTCTAACTATCATCCTTCGGAAGGAGAATTAGATGAGATTATGGAGTTTCTGACTGATGGAAGAGGATTATGGAAAATTACAAATGATAGAAGAGTGAACTTTCTTGCTTCCAAATTGAATGCCATTTCTAAGGCATGGCATTATTTTATCTCATCTAAGTTGTTACCTTTAAGTCACACTAGTGAAGTGACGAGAGAAAGAGTGGTGTTGAACCATTGTATTCAGCATGGGAAGCTGATTGATATTGGAAGCATAATTTATGATTATGTTTTGAACTGTGCTAGATCAACCATGACAGCAAGTATGAGATTTCCTTTCTTGATTCATTCACTATGTGAACGATCTGGTGTGAAATTTGAAACCTGGGAAGAGGTACTTCAGCCATTGAGACCAATTACTAGTGTAAACGTTGGTGCTTACACTATACATTCAAAGTTTGGTTGGAGAGGAGGATTTGGTAGGGCTTCTACTGCTTCTACTTCTACTGCTTCTACTTCACGTACTTCTACTTCTCGTACTTCTACTTCATGTGCTTCGTCATCTATTGATTCACAGACTGGTTAGAAAGATTTTGAAAAAAGTGAGTCTTACTCGAGAGCATGTGAGAGATATGGATGGTAAGTTGGATAATGTTGAGTGATATATTGTAAAACATGATGAATATGAGGAGAATTATCAACAATATTTGGATAGACTGATCAGAGGAGATCATAGTCCTGAGATGCAACCTCATTCATTTTATATACCTTATGTGCCATCCAGAGATTGAAACGAGCAAGATGAAGATGATGATGAGGATGAAGAGTAGATGTATGTTGTTTGTTTTAGTTGTTGTATTGATGTGTTGTGTCACTGTGTACTTTATCTAGTATTTTGTTTGATAATTGTGTTGTGATGTGAACCTTGATAGTATGCAGATTGTAGTTGTACTATTTATCTGTTATGCATATTCAGGTATTGTTGTTGTTTTATTATGGATTTATATGTTGTTGTGTGGTAGTGTGTACTTGTAAATGGTTTTTATGTGTATGTTATGTCAGAGTTTTTAATAGTGTGTACTTTAATTCAAAAACTGTAAAGAGATTATAAACCACAATTAGGAACTTCTACTTAGGAAAACTACAAGTTTAAAATTCTTCAAATTCCACTATTATCTGTTATCTGTATCAGTGTTTTATTTTAGTTGGTGTGTATTTGCTTTGAAAAACTCCACTAATGTAGAAGTCTTCTGAAATTTTTACTTTTCTTATTATAAAAAAAATGTTTTGAAAAACTAAATTTGATTTCATGTTACTCATTTTATTTAAATTGTTATGCTTGCATATTAGGATATTAAAAATTCCTGCAAGCATGTTATGTCAGTTTTTTATTTTTCACCCCTGTATCATTTCTTATGCGTAAATGCTTTATCTTAAATAAAAATTTAAAGTTTGGGGGGCGGAGATTTAAAAAAAAAAAATTTTTAAAAACGTAAAATTTTATTTGATTCTCAAGAATACTTAAAATAAATCGTATTTTTGATTGAGAACAATTATGTGCATGAAGTTATATTAGGGGAATAAAATTTTGAATATAGAAATGAATAAAAGAATTTAGTTAAAATTTATAGTAATCATGAAAAAATTAAAATTAAAATTTTCTTAATGAAGAGATGTTAAATAAAGTTAAACTATCTTTAGTAAGAAGTCTTGAATTTTTTGATAAATAGAAGATTTGACTTTTATTCTTCAAAGCTTAAATTTATTTTATTGAAGAGTAATTTTCAAATACTATTATTATGATTTTTTAGTGAAAGGCGTATATCTGACCTTTCTTTTAAATGGAAGGGTGGAATTCAAAATCATTAAAGGCTTATCCAGATATAGTAATCCATACCTTATTAAAAAAAAAAAAGAGAAGAGAAGAGAAAAAGTGAAAAATAGTATATGAAAAGGGAGGAGAAGCTTGAGGATTTAAGGGCCTAATCAAAAATTAGTTTCATACCTAAAGTTTAAGATATAAGATCAGAGAAAATCTAAAGCTTAAAGTTGTAATATAGTAAGTAAAATTATTTTTCAAATAAAGTTTTTAAGTGAGAAAAATAAATGTTTGAATCCTATATTTTGAAAAATCTATAAATATTTCTGAAATAGATAGAGACTTATATTTATCATTTTCTTTTACTTAAGAACTTTCTAAACTTTAAGTTGGTTTTAATTACTAAAATTTGTTCTAAATTGGACTATTCCATTTCTAGAACAAAATTTTGTTATCTTCCTAAGAAACTCATTACATAATTTGAACGCTAAAATGTTTTATGAGATTAACTGTCACTTGAGGATAAGTAACATTTTAAGTTTGGGGGATTTTGATACACCTAAAATATATAGTATTTTTATGCACATTTTTATACCTATTTTTAATGATATTGCACTTTAATGGAAGGTATTTTTTTGTTTTTCTTGCAGGTATGATGAAAATAGATGCTCATGATGAAAAGAGAAAAAAATGGATCAAATTTGGAGTAAAAAAATGAAAAATAAAAAATTTGGCACTGGCGGTTAATCGATGCTGGGCCTGCACTTAGCCACCACAGTGATAGATTGAACTTTAATTAGATTTGGCACCAAATTCAAAAGGGAATGGATGCAACTCTTGGTGGTAACGTCCATAACTTCCTTTAGGCGGCAAATTTGAATGAAAGTGTGCGTTCCTTGGTAGATACAACGAATCTGGACACATTTTGAAGAGACACCAAGGCACCTTTTGGTTCACTATTTAAAGAGAGTCTTAGAAGTGAAGAAGGGAAGAATTAAAGAGGCTCTTCATTGTATTTTGAAGAGAGGAATTTAGGAGATTCTTCCACTGCATTTTAAGTTTTTATTTTAAAGTAGGGGTAGAGAGTAGAAAGGAGAGAAGGGTCGAGTTAAGAGTTCTTCTCCCACTTCTTTTCTTTCTTTTAGTTTAGTTTTTATAGAAGTTTGAAGTATGTTTTATGAGTCATCGGAGTTTGGAGACTTGATCTGAGGAGTAGTTTAGCGAAGAGTCAAAGTTTCAGAGAAACTTCCTTAGTCTTGTGGAAAGGATTTTCAGATAAGTGTTTACTTTTATTTTTTTTATCAATACTTCCTTTCGTTTATTATTTTTCTTATCATTTTTAATTTCAAATCAATGTGTTTTTATATTTACCCAATGCATTCTAAGTAGTTTACTTTATCTTTTTCTTTCTTAAAATGGAGAAGTAATTAATTTAAAGAGAATTATTGTGGAAAGTATCAATGTTTAAAAGTTGGAAGAATTTGTGAAGATTGATTCTGAGAACTTTGTTTACTTCTTAATTTGGCCTGTTAAGTTATAAAATTTCTTGAGATTATGTAAGATCCAATGCGAGATTATCTCATTAAAGTTAGTAGGAATCACATGCAATTATATGGGTGAGAACTGTATTCCAAATAAGTGAATGTAATATAAGAAGATATTTTTCTAGAATGAAGTAAAATTAGAGGATTTTAGAGTGACAGGCTAAAATCCCCTAATTTGGTTTGAAGTTCTGAGTTTTGTTATGAGAAGTTAGCCCCCAGGTGGTGGGAATCGAGGGAACTCTAGAGTGAGAGACTGGTATCTTACCTGCCTAACCATGTTCAAAATAATATAAATTTCAAATTAACCTATGTTCTTTATAGAACCAAGTAAGGGTAAAGAACACATTTGCTTCTATCTGTCACAACAAAATTTAAATACTTCCACAACAGTACTTTAAGAATTATTACTACTTCATAAAAGGACAGAAAAAGATATTTTAGTTAATAGTATTTTTACGTCCAGTTTTATTAGTTATTGAAACCTTTACTTTTATTGCTGTCGGCATATTTTTAGGTTAAGTGTTGTATTTTTGAAAAGGAGGTCGCCTTCAGAAATTGTCGGCGAAATTTAAATTTTAAATTTAATTTAAATATATATATAATTTAGAAAGTAATATTTGATTTTGAAAATAATTTTAAATTTGAAAATTTTAAGATATGAAATCAAACCGATCTCACATCCCAAATAGTTTGTATAAACGAGCACCGCATCACAAACCGTGTATCTATCCCAAAGAATAGACATACTGCTTGATGATAGGGCTCGATTAAATAAACTAGAAGATTTGTGACATCCGTTTGGTCTGCGAACCAATTTTATAAGCCGACAAGTTCCCTCGCTTAATATAAATGAATTAAGCGAGTTTATATTACTCAGGTTCTTTAAAATTCCCTATAAGGGCAAGCCCTATAATTAATTACATCTTAAGTGACAGGAATCACCTAAGAAAACTCTCGATAATAATCAATAATTCGCTCTCAATAATTTCAAAGTTTAAGTTTTCAAAGGATTGAATTTTGGAATTTCAATAGGGAATGGATCAAGTTTGGAATATTTTGTTTTGGGAATTCAAAGGAAGAAAGGTAGGAGAAATCACAGATCCAAAGCGAACTTCGGTAATTTCCCAACTATCCTATTGTTTGGCTTGGATTTAGAAAAGTCCTAATGTTTGTTTAATGTTTTGATCTTGCCAATTTTAATTAATTTGGACTTATATTTGTATGATAAAATCATACAAATAGCCTCGAAAATGTGAGGAATTATGTCATATCGGACGACTACCTCGGAATCCTAAAACCGGTTAGGGCTTAATTTACATGACCTGATCATGCAAATGCCTAACAAAGGTTGAGGGTTTATGTTGCACTAGGCAAACTACCTCAAAGTCCTATAGCTTTGTTATTTAATTCTAAGAAGGTTTTGTTGAAGTAGACTCAGGTTTTACTGATGACGATGGCCGTGCTGCCCACTATGCTCTGAGCTCCTTGTTGTTGCAGAGGTTTAGTTTTAGAAGTCATAAATCAGGAGATGAGAGAAGTGTTTTGGTTTAGAGAAAATCTTAATTTCCAAGTGCTTTTGTATTTTAATTAAAACAAATCTTAAAGTTGATTATAACGACATCGGTTAAGATCCCACGGTTCCATCCTTCCGGCATCGTTATTTTTATCGGATTCACTTAGTCCAGATAAATTTGCTAAACTCAGCTAAATGAGTTCCACACTTTCATTTAGACCGTGGGAAATCCCGTTAGCAACACGTAGGTTACATCATCCGAGGTATTATCGATCATCCAACAAGACGTTTTAATTTAGTTGTAATTGTAGTTTTGTGTTCGGTTTGTGATTAAATTTTGAGTTGTTTTATATTTTGAAATGTTGTGGCGGTGAATTTTATCTTGCAATGTCTTTTTACTTAGTTTTGGTTTCAGTTTTAGGGACTATCCTAAAGGTGTGGGTTTTCATGCAACAATTTGTATATCATGCAAGAAAAGTAAGTACGATGCGATTGAATAAATTGCAATAAAGTAAATTGCAATAAAAGAAAAGCGTAACTGGAGGGTCTTCCAGTCATCCCAAGCTGCACTTAAAACACAATTAGAATATTTAAGCAAGTTCCTAGGTAAAACTAAGGGAAGGGTTATGGTTTCTACCAAATTCCTAATCCTATAGCTAGTCATTTCCTATGACGTCTAGGTCCTTGTGTTTTGGTTTGAGGACGATTTTCTTCATCAAAGAATAATTAAGTTCAATTGTTCTTGTAAACATCCTATCATATTGAGAAAGTGTTTAAGAAGAATCTCAAACATCTTTTCGATATTGCTAGAATTGTTTTAAGTCCAGAATGAATTTAATTATACAAATGAATTAATCGCCGAGAATTCGGGTTTTGTTATCTTGCTCGGTGAACCAGGACATCTGAATATCACTATAAGTGAAGTATCATTTCATTTAATGTTCTATTTAGGAGTTATGATAATAAAAGTTTTCGAGGGCAAATTGGTGTTCCAATGATTTGTGATTTAGTTTAACTTCGAGTTAAAGGGTTTAAATTTGGAATAGTGTTCAAGTTGCTTTATATTTAATTTCTTTATGTCTTAGGTGATATTATTTAATTCAATTTAATTTAACTTTAATTTAATTTAATTTAGTTTAGTTTCAATTTTGATTCAATTTAACTTGATTTTAATTTTAACATGATTCTATTATTTAATTTAATTTAATTTAATTTAGTTTGATTTGATATGAATTAATTTAATTTAATTTAACTTGATTTAATTTAATTTAATTTAATTTCCTTTAATTTAATTTAATTTGATTTAATTTTAATTTAATTTAATTTAATTTAATTTAATTTAATATGTTTTAATTTAATTTAATTTAATTTAATTTAACATTTTTTTTTAATTTAATTTAGTTTAATTTAATTTGTTTGATTTAATTTAATTTAATCTTTAATTTTATTTTTTTTTTAATTTTAATTTAATTGAAAATTTAAAAAGAGTTTAATAATTTAACTTTTTTTTTAATTTAATTTAAGGATTAAGTCCTTTAAAATTTTAAAACATAAGTTTGAATTATCATTTTAATTAAGAATTAAATATTATTGAGATGATTAATTTAGGGATTTTTAAATTAAAGAATAAATCTCCTCCTAATAATATCCCTATTTTAATAATTCCAATTTTATTATTCTTCCAAATTTAATCAATTATTTAATTAAGGTTAGTTTCAATTATTTTAAAATTGTTTAATAGGTTTCTACCTTTAATTATTTAAATTTCAATCATCCAAATCAGATTAAGATCAAATATTTTACTCTTTAATTTTATTAAACCTAAAGTTTTAATTAAGGGTTAAAATTTTAATTACCATTTTGCCCTTGAAGCTTAATAATTTCATAACTCATTAAATTGAGCTTAAATGAACTTGAAATTTTTATGTGACTTCACTCATATGCCAATAAAGACATGAGAGGAGAAAATGTGATTTTTCTGTATTTAATTTATTTATGTAATTATTTTTGGTGGAAAATAGGGATTTCCAAGGAAAATTTAATAATATGACCAAGGGAAAGTTTCTATCCTTAAGAAAATTATGGGACATTCCTAATGACCAGAGGATCACTTGGACCAATTTTGGTGATTTTTTGAATTACATTATTTTTATTATAATTATTTTAAGTTTTGGAGCATTAATTAATTTAAAAATAAAATAAAGGTTGAAAAATGAAATTTATATTTTTCAAAAATCTCTCTGATATCAAGGAAATCAGAGAATAAATTTTTGCAATTTTCTGATTTTTCTTTGATTTATTATAATTATTTTAGTGAAAATGCTAGAAAATACATTTTTTTTAATTTTAAAATTACCCTAGGGCTTTAAAATTTAATATCTCATTAAATAGACCTATGAAAAATATGGGGTTTGTTCCTAAGTGATTAAAATTCAAAATGTGACATTTTGGTGAATTTTATTATTTTTGTGATTTTTATTATTTTTTAATTATTAAAATATTAAAATAATACCAAAAAATCAACTTTTTTAGAAAATTTGAATTTTAATTTTCTTAAATTCTCCTGATATCAGAGAGGCTCCAAAACCAATTTGGTGAATTTTTGAAAGGTATTTTGAAAGTTATGAATTTTTAAAGTTTAAAATAGCTAAATGGCTTAATCAACCCATTTAGTAGGGCTAACCAAGTCCAATTGACTTCAAATTTTTATGGTGGGTTCCTCTGATCCTAAAGGTCAGTGGAGAATTGATTTCAAGTCAATTTGATGTATAATTAGCTCTAATTAATTAGAGACCTATTTTGGGTGTTTATGCCAATCAGGGTTATTTTAAATAAATTAATCCAAAACCTATTTTTCCTAGGGTCCTCTGGTCATAAGAGAAATCACCAAATTTTCCTAGAATTTATTTCACAACATGCTAATTATTGGAATTAAAATACTTAAAACAGCAACATGAATTTGAAAAAATCAATAACTTCTCATAGGGATGGTTTCTGACTTTGGAAAATTCAGGGAATGTTCCCAAATTCAGAGGCTTCAAAAGCCCTATGGTTTCATGCCATGGTAAATTTCCTATATGCATGGAGAATTAATACAATGCAAAAGGGAAATAAATCATTAAAAATAAAATACTTGATGAAATTAAATAATTTCTTTTCCACATTATTCTCCTCTGTTCACTGAGCAAGAGGGTATGTTTATTTTATTTTTCTGATTTTCCTACACAAAGTTATGCATTTTTGAAGTTTAGGGAATTAAATAAATCAAAAATACCCTAATTTTCTATTTATCCACGCGGCGCCGCGTCAACCTCGGCAGCTCCGAAAGGCCACGCGGCGAGTTCTGGTTCGACGCCGCCATCTGACTCAGCGCTCCGGGGCCCTGCTGTGTCGTTCCATCTCCTGATCCGACGCAATCCTGGCCATCTGTCCGCGCGTGTATTAAATTAACGGCATCCGTTCATCGTTCCCAAGCGTCCTCACCCGAGAGCCGTCCACACTAAATCCCTAATATCTCACTCAATACTCAATGGATTTTCGTGTTTTTATGCTCTATGGATTTGTCTTGAAGAGACGAATACATCTATACGGTGATCATGCATTGAAATTAAAGCATTTGAAATAGAGAATCTCCAGAATCTCGGGATGAAGAATTAGCTCATACCTTTGCTCAGAGAAGTGTGGCTTCAATCTGAGGGTTGTGTCACCTTCGATTGGATCCCAGCAAGCTCCAGATGAAGTCTCCTGGTCTGGTGAATCACCTAGGTATGATTTCGACCACAGCCGATCGCAAAGCTTGGAGGCTGGAGCAAGCTGGGTGGCCCTGGAGAGGGGGCTTTTGTCGGTGGACTCCTTCCCTTGGTCCGGTGAAGGTGTAGGACCAATCAATTTGAGGATTGATCCACTGTGGAGAAGTGTCCTGGTTTTGGGTGGAATTTTGGCTGACAAATTGGCCTCTGTTGGTGGGGATTAGGGCAAATTGTCTCTGGGGATCAACTGCTCTAAGTATGGAGAGTGTTCTGGAACAATTTTGGCAGGGTTTCAGTAAGATCTGGTTCAGCACCTCTCATGGACGAGAGGGGGTGGTGTTTAAATAGGAGAGGGTGGAGGGCCTCCCAGGGAGATTTAGGGCTTGGGATCAGCTACTCTTGGCAAGAGAAGAACAAGCGCAATGGCCATCTGGGATGGGGCAGCTCAGCGAGGTGAGAATTCCAAGTTTGGGCTCACATGTGAGCTCTCGGCCTGGTGGTTTCCGGCGGCTGTGGTGGCTGGCCGGCCAGTCTCAGGTCACCATCTTGTTCAGGTGGGTGAGGGCTGGGGTTTAGTGTAGGCAATTGACAAATGCCATGTGTAAAGTACTTGGATCAAAATGGCATGTGGATATGGCTAATCTTGGCTAGGTTTGGTCAACCCATTTGTTTGGGCTGGGTTCACCTCCCCATGGCTAGCCTTGGGCTGAGAAAATCGATTAGGTTAGCTGGTCGAAAGGTGGTGATGTCTTTATCCAAGAATATTTGGATTAAATCTTGGTTAAGGGGTATCATGGGTGAGGTTAAAGACTTTTAGGAATTAAGGAAAGCTCCCCTCCTCTTACCCAATGTGGTATGGTGACATGTAAAGAGGCTCTCATGCCTTCCATGTGGCTCATGCATGGCTTCATGGCTCATCTTTGGCTTGGGAAAAGTTGAGTCAATTTCATGGAAATGGATTTAAGAAAACTTTTGTATTTTGGTGGGAATTTGTATGAAGCTTGATTTGGAATGGTTTAATGATGATTTTGAAACTTAAGGGTGATATCAATTAAAGGTATGATGAATAGAAATTGCCATGTGGGCTTTAGGGCCAATTTTGGGCTTTTGTATTTGGTGGAAATGGGCTTTTAAAATGGTTTAGGGAAGTGGGCTTTTGGATTTTAAAATGGATTTTAGGATGAAATTTTGGCAAAGGCTTGGGCCAAATAATTGTTGGGTTTAGCTCATAGATGTTTCATGAGTGACTTGGAGCAAATTGGGAGTGATTTGGGTTTGAATTGGGTTGAATTTGGGCTTCTTTGGTGAATGGGCCAATATAGGTCAAATTGGGTTAACTTGGGCCAATGTTGGGCTAGGGTTGAAATTGATGTAAAATTAATGTTGGGAAATGTTTATGGGAGTGTTTCAAAGAGGTTTTGACTTTGGTTGGGCTTTGATTTTGGGGTTTGGGCTCATTTGGGTTAGGTTTGGGTTTAGGTCAAAATTGGGCCTTTTAGCTTTGGGTTGAATTTGAGTGAGGTTTGGGTCTAAATGTTTGGCAAATCATGTTAGTGTTTTGTTTGTGGGAATGTTAAGGAAGATTTAGAAAATATTTGGGGTTAATTGGAGTTGAATTGGGTAAGTTTGGGTTAGGTTTGGTTTGACATTGGGTTCACTTAGGGTTAAAATGGGTCAAATTGGGGGTTTTGACAAAAGTAAGGTAAATTGACAAAATTGGCCCATGGTGTAGTTGAACAAAATGACATTGGGAATATTTGGGATTTTCTGGAATTTTCTGGAAATTTTCTGAATTTTTGGATTTTTGGGTCAAGGGGGGTATTTTGGGTATTTGGAGGGTATTGGGAGGTTTTTTTTGGAATTTTTGATATTTTTGGGTATGGATGGTCAATTTGAGTAGTGTGGAAATGTTTGGGATTGATTTTGAGGAAGTTTGGGTGATTTGGGAATTTTGGAGGATTTCAAGGGTTTTGGGTAGGTTAGGCGGGTGTAGGGTCCCGGGGGTCAAAAATTGAAAATTTGGAAAATTGAAGATTAGGTGAATGTAAGTGGAATGAAATCATTTTGGTTGAGCCATGAAGCCATATCAAGCCCACATGAGCCATGAAGGGACTCATTTGAGGCATCCAATATGTTGTTCCTAACCTCTTAGCGAGGGCTTAGGGGTTAAGGACCATCCATGTGAATCACCTACATGAGTCGGGAGGTCAAGCTGAGTATAGGTGTGTGAAAGTGTAGTGTATAAATGTAGTGTGTGTGTAAGTCGGCCCTTTACCGGACCGAGCAACCTGGGCAGTCCTAAGGCCAGAAGAGTCCTATAGGAACTCATCCTTTAAACTTCCACATTTAATTTCGACCCTCTAGGTGATTAGGGGTCTACGGTCGAGTTTGTAGAGTTTGCAGGGAGTTAAGAAGTGGTTTGAACTTCTAAGTGGTGGGTCCCAGTTCTAGTCCTCTAAGACAGTCAAAGGAAAAGCCTAAGGCTAGATCCTAAGTACTAAAAAGAAGAAGAGAAGACCTCATAAAAAATGAGGTCAACAATTGCTTAGCATTTTATTAAGAAAATTTATAAAAGACAAATCAACTTTCTAAAACTTTTCAAAATCAAGACATACTATTTCAAAAACAATTAAAGAAAGTAAAATATAATTTTCTAAATTCCTTTAAAGATTTTCAGCTTTTCCAAGTGGGTTCGATATCTCGGGGCTTAATCAGAAAGTCCTATATTACTTGATAAATGATACGTATACTTGCGTAATATCCCATATTATAAAATCATAATTTTTGTATCTTAAAGCATCAATGCACTTATATCCAGCGGAGTCAAGTTTTTGGCAACCGTTGCACTTATATTTATCGGGGATCAGGCACCCATCCACCATATTTCTGTTGTGTAGTCAATCACAAGTTCCGTATGAAAGTTGGGAAAAGGTTCTTCTTCCCTGGAGGCTTATTGATCCAACTAATCTTTATGACTACCAAACAGTAGGAGATGAAGGTGATATGGATCTGCTTGCTGATCAACCAAATCAGTCTTCGCAACCCATTCAGCCTTACTTTTCTGAAAGTTACATAGTGACACTGAAGAAAATCAAGCAGTTGTAAAAGAGGTACAGAATGTTTTGAATGCCATTAATAATATTTCTGATTTATTTGATCACATAGACTGGAGGATGAAGGAACAATTTAATCACATTAGTTGGATTGAAATGGGCCTGATGAATTTGTTAAAGAAAAATGATGTGATTGCTCAGGATTCATCTGATGAATTCCCATTTCATCTCTTCTACAATTTGTTCGTGCATCATCAATCTATTAGAGATATCGGAGAGGAAGATAGTTCAGAGACTGATGAGGAGTGACTACTGGATTCCGCTTGTGCTTGATGTGTGTTTGCTTTGCTTTGTTATTTGTCTTGGTGTGTTTGGTATTTACTTTGCTTTGCTATGTAGTTTGCATTTTTATTTACTATGCTTAATTTCACTCTTTGTTCTTAGATTTTAGTGTTTTTCTTATTGTAGTGTACTTGCAACACTAAAAATATGATGGTCTTTGATTTCATTTAATGAACATGTTAGAGTTTATGTTTTAATGTGGATTTTATATATATAAGTGATGTTTTCTGTTGTTTGTGTAAGAATTGTGTTAATTATTGCTTGTGTGATAAAATACATGCTTAATGAAGTGTTAAATGAGATTGTGGAGGAAGAAACGATTAAAATTAGGAAAAAATTTCGGACCCAGAAAAAATTTTTCACTGGCGCCACTAGCATCAAAATATAGAGAATTTTGCTGATTGGATAAATTAGGCACCATCGGTGCCCTATCGAGTGTCGCCGACGCCCGAATACAGAAAAAGGCTAAAACCCTTATATTTCGCTATTTTGACCCTAACACCTGCAAATTTCTCCCATGATTTTGTCTTCCTCCTTCATTTTCGCGACAAGTGAAGTTACAAGGGATAAAGCAGTTTTAAATTATTATATTCAGACTATGAAGAAGATTGATATTGGAGTTATTGTCTTCAAGAACATTCATTCTATTACTAGAGGAGAGACCACTAGAGGATTAGGACATGTTGCCCTGATTCATGCCATGTGTGTACAGTCTGGAGTAGAATTCAAAAGTTTTGAAGAGGTAGCTATACCAATCAGACCGATTACCAAGACTATCATTTGTACTTATGAGTCTCATGTGGCAGCACACGATGACAGTATGAGTACTAATATTTCTACTATGAGCTACGACATACCATCTACGTCTAAGCCCCCTACATTATCTGATATTATGGAGCAGTTGAGATTACAGATTGATAGTATTGATAGACTCCATGGTAGGATGGATATTTTTGAGGCTAGAAGTGATGTGAATGAAGATTATATGAGAAGAAGAGTTGAGTATGATATTGCCTATCATGACGCCCAGGTCAGATTCATGATGAGGGAGACTGGTGTGATATTATCTACTTGTCCCAGCTATACTTTGTATAGACCTGTTCCTGCTGATCGTACTGATGAAGCTGGTGATGAAGAGTGGTAGTTTATCTATTTTTGTTTTTGTTTTTCTTTTTATGTGTTGTGTTTTTGTGATGCTGTAGTTATTTACTTTCTATGTGATGTGTGAGCCTGTTGATGAACTGTAGTGTTGTATTGAAAAGTTGAAATTGTGAAATGAAATGTGTAGTGTTGTGATAGTTTTTTTAGTAGTTGTGGTGTTTTGTTGGATGTTTAGAAGTTTAAAGTTGATATCTCTTTACCTTGCGATTTTTTAAAAATTTTATATCACTCTTAATAACTAATTCATACGTGCTAGCTATAAATTTTGACTAATACTGGATAGGTTCTGAAGATTTTAAGATCCCAACACAAAAAGTTTAGTTTCTTTTACTCTCCACTGTTTCAAATTTGTTGAAAATTTTAAGTTTGGGGGAGGGTTGAAAAATATTAAATCTTATTTGTTCTCAATTATTATATTTTCAAAAATTATCAGCATAACTTTTTGCAGTTGAACATAACTTTAGATAACTAAAACATTTTATTTCAGTTGAATATTATTGAAGGATAGGATGAAAGTTTTTAGTAATAAAGGTTAACTTTATAGGGGTAAAATATTTGGTATGAAAGAATTTGATTATAGTTAACTATTTAAAGTAAACAAAACTGTATTTTTGAAATATTAAGAGACTTAAAGTATTATGTGTTAAGAAGAGATTGTGACTTTATGATGAATAAGAAGCTCATACCTAATTATAAAGTAAGGAGGTTTTTCAAGTTTGGACTTTAGAAAGAGGAGAGTGAAGTTCAAAATCATTAAAGGCTATCCAGATATAGTAATCCTCATAAAAAAAAGAAAAAGGAAAGTAAAGGAAAGAAGGATTGAAAAGCAATCCCAAAAGAAAAAAGGAAGAAGAAAAAGAAAAGAAAAAGAAAGAAATATTTATGAGGAGAAGCTTGAGAAGATGCATAATCAAATATTGGCTTCACTTGAGTCACGATAAAGGGAGAACATGAATTTATTTCTAAATTTATATTTAAAGTATTGGCCTACATTCTGATGAAGTTTACATGAACTCCTTTTTCATATAGTCTTTCAAGGCACTCTTAATGTGAAAAATTATGGTTTATCTTGAAATAAATAGAAGACTAGAGCCCTTAGACTTGATTGCTGAATATTCTTACACATGTAGTGTTGACCTGAGTTACTGAATTTTTTTCTAAAAGTCTTACTAATATATTCCTTTGAATGAAAATTTTAGTGTCCTACAGGTGAAAATTACATTGCCTTGATTTATATATTTATGTAGTAAAATGATTACTTTAGGACAAGTAATAGTTAAGTTTGAGGGATTTTGATGCACCAAAAATATATATTGATTTTTGCTATATAATTTTACCCATTTTTTGTGATATTGCACTATAAAGAAATGTATTTTCATGATTTGTTGCAGGTATGATGATTTTAGGTGATTGGAGCAAAAAGAAGCAAAAAATGAACAAATTTGGAGCGAAAAACTGCAAAATGGGAAAAAATTGCTTCTGGCGCCGTTGTTGACCTCATTTTTTATGAGGTCTTTTTGTCCTCTCTTTAGTACTTAGGATCTAGCCTTAGGCTTTTCCTTTGACTAATCTTAGAGGACTAGAAGTGGAACCCACCCTTTAGAAGTTCAAACACCTCTTGACTCTCTGCAAACCCCACAAGCTTGATTGTAGACCCCTAATCACCTAGAGGGTTGAAATCAAATGTGGAGGTTTAAAGGATGAGTTCCCTATAGGACTTCTTGGCCTTAGGAATACCCTGGGTGGCCTGGTCTAGTGAGGGTTGACTTGCACATACACTACACTCTCACACAAATTCCATGTCCTAAAACTACACTCTCACCCAACTTGACTTCCTGACTCATGCAGATAATTCATATGGATGGTCCTTAACCCCTAAGCCCCTGGCAAAGAGGGTTAAGAACAACATAGTGAATGCCTCAAATGAGTCCTCTCATGGCTCATATGGGCTTAATATGGCTTCATGGCTCAACCAAAGTTATTCCATTTTGCTCAAATTTGATCAATTTCCATTTTTCCAAAATTTCAAATTTTGACCCCCGGGGCCCTACACCTACTAAACCTACCAAAAGCCCTTGAAACTACCCAAAATTTACAAAATCACCTAAATTACCCAAAATTCCTCAAAATCAATCCTAAACATTTCCCCCCACTCAAATTGATCATCCATAGCTAAATATACAAAAAATTTCAAAAGTACCCCCCAATACCCTCCAAATACCCAAAATGCATTCTTAGCCCAAAAATCCAAAAATTCATAAAATTCCCAAAAAAATTCCAAAAAATCCCAAATATTCCCAATTTCATTTTGTTAAACTACACCATGGACTAATTTTTCCAATTTGCCCCATTTTTACCAAGACCCCCAATTTGGCCCATTTTAAATCCAAGTGAACCCAATGTGAAACCAAACCACCCCAATTGACCTCAATTTTGGTCCAATTCAATTCTAAACATCAAATCAACATCCCCAATATCAAATTAGACCAAATCCAAGTCCAATTTGATTGAAATTTGAGCCCAATTTCAATTTGAAGCCTAAGGCCCAATTTTGGCCCATGACCTAAACCTAGCTCAAACCCATCCAATTCAACTCCAATTGGCCCCAAATCTTTTCCAAAGCCTACCTAACATCCCCATAAACAAAAAACTAACTTGATTTGCCCAAAATTTGAACCTAAACTCCACCCAAACCGAACCTAAAACCAAAATCCCTTAAATTTACCTAATCCCAAACCTAACCCAAATGGGCCCAAATCCCAAAATTAGAGCCCAACCAAAGTTGGAAACTCTTTGTGACACTCCCATGAACATTTCTCAACATTAATTTTACATCAAATCCAACTTTAGCCCTACCTTAACCCAAGTTAGCCCAATTTGGCCCACTTTGGCCCCTTTAACTAAAAAGCCCAAATTAAACCCAATTCAATTCAAAATCTCTTCACACTTTTTCCAAACCACTCGTGACACTTACCTAAACCAATTGCAACATTTATTTGGCATGATCATTCACAAAATTTCCATCCACCAATTTATTTTCAAACCTAAAGGCCCACATTCTTAAACCATTCTAAAAGCCCACTTCCACCAAATCCAAAAGCCCAAAATTCATCCAAAGCCCACATGACATTTCTCTACACCACCCATTCAATTAAAATCATCCCTAAGTCCTAAACCAATGATCAAATAATTCCAAATAAAGCTTCATCCAAATTTCCACCAAAAATTCCAAAATTCATAAAATCCCCTTTTATGAAATTGACCAAACTTTTTCCAAGCCAAATGTGAGCCATTGAGCCATGTACAAGCCACATGGAAGCCATGGAAGCAACTTTCCACCTCACCAAGCCATTAGTGGCAAGAAGAGGGGACCCTTTCCTAATCTTTCATTAAGCATGTTTAACCATACTCATGTCACACTCTAAACCATGCTTAGCCACCTCACCATGGATGGAGACCACACTATTTTCTCTTGGCTGACCCAACTGATCCTTTTCAGTACAAACTAGGCTTTGGGTGGGGAACGTAGCCCAAAACCATGGGTTGACTCATTTGAACCCAAAATGAGCCTCTCCCCATTCCATTTCAATTCAGCCCCTTTACACATGTCAAACTCCAATTGACTTCACCAAATTCAACCCCTGACCCCACTGAGTCAGATGGTGACCCATGCCTGGCCGGCCAGCCACCACAGCCGCCGGAAAACACCATGGCCGAGAGCTCCAAGTGAGCCAAAAAATTCAATTCTCCCTTGCTGAGTTGTCCCAACTCTAATGGACACCAGAGCTCTTCTTCTCCTCCCCTGAGCAATTGATCCCAGCCTCCAATTGCCCCTGGGAAGCTCTCTAGCCCTGTCTATTTAAACCCACCACCCTCTCGGCCAAAACAAGAGTTGAACAAAACCTTACCAAAACTCTGCCAAAATCATTCCAGACCCCTCTCCAGACATAGAGAACTTGATCCCCACTGAAATCCAGCCCTAAAACACTCTCTGTGAGCTCAATTTCTGAGTTGAAAATCCACCCAAAAAATAGGAAACTTCACCATAGTGAGCCAATCTCCAAATTGATTGGTCCTACACCTTCACCAGACCAAGAGGAGATGTTCCCCAGCAAAAGCCCCCTCACCAGGCCAGCCATTGCTTCCAGCCTCCAAGCTTTGTGATCGGCCTTGGTCACTTTCATACCTAGACAATTCCCCAGAGCCAGAGACTTCATCTGGAGTTTGCCTGGACTCAATCGAAGGTGACAAAACTCTCAGATCGAAGCTTCACTTCTCTGAGCAAAGGTATGAACTCACTCTTCCTCCCGAGTTTCCAGTGATTCTCCATTTTTTAGGTTAATTTCATAGCGTATAAACTGTATGGATGTGTTTGTCTCTTCAAGACGAATCCATAGATCATAAGAACACGAAAATCCATTAAGAATCTAGTGAGATCTTAAGGTTTTAGTGTGGACGGTCACGGGTGCACACCAGTCGTAGATGATGACCTGAAGCCATTAGATCGCACGTGTATCGAGCGGACGGTTCAGATTGCGCCAGACCAGGGAATGTTACGTGAACTGCGGCCCCCCGGAGCGCTGAGTCGGATGGCGGCGTCAAATAGGAATGCGCCGCGTGGGCTTTCGGAGCTGCCGATGTTTCGCTGGTGCCGCGTGGATAAGTAGATAAATAGGGTATTTTTGAATTATTTAAATGCCCAGAACTTCAAAAATTCATATCTTTGCATAGAAAAATCACAAAAATAAAATAAAAATACCCTCTTGCTCAGTGAACAAAGGAAAATAATTTGGAAAAGAGGTCAAGTTAATTTGATGAATATTTTATTTTTAATAATTTATTTACTATTTTCAGTATTTTGATTCTTCATTTACATAGACAATTCAACATGGCATGAGACCATAGGGCTTTTGAAGCCTCTGATCTTGGGAACATTCCCTGAATTTTTGAAGGTTAGAGGCCATCTCTGTGAAAAGTTATTGAATTTTAAATTTCATGTCACTATTTTAGGTATTTTAATTTCAATAATTAGCATGTTGTGAAATAAATTCTAGGAAAATTTGGTGATGTTCCTTAGGACCAGAGGACCCTATGAAAAATATATTTTTGAGTAAATTCATTCATAATAACCTTAGTTGTCTAAACCCCTAAAATTGAATTTGAATTAATTAAAGTTAACCACACAACAAATTGACTTGAAAACAATTCTCCACTGATCTTTAAGATCAGAGAGACCTCATATAAAAATTTAAAATCAATTGGACTTGATTAGCCCCACCAAATGGGTTGATTAAACCTCACAAGCAAAATGAAACTTTAAAAATTCATAACTCCAAAAATACTTTTCAAAAATTTACAAAAATGATTTTGGAGCTTCTTTGATATCAGGAGAGTCAGGAAAATTAAAATTGGAATTTTCTAAAAAAGTTGATTTTTCACATTATTTTAATATTTTAATAATTAAAAAAAAATAAAAATCACAGAAATATTAAAAATCATAAAAATGTCACATTTTGACTCCTAATCACTTAGGAACAAACCAAATATTTTTCCTAAGTCCCTAGGATAAGATATTGAATTTTAAAGGCTTAATGTAATTTTTAATATTAAAAAATGAATTTTCAACCTTTTTCACTAAAATAACTCTAATAAATCAAAGAAAAATAAAAAAATTATAAAATTTGTTTTTCTGAACTCCTTCACATCATAGAGATTTATGAAAAATATAAAATACATTTTCCAACTTTAATTTTATTTTATAATTAATTAATACTCTAAAAATCAAAATAATTATAATAAATAAAATCTAATTCAAAAAATCATCAAAATTGGTCCAAGTGGTTCTCCGATTATTAGGAATATCTCATAATTTTCTTAAGGACAGAAACCTTTCCTTGGTCATGTTGTTGAATTTTATTTGAAAACCCCCTATTTTCTACTAAAAATAATTATATAAATAAATTAAATTAAAAAAAATCACATTTTCTCCTCTAATGTCTTAATTGACATGTGTGTGAGGTGACATAAAAATTTCAAATTTATTTGAGTTTAATTTAGTGAGTTATTAAATAAATAAGCTTAAAAGGGCATAAATGTAATTAAAAATTTTAACCCTTAATTAAAACTTTAGGTTTAATCAAAATGGGGGGTAAAATATTTGATTTTAATTTTCTCTAGGATCATTGAAACTTAGGGAAATCAAGGGGTAGAAACCCATTAAACACTTTCAAAATATCAAAAAAAAGAAACTTTAATTAATTAAATGATTTAGATTTTTGAAAGAATATATTTAAATTTGGATTGTTTAAATAGGGATATTATTAAGAGGATATTTATTCTTTAATTTAATAATCCCTAAATAAATCACTTTAACAATATTCAGTTCCTAATTAAGAATTAAAATAATAAACCAAATTAACAATTAAAATTAAAATTAAAATTAAACTAAAATTAAAATTAAATAAAATTAAATAAAATTTAAATTAAATAAAAATTAAATTAAAATTAAATAAAAAAAATTTAAAATTAAATTAAAAATTAAAGTTAAATTAAAATTAAAATTAAAATCAAAATTAAAACTAAAATTAAATTAAATTAAATTAAATTAAATTAAATTAAATTAAATTAAATTAAAATTAAATTAAAATTAAATAAAATTAATTAAAATTAAATTAAATTAAAATTAAAATTAAATAAAATTAAATTAAAATTAAATTAAAATTAAATTGAATTAAATTAAAAATCATTTAACAACAAACCAAAATGAAATCATTAAGAATTAAATCTAAAATAGTTTGAACACTATTCCAAACTTAAAATTATTAATTAAAACCTCATAATCAAATTAAAACACTTTAAACCATTAACTTAAACTTTTAATAAAAATTCTCGATAAACCGACTTCCCCTTAAAGGCTTTAATTATTATAACTCTTAAATAGAGTATTAAGTGAGATGTCACTTCATTCATCAGGTAATCAAATACCTAAGTTCACTGAGCAAGGAAATAAAGTTTAAACTAAACTCCTGGATGATTAATTCACATGTGCAACTAAATTTACTTGAACTCAAAACATTCCCAGAAATATTGAAAAGATGTTTAAGACTCGTCCTAAGAACTTCCTCAATATGACGGGATGTTTTAGAACAATTGAATCTAATTGTTCTTTGATGAAGAAAATCATCCTTAAACCAAACCAAGAACCTCGACGTCATAGGAGATGACTAGTTATAGGATTAGGAATTTGGTAAACAACCAAAACCCTTCCCTTAGCTTTACCTAGGTATCTGTTGAAATATTTAAATGCCTTAACATGTGTTTTAAGTGCAGTTTGGGATGACGGGAAGACCCTCCAGGTACGCTTTTATTTTATTGCAATTTACTTTATTGTAATTTACTTACATGCACTGTACTTTACTTTTCTTGCATGATAAATAAGACTATTGCATGAAAACTAAGACCTTTAGGATAGTCCCTGAACTGAAACCAAAACTAAATTAAAAGTCATTGCAAGATAAAATTCACCGCCACAATATTCCAAAATATAAAACAACTCAAAATTTATTCACAAACAGAACAACAATACTACAATTGCAACTAAATTAAAACGTCTCGTTAAATGATCGGGAATACCTCGGATAATGTAACCCACGTGTTGCTAATGGGATTTCCCACGGTCTAAATGAAAGTGCGGAACTCATTCAGTTGAGTTTAGCAAATTCATCTGGACTAATTGAATTCGATGAAAATAACGGTGTCGGGATGACGGAACCGTGAGATCTTAATCAGTTCTGTTTAATCAACTTTTAGATTTGTTTTAATTAAAACACTAAAAAAAACACTTGGATTTTAGGATTTTCTCTAAACCAAAACACTTCTCTCATCTCCTGATTTATGACTTCTAAAACTAAACCTCTGCAACAACAAGTAGCTTGGACCACAGTGGGCAGCACGACCATCGTCATCAGCAAAACTCGGGTCTACTTCAGCAAAACCTTTCTTAGAATTAAATAACCAAGTCATAGGACCTCGAGGTAGTTTGCCTAATGCAACATAAATCCTTAACTCTTCGTTAGACATTTGCATAATCATGTTTTGCAAATTAAGTCCTAACCGGTCTTAGGATTCCGAGGTAGTTGTTTGGTACGACATAAACCCCACAACTTCGAGGCTATTTGTGTGATTTTATCATACAAATATAAGTCCTAAATAAATAAAATTGGCAGGATTATAACATTAAATAATTTCCTTAAACTCGAAGCCAAACAATAGGATAGTTTGGGAAGTTGCCAAGTTTCTTCTTGGATCCTCAGCTTCTCCTACTTTTCTTCCTTTGAACTCCTGAAATAAATTGTTCCAAATTTGATCCATTCCCTATTGAAATCTCCAAAACTCAAATCCTTTGAAAACCTTAAACTTTGAAATTCTTGAGAGCAAAACCACTAATCATTATCGAGTGTTTTCTTAAGTGTCTTCGGACATTTAACATGTAATTAACTATAGGGGCTTGCCCTTATAGGGAACTTTAAGAACCCAGGTAATATAAACCCTGCTTAATTCTTTTATATTAAGTAGGGGAACTTGTCGGCTTATAAAATTGGTTCGCAAACCAAATGGATGTCAGAAATCTCCTAGTTTATTTAATCGAGCCCCATCATCAAGCAGTGTGTCTATTCTTCGGGATAGATACACAGTTTGTGATGCGGTGCTCGTTTATATAAACTATTCGGGATGTGAGATCAGTTTGATTTCATATCTTAAAATTTTCAAATTTAAAAATTATTTTTAAAATCAAATGCTACTTTCCAAATTATATATATATTTAAATTAAATTTAAAATATGAAAATTCGCCGACAACTTCTGTAGGCGGCCTCCTTTTCAAAATACAACACTCAACCTAAAAATAAGTCTTACAGATGTCGGCGTCAACTTCCAAAGACTCCAAAATTAAATGGACGATAGAGAACCGCCGACGCCCTATGTCGGTGAAATTAAAAAATGAAGAGTTTTTGCGACTTTTTGAAGGGGTGCTTAAAGAAACTCTTGGGAATTCATTTCTAACATATATGTAACTATTTTTGGATGAAATTTGAGAGGGGAGAAGTGTGTAGAAGTAGAGAGAGTGTGAGTTTAGAGTTAGGGTTTGGAAGAGTGAGTGTAGAAGTGATGATTTGAGAGGGATTCTTCTTTAAGGAGTGAAGGAGAAGGAGTAAAGTGAGAGATTGCATCTTCCTTTGCTTTTCTAAAGGGGGAATTGAGTGTTGCAAAGAAGAGAGAAGAGGATTCATAGGAACTTCAAGGGATTTGCTTGGAAAAGTGAAAGTGATAAGTTGTATTCACTATTATGGTTTGTATGACTTTTCTTTTATATATAAAATCCATGTTTTATTGTGTCTTCTCTATGAATTTGGTGTAGTCTCCTTTCTCTTTCTTCTTGCATAGAGATGTGATGATGTGATGATGTGGATTTGAAGTGCTTTTAAAGTATTGAAGAAATTGTGATGGTTTTTCATATCGAACTTAATTTACTTTTTGATCTAGCCAATTGAATTGTTAAAATCTATTTTTGTACATTAACTCCGAAAGGATTGAGTGTCCTACAACAATAATGAAGAATACATTCAATATCCATGAATGAATTGCATAGTTCATGGGAATTGAGTGCAAATAAATAGGGAAATGTGTTTTGATGGGCTTCAAATTTGAGGTTTCGGGGTGACAGGCTTGGATCCCTAATTTGGTCCTAAGATTGGTAACTAAAGTCAATGGTTGGCTTTCAGGTGAAGCATGAGTGGGAGCTCCGTAGTCATAGCCGGTATCCTCCTGGCCTAGCCTTAGATTTAGTGACTGAACTTGGGATATGTCAAGGACAATAAATAATCATTCTATGTCATTCACACATCATGTACTCATTGTAAGAGGAAAGTCACATTTCATATATATCAAAACCTTTTAAATACAAAGCTTAGTGTGTGTGTGTTAGTTAATTTTGTTCAAAGATATTAGAAGTAATTGTGGTTTGCTTAACTGTTAATGTTTTCAACATCTTGTTAGTAGAAGTAAACTTAAACTTTAATTGTGATTTGAGTATTAAAATTCAATATTACGCTATCTATTGTAAGGAAATTACCTTGCCTGTGGGATCGATAACCAGGACTCCATTAGAGCCCTGTATTACTTAATACGATATGTATACTTGCGTTGAAGTTTGGACATTACCAAATCATTATAAATATATAAATTTAGATTCATAAGTTCTTGCGTACTAAAAATTTTGCATCAGTACAGTTTTGGAGATCTTATGAAGGCACTCATTTTCCTTAGTGTGAGTCAAAAGATGAAACCTGCATAGTCTGAGAAGAGGTGCAGTCTCAATCACTCCAACATCTTCTGGCTGAGTTGTCTCAGTGGCAGTTAATTTCACTTACTCGGCCTTCGTGGATTTCAAAGCACTACGATTGTGGTTCCTCCTCTATTACCTAGTAAATGATACATTCCTCAATCCAGACTAACTTTAAATATTGATGTTGCAGGGGAAAATGCATTCACAGAAACATTTTCATGTTGGTCCTCCTTTCCTTTTATAGATAGAACAGTCAGCTTGGTGAAAGTGCACCTTGTGGCGTTAGGTGTGACGAACAACATGCTTTATCGATATAGGGTCAACAGACATACATGGGTCTACCTGATCTTAGCCTTCTTCACCTTAGTAAACTCAGTCTCAACATTAATGTCATATTCGGCAGCGGCCTCCACTTTCTCTAGCGGGGCACTCTTCATGATCAAGCATGGTGCATTTCCATGTATAACTTGGATCTCTTCAAAACCAGTACCAAACTGGATCATTGATTTTTAGTGGAGTGTAACATTGTTCTGGGGTAATGTTCCATCGAACAAAAAGATCAATATTGGTGATGTCATTTGCCACTGTTAAAAAGTACCGATAGTTAGTCCTACACTTCGTAATTCTAGTGAAATAACAAAAATTAGCAAAGTTCATTTCTGTGAACTGGGTAGTTCTTTATGTATTTCCCCTTTTTTTTGTATTGATTTCAATTCATTTGTATTATTTTAGTATTCATTTCTTCTCGAGATATTTTAGCGTTAACAATTTTTGTTTAATTTTAGAATTCAAAGAGAATGCATGAGAGCAAGAACCTTGTTTAATTTACCGACAAAAAGTCAAACGCGAGAGACACGGAATAAAAGTGAGATTCAGGACAAAGTACATGATTGACTCCACAACATCCTCGCCTACACACCTATTGGAGGTCCAACCTTACCTAAAACCCTACAGATTCATGAACACCTCCGATTAAGGATGGTTAAACAGACTGTCTAGCATCAAGAAAGAGTTTGTTATTCTTGCATAAGAATAAAATGAGCGAAGCATTCTAATGAAAAATGGATAGTCTGGACCATGAGGGATATGGACATATTACTGTTGTATGAAGACAAAACCTCCTGATCACAATGGAGAGAGAGGAATTATTCCTTAATGAAGATGTCAGAAGCTGTTGGTCATCAAATTGGAAGGTTTTGGTCGCTGGAATGAGAATCTCGTCACCCGTTTTAAATTATTTAATTAAATATATTTATTTATATAATTTTAGAAAGTGTTTTCTTTTTTGAAAATATGAAATCAAACTGATCTCATATATGCGATAGTTTAAATAAATGAGCACAACATCACAAGCTACGCATCTATCCCAAGGAATAGACACATCGATTAATGATGAGGCTCAGTTAAATAAACTAAAAAATCCATGATATCCATTTAGGTCTGTGGAACCTTTTATGTTAACCGACAAGTTCCCCGACCTAATATTAATTAATAGATAAGATTTATATTAAGCTGGGCTTTTAATGTTCCCTATAAGAGCCAGCCCCTATAGTTAATTACCCTTTAATTGACCAAAGTCACTTAAAAAAACTCTTGATTTAAATTAGAGGTATTGCCTGCATGAATTTTAAATTTTAGGGTTTCCAAGGTTTAACATAGGAAATTTAAGTGGGAAAGGATCACATGGAAAGAGTTAGTATAGAATCCAAAAGAAGAACATAGTTGGGGACACCAGAGATCTTGAGGTGAACCTCAGTGACTTCCCAAACTATTCTATGATTTTGGCATCAATTTTTTAGAGATGTCACTTAATGTTTCATCTTCACAAATTTATTATTTAAGGCTTCCATTTTCAAGATTCCTTTCACACAAATAGCTAGAGGATAGGAGGATACACACAAATGAAGAGCTCAGATTCCTAAGACGAGTTAGGGCATATCTTGCACAACATGGTTGTACGAAAGCCTAATGATAGTTTAAGGATTTATGCTTCACTAGGCATGCCAACTCAAAGTCTTATGGCTTGTAGTTTAAACTAAGGAAAAAATTTGTAATTTTAGATTGGTTTGCTCTCTCAATGATGATCTTCTTTACTCCTTGTCGTGTCGCCCACGGTGTATGCTCCAAGTTCATTGTTGATGTAACATCCCTAAAGACTAAGTTTCAAAATGGTTTACTATGTATGTTTCAGTGTTTGGTTTTTTTGTCATTGTTTTCAAGTGTTTTATTAAAAGGAAAGAATTTTAATTTAGTTAGAGCGACAGTAGTTAGATCCTACGGTTCCCTTCCGACACTACTATTTTATTTAGATTTTAATTAGTCTAAATAAATTGTTAAACTCATCCAAACCAAAGAAATTTCGTTAGCAGGTGTAGGTTGCCTCCTTCAAGGGATTCCTATAGATTCGAAGTGGGTGATTGAGCTCGTTTACTTTTCATTGTTTTGAAAAAAGTGTATAACTTTTAAAATTATGTTGTTCTTCTTTGATTATTATTTTTCGTGCAGGTTAGTATTGAATTTTGTAGCTAAGGTAAATAAATGCAAGTAAGAAAATGTAGTAAAGTAAGCCGAAGTGAAATTGTGATACAAAAAATGTAAACATGTACTTGGCATCTTCTCGTGTATCTGCTGAAATGTTAGCATTTGTAGCATGTATATGTATAATTCACTAAAAAGAGCACAAAATAAAAGTTTTTGTCCCTAAGCTAAGCTGTAGTGCGGCCTAAACAAGTTAACTTTAAAAAGAGACCCTAAATAATAACTTGGTTGATCTCTAAAAGGTTTTAATGATGAATTTATTTATCAAAGCGTAATAAGTTCAATTTTCATTCAAATTGCCCAACCGATCATAAAAGTATTTAGGGTATGCCCCTAAAAAACTTTTAAAATTCTTTGAACCATTTCAAGTTCTTCTAAACCTATTAGGCTGATAAATCATTCAAACTCAGTTAAATTGAGACTTAGTGAAAATATATATTTTTAACCTCTACTTAATGATCCTCAACATTTTAACTATCCCTATGACCTGGGGTTCACCTGACATTTTATTAAAAGATTATGTGGGTGGATGCCTGATCACTAGAAAATGTATTAAGAATTTCATACCAATTTTATATGAAATTGCACTTTAAAGAAAGGTATTTTCTTTATTTTATTGCAGGAATGAAGAATTATAAGTACTGAAAGCAAAAAGCACAAAAGAAGTGGATTTGGAGCAAAAAGGGCTCAATTTGATGAAAAATGAACTATCCCGCCAACGGCGAGATCAAGGCCGCCGACGACGAGATTTTCCATAAAATTTTTGAATATATTATAAAGAGCCCGCCGACGGCGAGATCGAGCCCGCCGACAGCGAGATCGGTGCGGTTAGCCCACCTTCTAGAAGCCTGCCGATGGCGAGATCGAGCCCGCCGATGGCGAGACAGTTGAAAAGAGCCAGATACAATAAACCTGGATGCTTTTTGAAGAGGTGTTTAAGCAACCTTTGAAGATCTGACTCCTTATACAAATAGAGACGATTTTTGTCCCTTTAGTGTGTGATTTTTGGTGTCTTTTGGTGTTGTTTTATAGTCATATGGTGTTCTTTTGTGTTGGAGTGTAAATCAGAGAGTCTTTGTAAGTTTAATTAAGTGTGTTGTACTGGAAGGAAGAGTCAATGGAACTTTAAGCAGTCTGCTTGGGGAGAAGAATTGAGATAAGTATATTTGTTATTGTTTGTTAACTTTAATGAAATCCATGCTTTGTGTTATTTCTTCAATGCTTTCTAAGTAGTTTCCTTAGTCTTTTTCCTTCTTGTTGAGATTATGTGAAGTGAGGAATCAAAGTAACTGTGCCTAAAATTATTAAATAAATATTGTGACAATATTTTACTTAAAACTTAATTTACTTTTAATTTGGCCAATTGATTTGTTAACATATGTTGAATTATCAACTATAGTAAAGATTACATCTGAGATTCAAGGAAGTCAAAAGCCTTGGAAGGAGGGTGCAAATAAATAGGGAAATATTAATTATCGGGCGTAGAATTGGACAGTGTGACAGACTAAAATATTCAATTCGATCCTATTGTTTGAGAGCTGAAGTGTAGATGTAGTCCTCAGGCGAGGGGAACGTGGAAGCTCTGAAGTGGCAACCGATATCCTCCCAGCCTAGCCGTAGATTAAGTAATCAAACATAGGACTAGTCAATGTTCTTTGCACCTGGACCAAAGGGTAAAGAATAGGAATGCTCCTATTTGGCACAATACAAACTCTAAACTACTTTAATTCATCATTCACTTAATTCTCTCAACAAGGAGAAAGATGTTTTTCTAAATTAGAATCTTACATTTAATCCTTTTTGAGCAATAGTTTTAGTATAAGTGTTCTTAATTTACATATACTAGCTTAGTAAGTAAGTCTACTTTAATTTGTATTTGAAATTCTCTAACTTCCCTGTGGGATCGATATCTTGGACTCTATTAGAGCCCTTTATTACTTGATAATGATACGTATACTTGCGTAGTATCCACATTATAAATCATAATTTTCATAAAAGAATCATCAGTATAAATACATATATTTAGTACGGGATCAAGTTTTTGGTGTCGTTGCCAATATCAATAACATACTTTTGTAAGTATAAATATCAAAAGTGGGTCATGTTTTTGGTACCATTGCTGGGGATCTAAAGTAATCATTAAGGTAGCTAATAAAATAATTAGAAGTAATTACTTGAGTAACGAACTATTTTAAATTTTACTTAAAAATTATATGCGCAAATTTAGAAACGAAAATTTAATAACTTACGATTCAGAATTAGAGCGCACTATTAAAAAAATCAGAAAACAAAAAAAAAAGAAATTGTAAATTTAACACAAATGGCAAATAATCCAGAAATTGAAAATATAAACCAACAAAGACAATTAAGAGATTATGCCAACCCTACATTAGATGAAATTCACCTAACTATTCAAAATCCTGATGTAGCTACTAACTCATTCGAACTTAAACCTACAATTATCCAAATGGTACAGAATAATCAATTTAGTGGTTCACCTAATGAAGATCCTAATTTACATCTTGCTAGTTTTTTGGAACTATGTGCTACTTTTAAATATGAAGGAGTATCTAATGATGCTATTGGACTTAGGCTTTTTCCTTTTTCTTTAAGGGATAAGGCTAAGATGTGGTTAAATTCATTAGCACCTGGATCTATTAAAACTTGGGGAGAATTATCACGAATATTTCTATCCAAATATTTTTCTCCTTCGAAAATTGCAAAACTTAGAAATGATATAACATCTTTTGGTCAGTTTGATGGAGAATCCATATATGAAGCTTGGGAGAGATTTAAAGAACTTCTTAGGAAATACCCACATCATGCGTTACCAGATTGGTTAATTTTACAAACTTTTTACAATGGATTAGTAGGATCTCTTAGATCAATCATTGATGTTGCTGCTGGAGGTTGATTAATGTCAAAACCATTTGATGAAGCCTATGTGTTAATCATAGAAATGGCTACTAATAATTTTCAATGGCCTGCTGAAATGATAAACCCTAAAAAGATAGCCAGTGTTCATGAAAATGATGCAATATCTATGTTAGCTTCTCAATTTGCTGATATATCAAAGAAATTAGATCATTTTGGAATGAATTATTCTCTTACTATATTAGAAGAAAACTTTTCTCGACAAATTATAGATTCTCAATCTCCTTATGAAACTATAAATTCTATTAATAATAGACCCAATAATCCTTATGTGAATTATTATAATCTTGGTTGGAAGAATCATCCAAATTTTAATTGGAATAACAATACAGCTAATCAATAATGGATGAACGACTCTATAGAAAATCCACCTAATCAAGGAAAATGAATTATAAACCTTCTTATCCACCTGGATTTAATAACACTCAATTTAAAGATAAGAAGTTATCTATAGAAGAATTAATATTAAGTATGGGTCAGCACTTGCAAAATCAAGAAATCATTTACAAATTCAAGGAAATCAATTACAAAATCAAGAAACAACAATTAAAAATATTGAAACTCAACTCGGACATATCGCTACCCCGCTTAACAATAGAATTCCTGGAACTTTTCCTAGTAATGTGGAAATAAATCCTAAAGACCAAGGAAAAGAACAAATTATAGCGATACAATTACGAAGTGGAAAAGAGTTAGAAACTAAAATTCAGAAAGAAACAGAAAGTAAAAATGAGGAAGTGGATATCGAAAAAGAAAAGGATCAGCAAGATTAAAACATAGAATATCCATTGATCCCTAAGAAAATATCTATAGAAAATCCATCACCACCATTTCTTCAACAACTAAAGCAACATAAAAAAGATAAGCAATTTGCTAAATTCCTTGAAATTTTAAAAAAATTAATAGTAAATATTCCTTTTGTAGAAGAATTAGAACAAATGCCTAATTATGTAAAATTTATGCAAGATATTTTAAATAAAAAAAGAAAATTCACAGATAATGAAACTGTTGCACTTAGAGAAGAGTGTAGTGCAATTATTCGAAAAAGCTTCCGAAAAATTAAAAGATCCTGGTAGTTTCACTATACCTTGCGCTATTGGAGAAAAATTTTATGAAAAAGCTTTGTGTGATTTAGGAGCAAGCATCAATCTAATGCCTCTATCAATTTTTAAAAGATTAAAATTAGGTGAAATTTCACCTACTTCAGTAACTCTTCAGTTAGCTGATTGTTCTGTGACTTATCCTAAGGGAGTTATTGAAGATGTGTTACTAAAAGTGGATAAATTTATCTTCCCGGTAGATTTTATTGTTCTAGATATGGAAGAAGATAAAGAAATTCATATAATATTAGAAGGACCCTTTTAGCCACTGGAAAAGCTATGATTGATGTTCAGAATGGAGAATTGACTATGAGAATAAACGATCAAAAAGTAACTTTTAACATAGCAAAATCAATGAAATTCCTTCTTTAGAAAAAGATGATGAATGTTTTCGAATGGAAATACTTGAACATTTGCAAAATGAACATTTTAAAGAATATTTTGAAGAAAAGTTAGAAAATGAAAATACTTAATTAATTGAAGAAGCAGATAATGAAAAACTGGATTATATACAGGAAAAATTTGAAATGTTGGATAATACTGAAAACGCTGAAAAGAATATAGTTCCGTCAATTATTAGACCTCCTAAACTCGAATTTAAAATTTTACCTAATCATTTAAAATATGCTTTCTTAGGTAACTATTCAACCCTACCGCTTATTATATCACTCGAATCGAATGAATCACAAGAACAAAAACTCGTTAGACACATTAGAAAAATATAAGAAAACTTTTGGTTGGACTTTTAGCAGATATTAAAGGAATTAGTCCTTCAATTTGTATGCACGTAATTATTTTAGATAATGAACATAAGCCAAGAGTAGATCCCCAAAGGAGATTAAACCCAATAATGAAAGAAGTAGTCAAGAAAGAAATATTAAAATGGTTAGATTATGGTATTGATATCCTATTTCGAACAGTGCTTGGGTAAGCCCAATTCATTGTGTTCCTAAGAAAGGAGGAGTGACCGTTAAAGCTAATGAAAATAATTATTTAATACCTATAAAATTAGTTACTGGATGGCGTATATGTATTGACTATAGAAAATTAAATGCAGCCACCAGGAAATATCACTTCCCATTACCATTTCTAGACCAAATGTTGGATAGATTAGCCGGACATAAATATTTTTGTTTTTTAGATGGATATACAGGTTATCATCAGATACCTATTGTTCCTGAGGATCAAGAGAAAACTACATTTACTAGTCCTTATGTAACATTTGCTTTTCGAAGAATGCCTTTTGGATTATGTAATGCACTTACAACATTCAAGAGATGTATGATGTCTATATTTAGTAAATTAATTGATGATGGAATAGAAGTATTTATGGATGATTTCTTTGTATTTGGAACGTCATTTGACACATGCTTGAATCATCTTGAAAAAGTATTAGAGGTATGCGAGAAAACTAACTTAGTTCTAAATTGGGAGAAATGTCAATTTATGGTTGTAGAAGGAATTGTATTAGGGCATAAAATTTCGGAAAATGGCATGGAAGTAGACCCTGCAAAAATTCAACAACAGTAAAAGGGGTAAGAAGTTTTCTTGGACATGCTGGATTCTATAGATGCTACATAAAAGATTTTTCAAAAATTACTAAACCTCTATGCCAACTTTTAGAAAAGGACAAGAAATTTGAATTCACAACTGAATGCCTAAATGATTTTGAATTATTAAAAGTTAAATTAATCACATCACCTATAATAGTTTCACCTAATTGGGAGAAACCATTTGAACTTATATGTGGTGCTAGTGATTATGCTATAGGAGCAGTACTTGGGCAAAGATATGATAAAAATTTCAAAGTTATATACTATTCTAGTAAAACTCTTAATAATGCTGAAATGAATTATACAGTTACTGAAAAAGATCTATTAGTAATTGTTTATGCTTTTGATAAATTTAGGCCTTTTCTAATTGGAACTAAATGTATTGTGCATACTGATCACTCTGCTATTAAATATCTTATGCAAAAGAAATATTCCAAACCAAAATTAATAAGATGGATATTACTAATGCAAGAATTTGATTTTGAAATCATTAACAAAAAGGGAACTGATAATCAAATTCCAGATCATTTATCAAGGCTAGAATATAATAAATTATCTGACACTGATAATGAAATTACTGACAGTTTTCCTGACGAACAACTATATAATATAAATTAGTGGAAAATACCATGGTATGCTGATATAGTAAATTATATTCTAAGTGATATTTTACCACCTATGTTAACTTTATAACAACAGAAAAAATTCATTCATGATGCTAAAACATATTTTTGGGATGAACCATATTTATATAAGCAATGTAAGAATCTTATAATTAGAAGATGCTTGTCGTATGAAGAAACAGAACAAATCATTCAGAAATGTCATGATTCTGATTTTGGAAGACATTTTGGAACAGATAAAACTGCTTATAAAATTTTACAACTTGGATTTTATTGGCCTACTCTTTTTAGAGATATTTATAGATATATCAGAACTTGCGACAAATTCCAACGAGTAGGTAATATATCTAGAAGAAATGAAATGCCTATAAATTTTATATTAGAAGTCGAGATTTTCGATGTTTGGGGATTAGATTTTATGGACCATTTGTTCCTTCATTCGGAAACTCATATATATATTAGTTGTTGTTGATTATGTTTCTAAATGGATTGAAGCACAAGCTTTACCTCGATGTGATGCTAAGAGTGTTTCAAAGATTCTGATGAAAAATATTTTTACTAGATTTGGAATGCCGAGAGTGATTATCACTAACGGAGGATCTCATTTTAGAAATAAATATATTCACAAACTAGTAGAAAAATGTAACTTTATTCATAAGATATCAACTTCTTGTCATCCACAAACCAGTGGATTAGCTGAAGTCTCTCATCGAGAAATTAAACGTATTTTAGAAAAGATTGTAAACCTTATTAGATTGGATTGGTCTATAAAACTAGACACTTCTTAGGAAAAAGTGTTGTTTGTTCAATCTATTAGACTGGACCCGATTAGACTAAACCCTATTAGACTGGAAACTCATAATGCAGTGTCTAGTTTGGTCTATAATGCAGTGTCTAGTTTGCTCTATAAGACTAGACACTGCTTAGGAAAAAGTGTTGTTTGTTCAATCTATTAAACTGGACCCTATTAGACTAAACCCTATTACACTGGAAACTCATAATGCAATATCATGATTTCTTTGTATTTGGAAACTCATAATGCAGTGTCTATAAGACCAGATACAATGAGTTTGGTCTATAAGACTAGACACTGCATTATGAGTTTCTAGACTAGACGCCGACGGTGAGACAGTTGAAAAGAGCCAGATACAATGAACCTGGACACTTTTTGAAGAGGTGCTTAAACAACCTTTGAAGATTTGACTCCTTCTAAAAATAGAGAAGATTTGTGTCCCTTTAGTGTGTCATTTTTGGTGTCTTTTTTTGTCATTTTAAAGTCAATTAGTGTTCATTTGTGTTGGAGTGTAAATCAGAGAGTCTTAGTGAGTTTAATTAAGTGTGTTGTACTGGAAGGAAGAGTCAAAGGAACTTCAAGGAGTCTTCTTGGGGAGAAGAATTGAGATAAGTATATTTGTTATTGTTTGTTAACTTTAATGAAAACCATGCTTTGTGTTATTTTTCTCATGCTTTCTAAATAGTTTCCTTAGTCTTTTTCCTTGTTGTTGAGATTATGTGAAGTGACGAATCAAAGTAACTGTGCCTAAAAATATTAAATAAAAATTGTGATAATCTTTTACTTAAAACTTAATTTACTTTCAATTTGGCCAATTGATTTGTTAACATATGTTGAATTATCAAATACAGTAAAGATTACATTCGAGATTCAAGGAAGTCAAAAGCCTTGGAAGGAGGGTGCAAATAAATAGGGAAATATTAACTATCGGGCGTAGAATTGGACATTTTAGTGTGACAGACTAAAATATTCAATTCGATCCTATTGTTTGAGAGCCGAAGTGTAGATGTTAGCCCTCGAGCGAAGGGAAAGTGGGAGCTCGAAGTGGCAATCGGTATCCTCCTGACTCTAGCCGCAAATTCAGTAATCAAACATAGGACTAGTCAATGTTCTTTGCACCTAGACCAAAGGGTAAAGAATAGGAATGCTCCTATTTGGCACAATATAAACTCTAAACTACATTAATTCATTAATCACTTAATTCTCTCAACAAGCAGAAAGATGCTTTTCTAAATTAGAATCTTACATTTAAACCTTTTTTAGCAATAGTTTTAGTATAAGTGTTCTTAATTTCCGTATACAAGCTTAGTAAGTAAGTCTACTTTAATTTGTCTTTGAAATTTTCTAACTTCCCTGTGGGATCGATATCTTGGACTCCATTAGAGCCCTTTATTACTTGATAACGATATGTATATTTACGTAGTATCCACATTAGAAATCATAATTTTCATAAAAAAATCATCAGTGTAAATACAAATATTTGGTGCAGGATCAAGTTTTTGGTGTCGTTGCCAATATCAATAACATACTTTTGTAAGTATAAATATCAAAAGTGGGTCAGTGCCTAGGCGCTGGTTCGGCCTAGACCCGAAACTTCATCTTCTTAAACACCCCCACACCATTTTTGACGCCTAAGCTTCCTTTTCCTTTGGTTTTTTCCGAAAAGAGACCGTAGAGATCTCGTTTAAGACCGGATTTTCATGTTTTTTAGCTTGAAATCTCTCGATTGCTTCATCCTAAGGTCAGATCTACATTCTAAACCAATTATTTTTTATTTTCACCATGGATTTTTCTCACATTGAAGAAAACCAAAATTTTGTGAAAAATTTTGATTTTAGAGTTAAATCTATGGATTTTTAAGCTCTTTCAGGTTTTAAAAGCATAAATCAGTTTATTTCCTTTAATCCTATGAATTTTTTTTGCATTTTTATTTCACGATTAGATGGCACCCAAATCTAAGAGAGGAAAGGAATGAGAAAATTTTGATCGTAGCAAGTTTGTCACTGCTGCTGCATATTTCTGGTACAATGATTTTGCTACGACTTGGAAGTTTATCTCAGAATGAAGTTTTTATAATCCGGGAGGAAGAATTAAAGATACGATCATTGCACATAACTGGCAATGATTCTGCTATTTCACTGTTGTTGCTGGTATCCCTGTCGTCAGGGAGTTTTATGCTAATTTCATGGATACTGAAGAGTTTGAGATTTTTGTTAGAGGAGGTGGAGTAGGATTCACTCCCGAGCATATCAACATTTTCTACGGCCTGCCGCCGAACATCGAGTGTTATTACTCTAGATTATCTCCATCTGAGGGAGAATTAGATATGATTATTGCTTACCTGACTGATGGTACTAGAGCTTGGAAGATCCAGAACGGAAAAAGGGTCAAGTTTTCATCTTCTAAGCTTAACGGTGTTTCAAAGGCATGACACTACTTTATTTCTGCTTGTCTCCTTCCATCCAATCATTTGAGCGAAGTTACTAAGGATAGAGCTATCCTTAACTACTACATACAAGAGAGGAAGACAATTGATGTAGGGAGTATCATTTATTATTTTGTAGAGGCCACTGCTCGTTCTAGCACTTATGTTGGACTTGAATTTCCATCTTTGATATATTTTTTGGTGTAAGTGCTGGAGAAGTTGCTGAGCTTTCTGAGGAAAAACTCAAGTCTACAAAGCCCATAGGAAGAGAAAACGTCAGTATTTATGATCGACTTTGAGGTAAGAGTTCTACTGCACCTTCTATTTCATTACCTGCTTCTGGTAGAGCTTCTACTTCTAGACCTTCTACTTCTACCGCTGAGCCACCATCTAGTTTCTGGGAATCCATGCATGATCAGCTTATGGAGCAGCAGAATGAGTTATTTCTAACTCATTGTAGAGTAGATTCGATCGATAAGAAGATCGATCATCTCTCTGAGTATACCCAAAGGAAGAGTGATTATGATGCTGAGTATTCTGAGTCTTTAGTTAGATTCCTGAAGGGTGAGCATGATGTACAGTTTCCTACCTGTCCTAGATTTTCACTATATGTTGATCTGAAGGACATGGAATTTTCTTTTAGTGATGATGATGACGAGGCTACAGACAGTGATTAGTAGCCAGATTTACCTCGGGAGATGTGTGATTCTGTTTTTAGTTTATTTTATATTCGTTAGTACTGATTTGTGTAATTGTAATGTTGTTTGCTAGTGTCGATTTGCTTAAGTAACTTTGAGTAAACTTTTGATATTGAGACTGTTTTAGAGCATCTTATGTGTTATGTGATTAAGACTGAAATATGAATGAATTTTTCATTTTCTATGATAAAAGTTTATTTCTGTTTCAGCCTACTATTTAGTTTTCATGAATAGTTAGTAATTTTGCATGTTCAAAAAAATAAAAATAAAATTTTTAAAAAAAATTAACTCCTGCTCTTCAAACTTTTCTATATATCCTTAATTATTTATGTTATATAACTATTATAGCATGTGTAGGATTATTAGCATTGTACCTAGGTAAATTCCTATTTATTTCTTTCTCTCATGCTTTAGAAAATTTTATGATTTATTTATATACTAAAGCTGATGTTTGGGGGAAGGGAAAACATTTTTCAAATTTAAATATTATTTGTCCTTAATGAACTAATATTTTCTATATATATATATATATATATATATATTAACATAACATAAGGAATGAAAAATCTATTTAAGATTACTTAAATTTTTGAATTTATAAAAAATTTAGTAAACTTAACTAAAATTTCAATAATTTTGATTGATTTTAAGAATAGAATTATTTAACTTAAAGAATAATAAGATTAAAAATTTTTCTATTTATATTAAAGAGAATTGTATTTTAGAAATACCAAGGAATCAAGATTATTACTTGAAAAAGAAAAAGATTGAAATAATTTTTGAAAAACACTTATTAATAATGTCATATTTACTAAGTAAAAAAATATATAAGTTTTTAAATATAAGTTAAGGATAGTGAAGTTCAAAATCATTAACAGGCTATCTAAAATAGTAATCCTCACAAATAAATAAATAAATAAATAAAGAGGAGGATTTAAAAACATGCTTAAAAAAAGGGAAAAGAAAAAAATAGAAAAAAAGGAATGTGAGGAGAAGCATGAGAAAATGCTTAAATAAAAATTGGCTTCACTTGAAACATCTTAAAGGAAGAAAACCAATTACATTTTTAACTTAATTTTTATATAAAAATTTTTTACTAGAAAAATATTTCATGAAAATATTTTTCTTGTAAATATTCTATGTGACCTTAATATGATAAATTACAATTATTTTTAAAATAAATTAAAAATTGGAAGTCTTATGATTTGGTAGTTAAGTATTCTTTAAATTCTTAAAATTAACCTAAATTAGTGAAATTTAGTTGATGATTTGCTAAAGCTTTATAAAAACAAAAATTAAAAGAAAACATAAGTATTTAAACTTCATACCAAATGTTATATATTTTATTTAATTAAAAGGGTTACTTGAGGACAAGTAAAGATTAAGTTTGGGGAAATTTGATCCACTTAAAAAAATACCCATTTTATGTCTTATTTATGATTCAATTCTTAAGGATATTATGCTTTAATGAAATGTATTTTTATGTTTTTGGATGTAGGAGATAAAAAAAGAGTTCAAGAAGGAAAAAGGAGCAAAAAAGGAGCAAAAATGGAGCTTAAAAAGAAAAGTTGTCAAAATTGTAGGCCTGGCAACTAGGCGCCAGAATCCGGCGCCTAAGAACCAGTTCGATACAGACGCAGACAAGATTTTTGACGACTTTGGGTGGTTATTTTGACAGTGTTAAGCGGTTATTAGAGCTTCTAGAAAATTGGAAGTTACCCCTAATATATAGAACATATGATACAATGCATCCAGGCACAGGAAAACGGTTTTAATTGCTAAGAGGTGCGACCCAAAGTAAAGAAGAGCGAAGACCTGGTCACGGATCCAGGTTCCTAGACGCCAAATCCCGGCTCCTAGGCGCCAGATCCCGACCCCTAGGCGCGACAGTTACCTCCTAGAAGATACATTGTATTAGGATGAGTTTTGAAGAGGGCCTTAAGCAACCCCTGGTTAAATTCAGTGCTCTATAAATAGGAGCCCATTCTACATATAAAATTGCCCCTTTCACCCCCTCTAGCATCCTATAGTCCCCAAGCACTATATAGTCATCCAATCATATTAGGGGGGCCACCTTCTTTACTATTTAGTGAGTTTATTTTTAGTTTACTTTAAGTGTTAAGTGGGAGATTATTAGTTTTGTTGTTGTTGAAGGCTTTCATCATTGCATTGAAGTCAGTAGGAGTCAGTGGATCACTTGAAGGAACATTTCAGATAAGTATTTCTAATTTAGTTCAAAGTTTTATAAATATGTTTTGTTGTGAGTAGTTAGTTTTCTTTCTCCTTTCAACTATGAAAAGATAATAAGATAATTAAATTTTGTTGGAGAATTTAACTTAAAATATTTTTAAAAATTGTGATGATAATAATACCTGATCTTAGTTTACTTCTTAAACTGGCCATTTAAATTGTTAAAACCTGTTGAAGAATTTTGAGACATATCTGAAGATAAGTACTTAACTAGTAGATATCACATGCATCATTGGGCAGTCGAAGGCTTTATGCAGGTTGTTCAAGGTTAAGTGCAAATAAATAGGAAGATATGATATATTGGGTGCGAAATTAATTAGTTTTTAGAGTGGCAGACAAAATTCTAATAATTTGATTTATAGAAATGGAACGGGTCACTGGTAGGGCCGACCATAGCCACCCTTGGACATCTAGTAGTGTGAGCCTAGATTAAATCATTCTACTAATAAAACATCCTGAATCGATCTATAGATTAGTCAATGTTCTTTATGCCTGGACCAAAGGGTAAAAAATAGGAATGCTTCTATTTGCCACAATACTGTAATCTAAATTCTCCACAAATGATAATTATTCTAAAAAATCTTGGATTATTTGAAAAGGAGAAAGTTTTTTTATTTATACCTGCATTAATCTTTATTTTATCATTGCTTACTTACATTTAGTATAAAGTTTATTAAATCTAAAATCTAAACTTTAAAAAGAAATAAAAATAATAATTACTTTTAATTTAAAAAATATAAAAATATTACTTAATATTCTAAAAATCTTCCCTGTGGGATCGACAACCAGGAATCCACTAGAGCCCTGTATTACTTGATACGATACGTATACTTGCGTTTGAAATTTTGAATTTTACAAATTATAGAAAATCTAAATATAAATTCATAAATTCTTTCATAAGTTGAGTCACATCAAGTTTTTGACACCGTTGTCAGTGATTAAATCTTCTCGCAGTGGTATCAAATTCTTGCATTTTAATGTATATATAAAGCACCGTTAGGCTGAGTCACATCAATCCCTCATCAAAACAATTTATGAAACCCACTCAATTCCCTTAATTTAGGTCAACCCGAGAGCTTCAAATAAGCTTAAACCAGGACAACTTTGAAGTCTGAAATCAAACTCCACAAACCTTTGAATTAACCATCCCAAATTCATTTAGGAGCTGAAAGAAGAAGAGACCAATCAAAATCAGGCCTCCTCATAGCCTCTAACATAGCTTTTAATCAACTCCATCAAGAAGAGCTATCCTTTGATTAAAGTCATATAAAGACCTGATTTGAGCTTAAATTGGACTGCGGGAAAGTCTTCTCCAGGCTAATCAATTTGAAGTTAGATTCAGTTTGGCCAAGGTATGGATTGTTCAACCCTAATCTCATTCGGTGTTGATACATTGTGAAATAAATTAATTCAAAACCATTACAAATCCGTATGGATTTGTTTGTCTGCCTTAAACGATCCTATAGGAACAAATTTCACTCAAATCCATTGAGATTTCAGCGAGATTTTAACCCTAGAAGATCAAGGGTGCCCGGGCTGGGAAAAAGGAGGAAGATGATGGAGAGCGTCCGATCTTTTGTTTAAAAGTTGGACGGCTCTGATCTTCAAATATCTGCTCCACTGTTCGGATCCTCGTTGTAGATTAAGCGCGTTTATAATGCTGTCGAGGACACGTAGCGCTCCCTCCTATTTTCTGATATGTTTTATGTTTAATAAATACAGTGAAACCATAAACAAATTTAAAATTCATATATTTTTAAATAAAAATCTCAAAAATAAAATAAAAATATCCCCAGAAAGAGGATAATGAGTAGAATAATGTGGAAATAAAATCACGAATTTATAACTTATAATTAATTTTAAATAATTATATAATCTCTGGATTATTTTAATTATTAAAAATTATTTATAAATCGAAAAAATATGAAAATTTCGTGGATTAATCCTTAGGTCTTTAGAGACATTCCGTGATTTTTCCTTGGCTAGAAAATTTCTTTAACATACGATTTTCTAATTTTCATGAAATTTGGTAATTATTTCTAATAGTAATAATGAAATTAAAAAAATTTAAGAAAACAAAAAATTTGAAATTGATTAAATGACATAGGGAGACAGACATAATACCTTAAAATGACAAGACATAACCTTTTAAAAATATAAGATAATACTTAAAGGTAGGGTTAAAATCTATTAATTATAAATTATTATTTTAAACAGAAAAAATCCTTTTTTAATTATACTTAGCCCATTTCATAATGGACTAAGCCAAAATTGAGTCTAACTCCAGATAGACTCTAGTCAAAATACAATTAAGTCTAAAATGACAAAATATACAACCATTATTAAACTTTTAATTAATCTTAAAGACAAATTAAGATTAATTAAAATTAAAGTTAAAGAGATAAACAAATCTTAAATCTTTAATTAAGTTTAAAAGATAAAATAGGCTTAAACCTAACTAAACTAGGTTTAATACAAGATCAAACCTTAATTAAGCTTAAGACATCATTAGGCTTAATTAAACCCATTAACTTTAAACTATTAGACTTAATCACTAATTTAGTCTAGTTAATCAATTAAACCTTAATCTAATTAGGTCTAATTAACCCTTAACTAACAGAACTTAACCCAAACTAAGTTCAGGTAATCAATTGAACCTTTATCAAATTAGGTTTAATTAACCATGAACTAACTGAACTTAACCCAAACTAAATTCAGTTAATCAATTAAACCTTAATCAAATTAGGTTTAATTAACCCTAAACTAACTGAACTTAACCCAAACTAAGTTCAGTTAATTAATTAAACCTTAATCAAATTAGGTTTAATTAACCCTTAATTAACTCGACTTAACCCAAATTAAGTTCAGTTAATCAATTAAACCTTAATCAAATTAGGTTTAATTAACCCTAAACCAATTAGACTCCCTAATTAAGTCTAATCAATCAATTAAAATCTACCCAAATTAGGTTTAATTAATCATAAACCAATTAGATTTAACCCATATTAAGTCTACATAATCAATTAAACCTCACCCAATTAGGTATAATTAACACTAAAAAAATTAGACTTAACCCTAATTATGTCTAATTAATCAATAAAACCTTAATAAATTTAGGTTTAATTAACCCTAAACCAATTAGACCTAACCCTAATTAAGTCTAATCAATCAATAAACCTCACACAAATTAATTTTTATTAATCCTAAACCAATTAGACCTAACATATATTAACTCTAATTAATCAGTTAAACCTTACCCAAATTAGGTTTAATTAACCCTAAACCAATTAGACTTAAACCTAATTAAGTTTAATTAATCAATTAAACCTTAATCATATTAGGTTTAATTAACCCTAAACTAATTAGAATTAACCCTAATTAAGTCAATTAATCAATTAAACCTCACATAAATTACGTTTAATTAACCCTAAACAAATTAGAGTTAACCCAAATAAAGTCTAATTAATCAATTAAACCTTACTGAAATTTGGTTTAATTAATCCTAAACTAATTAGACTTAACCAATATTAAGTAAAATTAATCAATTAAACCTTGTCAAAATTAGGTTAAATAAGTCTTAAACCTATTAGACTAAACCATAATTAAGTCTATCACATTATACTTAATTAAACTATTAAACTTTAACCAAGTAAGATTTAATCAATCATAAACCTTATTTAAGTCTAATTCATTAGGCTTAAAAAAATTATTGAACCTTAATTAAATATGGTTCAATCAAACTTATATCCTAATTAAATCTAACTTATTAGGCTTAAGCCTTACGTAAATTAGGCTTAAATAACTTTAAATTTCAGTTAAAGTCTAATTTTAATTAGACTTAATGAAACTAAGTTTTACCTAAATAAGACTTGAATGGTCTTTAAATTCTAATTATGTCTAATCTAATTAGACTTAATTAACCTCTAAGTATTATTTAAAAAAAATTAAACCTTAATTAAGTTTTTTTTTACTAGACTTAACTCAAACTTGAGTTCAACCCACATTTAACTTAAGTCAACCTTAAGTTTAGGTATAATCTAATTTGAAACTAACTTAAAACAAACCTAAATGAAACTTGAGTTCAACCCACATTGGACTTAAGTCAACCTTAAGTTAAGGTTCAATCTAATTTAAGCCTAACTTAAACCAAACCTAACTCAAATTTGAGTTCAACCCACATTAAACTTAAGTCAACCTTAAGTATAGATTCAATCTAATTTCAACTTAACTTAAACCAAACCTAAATAAAACTTGAGTTGAACCCACATTGAACTTATTTCAACCTTAGGTTTAGGTTCAATCTAACTTGAACCTAACTTGAACCGAACCTAAATCAAACATAAGTTCAACCCATATTGAACTTAAGTCAACCTCAAGTTTAGATTCAATCTAACTTGAACCTAACTTAAACCAAACCTAAATCAAGCTTAAGTTCAACCCATATTGAACTTAAGTCAATCTTAAGTTTAAGTTCAACCTAACTTGAACCTAACTTAAATCAAACTTAAATCAAACTTGAGTTCAATACACATTAAACATGAATCAACCATAAGTTCAGATTCAGCCTAACTTGAATCTAACTTGACAGAATATCAAGTTTGACTTAAATCAAATTCGACCCAAATCAAACTTGATTCAATATTACGTTCAATCTAAATTGAACTTAAGTTTGATTTAAATTAAACAAAACTCAACATCAAGTTCGACCCAAATCGAACTTGATTCAACATCAAGTTTAATCTAAATTGAATTTATTTTGACAAAAACTTTAAGTTTGATCAAAATCAAACTCAATTTAACATTAAGTTCAATCTAAATTAAATTTAATTTATTAAAAACATCAAGCTTTATTTAAATCTAACCCAACTCAACATTAAACTTAATCCAAATCGAACATTATATTCAATCTAAATTGAACTTATTTTGACAAAAAAATAAGTTGGACAAATCAAACTTAATGTTAAGATCAACCTTAATCAAAATTTGACTGATTTTTCTTAAATCAAACATAAATCAACATTTTTTAACTTAAGTTCAAACATACATAAACTCAAGTTAATCTAATCCAATGGACATGAATTTAAGATTAACTCAGGTCCAATCCAAATTGAACTCAAGTTAAATTCAAACTGCATCAAAATCAAATTTTAATTCAAACTAATTTTAAAAACAAATCAAAGATATTCATATTCAAATGACATTGTATCTGATTATCAAATGACTTTATCTAAAGTCTAATTCATGTTAGACTTAACACTTCTTCTAGATTCAAATAACCTTGAATCCAGAATTTTAAAATCTAACTTACATTAGATTTTGTAATTAAACGTAATATTAAGATTCAAAAGTCACCGAATCTAAAGACTAATTTGTGACACAGAATATAATTTCACAAATTTTTAGATCTAAATCTTTAAATTCAAATAAAATCTAATTTCCTAGATCTAATTAAATCTCAAAATTGATTTCTCAAATTTAATCAAAATTTTAGATTCAATCGACAATGAATAAAAAACTTTAAGTTCAAAAGACATCAAAATTAAAATTTTGTCATGAAATGACATAATATTCATAAGAATTTGTAAATAACCTAAAATTTTTCAAACCAAAAATTGGAAAAAAAATCACTAAAACTTAAATGAAACCTTAATGAACAAACATCACCAAATGCAACTTGAACCCCAATGTTCTTAATCTACAAAGATTTCTCGGACGACGCAATCCCATTTCTGACAGAAATTTTATGGCCCTGGTTCATACAACTTTCGAACAAGGTAGATTAAGTCCCCTGATGACCCTGGGATGACGGAGCCAGTGACATTTTGACCGGGTTATCTAAAAATATAACTAAACAAAATAAAAAGATTGAAGAAATAAAATTGACATTATTTCTTTCTAAAACTATTTTCCTTTGTAGTATTAAAATAAGTTACATTTTAGATTTCCTTTGCATATAATAGGGTGTGCTAACTCTGTTTTATAGTACGACATTCCTAAGACGTGACAAAAAATCACAATGATATTAAAACAACAACATTGACAAAACAAAACAAAAATAAACAACATTAAAATGAAAAAAACCAAGACAAAACAAAACCAAAACTTTTTGGATAGCCATTAAACAAATAAAATACAAAAAAAAAATGAAAAAAAAAAATAAAACAAAAATGATAAACATGATAATTTGATAACAAGATAAAATTGACACGACAAAATGACATTTAGGATTGATAGTGGGTACATCTTTTCTTAAAAACATTTTCAGAAAACAAGTGATTAACATTATCAGAAGTTTTCTTAGATAATTATTAATTTCTTAAGATGTAATTAAATAAGGAAGCTTGCTCCTATAGGAGATTTAAAGAACTCATATTAGACATTATATCTAAAAATCTCTGGTTACCAAAATTTTGTTATCCTTATATAGAATTCTTAGGATAAAACAATTCTAGAATCTTCATTTATAAGGATTATCACTGACATCTCTTTTTCTACCACTTTTTATATTATTAGCCATTATTTTCTTAAAATTTATTTTTATCTAAGGATTCTCTTACGGGATCTAAGGAAATAATATTTATTGAATATTATGGAAACATTATAGATAAACAGAGTGTTGACTCCAAATCGACCTCGACACCCAAATAATCTCTGACACGACAAAGACACCGCCATCAGCAGGCCAGTAGTAGCCCGGTATCTTGATCCTCATCTTCATCTTTGGTTCTGACTGATGTGCACCACACAGTCCGACATGAACCTATTTAACAAGATTTTGTGCCTCTTCAAGGCCTAAGCACCTCAACCATATCTGATCGAATGTTCTTCTGAACAAAATGTCATCGACTAGTAAATATGAAATTACTCTCTTCAGTATCTGATACACCACTAACTTATCATCTGGAAGTGCACCTGTCTGCAGATATCTGACAAATGGTTGTCTCCAATCCTCAGTATCCTCAACCACTGTAGCTGCTATCACTGAACTTTTTCATCTGCTTCACACAGTCTTTCTATAAATATTCTTGATAACACTTATCTTCCTCTAATAGAAATATAAACTAAATCTAGTGGTGGGCATGCAAGTTCTTTAGCTAACGTTGCTAAAGCATCCTCATGTGAGTTATTCCTTTGAGGAATCCTATACAACGTAACATTCGGGATTTGTTCCAACAATTTTATAGCATACTTGTAGTATTCCTCAAGTCTCAGTTTCAGAATTTTTTATTGACCGATGATCTGTTGGATAATCAACTGTGATTCCCCATATTTGTTGACACCTTTAATAGCCGTTAAATTGTTAGTTCTAATCCCTCTATTAAGGCCTCCTACTCTACTTTGTTATTAGTGTACGGCTCTGAAAAGTGATAGGAATATCTCATCATTCCGCGCTATGGTATCACAAACACTAAGCTAATTCATTCCATTCGAGGTATCACTTTATATGAACCTTGGACTCTTGTAGCTGATGCAGCTCTGTCAAAATACATTTCCCAACACTGCTCATTGGGAGGCTCTACATTCAGCACTTGCTCATCTAGTAGATCGTTGTTGAGAGACGACATAGCTGGAAGTAGTGTGCTGCCAGGAATTCCGCTAGTATGTCCTTTGATAGCGCAAAGGGGGCACAAAAGTTATATCAAATTGTAACAATATCATCGACCACCTAGCTAATCTATTAGATAGCATTGGTGGAGTCATTAGGTATTGTAAGGGATTAAAACATGAAATTAAATTGACCTTATGTGAAAGCATGTATTTTCTTAGCTTCTGAGCTGCAAAGATTAAAGCAAGACAATTCTTTTCAATTAGAGGATAATTTACTTCCTCTGGTATTAAACGTCTGCCTAAATAATAGAGAGCATTTTCTTTGTCCCCTCATTAACTTGTGCTAGCAAGGCTCCAAGGGAATTGTTTAACGCTGTGGTGTAAAGTATCAAAGGTCAACCTAGGATAGGGCTACTAAAATTGGGGGCGTCATTAAATATTATTTAATATTCTCAAACACACGTTGACAAGTTTCATCCCAGATGAATTTGGTATCTTTCTTGATAAATGCAGAAAAAGGTTGACACCTTCCCGACTGATTAGATATAAACCATCTTAGATTTGCTAACATTCCTTATAGGGATCGTAGTTGTTTTAAAGTTTTTAGACAAGACATCTCTAAGATAGCTTTTATGTTATCTGGATCCATTTCAATTCCCCGATGACGAACAATAAATCCTAGAAATTTTCCAGAGGTAACGCCAAAAGCGCACTTTAAAGGATTCATCTTGAGATTATATTTCAATAATCGATCAACCACAATCCTTAAATTGTACAAATGATCATTTTTGTCTTCACTTTTAAAAACCAGGTCATCCGTATAACATTCTACTTGTTTATGGATGAGATCATCAAATATCTTTGTCATCTCTCTCTGGTATGTTGCTCCTACGTTCTTCAGACCAAAAGGCATCACTATGTAGCAGAAGACTCTGATTGGCGTTCTGAAAGCTGTTAGCAAAGCATCCTCGGGTGCCATCATTGTTTGATTGTACCCAGAGGAGCAATCCATGAAGGAGAAGATTTTATGAGATGAGGTGATTTCCACCATTAACTCTGGCATTAGTATAGGGAATTCATCTTTTAGACATGCCTTATTCAAATCTCGGAAATCAACGCAGACTCGAATCTGTTCATTCTTCTTCTTGACTGGAAAAACATTTGCTAACCATGTTGGGTACTGTTCTTCCCTCACAAAGTTAGTGTCTATTAATTTATTAACTTCTGCAACAACTTGTTTTTCAACTTATACCCTCATTCTACGAGGTGCTTTCTTTATAGGGGGGATATTAGAATCAACCCGAGTCTGTGTACTGCAACGTCTGGGGCTAAACCTGGCATTTTTTCATAACACCAAGTGAAACAATCTTTAAATTATTGAAGTAATTTGAACAAATCCTTATACTCTTCTTCATTAAGTAAGGAACTAATGAAGGTTTGTCTATGTTCTTCCTTTGTTCCCATATTAACTTCCTTAATTTCATCGATAATAGACTTGATCTCTTCCTCAAACTCTGGGGGAGTGATATACCTAAAATATATAATGTTTTAAAATACATTTTATACCTATTTTGATGATATTGCATTTTAATGGAAGGTATTTTTGTGTTTTTCTTGCAGTTATGATTAACATGACTGACTATGAGGAAAGGAGCAGTAAAGGATCAAATTTGGAGCAAAAATTGAAAGGTGTGCAAAATTGGCCTCTCGTGGCTAAGCACTGGACCCTTGGCGCATAGGCGCGACAGTTAAAATGACAAATTTTATTTGATTTTGGCGTAAATTTGAAGGGGTTTTTGAAGCATCCTTTGGTTTAAACTTCACTAACTTCCCATCAGCGCCAAAATTCATTTAAATTTTGAACGGATGGATGCATTCTTGGTGGATACATTGAATAAGGACATATTTTGAAGAGACACCAAGACACCTTTTGGAAAATTCTAAAAAGAAAACTAGAAGATCAGAACAATAGTTGTTGTTGTAGGGTGTGATTAGTGTTATGAATAAAGTTTATGTTAGGGAGTTATTGAGAGCACATCTTTCCACTTCACCACTTTTATTATCAATTGTTTCTAGTTTTTATTAAAGAGTAGAATAGAGATTTGGAGTCAACGGAGTTGGGCGCCAACCTCTATTGTATCTTGTAAAGGGAAAGCAAAGTTTAAAAGGAACTTCAAGAGTCTTGTGGAGAGGATTTTTATATAAGTGTTTAACTTTATTTTACATTTGGTTTTAAAGTAATACTTGTATTTTCATTAAGATTTCTACATTAAAATCAAGTTGTGATTGTGTTTTCTCCAAGGATTTTGAATAGTTTTCTTTATCTTTTTCCTTTGAATTGATAAATTAATTAAATTATGGAAGGAAGTTGTTTGAAGTATAGGATTTCAATGTCGGATGAAGTTGTGATGATTCACTACCTTGCACTTCATTTACCTCTTGATTTGGCCAATTAACATGTTAAAATTGTTGTGAGAACATGTAAGAACCAATGTGTTATTGTCTCAATAAACAATTGGAAAAAATCACATGCAATTGTATGGATGAGAATTATAGTCCATATGATTGGGTGTAATTAAATAGGAAGATAAGTATTTAATGAGGAGTAAAATTAGAGGATTTTAGTGTGAAAGGCTAAAGCCCCCTAATTTAGTTTGATGTTTTAAATTTTGTTATGTGATGTTAGCCCCCAGGTGGAGGGAATCAAGGGAACTCTAGAGTGAGAGCTAGTATCTTCCCTGCCTAACCCATCTATATGATTTCAAAAAAACAAATTAACCAATGCTCTTTATAGAACCAAGTAAGTGTAAAGAATATATTTGCTTCTATTTGGCACAACACATTTTAGACACCTCCATAACAAAATTCCATAATTATTACTAATTCATTGAAAGAGGAAAAAGTTATTTTATTCTCATTTTCTTTCATACTATTTTATAGTTGTGTTAACTTTAGTTGTTTGCTTTACATTTTATTCAAAATATACCCAAAAAAAATTGAAAAACTTTATATCTTAAAATATACTTTACAAAATCATTTTAAAATGTAAAAAAGTTATTTTTCTTATTTCTTTAAAATTTTAGACATTTCCCTATGGGTTTAATATCTCAAGGCTTAATCAAAAAGTCATATATTACTTGATAAAAGATATGTATAGTTGTATAGTATCTCATATCAGGGATCAAGTTTTTTACGCCGTTGTCAGAGATCGAACTCGGTTTACCCGCGTGACAGGCGGGAATATACTATAAAATTGAAAAGAGTGCAAAATTGGCCTCTGGCGGCTAAGCGCTGGACCCTTGGCGCATAGGCGCCACAATTAAAGTGATAAATTTTATTTGATTTTGGCACAAATTTGAAGTGGTTATTGAAGCATCCTTTAGTTTAAACTTTACTAACTTCCCATCAGCGCAAAAATTCATTTAAAATTTGAACGAATAGATGCATTCTTGGTGGATACATTGAATCTAGACATATTTTGGTGGAAATTTTAAAAAGAATACTAGAAGATTAGAAAAATGGTTGTTGTTGGAGGGTGTGATTAGTGCTAAGAGTAAAGTTTATGTTAAGAGAGTTATTGAGAGCACACCTTTCCACTTCACCACTTTTATTATCAATTGTATCTAGTTTTTATTAAAGAGTAGAAAGATATTTGGATTCGATGGAGTTAGGTGCCAACCTCTATTGTATCTTGTAAAGCAAAAGCAATGTTTAAAAAGAACTTCAAGGGTCTTATGAAGAGGATTTTTAGAAAAGTGTTTAACTTTGTTTTACATTTAGTTTTAAAGTAAGACTTCTTGTGTTTTCACTATGATTTCTACTTTCAAATCAAGTTGTGATTGTGTTTTCTCCATGGATTCTGAGTAGTTTTCTTTATATTTTTCCTTTTAAATTATGAAGTAATTAAATTATGGAAGGAAGTTGTTTGAAGTATAGGATTTCAATGTTGTAAGAAGTTGTGATGATTCACTACCTTGCACTTCATTTACCTCTTGATTTGGCCAATTAAGATGTTAAAATTTTTTGTGAGAACATGTAAGAACCAATGCAGTATTGTCTAAATCAACAATTGGAAAGAATCACATGCAATTGTGTGGATGAGAATTGTAGTCCATATGGTTGGGTGCAAATAAATAGGGAGATATGTCTTTAATGGGGAGTAAAATTAGAAGACTTTTGAGTGATAGGCTAAAGCTCCCTAATTTGGTTTGATGTTTAAAATTTTGTTATGTGATGTTAGCCCCCAGGTGGAGGGAATCGAGGGAACTATAGAGTGAGAGCTAGTATCTTCCCTGCCTAACCCACTACATGATTTCAAAACATCAAATTAACCAATGTTCTTTATAGAACCAAGTAAACGCAAAGAATATAAATGCGTCTATTTGGTACAACACATTTTAGATACTTCCACAATAAAATTTCACAATTATTACTGATTCATTGAAAGAGAAAAAAGATATTTTCTTCTCATTTGCGTTCATACTAATTTATAGTTGTGTTAACTTTAATTGTTTTCTTTACATTTTATTCAGAAAATACAAAACATAAATTTAAAAAACTTTAAATCTTAAAACATTCTTTACAAAATCATTTTAAAAAGTAAAAAGTTCTTTTTCTTATTTCCTTAAAATTTAGACATTTCCCTGTGGATTCAATGTCCCGGAGCTTAATAAAAAAGTCCTATATTACTTGATAAATGATGCGTATACAAATAATTAAAATATAATTTCATATATAAATCATAAGCATAAATATTTGGGGATCAGGGAGCATCTTCAATCAATGGCTCTTCATAATCTTCATCATCATCCATACATTGCTCTTTAGTGAAAACCATGCAAAATTTTGTATCATCAAATTGTCCTATCGTTCTGAATCCAAGGCCATTCTTTGAATTAAAGTTATGGCCCTTGGTATTCCATAGCTTTCCAAAGAGTTGCAATTTACATTTCGGCATATGACTCAGCAATGAACCCTGTTGAATTAACTTCTTAACATAAGGAGAAAAGTAACCAAAAGGTAATTCCATTAATTCATTAAAATTTTCTTTAGAGAGTACATCAATATTTGGAGAAGAAGAAGTAGTAGTAGTAGCAGATTAAAACTAGATCGGCTTCAGACCTTCAATATGTACTTCCTTAACCCCTAAGCTCTCAACCTTATTGGATTTGATTGCAGTTAAGGTCATGGAATGTACATAGTTATTGATTCGAAGGTTAAAATTCTCATAAGGCTGCTTGGGCTCTCGTGTCAATCATGTTGATTTCCATGAATTCTTCATCAAAATATGTATTGGTGTCACTGATTCCTCGCTCTTTGGCAAGCTTGATCAAGTCAGTTCATAACTTGTCCATTCTAGCCTCGATTAAGTACTTTTTAGCTGCTTTCATGTTAGTTGGAGTCTGCTGCAATTGTCCCTCTATTTCTACAGTTAGGGAAACTTTAGTGGCATTGGTCGAGCTATCAGGTTCATCCTTTTACTAAAGAAACCAGTTTATAGACTTTGGGAATCCAAACTTTCTTCCTTAGAGATGTAAGGGAATGGGTGTCTCGTTGACATCATCAGAATCATGAGAAGAGGTATGTTCTCCATCAAGTAATCTAGACCTCGTAGTAGATGCCTTCTTATTGTAAGACTCTTTAAAAGGACTTCTTTTATATTATGACAGGCTGAATCTTAGGACCTAACCAGGATTTGACCCGTGTTCTACTCTTAAGTGGTTTATTAGTGGTAATGGGAACTGAAATCGTGTCAATCTGAGGTTTTAAGTAGAGTTTAGCAGATACACGGGGCACAAATGTCATCTAGAATTTATGAAATCTATGTGGGCGTCTCAGGATCTTAACTTTCACTTTTAATGAGATCATAGGTCCTATTCTCTTTACTAATTCTGCCACGCGGCAATGTTCTTTCCTTTATAGCTTTTTGAATACTAATCGGACTCGAGATAGGGGGCATGTTCTCTCTCTCTCACCTTACTATGTCTGTGAAGTAGTGGCAATGTTACGGCAATTTTGTAAGGTCTTTCTTCATTGGGAGCAGTAGAAAATGGGTGAAAACTACTCTCTTAAAGAAGGGTAGAGGTTTCAAACACTTCCACCTCTTCTGGCTGAAGAGATATGTTATCAGAGGTAACCTTTACAGCTTCAGCTTTAGCAACCTTACGAAGTTTTATCGACCCATTTCTTCTTTGTGGCCGTGTTAAAGGTATGGATCATAAACAAGATCCAACCTCAGAAACAGAAGGAGAAACCAAAAATTCATGTTCTGACTCTTGAACTACTCTCCTTCCCTTGTTAAGAGCGGAAAGTCTAGCAATGGACAGAGCAACTGATGCGATGCAACTTTATATATTATTTAAAATATAAGAATTTGATACCACTTTTTACAATATTTAATTCCTGGTAAATGGCTTCAAAAACTTGATGTGTGAGGTTTACTTTTATTAATTTATATTTAGATTTTATAACAATTATTGTAAAATTCACAATTTTAAATGCAAGTATACGTATCGTTCAAGTAATACAGGGCTCTAGTGGAGTCCTGGTTATCGATCCCACAGGGATAGTAACTTTATAAAAAGTAAGAAATGTAAGAAATATTTTGGAATTTCAAATTAAATGCAATTTATATATACTTTATATATATATATTCAAATTTAATATATACAATGTTGTCTTCTGTAGAGAGAGAAGCTCTGTTGGGTTCCATGGAGGCTGCTGGGCAGACAAAGTTCGGTTTGCTCTCAGGTAGGTAGTGGCTGTTGTTGGTTGTGGTGAAGGTGTGGTGGTGGGACTTGCTTGTGGCTTTTTGAGAAGATTGTCCTTTCCCGGGCTTTTTTCGTTTCAATTTTACTTTTTCATTGGTTTGAATCCTGATGTTTTTTTTCAGTGCTGTGGTGACTTCTACTGGCTTTGTTTCTGGGTCTCTTGTCCTTCTGTTGTTTGGGCGTGTTACTGTAGATTTTTTTCTGGTTTTGGGTTCCTCCCTGGAGGTTTGGTTGTTTTTTCTTGTTCGGGTGGTGGAGCTCTGGTTTCTTCTCCAGGATTTACCTTGTCCATTCCAATTAAACTGGATACCCAGATTGCCTGGGCTAAAGCTTCTTATGCAGGGGTGGTGGGGAGAGCCCCTTCTATTAATGAACCTGCAAAATTATTTTTTCCCCAAAGTTTACATGATGCGGCTGCTGGAAGGAGTTCTTGCCCTTCCATTAGACCCCTTGGAGTTAAAGAGGGGTGTCCTGCAGTCTTCTTCACTGAACGGGAATTAGAAGACTTGATCCAAACAACATTATTTCAAACTGGGAGAGCCTTAGGTACACCCTTGAAACTGGATGCTCCTACCATTAACAAAGCTAAACCTGAAGTAGCCAGGATCCAAATAGAAAGAGATATCTCCCTTCCTGAAATAAATAAGATCTGGATTGGCTATACTTCTGATGGACAGTGGCAAGAAGTGATAATGCAAAAGAAACCTTATTTCTACTCACACTGCAAGATGTTTGGTCACACCACTGATAGATGTTTTAGATTACACCCACCTCCCAGGAAAGCTACTATCAAAGCTAAGGATGACCTTCATGTAGCTTCTACTGACTCTCTGGTGGAGCTACAGGAGGCTAGACTTTGTTTGACAGAACCAAGAAATACTACTTTATCTAGTGATTCAGCTCCTCAAAGAAAATTGGCCTCATCTCTGGAGCTTTAAGACAGCATTCTGACCCTATTCCTCACACTACAAGTACCCCCCCAACAATTTATCTAACCCCATTCAAAAAACCAATTTCATTGAACCCCTTACACTACCACACCACCCTCTCCCTTCCTCTTCTGAGAGTTGAAACTTTCCCAGGACTCTATGGAGGAGGAATGGGTAATTCATACGGCAAAAAAAAGAAAAAAATACACCATTGAGAGTCAAAAATTGTTGTAGTCCTCTTCCACTAAAGAGAGGGAGACTTCCCCCCTTTAACTAGAGGAAGAAACAGATATAAAAATAACCATTCCACCTCTCCCCCCCACCTCCCCATGCTTAACCTTCTTTGTTGGAACATCAGGGGGGTGGCTGACCCTCCTTCCCTCAAAAGACTCTTAAATCTCAATAAAAAACACTCTCCTTGGTGTATTGCTATTTTGGAACCGTTGGTCCATCAAAACTCCTCCAAAATTTTTAAAAAGTTCACTTGTTTTTCCTATCATACCAACTCTAACAACAAAATTTGGGTGCTTTGTAGAAAGAAGGTGAAGTGTTCTATCGTTAGTGATCACCCACAATTTGTACATCTTTCACTCAATTTTGCCAACCATACCATTTTTGCTACTTTTAACTATGCTGGCTGTAGAAATATTGACAGATCTACTCTTTGGGACCTTCTCCAAAGGATTAGCTCCTCTATGAATCTCCCTTGGGTGGTCGGTGGTGATTTCAATTGTATCACCAACCCTGCTGAAAAGATGGGAGGCAGAACACCCCCCCTAATAGGATGAACATCTTCAAGGATAATATACAAAATTCTGTACTATTTGATATTGGTTTTAAAGGTCCTTAATTCACTTGGAGAAGGAAGAAGACCTGGGAGAGATTAGATAGGTTTCTGGTTAATGAGCTCTGGTATTCCCATTTTCTTCATACTGCTATTTCCCATCTTCCTTTGAGTTGTTCCGACCACGTACCTCTATTACTCGTCTCATCTCATCTCCACCCTCCTCGCTCCTCCAAGCCTCCTTTCGTATATCAAAACTTCGTTCTTCTCACCCTAATTTTGTTCACTTTATCTCCTCCAATGGCAGGGAGTTTTTGCTGCTGATCCCTGGAGTAAGTTGGGACTGTTACATCTGAAAGTCAGTAAAGCTCTCAAAAACTGGGGTTGGATTGAATTTGGTAATATCTTCACTGCTGTTGCTGAGGTGGAAAAAGAAGTTGCTATTATTGAAACACTTGTTCAGGATGGGGAAGCTACAAAGATTCAGTTGTTAGCAGCTCAGGCCCATCTCTCTAACTCCATTGATACTCAAGACAGATATCTTCACTGCTGGTCCTGATGGTTTTTCTGCTGATTTCTATAAGAAGACTTGGGATGTTATCAGAGGTGATGTTATTGAAGCCATTATCAGTTTCTTCAATGGGAATGATATTCCCCAATTTTTTCAACTCATCTAACATTGTCTTAATTTCCAAGTCCAATGACCCTTCTAGCTGGGATAAGTTTAGGCCCATCAGTCTTAATTCTGTGATTAGTAAAACTATCAGCAAAATCTTAACTAACAGGTTACAACCTCATCTTAGCAAGCTCATCAGTTTGAATCAATCTGCTTTTGTCAAGAGGAGATCTATTGCTGATAATGTGTTGTTGGCTCAGGAGTTATTGTTGGACCATAACAAAAAGTGTAGGGGTGGCAATATTATATATAAGCTGGATATTAAGAAGGCATATGACACTATAAATTGGGATTTCCTCCTTCAAGTCTTAGCTGTCAGGGGCTTCTCAAGTGGTTTTTGTAACCTGGTCTACAGATGGCTGAGCAGCAATTCCCATTCTATCTTGATCAATGGTTCCAGTTGGGGACATATTGTGGCCAGTAGAGGTCTTAAGAAAGGGGACCCTCTCTCCCCCACTCTTTTTATTTTGGCTATGGATTATTTTTCTGTCCTGATAAACAAGCTGTCCAGTAATTCTAATTCTATCAGGTATCACCACAAGTCCAATGTTAGAATTACTCATTTGATTTATGCTGATGATGTTATGGTGTTCTCTAATGCTTCTAAGAATGTTGTCAAGCTCATCCATAACTGCATCTAGATTTTTCAAGCCCATTTTGGATTATCTTTCAACACCTCCAAATGTAATGTTATCTTCCCACAACAGCTTACTCAGGCTTTAAAAGATTGGATTATTCAGTATACTGTTTATTCTCCTACCAATTTGCTAATGAAGTATTTGGCAGTTCAGTTAAATGTTGGTAGAGTTAAGCAAACCCATTTTGATGAAATACTGAATAAGATCAGTAGCTACCTCTCCAACTGGACTCACTTATATTTATCCTCTGGTGGCAGACTTACTATAATCAAAAGCATCCTCACAACCCTCCCTTCCTATGTGATGCAGATGACTACCATGAAGAAGAGCACTCAAGTTCAGTTTGAAAGATTATTCAATCACTTTCTCTGGTCTGGTCAAAGTAAACAGATACATTGGAGTTCTTGGACCAAATTAGCTAAACCTATTTGGGCTGGAGGGCTGGGTTTTAAAGGTATAAATCAGATCATTCAGGTTAATTTAAGTAGACTCTGGATCAAATTCAAATCTCAGGAGTCCCTGTGGGCTAGGTTTCTGGCTGGTAAATACTGTAAATTCTCACATCCTTCCCTTGTAACCAGCAAGCTTGGTGATTCCAAACTTTGGAAAGCCATGATTAAGAATAGACAACAAGCTAAAAAACTGTATATTTGGAACCTTGGCAATGGGAATCTCAATTTCTGGCTTGCTCACTGGTGCCCTCAGGACTGGCTGCAACCCTGTACCACTCACATCAACCTGGACATCCAAGTTGCTGATTGCTGGGAGGGGGACAGTTGGTCACTCTCTATGCTTCACACTATTCTGCAGGCCCTTTCTGCTAGGAAAGTTGCTTCTATTAATTTTAATAGAAATTGTCCAAATTCTATTGTTTGGAAAACTCTCAAGCTTCAAAACCTCACTCAACCATCTACTCTCAAACCTTTCAATGGGTCACAGTCCCGTAGGGGAGTTCTATCTGGAAATGCCATCTCTCCCCTTCTATGAGTCTATTCTGCTGGAATTTATCTTTGAACCTTATACCCACTGATGATATACTTAAAATGAAGGGTTTGAGAGGCCCTTCCCACTGCTATCTCTGTCATCAGGTAGAGGAATCCATATCTCATCTTTTCTTTGCCTGTAGCTTCTCACAACAGATCTGGCACAACCTTGTGGAGAAGACTGTTATCAATACTCTTCAGCTTCAATGGATGGAATTTCACACCTGTTGGGATGCCTGGAATAGGTTGGGAGTTGGTGCCTCCCCTTAATCACTGCTTGGTTCATTTGGATGGCTAGGAACAAGGCCATCTTTAAAAACCACCCTCCCAGTGTCATGGATGTGACAAGGAATTACTTAACTTATATCCAGAAACTGATGCAGATTAGGAAGTTCCCCAGTAATTTTTCCTTCACTCCTTCACAGAAAAAATCCTTGAACATCATCAAAATTTTTTGGAACCCTCCTAGTCAGCATTTCATTAAAGTGAACACTGATGGGAGTTTCTTCAATAATTCTGCAGGTATGGGGGGTGTTTTCAAAACTTGCTCTAAGTCATGTCTGTTGTTTTTCCAATCCCCCATTATAGCTTTGGACCCTTTGGAAGCTGAACTAATTGATGTCTTTTGGGTTCTTAAGTTGGCTTTGAGATTCAAGTGGTTCAACCTGATTATGGAAGGAGATTCCCAGGAATTGATACAGCTGCTCCACTCCAACTGCTCTTCCAACTGGTTTCATTGCCAGTGGATCCAGAAGATTAATCTCCTTTGTTCTCTTCTGAATGTGAAATTCCTTTTCATCTATAGAGAGGGTAATAAGCCTACCAATTGGCTTACTAGATAGGGAGCCTCTTCTTCTAATGTTGAGTTGTCTACTTCCCCTCCTCATGATCTCAAGTTGTTAATGGCTGGAGATCTACTTACTGTCCCTCATCTCAGAATTCCCAGTTGATTAGAAACTCTTTTTGTCATTATTTGGTTTCCACATTTTGTGCAGTATACTTATATACATTTGTTATATAAATATACTTTTTTTGGTACAAGTTATTTTCTTTCATTTTCAGGTGAGTGGTATTTTGGTGAGTTACCCCTGGATTGTAGGGGTTCCCACTCCTTTTTCTGTACTCTATCAATCATTTCAACATGTAGGGAGCCTGTTTGCTCCTTTTTTTTAAAGAAAATATATATATTTTCAAATTTAATTAACTAACAATTTTTACTATAAGCAAGTAAGCAGTAAGCAGTAATAAAGTAAAGTAATCAATAATTAAAATTCAATGCAAGTATAAAAATGACTTTCTCCTTTTCAACTAATCCAAAATTTATAGAATAATTATCTTTTGTATGGAATTTAGATTATGATATTGTGCCAAATAAAAGCATTCATATTCTTTACACTTTGGTCCAGGTGCAAAGAACATTGACTAATCTATAGATCGATTCAGGATGTTTTATTAGTAGAATGGGTTAATCTTGGCTCACACTACTAGATATCCATGGGTGGCTATGGTCGGCCCTACCAGTGACCCGTTCCCTTTTTATAAAACAAATTATTAGAAATTAGTCTGTCACTCTAAAACTAATTAATTTTATGCCCAATAAATAATATCTTCCTATTTATTTGCACTTCACCTTAAATAATCCGCGTATAGCCTGTGATTACCTAAGGATTCATGTGATATCTATAAGATAAGAATTTATCTCCGGATAGGTCTCAAAATTCTTCAACAAGTTTTAACAATTTAAATGGCCAATTTAAAAGGTCAACTAAGATCAAGTATTAATATATCACAATGTTTTAAAATATTTTAAATTTAATTCTCCTACAAAATTTAATTAATTTATTAGCTTTTCATAGTTGAAAGGAGAAAGATAACTAACTACCCAGAACACATTGAAATAACACAACAAAACATATTTATAAAACTTTGAACGAAAGTACAAATACTTATCTGAAGTGTTCCTTCAAGTGATCCGCTGACTTCTATTGACTCCAAAGTAATGATGAAAGACTCCAACAGCAACAACACACAATAAATACTCAATATAAACTCATTAGATACAAAATAAAGTGGCACCCTAAATATGGAAGAGACTAAATAAAACTAAAATGAGAGAGAAGATGCTTAAAGAGCTATAGGTACTAAGAGGGTGGATGGCGCCATTTTTTCTATAGAATGAGCTCCTATTTATAGAGCTCTGAATTTAACCAGGGGTTGCTTAAGGCACCTCTTCAAAAATTTTCCAAATTCAATGCATCTTCTAGAAGGTAACTGTCGCACCTAGGTGCTGGGATCTGGCCCCTAGGCATTGGACTCTGTGACCAGGTCTTTCGCACCTCTTCACTTTGGATCACACCTCTTCGCAATCTAGGCCCTTTCCTTGTGTCCAAATACATTGTATCACATGTCCTATATATTAGGAGTAACTTACAGTCTTCTAGAAGCTCTAATAATAACTTAACACCGTCAAAATAACTGCCCAAAGTCGTCAAAAATCTTGACAGCATCTGTATCGAACTGGCGCTTAGGCGCTGGATTCTGGCGCCTAGGCGCCAGATTTGGACGTCTAGGCGCCAGGCCTATGAATCCATTGCTTCATTTTGCTTCTTTTTGCTCCTTTTTCCTTCTTTTTCTTCCTTGGACTCTTTTATAATCATCTACATTCAAAAACATGAAAATAACTTTCATTAAAGCATAATATCCTTAAGAATAGAATAATAAATAAGGCATAAAAATGGGTATTTTTTAGGTAGATCAAATTCCCCCAAACTTAAACGTTACTTGTCCTCAAGTAACCCATTTAATTACATAAAAAAGATAACATTTGGAATGAAGTTAAAGTATTTAAGATTCCTTATAATTTTTGGTTTTATAAATGCTCTAGCAAATTATTAACCAAATTTCACTAATTATGTTTAATTTTAAGAATTAAAGAACATTTAACTACCAAATCATAAGACTTCCAATTTTTCATTTATTTCAAGAATAATTGTAGTTCATTATATTAAGGTCACGTAGAATATTTACAAGAAAAAGATTTTCATGAAATATTTTTCTAGTAAAAATATTTGTACATAGAAATTAAGTTAAAAATGTAATCAGTTTTTTTCTTATAAGATAATTCAAGTGAAGCCAATTTTTTTATTAGACATTTCCTCAAGCTTCTCCTCACTTCTTTTTTTTCTCTTTTTTTTTAAGTGAGGATTACTATTTTTGGATAGCCTGCTAATGATTTTGAACTTCACTATCCTTAACTTATTTTCTAAAACTTATACATTTTTTTCTTAAAAAATATGACATTAATAATTTATTATTTTTCAAAACTTATTTCAATCTTTTCTTTTTCAAGTAATAATCTTGATTCCTTAGTATTTCAAAAATACATTTCTCTTTACTATAAATAGAAAAATTTTGATCTTATTATTCTTTAAGCTAAATAATTCTATTCTTAAAATCAATCAAAATTTTTGAAATTTTAGTTAAATTTACTAAATTATTTATAAATTCAAAAATTTTTTGTAATCTTAAACAGATTTTTTATTCCTTATGTTATGTTAATATATTTTTAAAGAAAATATAAGTTCTTTAAGGACAAATAATATTTAAATTTGATAAATGTTTTTCCTTCCCCCAAACTTCAGCTTTAGTATAAATATAAATTATGAAATTTTCTAAAGCATGAGAGAAAGAAATAAAAAGGAATTAATCCAAGTACAATAATGATGTAGTAAGGAAAAACTAGTTTCTACTTCTACACATCCTTCAATATGAATATAATAGAAAAAATTAAGGATATATAGAAAGTTTTGCAGAGCAAGAGTTACTTTCTAAAAAAAAATCTTTTTTTTTAATTTTAAACATGCAAACATACTAACTATTCATGAACACTAAATACTAGGCTAAAACAGAAATAAAATTTTATAAAATTCATTTACATTTCATTCTTAAACACACATTAGATAATCTAAAAACAATTTCAACATAAAAAGTTCACATAAACACTAACAACTAACATCACACTAAACAGCACAAGAAACAAGAAGCACAAAAAAAAACAGAACCAACAATCTTCAGAGGTAAGTCAAGCTACTAATCACTGTCTATAGCTTCATTATCATTATCACCAAAAGAAAACTCCATATCCTTTGGATCAATATATGGTAAAAATATGGGACAAGTAGGGAACTGAACATCGTGCTCACCCTTCGGGAATCTCACTAAAGACTCAGAATACTCAGCATTGTAATCACTCTTTCTTTGTGTACACTTAGAAAGATGATCGATCTTCTTATCTATTGTATCTACTCTATAATGAGTTAGGAATAACTCATTTGTTGCTCTATAAACTGATCGTGCATCGTTTCTGATCCACTTTAAAAAGTACCTATTTTTAGTGTGCATTTCATGCCCACTTTATGCACATTTTTAAAGATATTACACTATAAAGGAAGGAATTATACATTCTTTTTTCTTCAAGTATAAAAATATTATTTTAGAGAAAATGAAGCAAAAATTATGCAATTTTGAGCCAAAATAAGCAGGAAAGAAAATTCTGACATGACACATATTGATATGTCTTTCTATGCTTAATATCTTTTGTATTTCTCTCATATTTTTGGATGAAATTATACTTTTGAGAAAGGTTATTTTTATGTTTATCTTGTAGGTGAAGATGTTAGGAACGTAACACAACTGAAATGGGGCGAAACGGAGTTGAAACAGAGCTAAACGGAGCAAAACAGTGGAGCTGCGCACAGGGTGGCGCCTGGGCGCCAAACCCGGCGCCCAGGCGCCAGTGACAATGAGAAAATGGCTCCTAGGCGCCAGAATCAAGGTCTAGGTGCCAGAACCATCCAGAAACAGTTATTAGATAGATTTTTGATGTCTTTGAAAGCTATTTTGACGGTGTTAAGTAGTTTCTAGACCTTCTAGAAGACTGGAAGTTATTCCTAATATATAGGACATGTGCTACAATGAATCTAGACACATTGGAGCGGTTTAAATCTCAAAGAGGTGCAAACCAAAGTGAAGATTCAATGTATCTAGACCGAATTTTTAAGAGGCGCCTAAAGGAACCCTTGGTCATTTTCAAAGCTCTATAAATAGGGAGCAATTCTACAGCAAGGGGTGTCTCTTCTTTTTGCCTCTCTCTCTTGCTCTCTCTCTCTCTCTCTCTCTCTCTCTCTCTCTCTCTCTCTCTCTCTCTCTCTCTCTCTCCCCCTCTCTTTCTTTCCCCTTAGTCATTTTAGTGCTTTTAAAGTCATGAAGATGTAGATTTCTACATCTTATGGAGAGATTGGTAAGGAATTTTGAGATATTTATGTAAGGGATGTACGAGCGACGCATGGATCAATGGGAAACTTTGGTGGAGAGATCCTCTTCTTTATTTCAGAGGGAAAAAGCTAAGTATTGTGTTTTTCATTCTATTGTAATTGTTGTAAACACTTTCTAGTGAATTTTTCTTTTTTTAAACTTAGTTTTCTATCTTAATTTATCCATGCTTCGTAAGTGATTTTTTTTACTCTTTCTTTTAATATGAAGTAGTGGCATGTTTAGGAAAATCATTTTTATGATAGAATTAACTATTAAATGCTTCTAGGTGACAGATAGTTGCATAAATATAATAGAATACCAATGAAATAAGTGCCTTATTGGCACTTAATTTATTACACAATTCTATCAAGTATTTTACTTCTTATGTTATTAATTTCATTTACTTTTATTTTGTAATGAAATAGATGTATGTTCAGAAATTAAGATTTTCTTAGATATTCTCTTATTAAATTATGGTGATGATATTCATACCAGATCTTCATTTACTTTACAAATTGATCACTTGTATTGTTAAAATCTGTTGAAGAATTTTGAGACCTAGAAGGAGATAAATTCTTAACTAGTAGATATCACATGAATCCTTGGGTAGTCGAAGGCCTTGTGCGGGTTATTCATGGTGAAGTGCAAATAAATAGGAAAATATTATTCAATGTTCGTAGAATTGATTAGTTTTTAGAGTGACAGACTAAACTCTAATAATTTGGTCTATAGAAAGGGAACGAGTCACTGGTAGGGCCGACCATAGCCACCCTTGGACATCTTGTAGTGTGAGCCTAGATTAACCCATTCTATTAATAAAACATCCTGAACCGATCTATAGATTAGACAATGTTCTTTACACCTGAACCAAAGGGTAAAGAATAGGATGCTTCTATTTGGCAATACTACATAAAATTCTAAGCATTTCTTTCCTACACATTATCTATGTAATTGCAAGAGAAAGGTAGTCTTTAACATCTCAAAATTCTCCAAACCAATTTATCCATAAGTTATCTTTTTATTCAAGAACTTTATTTAGGATTAGTTATTAAAAAACCTTTGTAATCAAAATTCCAAATTTAGGATTTATAAAAATAGAGTGGAATTAGCCTAAATGATTGCTTACCTCACTTCTCTGTGGGATCGATACTGGGGTTATAAAAGAAAATCTTATATTACTTGAAACGATACGTATACTTGCGTAGTACCCCTAGTGTGTAAAATATTTTCTAATATTTTACAACATTTTAATTTTATACACTAGCCGTTATTTAAAAATTGGGTTAAGTTTTTTGCCGTCTTTTGGAAGCAAAAATTACTGCGTTATTGTGGGGCGGGTCAAGTTTTTGGTGCCGTTGTCGGGGAAGCTTCGGTAAGAACTTTAGGAGAATTTTAGTTGAAATAATTAGGTTTAGACTTGAAAAACTGTAGTGTCGTAAAAACTATTTTTGTGTGAAAACGTGTTTTGTTATATGAAAAACTGTTGTAAAAAAAATTGTTTGTGTGAAAAATAAGGTGTTCATAAAATGCTTTATTGTGTTGAATATATTTCATCTATTATTTATTTAATTGTTAATGTATTGTTTGTTGTGCTTTGTATGCGAAACAAAGGATCTGAAGGACTTGGGCCTAATGATCCAGAGTTAGAAAAATGGAAAAAAGTAAAAATATAAAAATGACTCAAAAAACTAGAAATGGAAATGGAAAACTTTCAAGATAATAACTTGGAAAATCATCATACTTCATTGAGGGATTACGTCAATCCTACGACAGATGAAATTCACTTAAGTATACAAAACCCTGTCATAGAAGCTGACTCGTTTGAAGTAAATCCTGAGATTATTCAACTAGTGCAGAACAATCAGTTTGGGGGAACTCCTTTAGAGGATCACTATTTACACTTATCTAGTTTTCTAAAACTTTGTGCTACATTTCGTTATAATGGTATGTCAGACGATGTTGTTAGGCTAAAGCTTTTTCCTTTCTCTCTAAGGGATAAGGCTAAAATATGGTTATACTCATTAGCACATGGCTCTATTAAAAATTGGGAGGAGTTAACTCAGAAATTCCTAACAAAGTATTTTCCACCTTCAAGGACTACTAAACTTAGAAACGCTATTATCTGATTTTGTCAATATGAAGGAGAAACAATATGCAAAGCCTGGGAAAGATTTAAGGAACTCCTAAGAAAGTGTCCACATCATGCTCTGCCCGATTGGTTAATCATTCAAACTTTTTATAATGGGTTAGTAGGATCGTTTAGGTCTATAATTGATGCTACTGCTGGTGGTTCATTAATGTCAAAATCAATTAATGAAGCGTATGCATTAATTGAAAAATGGCTACAAATGAATTTCAATGGCGCTCTGCAAGGTTAAATTATAAAATTGTAGCTAGTGTTCATGATACATATGCGATTGCAATTCTTGTATCTTAGGTTGCTGAAATATCAAGGAGGTTAGACCAATTTGGAATGAACCAGCCTCAATTTACTAAAGTGAGGAAAGTTCATTAGGGAATTCGATTAATTCTAACTTATCATATGAGACTTTAAATACCATAAACAACCCATATTCTAACTTTTACAACCTGTGTTGGGAGAACCATCCTAAATTTAACTGGAATCATACTACTGATGGTGGAAACAAAAAATAGGCAAATAATCATGCGGATCCTAATGGAAGTTGGAATAATCAAAGGAACACAAACTATAGACCTTCATATCCACCAGACTCTAACAATGATCAACAATTTGAGGATAAGAAGTTGTCCATGGAAGAAGTGGTATTGCAAATGGGAAACAAGTTGCAAAGTCAAAATGCTACGATTAAAATATAGAGAATCAGCTGGAACAAATTGCTAATTCACTTAGCAATATACCCTAAGGAACACTTCCTAGCAACGTTGAGATCAACCCTGAAGAGAACACTAATGAACAAGTAGAAGCTGTCCAATTGAAAAGTGGAAGAGAGATAGAGGATGTGGTTAGAAAAGAGAAAGATGTTGTGAGAGAAACGAAGAAAACTAAAAGACCTGAAAAACATGTTTCTGAGAATCTAGAAAAATTAATTTCTCCAACTGAAATCAGTTTGGAAAGACCACCACCTCCATTTCCTCAAAGACTTAGATAGCATGAGTTTGATAAGAAATTTTCAAAGTTCATGAAAGTACTTAAGAAGTTAACAATAAATATTCCTTTCACTGAAGCTTTGGAACATATGTCAAGTTATGCAAAGTTTATGAAGGAGATATTGAACAAGAAAAGGAAATTTGGGGATAACGAGATAGTTGCACTAAGTGAGCAGTGCAGCGCTATACTTCAAAAAAAAATTTCTCAGAAATTTAAAGATCCTTGTAGCTTTACAATTCCTTATGCAATTGGAAAAAGATTATGTGGAAAAGCGTTATGTGATTTTGGAATGAGCATTAATGTGATGCCTCTATCTATATTTAGAAGGTTAGGTTCAGTCGATATTTTTCCCACTACTGTAACTTATGTTAGCTGATCGATCTATCATTTCTCCAAAAGGAGTTATAGAAGACATGCTTGTTAAAGTGGACAAGTTTATCTTTCCTGTGGACTTTATTGTATTAGATATGGAGGAAGATAAAGATATTCCAATTATTTTGGGGAGACCTTTCCTTGTTACTGGACAAGCTATGATTGATGTGCAAAAATGAGAGTTGATTATGAATATTAATGACCAGAAAGTCACTTTTAATATATTAAAGATTATGAAATATCCAGCTGATAGAAAAAATGATGATTGTTTTTGGATAGATAAATTCATTATCTAACTAAAGAACATTTCTAAGAAAGTTTTGAGAGTAAGTTAACAGATGAGATTGAAATGGATTTTCATGATGATTCAAAAACATTATTTAAAGAAGACTGTATGTATGTTTAGGAGAGGTGTGAAATGATGGATGCTAACAAAAATAGTAAACTTTTAATTCCATTTGTTGAAAAATCTCATGAACATAAGTTGGATGTACCCCATACAATTTTAAAGCCTAGCTATTTAGGTAATTCATCTACATAACCAATCTTTATATCTGTAGATGCGACTCAATCATAAGGAAAACCTGAATTGAATGATAAACATGATAATGTTATTGTACTAGGACTTGGAAGAGAATTTGACGATATATTTCAAAAGAACTTTAAGTTGAGAAAAGAGTACAAGGATATTGGAAGACCATTGGAAGAAATTCCTAAGGAATTAGAAAAACTTATTTCCTCAACTATGATAGATCCTCCATCATTTAATAATTATAAAGGGGAAGAATTGGGAGATAATTTGAAACAGAAGAGTAAAATAGAAGATACTGATCCAGAATCTGAATTATCTAAAGTAAATTGGATCCAAAATTTGGGAGATATTGAAGTATCTTATAAAGATCTATTTCTTATCAATTTCAAGGATGATATTAATATATAAATTCAGAAAATCAATAGAAGAATATTGGATCTAGAAAGAAATGTAAGGAACAACGATATAAATCAAACTGAAAATGAAGAGCTGAGTGAAAAATTAAAATTTGAGGATTTTATAGGAATCCCTGGATCTAGAAATGATTGGGCGATTGATCGAGGATTACTTAATTGAAATTTTGATCCAGGAGGAATCATATGTCAGGCCCACGACGTTAAAACCAAGCGCTTTATAGGAGGCAACCCATAGTTATCAGTGTGCTTTGATTTAGTCTGCTTGCGAGTCATGATTGTTTATGTGTTGTTTTGTGTTCTCTTTAGTGCAGAATTGATTAATGTTGTGAGGTTATGCCTTGGTCTTGACTAAATTTGTATATGACTTCTGGTAGTAGCAGGCTGACGAGTCTGTTATAACTCAGTTATCAATCGGAACTGAACATTACCATGAAGCATGTAGAGTTTAGACTTGGACCACTCCATGTCAGCTCTATTACTTCCTTTATCTGACTTTGTTTTCACTAAGTAAGGTCATGAAATTGCTTAATGAACAACATATGAATGAACTACACTATTTTTATTTATCAAATTATCATTATTAGTGTAGTTTATTTCGTTAGAAATTGAAAGTGAGGAGGGAAAATTTGAGTAGAAAGGAGATCAAATTAACCTCATTTGATATTTCTTTATGAAGCTGTGAGTCTACGTATTTTAGTTTGTGTGTTTGTGTTTGTGTTTGTGTTTGTGTTTGTGTTACAACAATTAAGAGATTTCAATAACTCTTAAATATATATTCCTATGCCGATACATGTCCTACTTATTTAACCTTTCTTTAGTTTAATTTTATTCTAACATGTTTAGTTTAGATTTACTTTCTATTGCAAATTTTTATGTCCTGATGAATATTTGTAGATGTTTTTGACAAACATTTATGGTAGATAGAATTTTTGAACTATTTTTCTTCCTGCTTATATTTTCTGTACTGAATGTTATATATGTTTAAATTCAAGTTTGGGGGTAGGAAGAAAAATATATTTTAAAGTTAATATACTTCCTTTAAATTTAATATTATAACAAACATGTTTTAGGCTAGATTTACTTTCTTCTGCAATCATTCTATCCTTATTATGTATGTATTTAAATTTGATAGCATGTTTTAATAGTTAGTAGATTTATCTTTTATTTTCTTCCTCCTACATTTTATGGAATTAATTGCAAAATATTTTAAAATTCAAGTTTGGGGGGAGTGAAAAACAATTTTCATAAACTTAAATTTTATTTGTTCTCAAAAATGCTATAAATAAATTTTATTTTTGTCTGAAAAATAATTATGTGTATAAAGTTATATTAGTGAAATAAAATTTTTAATATAGAAATGAGTAAGAGAATTTAGTTAAAATTTATAGTAGTGATGAAAAATTTAAAGTTAAATTTTTCTTAGTGAAGAAATGATAAGTATTGTGTAACCGTCTTTAGTAAGAAAAGTTGTATTTTTAGAAAAATAGAAGGATTAGACTTTTGTTTTCAATATTTAAATTTCTTTTATTAAAAATTAATTTTCAAAACTGTTATTATATTTCTATGTAAAAGATATATATCTACTTTATGCTTTAGGAAAGGAATGGTGGAATTCAAAATTATTAAAGGCCTATCCAGATATAGTAATCCTTGTCTAAAAAAAAAATTAAAAAAAAGAAGAAAAAGAAAAGAAAAGTATGTGAAAAAGGAAGGAGAAGCTTAAGGATTAAAGGGCCTAATAAAAAATCTGTTCCACACCAGAGCTTTTAAAGTATAAGATTTGAGAAAATCTTAAGCTTAAAAATATAATATAGTTAGTATAATTATTTTTAATAAAGATTTTTAAGTAAAGAAAATAAAAATGTCTAACCCCTATATTTTGAAAAATTTACAAGTATTTCTGAATTCGATAGCAACACATGTTTTCATACTCTTTCATCTAAGAGATTTCTAAACTTCAAATTGGTCTCATTTACTAAAATTTTTTCTAAATTGGACTACTACATTTCTAGAACCAAATTTTAGAAACTCCTAAAGAAACTCATACACATGATTTTCTTATGTGTTTTTACATGATTATAGTGTTACTTGAGGAAAAGTAACATTTAAGTTTGGGAGAATTTGATCCACTTTAAAAAGTACCTATTTTTAGTGTGTATTTTATGCCCACTTTATGCATATTTTTAAAGATATTACACTATAAAGGAAGGAATTTTGCATATTTTTGTCTTCAAGTATAAAAATATGATTTTGAATGAAGCAAAAACTGCAATTTTGAGCCAAAATGAGCAAGAAAGAAAAGTCTGACGTGACACATATTGATATGTCTTTCTATGCTTAATATCTTTTATATTTCTCTCATAATTTTGGATGAAATTATACTTTTGAGAAAGGTTGTTTTTATATCTATCTTATAGGTGAAGATGTTAGGAACGCAACACAACTGAAATGGGGCGAAACGGAGTTGAGACGGAGCCAAACAGAGCAAAACAGTGGAGCTGCGCACAGGGTGGCGCCTAGGCCCCAAACCCGGCGCCCAGGCACCACTGATGACGAGAAAATAGTGCCTAGGCGCCAGAATCAAGGCCTAGGCGCTAGAATCATCCAGAAAAGGTTATTGAACGGATTTTTGACGACTTTGGGAGATATTTTGACGGTGTTAAGTAGTTTCTAGACCTTATAGAAGATTGGAAGTTATTCCTAATATATAAGACATGTGAAACAATGAATCTAGACACATTGGAGCGGTTTAAATCACGAATAGGCACAAACCAAAGTGAAGGGGTGCGACTATTTTGGGCACGGAGTCTGGCGTCTAGGAGCCAGAACCTGGCGCCTAGGCGCCAGAATTATTTCTAGAAGATTCAATGTATCTAGACCGAATTTTGAAGAGGTGCCTAAAGGAACCCTTGGTCATTTTCAAAGCTCTATAAATAGGGACCAATTCTACAGTAAGGAGGTGCCTCTTCTTTTTGCCTCTCTCTTGTGTCTCTCTCTCTCTCTCTTCCCCTCTCTTTCTTTCCCCTTAGTCATTTTAGTCATTTTAGAGTCATGAAGATGTAGATTTCTACATCTTATGGAGAGATTGGTGAGGAATTTTGAGATATTTATGTAAGGGATGTACGAGCAGCGCATGAATCGGTGGGAAACTTGGTGAAAAGATCTTCTTCTTTCCTTCAGAGGGAAAAAGCTAAGTATTGTGTTCTTCATTCTATTGTAATTGTTGTAAACACTTTCTAGTGAATTTTTCTTTGTTTTAAACTTAGTTATCTTTCGTGATTTATCCATGCTTCGTAAGTGATTTTCTTTACTCTTTCTTTTAATATGAAGTAGTGGCATGTGTAGTAAAATCAATTTTATGATAGAATTAACTATTAAATGCTTCTAGGTGACATTTAGTTGCATAAATATAATAGAATACCAATGAAATAAGTTCCTTGTTGGCACTTAATTTATTACACAATTCTATCAAGTCTTTTACTTCTTATGTTATTAATTTCATTTACTTTTATTTTGTAATGAAATAAATGTATGTTTAGGAATTAAGATTTGCTTAGATATTCTCTTATTAAATTCTGGTGATGATATTCATACCAGATCTTCATTTACTTTACAAATTGATCACTTGTATTTTTAAAATCTGTTGAAGATTTTTGAGACCTAGAAGGAGATAAATTCTTAATTAGTAGATATCACATGAATCCTTGGGTCGTCGAACGCCCTGTGTGGGTTATTCATGATGAAGTGCAAATAAATAGGAAAATATTATTTAATGGGCATAGAATTGAATAGTTTTTAGAGTGACAGACTAAATTCTAATAATTTGATCTATGGAAAGGGAACGGGTCACTGGTAGGGCCGACCATAGCCACCCTTGGACATCTAGTAGTGTTAGTCTAGATTAACCCATTCAACTAATAAAACATTTTGAACCGATCTAGATTAGCCAATGTTCTTTACACCTGGACCAAAGGGTAAAGAATAGGATTGCTTCTATTTAGCACTACTACATAAAATTCTAAGTATTTCTTTCCTACACATTATCTATGTAATTGCAAGAGAACGGGGGTCTTTAACATCTCAAAATTCTCCAAACCAATTTAGCCATAAGTTATCTTTTTATTTAAGAACTTTTTTTAGGATTAGGTTTAAAAAAAACCTTTTTAATCAAAATTCCAAATTTAGGCCTTATAAAAATAGACTTGAATTAGCCTAAAGGATTACTTACCTCGCTTCTCTGTGGGATCGATACTGGGGTTATAAAAGAAAACCCTATATTATTTAAAACGATACGTATACTTGCGTAGTACCCTTAGTGTGTAAAATATTTTCTAAAATTTTACAACTTTTTAATTTTATACACTAGCCGTTATTTAAAAATTGGGTTAAGTTTTTTGCCATCTTTTGGAAGCAACAATTACTGCGTTATTGAGGGTCGGGTCAGTTTCCCAAAAAATAGATGGTGGCTCAGCAGAAGTAGATGGTCTAGAAGTATAAGCTCTACCTGAAGTAGGTAATGAACCAGAAGGTGTAGTAATACTCTTACCTGGAAGTGGATCATAGATGCTGATGCTTTCTCTTCCTATAGGATTTGTCGACTTAAGCTTTTCCTCAGAAAGCTCAGCAACTACTCCAGCACTTTGACATAGAGAATAGATCAGAGATGGAAAACCAAGTCCAATAGAAGTGCTAGAACGAGCAGTAGCCTCTACAGAATCATAAATAATGCTTCCTACATCAATAGGCTTCCTCCCTTACATGCAGTAGTTGAGAATAACACTTTATTTGGCAACCTCGCTTATATGATTGGATGGAAGGAGACGAGCAGAAATAAACTAATGCCATGCCTTTGAAATACCATTAAACTTAGAAGATGAAAAATTTACCCTTTTTCCATTTCAAATCTTCCAGGCTCTAGTATTATCAGTCAGGTAGGCAATGATCATATCCAAAACTCCCTCAGATGGAGATAATCTGGAGTAATAACATTATATATATTGCGGCAGGCCATAGAAAATATTAATGCATTCAGGAGTGAATCCTACTCTAACTCCTCGAACGAAAATCTCGTATTCTTCAGCATCCATGAAATTAGCATAAAACTCCTTAACAACCGGGATAACGGCAACAATAGTGAAATAACAGAATCTTTGCCATTTGAGCGCAATGATTGTGTCTTTAATTCTTCCTCCAGTATTATAAAAACTTTGCTCCGAGATATATTTCTGAGTTGTAGCAAAATCATTGTATCGGAAGTGTGCAGCAGCAGTGACGAACTTGCTACGATCTAAATTTTCTTGTTCCTTTCCTCGCTTAGATATGGGTGTCATCTAAATGTGAAAGAAAATCATGAAATAAATTCAACGGATCTAGGAAAATAAACTAATTTAAGCTTTTCAAACGTGAAAGAGCTTAAAAATTTTATGGATTTAACCTTAAAAATGAAAAATTTTCTCAAAATTTTGGTTTTTCTCAATGAGAGCAAAATCCACGGTAAAAATAAAAAATAATAAGTTTAGAATGTAGATCTGACCTTGGGATGAAGAAATCGAGTGATTTCAAGCTCAAAAACTTGAAAATCCAGCTTAAAATGGGATCTCCAGGGGGTATTTTTGCGAAAACCAGTGGAGAAGGAAGCTTTGGCATCAAACATGGCGTGGGGGGTTTAAGAAGATGAGTTTTTGGGTTTAGGCCGAACCGGCACCTAGGCGCCAAGTTCTAGCCCCTAGGCGCTAGACTCGCCTTTCCAAAATTTCAATTTAAATATTATATTTTCCACCAAATCTTATCAAAGCTGACTCCTAATTACTCTTATAAGAGTATTAATATAATTTATATCCTCCAAACATTTTCACAGTCAATTTTAAATGATAGTATAGATCCATAAAAACCTATCCAAATTCTTCAATTCCAATCCCTAATTTCCATTCCAAATTCAATAAATTTCAGTACAAGATTATATCAAACTTCATAGTTTTATAAATAACACAAACAACAACATATTCAAAGCAAATATTCAAATCCAACAACACACATTGAACAATTAAGCAAACACACAAATTCAATATTCAACACACTAACAGAAGACTCGATCATAACTAAAACACATATAAGATCTATTTAACACCGATCTTCAATTGCCACCTATTTCACAATGAAGTTCGCTAGGACCGAAGGGATAAAACACCAACGCTCTTGGAAATTCCAAAGTCGTCCTTTCATCAATCAACTTGTTCTTCGTGTACATTTCTACTTGAGCATCATGATAGGCAGCCATATGATCAGATTGAAGTTTGGTTTGCCATTCCAAGTGTTCGTATTGGTGGTACATCTCATGGAGACGATTACCAATACTTTGAAGCTCTGCTTCAATCTTATCCAATCTACAAAACTTTTTCTCCATACTAATAGCAATAAAACCATTAAAATAAGGTTGAGGATCTTTAAGAGATTTGTCTCTTACCTCATTTCCTTGATTTCCTCTATCCATTGCCTCCAAATCCTTCTTAACTCCCCCAAAATGGATTGGTCTGGTCGAAATTAAGGTTTCTATGGGATTGGAGATGAAGAATAGGCTATATATAAAGATATTTCGTGTGAAAAATTGAAGAATTTCGGTATTTCCATGATCTGTAACCTTGGCGCTTACTCGCCGGAATCTGGTGCCTAGGCGCCAGATCTTCGATACGCAGGCCATTCTGGCGCTTAGGCGCCGGAACCTAGATCAACTCTGATTCGCCTATCGTCAAATTTTGTAAGTTTCGGTCTTAAAAATAGGTCTAACAAAAAGGTATGATTAACACACAAACACAATTACAAAAATTCAAATCACAAACAATCACAAACGCTGGTTAACTTATTCTCCTTTTTACTCACATTTGACATGGAGTGGTCCAAGTCCAAATTCTATATACTTCAAGAAAAAGTTTAGCTTAAGCTAATACAGACTTGTTAGCCTTCTATTTCTAGAAGTTATATAAAAATTTAGTCAAGAACAAGGCATAACCTTACAACAGTAATTTAACACACACTAATAAATATGGGTTGCCTCCAATAAAGCGCTTGGTTTAACGTCGTCAGCTTGACCTAATTAATTGAATTAATCGGGTAGACTTAGCTCATAAGCCTCTTTGTAATTTAATTTCATTTCTCTCATATAAGGTTTTAGTCTTAATCCATTAACTTTAAATAATTTTCCATTTTTGGGATCTATAATATCCACAGCTCCATAAGGGTATACTTTCTCAATTATAAATGGTCCCATCCATTTAGATTTTAATTTTCCAGGAAAAAGTATTAAATGAGCATTAAATAATGAAACTTCTTGTCCAAGCTCGAATATTTTCCTTGAAATCATTTTGTCATGCAATTTCTTCGTTCTTTCCTTATAAATTCTTGCATTTTCATAAGACTCATTTCTTATCTCTTCCATTTCATTCAGTTTTAATAATCATTTTTTTCCTGCAGTATTTAAATTATAATTGAACTCCTTTATCACCCAATAAGCTTTATGTTCAAGTTTAATAGGTAAGTGACAATGTTTACCATAAATTAACCGATAAGGTGACATTCTGATAGGTGTCTTATAAGCTGTTCTATAAGCCCATAATGTAGAATCAAGTCTATCAATCCAGTCAGTTATTTTAAAATTAACAGTCTTTTCCAATATTTTTTTAATTTCTCTGTTTGATACTTTAGCCATTCCACTTGTTTGAGGATGATAAGCAGTTGCAATTCTATGTTTAATTCCGAATTTTTCCATCAATGATTGAATTTTTATATTTCTGAAATGACTTCCCCCATCTGTGATAATTATCCTGGGCATTCCAAATCTTGTAAAAATCATTTTCTTTAAAAATTTTTAAACACTCTTGAAATCACAGTTAGGTAAAGCTACATATTTGATCCACTTTGAAACATAATCAACTGCTAAAAAATATAAATCTTTCAAGATGATGGTACGAAAGGTCCCATAAAGTCTAAACCCCATACATCGAAAATTTTGATTTCTAATATAAAGTTTAGAGACATTTCATCTTTTCTATATATATTTCCCATTCTTTGGCATCGATCACAAGTTTTCACATAATATCCAACATCTTTAATTAAAGTAGGTCAATAAAATCCAGAATTTAAAATTTTAAATGCAGTTTTATCAACTCCAAAGTGTCCTCCAAATTCAGAATCGTGACATTTTTGAATAATTGCAAATGTTTCTTCATAAGGTACACATCTTTGAATCACAGAATCTCATCCTATTTTAAATAAATGAGGAACTTCCCAAATATATGATTTACAATCATTCTTGAATTTCTTAATGTATTTTCTATTCAACCCATATGGTAAAATATTGTTAATCAAATAGTTACCTATATCTGCATACCAAGACATTTGTAATCCTTGAATGACATATAATTGCTCATCCAGGAATTTCTCATTTATATTTTTTCATAAATCTTCTCATTATTATTTTTTATTCTTGATAAATGATCAGCAATTTGATTGTCAGTTCATTTTCTGTTCACAATTTTAAAATCAATTTCTTGTAAGAGTAAAACCCATCTGAGCAATCTCGGTTTAGCATCCTTTTTAGATATTAAATACTTAATAGCAGAATGATCAGTATGCACGATACATTTTGTTCCAAGAAGATATGGTCTAAATTTATCAAAGGCATATACTATTCCTAACAGCTATTTTTCAGTAGTAGTGTAATTTATTTGAGTTTCAGTAAAAGTTTTGCTAGCATAGTATATAACTTTAAAAATGTTCTCATATTTTTGTCCTAATACATCTCTAATTGCATAATCACTTGCATCACTCATTAATTCAAAAGGTTTATTCCAACCAGGTGCAACAATGACAGGTGCAGTGATTAATTTTTCGTTCAGAATATTGAATACATTCAGACAATCTTCATTAAATTCAAATTTAGCTTATTTTTCCAATAAATGTCAAATAGGTTTAGCAATTTTAGAAAAATCCTTTATATATCTTCTATAAAATCTAGCATGACCAAGAAAACTGCTCACATCAGTAACAGTAGTAGGTGGTTGCAGTTCAGCAATAATTTTCACTTTTGCTTGATCAACTTCCATTCCTATTTGTGAAATTTTATGTCCAAGTACAATTCCTTCTATGACCATAAATTGACATTTTTCCCAGTTTAGAACTAAATTTGTTTCTTCACATCTCTTCAAAACTTTCATTATATTTTCCAAGCAAGATTTAAAAGAAGTTCCAAAAATTGAAAAATCATCCATAAATATTTCAATTCCTTTATCAATCAAATCACATAATATTGACTTCATACATCTTTGAATACAGGTGCATTACATAAACCGAAAGGTATTCTTCTAAAGGTAAATGTTCCATAAGGACAAGTAAATGTTGTCTTTTTTTTATCCTCAGGAGCATCGGGTAATTGATGATAACTAGAATATCCATCCAGAGAACAGAAATATGATTGTCCTGCTAGTTTATCCAACATTTAATCCAAGAAAGGTAAAGGAAAATGATCCTTTCTAGTGGCGTTCTTTAATTTTTGATAGTCAATGCAAATACGCCATCCAGTAACTTGTCTTATTGGGATTAATTAATTTTTTTCATGAACAATGACAGTTACTCCTCCTTTCTTCGGAACACATTGAATAAGACTCACCCATTGGCTATCCGAAATAGGATAAATAATTTATAATTTCAGCATCTAACCATTTCAAAATCTCATTCTTGACAACCTCTTTCATAACTGGGTTTAATATTCTTTGAGGTTCAATAGTAGGTTTACAATTTTCTTTCATTAAAATTCTATGCATACAGATTGAGGCTTAATCATTTTATATCTGCAATAGTCCAACCAAAAGCTTCCTTATAATTTTTTAGAAATCCTATTAATTTCTCTTCTTGATCTTTGCTTAATTCTGAAGATATAATTATAGGTAAAGTTAATGAATTTCCAATAAATTCATACTTTAAATGTGTAGGTAACATTTTTAATTCTAGTTCAGGAGCTTTTTCAATTGAGGGTAAAAGTATATAATTTTTAGTTGTGTCTAAAATTTCTTAATTTTCATAAATCTAATGAGTTTCTTAAGATAAATTTTCTTCATTTACTGACTCATTATATAACATATATTCTTTATCTTTATCATCAGAAATGACCTTACATTTTTCTTGATAATGATTTTCAATTATGTAATCAAAAATATACATACGGTAGCATTTTCTATATCAGGATACCTTATTGATTTCAGAACATTGAATGTATCTCTTGATTATTAACTCTCATCATTAATTCTCCTTTTTGCACATCAATCAGAGCTTGTCCGGAGCTTGAAAAGGTCTCCCTAAAATGATAGGTATTTCTTTATCTTCTTCCATATCTAGAATAATGAAATCCACAGGGAAGATATTTTTGTCTACCTTAACAAGAACATCCTATTTAACTACTTTAGGATAAGTGATCGATCGATCAGTCAACTGAAGAGTTATAGTGGTAGGAGAAATCTCTCCTAAATCTAACTTTCGAAAGATTGAAAATTGCATGAGATTAATACTAGCTCCTAAATAACATAAGGCTTTTCCAAAGGATCTTTAAGTTTCTGAGGTAATTTCTTCTAAATTATTGCACTACATTCTTCACTTAATGCAACAGTTTCATAAGCTTCAAATTTTGTCTTCTTGCTTGAAATATCCTTCATAAATTTTGCATAGCTTGGCATTTGTTCCAAAGCTTCAGCAAAAGGAATGTTGATGGTATGTTTCCTAAAAATTTCAAAGAACTTAGAAAATTGATGGTCAAGCTTCTGTTGTTTATGTCTTTGAGGAAAAGGTGGTGGTGATCTTTCAACTTCCACTTCAATAAGTACAATAGTCTGATCTTTACTTTGAGAAACGTTATCTTTAGGTTTTTAAATTTCTTCAACTTCTTTCTGTTTTTCAATCTCATTCCGTGTTTTCTCTGTTAATTCCTTTCCACTTCTAAGTTGTACAGCTTTTGCTTGTTAATGTTCTTTTCCAGATCCTTTAGAATTAATTTCGACAGTGCTAGGCAGTGTTCCTTGTGTTCTGTAATTAATGAAATTAGTGATTTGACCCATCTGATTCTCAATATTATGAATAGCAGTGTTTTGACTTTGTAGCTGATTAATTAGTTGCAAGGTCAATTCTTTTACAGATAACTTTTTCTGTTGATTGTTATTACCAGGAGGATAAGTTAGTCTATAGTTTGAATTTCCTTGATTGTTCCAATTTGGATTAACTTAATATCCATTACTCTAATTAAAATTAGGATGATTTTTCAAACCAGGATTATAATAATTAGAATAAGGCTTATTAGTTTTACAAGCAATAGCTTGCAAAGTTTCTATTGTTTGAGAATCATCAGAATTAGCAGAATTATCATTACATATATGTGATATATTACTAGCAAAATTATCTAATTTCTTAGATATCGCAGCCACTTGTGAAGCTAAAATAAAAAAGGCTTCTTTATCTTTAATACTGACCATTCTTTTAGGATTAACCCTTTCAGAAGGCCATTGAAAATTATTATTAACCATTTCTTCAATTAAAGTGTAGGCTTCTTAAAATGTCTTAGCCATTAAAGAACCACCACCAACAGCATCAATAATAGATCTAAGTGATCAGATAAGTCCATTATAAAATTTTTGAATAATTAACCAATCTGGTAAATCATGATGAGAACATTTTCTTAATAGTTCTTTAAATCTTTCCCAAGCTTCATAAATTGTTTCTCCATCAAAATTGCATAAATGAAGTAATATCATTTCTCAATTTAGCAGTTTTAGAAGGAGAAAAATATTTAACAAGGAATTTTTGTGTAATATCCGCCCATGTTTTAATAGAACAAGTAGCTAATGAATTAAGCCACATCTTTGCTTTATCTTTTAAAGAAAAAGGAAAGAGTCTAAGCCTAATAGCATCATCAGAAACATTATTATATTTAAAGGTAGCACAAAGTTCTAAAAAACTAGCAAGATATAAATTTGGATCCTCATTAGGTGTTCTTTTAAATTGGTTATTTTAAACCACTTCAATAATAGAAGGTTTAAGCTCAAAAGAATTAGCATCTACAGCTGGCATTTGAATACTAACATGAAGTTCATCAGCTGTAGGTGTTGACCTCAATTTGGTGAGGTCTTTTGCTTCTCTCTTTAGTACTTAGGATCTAGCCTTATGCTTTTCCTTTGACTAATCTTAGAGGACTAGAAATGGAACCCACCATTTAAAAATTCAAACTACTTATTAACTCCCTGCAAATCCCACAAGCTTGATTGTAGACCCCTAATCACATAGAGGGTTGAAATCAAATGTGGAGGTTTAAAGGATGAGTTCCCTATAGGACTTTTTGGCCTTAGGAATACCCTGGATGGCTTGGCCTGGTGAGGTTTAACTTGCAAATACACTACACTTTCACACACATTCCAAGTCCTAAAATCACACTCTCACCCAACTTAACTTCCTGACTCATGTAGGTAATTCATATGGATGGTCCTTAACCCCTAAGCCCCTAGCTAAGAGGGTTAGGAACAGCATAGCGAATGCCTCAAATGAGTCCTCTCATGGCTCATATGGGCTTAATATGGCCTCATGGCTCAACCAAAATGATTCCATTTCACTCACACTTGATCAATCTTCTTTTTTTGTTAAATTTCGCTTTTGACTCACGGGCCCCTGACCCACCAAACCTACCAAATACCCTTGAAATGACCCAAAATTTGCAAAATTACCTAAATTACCCAAGATTCCTCAAAATTAATCCTAAACCCTTCCCACCACTCAAATTGACCATCTTTGGCTAAAAATACCAAAATTTCTAAAAATACCCCTAAATCCCCCCAAAATTACAAAAATACCCTTTTACCCCAAAAATCCAAAAAATTCTAAAAATTCCCAAAAAATTTTAGAAAATCCCAAATATTCTTAATTTCATTTTTTTAAACTACACCATGGGCCAATTTTGTCAATTTACCCCACTTTTACCAAAACCCCCAATTTGACCCATTTTTTAACCCAAGTGATCCCAATGTCAAACCAAACCACCCCAATTGACCTCAATTTTGGTCCAATTCAATTCTAAACTTCCATTCAATATCCCCAATATTAATTTAGACCAAATCCAAGTCCAATTTGATTGACATTTGGGCCCAATTCCAATTTGGGGCTTAAGGCCCAATTTTGACCCAAGACCCAAACCTAGCCCAATTCAACTTCAATTGGCCCCAAATCTTTCTAAAGCCTTCCTAAAATCCCCTTAAACAAAACACTAACTTAATTTGCCCAAAATTTGAACCTAAACTCCACCCAAACCTAACCTAAAACCAAAATCCCTTAAATTGACCTAAGCATAAACTTAACCCAAATGGGCCCAAATCTCAAAATTAGAGCCCAACCAAAGTTGAAAACTCTTTGTAACACTCCCATAAACATTTTTCAACATTAATTTTACACCAAATTCAACCTTAGCCCAACCTTAGCCCAAGTTAGCCCACTTTGGCCCACCTTGGCCCCTTTACCAAAAAAAAAGCTCAAATTTAACTCAATTCTACTCCAAATCAAACCAAATTGTTTCCAAACCATTCATAAAACATCCCTAAACTAAACCCAAAATTTATTTGGCATGGTATTTCACAAAATTCTTCATCCAAAAGTCCATTTTGAAATATAAAGGCCTACCCATTTAGGCCTTTTAAAAAGCCCACTTCCACCAAACCCAAAAGCCCAAAAATTCATCCAAAGCCCACATGACAATTCCTTCTCATCATCCACTTGATAAAATCATTCCCTAAAGTTTGAAACCTATGATTAAATCATTCCAAATTAGGCTTTTTCCAAATTCCCATCAAAATGCCAAAAATCCTAAGATCCATTCCAATGAAATTGACTAAGCCATCCTCAAGCCCAAAAGAAGCCATGAAGCCATCCTTAAGCACCATGTAAAGCCATGAGAAGTTTGACATGTGACCATCCCATAAATGGCAAGAGGAGGAGCCTCTTTAAGGATTCTCTTAAAGGTGATTAAACCTTTTCATGCTTCCCCTAAACTATGTTTAAACTTAAACATGCTTGGATAGTGACTTCTCCCCACTAATCTAGTTGACTCACCTAACCTCCCTCAGCCCAAACCAGAGCTTGGAGAGGTGAACCCAACCCATTTGCATGACTTGATCCATTTTGATCCAAAATCACCCCTCTCCCCATACCACTTAAAGCTAAACTCTTTACATATGTCCATGGCTAATTGACTGCACCATTGCCAACCCCTGATCCTTCTGATCAAGATGGTGACTTAACCCTGCCGGCCAGCCGCCTGGATTGCCAGAAAACGCCATGGCCGAGAGCTCCATGTGAGCCAAATTTTTCCATTCTTCCTTGCTGAGTTGTCCTAGTCCAATTGAACACCATGGCTATTCTTATCTTGCATAGAGCAGCTGATCCCAAGCATCAAACCCCCCTGGGAAGCCCTCCAGCCGTGTCTATTTAAACCCACCACCCTCTCGGCCAAACAAGTTGTTGAACCAAACCTTACCAAAACTCTGCCAAAATCACTCCAGATCCCTCTACAGACATAGAGAACTTGATCCCCACTGAAATCCAACCCTAAAACCCTCTCTGTGAGTCCAATTTTGGAGTTGAAATTTAAGCCCAAAACCAGGACACTTCACCACAGTGAGCCAATCTTCAAATTGATTGACTCTACACCTTCACCAGACCAAGAGGAGAAGTTCCCCAACAAAAACCCATCACCATGCCAGCCATTGCTTCCAGCCTCCAAGCTTTGTGATCGGCCTTGGTAACCTCAGATCGAAGCTTCACTTCTCTGAGCAAAGGTATGAACTCACTCTTCCTCCCGAGCTCCTCAAGATTCTCCATTTAGTTTGATTTGATTTCAATGCACCTTAACCGTATAGATGTGTTCATCTCTTCAAGATGAATCGATAGAGTATAAGAACGTAAAAATCCATGGAGAATCGAGTGAGATCTTAAGGTTTTAGTGTGGACGGTCACGGGTGCACACCAGTCGGAGACGATGACCAGGAGTTGTTGGATCGCACGCGTATCGAGCGGACGATCGAGATCAAGCCGGACAGCGCAATGGTACGTGAATGGCGGGCCCTCTAGTGCTGACTCAGATGGCGGCGCCGAATCACAGAGCGACGTGTGGGATTTTGATCCAGACTAGGATGACACAGTGCAGAGTTGGATAAGTAGAAAATTAGGATTTTTTGGATTTATTTAAATACGAGAACATCAAAAATTCATATCTTTGCATAGAAAAATCACCAAAAAAAATAAAAATACCCTCTTGCTCAGTGAAAAGAGGAGAATAATGTGGAAAGGAAATCAAGTTATTTGGATGAGTATTTTATTTTTAATAATTTATTTACTATTTCCAATGTTTTGATTCTCCATTTGCATAGACAATTCACCATGGCATGAGACATAGGGCTTTTGAAGCCTCTGAACTTGGGAACATTCCCTGAATTTTTCAAGGTCAGAGGCCATCTCTGTGAAAAGTTACTGATTTTTCAAGTTCATGTCACTGTTTTAGGTATTCTAATTCCAATAATTAGCATATTGTAAAAATTCTAGGAAAATTTGGTGGTGTTTCTTAGGACCAGGGGACCCAATGAAAAATATATTTTGAGTTAATTCATTCATAATAACCTTAATTGGCCTAAAATCCCAAAATTGAATTTGAATTAAATAGGGTTAAGTACACACCAAATTGACTTGAAAACAATTCTCCATTGCTATTTAGGGTCAGACGAACCTTACATAAAATTTTGAAATCAATTGGACTTGATTAACCTCACTAAATGGATTGATTAAGCCTCATAAGCAAAATGGAACTTTAAAAATTCATAACTCCAAAAATACTTTTCAAAAATTCACAAAAATGGTTTTGGAGCTTCTCTCATATCAGGGGAGTTTAGGAAAATTAAAATTAGAATTTTCTAAAAAAAGTTGATTTTTTACAATATTTTAATATTTTAATAATTAAAAAAATAATAAAAATCACAAAAATATTAAAAATCATAAAAATATCACATTTTGACTCCTAATCACTTAGGAATAAACCAAATATTTTTCCTAAGTCCCTAGGATAAGATATTGAATTTTAAAGGCTTAATGTAATTTTTAATATTAAAAAATGAATTTTCATCCTTTTTCACTAAAATAATTCTAATAAATCAAAGAAAAATCAGAAAATTATAAAATTTGCTTCTCTAGATTCCTTGAGGTTAGAGAAATTTAATAAAAATATAAAATCTATTTTTTAAATTTTTATTTTATTTTAAAATTAATTAATACTCTAAAACTCAAAATAATTATAATAAATAAAATATATTTCAAAAAATCACAAAAATTAGTTCAAGTGGTTCTCTGGTCCTTAGAAAAATTCCATAATTTTCTTAAGGATAGAAACTTTTCCATGGTCATGCTCGTTGAATTTTCTTTTGAAAAACCCTTATTTTCTACTAAAAATAATTATATAAATAAATTAAAGTTAGAAAAATCACATTTTCTCCTCTATTGTCTTAATTGACATGTGAGTGAGGTGACATAAAAATTTTAAATTCATTTGAGCTCAATTTAGTGAGTTATGAAATAAATAAGCCCAAAAGGGCATAAAGGTAATTGAAAAATTTTAACCCTTAATTAAAATTTTAGGTTTAATCAAAATGGAGGGTAAAATATTTGATTTTAAATTTCTCTTTGATGATTGAAACTTACGGAAATTAAAAGGATAGAAACCCAGTAAACACTTTGAAAATATCAAAATGAAACTCCAATTAATTAAATAATTTAAATTTTGGAAAGAATATATTTAAAATTTGGATTATTAAAATAGGGATATTATTAAGAGAATATTTATTCTTTAATTTAAAAATCCCTAAATAAGTCACTTCAATAATATCTAGTTCTTAATTAAAAATTAAAATAATAATCCAAACTAAATAAATTAAAAATTAAAAGAAGATAACCCTTAAATGATTTAAAGCTTAAAATGTTAAATGGTCCAATAATAAAAATCAAATTTAAAATCTTATAGTTAAATTAAATTAAATTAAATTAAGTCAAGTCAAAGTTTAAACTAAATTAAATTAACACCTTAACAATTAAATTAAATTAAATTTAAAATATTGAAACTAAAATTAAATTAAAATTAAAATTAAATTAAATTAAAATTAAATTAAATTAAATTAAATTAAAATTAAATTAAATTAAATTAAATTAAAATTAAATTAAAATTAAATTAATTTAAATTAAATTAAATTAAATCAAATTAAATTAAATTAAATTAACATCACTTAACAACAAACTTAAATGAAATCATTAAGAGTTAAATCAAAACATATGAAAGATTTCAACACCTTTTTCAATATAAGTAAATCCAAAACATAAAAAGTTAATCTGAAATATAATATCACTTAAAGTGTAAAGATTTAAATTAAATCTAAAATAATTCGAACCCTATTCTAAACTTAATAATCATTAATTAATTTTTATAATTAAATCAAATCAAATTAAATCATTAAAATATTTATTACTTTGCCCTTAAAAGGCTTTTATTGTTATAACTCTTAAATGAAGCATCAAGTGAAGTGTCACTTCACACATAAGATATTCAAATGTCCTAAGTTCACGGAGCAAGAAACAAAACAAAATTAAAATCTTTTGATGATTAATTCACCAATACAATAAAATTCATTTGAACTCAAAATAATCCCAGAAGTATTGAAAAGATGTTTAAGATTCGTCTTAAACACTTCCTTGATATGATGGGGTATTTTAGAAGAATAATTGAACTTAATTGTTCTTTGGTGAAGAAAATCATCCTTAAATCAAACCAACAACCTAGACATCATAGGAAATGACTAGCAATAGGATTAGGATTCTGGTAGAGAACCAAAACCCTTTCCCTTAGCTTTATCTAGGTATTTCTTGCAAAAATATGTTAAAATGCTCTAACATGTGTTTTAAGTGTAGCTTGGGATGACGGGAAGACCCTCCAGGTACGCTTTTATTTTGTTGCAATTTATCTACATGTGCTGCATTTTAATTTTCTTGCATAGTAAAATAACTGTTGCATGAAAACCAAAACCTACAGGATAACCACAAAACTGAAACCAAAACTAAATTAAAAGTCATCACATGATAAAATTCACCGCCATAACATCCCAAAATATAAAACAACTCAAAATTTAATCATAAAAAAATAACAAAACTACAATTACAACTAAATTAAAATATGTCATTGGACGATCGGGAATACCTCAGATGATGTAACCTACGTGTTGCTAATGGGATTTCCCACGGTCTAAATGAAAGTGTGGAACTCATTTAGTTGAGTATAGCAAGTTCATCTGGACTAAGTGAATCCGATAAAAATAACGATGCTAGAATGATGAAACCATGGGATCTTAACCGGTATTGTTATAATCAACTTTAAGATTTATTTTAATTAAAACATTAAAAACACTTGGATTTTAAGATTTTCTCTAAGCCAAGACACTTTTCTCATCCCCTGACTTTCACCTTCTAAAACTAAACCTCTGTAACAACAAGGAGTTTGGAGCATGGTGGGCAGCACGGTCATCGTCATCAGCAAAACTTGAATCTACTTCAGCAAAACCTTTCCTAGTTTTAAACAACAAAGCCATAGGATTTCGAGGTAGTTTTCTTAGTGCAACATAAATCCTCAACTTTTCGTTAGGCATTTGTATAACCTTGTTATGCAAATTAAGCCCTGACCGGTCTTAGGACTCTGAGGTAGTCGTTTGATACGACATAAACCCTCACATCTTCGAGGCTATTTGTGTGATTATGTCATACAAACATAAATCCTAATTAATTAAAATTGGCAGGATTGCAATATTAAATAATATTCTTAAACTCGAAGCCAAACAATAGGATAGTGTGGGAAGTTGCCAAGATTCTTCTTGGATCCTCAAATTCTCCTACTTCTCTTCCTTTGGACTCCTAAAATAAATTGTTCCAAATTCGAGCTAATCCCTATTGAAATTTCTAAAACTCAATCCTTTGAAAACATTAAACTTTGAAATTCTTAAGAGCAAAACCACTGATCATTATCGAGATTTTTCTTAAATGATTCCCGTCATTTAAGATGTAATTAACTATAGCGGCTTGCCCTTATAGGGAATTTTAAGAACCCAGGTAAAATAAACCCAGCTTAATTCTTTTATATTAAGCAGGGGAACTTGTCGGCTTATAAAATTGGTTCGCAGACCAAATGGATATCACAAATCTTCTAGTTTATTTAACCGAGCCCCATCATCAAGCAGTGTGTCTATTCTTCGAGATAGATACACGATTTGTGATGCGGTGCTCGTTTATATAAACTATTTGGGATGTGAGATCGGTTTGATTTCATATCTTAAAATTTTCAAACTTAAAACTACTTTTAAAATCAAATACTACTTTATAAATTATATATATATTTAAATTAAATTTAAAATCTAAAATTCGCCCACAATTTCTAAAGGTGACCCCCTTTTCAAAACACATAACCCAAAAATAAGCCGTACAGTAGGGTTTGCATATTCCCTTAATGGTTTATAAATATTTTGTTCATTAATTTTGATTGGATTTTGATTATTGTTATGTAAGTTAGCCATTTCTTGATGTTTTAAAATATGTTTTTCTTTTTTTAACTCTTTTAATTGTTCTTTCTAATTCAGAATCAAAAGGTAGTAATTCTTCAGATCTAGAACTACGCATAAAATTTAAAATATTTTTATTTTATTATTTTTTTTGTTGTTTTTATGTTTATGTTTTTATGTTTTTACTATATATATATATATATATATATATTTATACTATCCCCGACAACGGCTCCAAAAACTTGATGCGATGCGACTTTATATATACTTTAAAATACAAGAATTTGATATCATTTTTTAGAAAATTTAATTCCTGGTAAATGAATTCAAAAACATGACGTGTGAGGTTTACTTTTATTAATTTATATTTCTATTTTATAATAATTATTGTAAAATTCACAATTTTAAATGCGAGTATACGTAGCGTTCAAGTAATACAAAGTCTAGTGGAGTCCCGGTTATCGATCCCACAGGGATAGTAAATTTATAAAAAGTAAGAAATGTAAGAAATATTTTGGAATTTTCAAATTAAATGCAATTTATATACGCTTTATATATATATATATATATATATATATTTAATTAACTAACAATTTTTACTTTAAGCAAGTAAGCAGTAAGCAGTAATAAAGTAAAGTAAGCAATAATTAAAATTCAATGCAAGTACAAAAATGACTTTCTCCTTTTCAACTAATCCAAGATTTATAGAATATATATCTTTTGTAGGGAATTTAGATTATGGTATTGTGCCAAATAGAAACATTCCTTTTCTTTACCCTTTTTTCCAGGTGCAAAGAACATTGACTAATCTATAGATCGGTTCAGGATGTTTTATTAGTAGAATGCGTCAATCTAGGCTCACACTACTAGATGTCCAAGGGTGGCTATGGTCGGCCCTACTAGTGACCTATTTCTCTCTCTATAAACCAAATTTTTAGAATTTAGTTTGTTACTCTAAAAACTAATTAATTTTACGCCCAATAAATAATATCTTTCTATTTATTTTCACTTCACCTTAAATATTCCGCGTATAGTCTGCGATTACCTAAGGATTCATGTGATATCTACAAGTTAAGAATTTATCTCCGGATAGGTCTCAAAATTCTTCAACAGGTTTTAACAATTTAAATAGCTAATTTAAAAAATCAACTAAGATAAGGTATTATTGTCATCACAATGTTTTAAATTATTTTAAATTTAATTCTCCTATAAAAATAAATTAATTTATTATCTTTTCATAGTTGAAAGGAGAAAGATAACTAACTACTCAGAACACATTGAAATAGCACAACAAAATATATTTATAAAACATTGAACCAAAGTACAAATACTTATTTGAAGTGTTCCTTCAAGTGATCCACTGACTTCTACTGACTCCAAAACAATGATGAGAGACTCTAACTGCAACAACACACAATAAATACTTAAAATAAACTCACTAGATACAAAATAAAGTGGCACCCTATGTATGGAAGAGACTAAATAAAACTAAAATAGGAGAGAAGAAGCTTAAAGAGGTATAAGTACTAAGCGGGGCGGTGGTGCCATTTTTCTGTAGAATGGGCTCCTATTTATAGAGCTCTGAATTTGACCGGGGGTTGCTTATGGTACCTCTTTAAAAATCTTCCAAATTTAATGCATCTTCTAGAATGTAACTGACGCGCCTAGCCGCCGGGATCTGGCGCCTAGCCGCCGGGATCTGGCACCTAGGCGTCGGACTCCGTGACCAGGTCTTTCGTACCTCTTCACTTTGGATCACACTTCTTCGCATTCTAGACCATTTTTTGTGTCCAAATAAATTGTATCACATGTCCTATATACTAGGAGTAACTTCCAGTCTTCTAGAAGCTCCGATAATCGCTTAACACCATCAAAATATCTGCCTAAAGTCGTCAAAAATCTTTACAGCGTCTGTATCAAACTGGAGCTTAGGCGCCGGATTCTGGCGCCTAGGCGCCAAGCCTATAATTCCAAAATTTTGCTCCATTTTGCTCCTTTTTGCTCCTTTTTTCCATCTTTTTCTTCCTTGGACACTTTTTTAATCATCTACATCCAAAAACATAAAAATACCTTTCATTAAAGCATAATATCCTTAAGAATTGAATAATAAATAAGGCATAAAAATGGGTATTTTTTAGGTAGATCAGTAACTGCCTTAGCGGTTGGTAGAACAAACTTCTTAAACAGGTAAAGGAGCCTTAATTAACTTCATCTTTTTGATGGGGGTAAAGTCTTGTTGACAATTCAAGCCAAATCAGGCATTAGGCTCAACTATTTCTGAAAGGGTCGACTTGAAAACAACATGCGGAACCACTTGTGGAAACACCTTAACTTCATCAAATTTGGACCCAAACCTGATCATGGATCCCTAGCAAAATGTAGCCTCGTCACAGGGCAAATTGTTTGCAAATCTGAACAACAACTTAGAGTCGACATGTCACTCTCAATTGAAGGTTGAAACATCAGAAACAACCTAATCATTTGCTAAAAGTGGTAAAGAATGTTTGTTTACTGGGTAGAAATTATAATTAAAGTCAATTGAAGTGTATTTTGAAATGTAATTAGTGTATAAAAACAAACTGGCCAAATAAGTGTGAAGAATTGAGTTTAATCTGGCTAAAAGCAGATTAACCCTAAAGTGATGGGATTTGGTGTATGATTCGAACCCAATCCAAAATCGAAGATTTGAAATATTATTTTGGTGAATATAATTCACCACCAGTCCTATTGGGGGTCTGACCCCACAAAAGAAAATGAAAACCCGAAGGATTCTGGAACTCTTTGTTTATGATGTTTAAACAAAAGGTCCTGGAATCCAAAAGAGTTGGTTATGCTCATCCAAGAAAGAAATGGACAAAGCAAACCAACAGAAAGAAGGTTAATCTGGTTCAAGAGGTAAATGGACACATTACCGATGCATGAAAACAGTTATTCCAGATTAATATGGAGAGAGGAACTAGTCACCAGCAGAGTCGTTAGAATTTGTCGGCTTCCATGCGGCTGGAATGCGGTTTTATTTAGTATAATATAGTATTTAGAAATTAGTTATTTTAATTTGAAGAAAATTGGATCAAACTAATCCTATTGATTCATAAAGTTCGAATAATTGAGCTAATCAAAAGTAATGTGCCACCCAGAAGGGTAATACACTACTTGATGATAAGCTCAATTAAATAAACCATATAAATAAATGACTTTCATTTGATCTTTTAGTTTGCATAATGATCGATAGATTCTCCTAATCGATATGGGAGTCAAATAGGGTTTATTTTAAATTTGGGTTCTTTTAAGTTCCCAATAAGGTCAAGCTCCTATAGTTAATTATATCTTAAGTGAACGGACCACTTAAGAAAACTCTCGATAAAAATCAGGAATTATTTGTTTTCATGAATTCAAATGGAAGGGTATTCAACGAACATGACAATAAAATTTCCAAGAGGGGATTGGTTCAAAGCTGAAAGATTTTATTTTAAGAATCAAAGGAAGAAGAGTAGGAGAGATTAAAGATCCAAAAATAGGCTCTTGGTAATCCCTCAATCTATCCTAATGTTTGGCTCAATTTAGGATAATATTAAGTTAAGTTAACTCTTGCCATTTTTATTGATTAGCTCTTAGATGTGTGTAATGATGCTTGACACAAAAAGCCTAGAAAGATAGGAGGTTTTAGTACCTCCGAATCCTAAAATAAGTTAGTACATGTTGTAGATTTGGACTATGCAAGAGCCTAATAGAATAAGAGGTTATATGTCATGAAAGATAGCCTTAGAATCTTAAGGATTGTTATTTAAACTAAAAAATGGTCTTGAACGAGCTGCCTATGAAGTCTGCTCCAAGTTCCCTGCTGAAGTGTCTTCAAGTCTTCAGGCCATCTAACCTTATTGTTAAAAGTTTTATTTGTTTCGATAATTTTAATTGAATGGTAGTGAAGGAATACTTTAAACGTAGGCCAAGTCTAAGTTCACTTAAGCTAAGTAATTCCCTAGTGTTATGATTTCTAGGTTCTCCCTAATCTAAACAACTTTAATTCCATAATTATTTGTCCTTAAAATTTCAATTTTATGTTTGATAAAAAGCAGTAAAAGCATACATAATGCAATAGGTAAAGAAAATAAAGAAAGCAATATTTTTATCAAAATTTTTATTTTATTAAATTTTAATTATTTAATTAGTGGTAACCCAGTTAAGATGTCAACGGCTCCATCATCCCGGGTTGCTGGGTGCCCTAGTTTACTTAGTCTGAATGGTGGCTGCCTACCAGGACTAGAAGAATCCTGCAAACATCCTCTGAATGCATCGTCCAAGAAATCTTCATAAACTAGAATCAAAGGGGTTAAGGTTGCATTATGTGATCATTGTGATTAAGATTTAATTGATCCTTGAGTTACTTTATCAATTTCAGATTTAAAATATTTTAGGTTGTTTACATCCTGTTGTTGGATTTTAAGTGTTTTATTTTAGTTATTATTATTCACTTTTTATTTTTTTTGTGAAGTTAACAACTTAAAAGCTGACTTAACCTACAAAGTCATGCTTCAAAGCCTTGTTGTATTCAATTTAGTTTAAGTCTAAGTTTTAATGTGTTTTATGTGAATTTTACCCATCCCAATGCGTTTTATGATTAACAGTTGATGTTTCATTTAAAGGGTTTAATTTAACTTAGATTTAAGGTCATACCAAAAAATTTCACCTATGTTTAGCCTATGAGTTAAGTTTTAACCTAAGGTTTAGGTTGGGTTTAGCTTAAGGCTAAACTATGATTTGGGTTTGTTGTAACTTAAGATTAGGGTTGAATTAGAATAAATAGCATGGGATTGAGGCTAATTAATCCTATGGGTTTAGGGTTAACTAACCTAAGGTTCAGCTTAACTAATCCTATTGGTTTAGGGTTAACTAACCTAAGGTTTAGGTTAACTAATCCTATTATTTTATGGTTAACTAACCTAAGTTTTAGGTTAATTGATCCTATTGTTTTAGGGTTAACAAACCTAATGTTTAGGTTAACGAATCCTATTGGTTTAAGGCTAACTAACCTAAGTATTAGGTTAACTAATCCTATTAGTTTATGGTTAACTAACCTATGGTTTAGGTTAACTAATCCTACGGGTTTAGGGTTAACTAACCTATGGTTTAGGCTTAACTAATCCTATGTATTATGGTTAACTAACCTAAGGTTTAGGTTAGCTAATCCTATTGGTTTACGGTAGACTAACCTAAGGTTTATGTTAACTAATCCTATTGGTTTAGGGTTAACTAACCTAATATTTAGGTTAACTAATTCTATTGATTTAGTGTCACTAACTTAAGGTTTTGGTTAACTAATCCTATTGTTTTAGGGTTAGCTAACCTCAAGTTTAGGTTAACTAATCCTATTGGTTTAAGGTTAACTAATCTAAGGTTTAGGTTAACTAATCTTGATGATTTAGGGTTAACTAACCTGAGGTTTAGGTTAACTAGTTCTATTGGTTTAGGGTTACCTCAGATATATATTAACTAATCCTATGGGTTTAGGGTTAACTAACTTAAGGTTTAGGTTAACTAATCCTATTAGTTTAGGGTTAACTAACCTAAGGTTTAGGTTAACTAATCCTATTGGTTTAGGGTTAACTAACCTAAGGATTAAGTTTACTATTCCTAATGATTAAGGTTTGGTTTATGATGAACCCAATGTGTAAATTAAACTAAACTGAAGTTCGTGTTGACTGACCCTAAACTCCAAGAAGTTCAACCTAAATTGAATGATAGGATGACTTAAATCCTAAGTTTAAAATGGTTAAACTATTCGAATTGGAGTCAGTTAAAGGCTAAGTTTTCCCAGACTAGAATCATGCTAAAGACTGACTAGCCTAAAAGCCCTAAATGACTAAAATTAAACTTAGTGGGTGATTAAATCAATCCTTGGGTTGGCTGACCAGGTCCATGATCAGGTTGAACTGGACCTAAAGACAATCGACTATGTTGGACTCGGGTTGAGCTTGGGATAGGCTAACCTAGTCTAAATTAAACCTAAACCCTAATTAATGTGTTTTAATTAAAAAAAATTAAATAGAGTTTTAAAAAAATGTTTAAGTGTCTTTTTATGGTCAAAAATACAATCAGAAAAGGTTTTTTGCAATTTTGATAATTTTTTAATTTTAAATTTACATAAATAGGTCATTTCACTCAAAAATTAAAATACAGAGATAGAGACATCAAAATGGCTTGATAAAATTAAAGAAGCTTCCCCAAGGTCATTTAATATCTTACTAAATTTCATATTTTTCCCATCTATATTTTAATTTTTATGATTTAAATACTTCGGAACTTCAAAACGTAATTTAAAAATACTTACTTGATGAAAAATCATGATTTTAATTTTTAAAAATTATTCTTGATTTTCAGAATCCACGACATTTTTGGTTTGTTTTTTGGGTTTTTCTATGAAAAGTTATACAATTTTAAAGAAAGGTGTAATTTCTGCAATTAAAAAGTAATAAAAAATAAATAAAACGGTACCATCGACTTCCTCCCGTATACAGGACGCAAAAGGCGAGAATTTCGATAGATGAAACTTCTCGGAGCCTGCCCTCCACCGATTCTCTACAAAATTTTGCATTTTGAGGTTTGTTTTGTTCAGCTCGAAGAGTAGATCACATCTATATGGATACTTGGGTGTTTTGTGATCTTATTTTTGATCTGGAAGGGAGGATAGCTAGAGATTATCATTTTAATTTAAGACATATAAGTAAGCCAAAGTGGTTTGTCTTCAATTAGGTTTGAATAAGTAGGCCTCCTAAAGCGTATCTAAGTGCTTGTGGCGTCAATTTGATGAGATTATCGCATCAGATTTGAAGTTTGTCAGAGTTGGCTAGACTTCACTTGAAGGAGGTGTTAACAGTGGTAAAGATTATAGAAAGTGGTCTTTTCGGTCTCCTAAGGACCTAAGGAGGCTAATGGGATGGTTTCGATGAAGTTTGGGGGGTGGGCAGTTTTTGACTATAATGTAGGGTGGCCATGAACTTCAGGTGAGTTTTCCAGCTACGATGGTAGTTTTCGGCGAGTGAGGTGGTGTTGGTTGTGTTCCTCAAGTCAAGGAGCACAACTTTTCTCAAGAGTGCAGGTGAGTTTGGTGGCTCTAAAAGAAGTTAGCTAGCCCGCCTCTCCTCCTTCTCCATTTGGGTTTTAAGCTTTCATGGAGCATGGGGGGTTAGCTGAAGTGGAAAGGGGACTTAGGTGTCCGAATTTGATAGTTTGAAGTTGAGGTGGAGCCAGGGGGCAGCAGTGGACAGGTTAGGCTAGAGTTTGGCTTAATATAGCTTGCATGTTAAATTAAATTTAAGAGATGGATCTATCCCCATACCTCCCTTATTTAAGCTTGGTTTAAGTTGATGTGGTTATTGTTTTAAGCATGGATTAAGAGCACAAAATCTCTATCAAGGCATGGAGGAAAGGAGTGGGCTTGTAAGGGGGTGACATCTCAAAAAAAAAAAAACATAATTAGGTGGACTAGAAGACAAAAACAAGGAAGCATGGGTAAGGTCCAAGATGGCTTAAAAAAAAAGGGACCCATGCTTAAATATAATAATGATATTTTCAATGGTTAAAACATTCATAATTTGGTGGAGAATTGGGCTACAAAAATCAAACCCAAAGGATAGCCCAAATGTAGGAATTTGTGTTTAAGATGTACATGGTGGTGAAGTGTTCATGGCCACATGTTTGAAATGCAATATCTTTGAAATCGATATCAAATGGATTGAAATTTTGAGTTGAATTATTCATGATAATATTTGTTATGATTTAGAAATGTTGGGGAACAACATCAAATTGATTTGGTAGAAAACAATATGTGGAATTATGTGAAACATTGCAATTTGAACTCATTATGCATTAAGATGTCAATATGAGGCAAATGCTAATAAAAATGCTTAAAAATTTGAATGAGAATGTTCATGAAGATGTGAAAAATGATGAGGATGAAGATTAAAAGGAATTCGATCCCTAATTATAAGAAATTGAAAGGGAATAATATCAAAATGAGCCATATGAGAGGGGTGATTTTAATGAAAAAGTGAATGGTGTAATTTTGTTAAACTTTTTGAACAATGATGTTTATGATGATGCAAAACATAATTAGGACAAGTTATGTGCAAATTTGAGATCATTGGATATGAAAATGGATGATTTAATGATATTTCAAAATTTCCCCGAGAGGGGTAAAATTTGAACATGAGGTATATTAAATGGTGATCTGATTGGCCAAGAGCATGTAAAATTGTGATAGGAATGTCCTAAAAAGTCACCATAATGAATTTGACATGATTTTGAATAAATTTGAATATGATTATGCAATGCACAGGGAGGTCTGAAAAATGTAGCTTTGAACATGAAGTGTATGAAATCATGATATGATCGACCAAAATTCTAGGTTATGATGCTAAGAAAATTATAAAACATCACCACATCAAATTTGGAGTGATTTGGACTTCAATTGATGTATGAATGAATGCGATCAAGATACTTGCAAAAGGCCTATAAAAATAGGTTTTCCATATGATCACCATGATAAGACCTTGGGCATGCCAAAATTATATATTTTCAAGTAAAGCAGGATCTTAACATTCAATGTCCAAATTTTAGGATTAATTGGAGGTTGTTTAGGTTCAATTAGGCTTGATTTGGCTAAACAGGTCAGAAATCAAGTCAAAGGCCCTTTTGGTAATTTCGGCCAACTTTGGTCAAAGTGGTCAAAAGGATGATTTAAAGGCTCGAGATGGTTCAAAAAGGAATTTGGAGTCAAAAGACAGTGTCCAAGGTAATTTTTGATCAATGTGAAAGGTGACCGTCGGAGCATTTTTTTTATGTATTTACTATTTTGGTGCCGTGATGCCAAAAAGTTGTCCGAAAATATGTCAATATTACAGTCAAAATTCTCAGGAAGACAAAATAAATTATTTGGTGTGATTTTTAGGACTTATTGGTAACTCTGGGAGATTTTGGAAATTTTGATATTTTTGTGGTCTAGGGGGAATTCGGTAATTTTTGGGAAAATTAGGTATTTTTGCAATTTTTGGGTTTTAAAGAGTCTAAATAATAATATCAAATGGTTTAAAGTGGATTTTATGATGTAATGTATTGAAGTCTAAAAAGGTGTATTGAAGTCTAAATAATAATATCAATGGCAGTTTTGGGGAATTTTGAAGAGTTAGAATATTCGAATGGGGTATTTTTTAGAGGAAACTAAGTTCAAATAATTTTGGTCAACTCCATGGGTACAATGATTACAATATTGTGATATGAAAATACAATATTTATATTGATCATGGTGATTATGAATGATGATGCAATGTATTGAAGTCCAAAAAGGTGTAGAACAGTGCAAGGCTTTCCTATGGTCCATAAGCCTTATAGGAATTCTCATAAGGGTTCCCTTATGTAATCTTTAATCTTTATATTAAAGATTATTGATCACATATTGAACCAACCTAGACAACAATGATTTGGTTGATTGTCTAAGGAGAAGGTGGGTACCATTTTTAAGATGCTAAGATAGTCATTAGGAAAGTCTTAAGGTTAGATCCCTATCACGAAAGGAAAGACCCAAAATCCTCACCCAAATGTGAGGTCAACAATTATCACACCAACCTACAAGTAGGAGCAATGAAACCGTAATGTTAAAAGAACCCTGACTTTCATAAATAACTAACATATTACTAATATATGAGGAAAAAAAACTTAAAAATCATATGAACCACTCTGTTTCATCATGATTGTCAAATTATGAGTTGAAACAAGTCATGAATTAAATATCCAAACATAAAAATAATTTTAAGCTCACCGACTCCAAATTATGCAAACAAAAGCTAGACAGATAATCCTTGTAATATGAAGTTAGCCAGCATGAAAATAAAATTATGAATCACACACAACCTAGAATAGTCCAGTCTAAAAGTATATTATAATTTACTGAATACCCTTAGCTAATACTAACACCTAGGATTTATAAAACCATCAATCTTACCTACTTGGATTATGTGGGTGCCCTAACATGAAGTTACCCATAGTTACTTACAAATGCACCCCCAAACCACCTAACAGACGGAAGAACTATATTAGCCATGATCATGATGGAGGTCTTTGTTATTTGGCTATTTAATACTCTGAGGATCCAAATGCACATAAGATAATAAAAAGCCTTCAACATCATCACTTAGAAAGTTATTCCAAAAATTTAGGTTAGTCCACCCTTTTAGCATATTTAATAGTGCAGGTTTATTCCAAGATTAAGGCTTCACCTCAATCTAGAAATTTCACTAACCTTTCCTACACTTTAGGCTAGGTTAAACTCAAATCTCAGATCCAAACTGCAAATTCCAAATTCAAAACTCAAAACGCAAATCAAAACTCAAAACAACAAATTCAAAACTCAAACAAAAATATAAACCCCAACTCTAATTAAATTTAAATAAACCTTAAAAAATTTTCAACGATACCACTGCAACAAAATATAATAAACTTTAATCCAATAAATTAAACATTATAAAATTCAACTAAAATTTGAGCTTCTCTAACAAACTCTAACATTAATAAACTAAAATGAATTTTAACTAGCTTTTTATGAAATTTAACAAACTTAAATGAAATTTAAATATATTTGAATAAAGTTTACCAAACTTTACTAAATCCTTACAAATTTTGATAAAATTTAATATAACAAATTCAAATTCAGTAAACTTTAATAAACGTTAACCAAGTTATTTAAGCATGAGAAAATCCTAAACTTTTAATAAACTCAAGCAATTTCAAAAGAAAAACTTAATAATCCTTAAATGAACTTTAATAAATTTCAAATAAGTCTTAAATAATTGACCCACAATTTTATATTATGATATTTTTAATTTAATTGCAACGACGCCAAAAACTTGACCCCGCTATATTATATGTATAGAATTGTAATTATTTATGTTGTGGATGCTACACAAGTATACGTATCGTATCAAGTAATACAGGGCTCTAGTGGAGTCCTAGTTATCGATCCCACAAGGAAAGAGAAAATTAAATAACAACTAATTTTAAAATCCAACCTCTTCGCTTTGGCTCGCACCTCTTTCGCGTTTAAATCTGTTTTGGAGCGTCCAAATGCAATGTATCACATGTCCTATTATCAAGGAACAATTGCCAGTTTTCTAGAATGTCCAATAACTGCTCACTCCATCAAAATAACCGTCCAAAATTCGTCAAAAACTTGACAGTTTCTGTATCGAGTCTGGCGCCTAGGCGCCTGGCCATATTTTTTTCTTCTTTTTGTATTTTGCTCCATTTTTGCTTCCTTTTGCTCCTTTTCCTTTTTTAGACCTTTTTACATCACCTACATCCAAAAACACAAAAATACCTTTCATTAAAGCATAATATCCTTAGAAATTGATAAAAATCAAGGCATAAAATTATGTATTTTTCTTAATGGATCAAAATCCCCCAAACTTAAATGTGACTTGTTGACCCACAATTTTATATTATGATATTTTTAATTTAATTGCAACGACGCCAAAAACATGACCCCGCTATATTATATGTATAGAATTGTAATTTTTATGTTGTGGATGCTACGCAAGTATACGTATGGTATCAAGTAATACAGGGCTCTAGTGGAGTCCTGGTTATCGATCCCACAGGGAAAGAGAAAATTAAATAACAGTTAATTTTAAAATAATAATAATAATTTTAAAATAGTATATAAAAATTTGGAATTCTAAATATAAGCGTAATAAAGTAAACTAAGTATTTTAATTAGGTAACTTAACTAAGTAGAAAATTAATACGTATTGAAAGTGCGGGAAATTAAACTAATTGCTAAATAAGTCTTAACTTATTCGGAAAAGTATCTTTCCCTTTGTTTAGAAATTTAAGTGATTGATGAATTTAAATAGATAATTTTAAGGTATTGTGACAAATAGGAGCATTCCTATTCTTTACCCTTTAGTCAGGTGTAAAGAATATTGACTAATCCTATGTTTGATTATTGAATCTGCGTGCTAAGTCGGGAGGATACCGATCGCCACTTCGAGCTCCCACGTTCCCTCGCCCGAGGGATAACATCTACACTTCGGCTCTCAAACAATAGGACCGAATTGAATATTTTAGTACGTCACACTAAAATGCTCAATTCTACGCCCAGTGATATTATTTCCCTATTTATTTGCACCTTCCTTCCAGAGGCTTTTGAATTCCCGAATATCGGATGTAATTTTTACTATAGTTGTAAATCAACACATTTTAACTAATCAAATGGCCAGTTTGAAAAGTAAATTAAGTTTTAAGTAAAAGCTATCACAATTTATTAATATATAAAAGTATCTCTATTTTAATTTCATCAAGTCACTTAATTTCATAAACGAGGAGAAAGACTAAATAAACTACTCGGAATGCATGGGAACTAAACTAAGCATGGATTTCATTTAAAGTTAAAAACAATAAATACAAATACTTATCTTGATTTATCCCGCAGCGTACTCTCGTAGTTCCTTTGACTCTTCCTTCCAGTACAGCACGACTCACGAATTACTCACTAAACTCACTAAAAGACTCACTAATTACACTAATTAAGATTATAAAAACTGCTCACTCACTTATAACACACTTAGAACACACACAAGACACAAAAGACTGCACACAAACTGGACATTAAATACTTAATTTCAGCTTCTATATATAGAGGTGAGCAAAGGACCAAGAGGTCCGTAAGCATCCCTTCAAAAGGTGTCCAGGTTCAATGTATCAGAGCCATTTGAACTAGCTCGCCGTCGGCGACGAACTACCTCGCTGTCGGCGAGGCTTCTAGAAAGTCTTTGAACCGCGCTATCTCGTTGTAGGCGAGCTTGGGCTTGCTGTCAGCGAGACAGTTATAAATCCTTCAGAATTTCTTCCTCGTACCATCGCCGTCGGCGGGCTCGATCTCGCCGTCGGCGGCTCAGTACAAATTGTATTATTCTCTTCCTTTTTGCTCCAAATCTGCTCCTTTTTATGATTTTTGATTTTATCACCTAAATTCTCCATTCCTGCAACAAAATAAAGAAAATATCTTTCTTTAAAGTGTAATTTCATCAAAAATAGGTATGAATTTCTTAATAAATTTTTCAGTGATCAATAATCCTAAAACAAACTTAATAATTTTAACTAACATTAAGAATCAATTTCAAATAACTGAAATTAATGTCAAATAAATGAACAAATAAAATGTAAGATAAACAAATTCAGATATTCCCAAATTAAATCTACTTCAAATAAATTGTAAATTACCATCAATTTTTTCAAAAACATTTCAAGAAAAATACATTAAATATATTTCCAACGAACAACTTATACAACCCACAACAAAAATTAATCAATCAAAATAAATTTTCAAATGAATTAAACCCAAACAACTCAAGTATTCTGCTCAAGTAAATCAATCCTAGTAAAACTTATTCAATTTTTCCAATTCCACTCAAATCATTTCAAATTCTAAGTTTTTTGAGATGAACCTTTGATATCAATCATCTCACAAACACTTATTGATAATTGTGCATAATATAAAACATGATTTTATAATTGAGACGTTGACATGGAAACCCTTTTGAGAAAAAAATTTGAAGGATGCCCACAAGCATGGAATTAGTTCTTGTAGACTTTGATGTAATACAGGAGAGCTATCCTGTTAAAATCTTGCCCAGAGCATTGCCATGAATAACCATTTGAGGTTGTAGTAGAGGTTTCCCCCTTCTTCACAGAGATACTTGAAAAATCAGCTTTCAATGAATTTTTCTTACTTTGATGAAATTCAAATGGGTCAAAGGATCTCTTACAATAATTCAATTTGCATTGAAACATTTTATAAGGAATTTAGTAAGCCCATCGAAGGCATTACGGATAGGCCTAGGAATGAATAAAATCAATGCTTGGACTTTAAGAGTGGCAAATAATACTTGATAAAAGAGCAAGTTAGAAGCTCGTTGTATGATAGTTAGAACAATATGTTTATAAAGATTAGATATCTCGTTATAAGGATTAATGCATGGAAGTTTAAAACCCGACAAGAATATGATGTTGAAGAACTATCTCAGTCCATGGAAAAGATCCTTGAGAATTATGTTGAGCAAACAAAGAGCATCTTCTTGAAGTATATGTCATATCTCACAACAGATTACGTGAGTTCAAGCGAAGATCCCCACTTATGTTGAGGGCTTGCTACTAGGCTTAACTATAAGATTGATAAGTAAAGCTATCAATGTCTAGAAGGTTAGTTTCTTGGGGAGGAACATCCTCATATAGAGGGTTTTTTAATTTTGTGCCCCTAATCAAAAGATTTTGAGGTAGTTGTGCCCCTCCAACATGCATTAGTGTTGATTCTCACAACTTATGCAAAAGTCTGAGAATCCTATTTTGGAACTCCTTAAAACATAAAAATGGGAGCCCATTGCCAACTAGGTGAGGTATATCACATTGAAACGAAGCAAAGACTTGACATCCCATAATTTGAGACTATGTCCTAAAATGGTAAATATTATAGCAAGAAACTCATATATTTTATTTGTTAACCATTAAAGAAGTGTAAACTTCTTTAGCTGTGACCTCCTTTACTACACAAGCTGTCAAACTTTTCTTCTGTAGCATTACATATAATATATGTAGAGCTAGCTTCGGCTTCTTGATAGAGGTTGCCGCTATGAGGTAGAAGACTCTCTGCCTCTCTACGAGTGATAGGCCATTCTAGAGAGGAATCATTAAAGACTTTTTATCGAGAATTCATAATGAGATATTAGAGGAGTTATATGCCTAAAATCTTCGTAATTAACTCTCTAAAATAACTCCATCAATCAGTAATAAAATTTTTTGAGAATTTTTCTTTTCTTTCTAATTCTTTAGTTAGTATTTCTCGTGCTCCTTTCTACAATGTCATACTGAGCAATATTTTAGAATCCAACATTTTCTACAATTCAAATAGAATGAGCATCCGAGCTAAGGGGGTGTTTGGGTGCAAGTAGGATTTAAATTAAATAGGAATTACTAAATATGGTAAATCTGACATTATTAAATATAAATATTATTAATTTTGATAATATATTTGGTTCAATTAAGATTAAATTCAATTGAATCTATTTGATGTACTTGGTTTAAATATATTTATTCAGTACTAAATCCGTTAAATCTAACTCGTAATGGATTTAGTAAATCCGAATTTAATAAACGGAAGAAGTAAAAATTAGATTTAACTTAACGATGTATCTAACCTATTGATTGTGTTTGATTGAATTTAAATTAAATTTACTTAAACCCTCTGAAAATTAACCTATCAAACACGCCTATAGTCTTTGACATTCTTCATTTTGTATCAAACAACATGCTGTTATGTTTAGAAAGTCAGGCACATTTGTTGTAAAACTTAAATGACTCGCTACGTGGCAGGTCAGACAATTTACACGGAACACAATTAGTCGTTTTACAACTAAGATCCCAATTCCCTTCTCCCGCGGCCTGCTCCGGTCACCTACTCTACCTCTAACCATCCTCCCCTTCTCCTTAAGTACACCTAATGCCCTCCTCCCACCTATTACTCTCTCTCTCTCTGCCTCACCCTGAAACCCTAATTATTCCTCTTAACACGCAATCAAATGTCGCTCTCTTCTGTCGCAATAGCGCTGCTTAGAAAGCTCCACCACCGTCATCCGCTCCTTCGCTACGCCGCCGCCTGGACAGCGCTCCTAACGTCGATGGTTTTCCTGACATCGTTCTCGCCGGAGATGGCTTTCGCGTGGGCATTGACGCCGTCTTCACCCTTTGCCCGATCCTGCCAACGAGGGTTCGTTAGGCTTCCGGTGGAAGGGCCTCCCGGACCGGCGATCTGTGTGCCGTCTCGACTAATCGCCCCGTCCAAAGCCGACCTAATCGTCCCGCCGGTTTTTGCTGCTTTTGTGGTGGCTGGGTCGGCCTGCGTCGTCTGGGCGTTGGGGTTGTGGGATTTGGGTGACGGCGATGAGGAATTTACGTACCCTTATTATTAATATAATCCACAATTTTCTTTGTCATATTTTGTATTTTGTTCTATTCGGATATTGGGCTGTTCTTTAAGATATTGGCAATTAAAAAAAAAAAAACATGATATATGAAAGGCAGGACAGAAGGCATGGCCTGTTTTCTGGCTTCCAATTCTGTTTCAATTAGGGCAAAGTTGGATATATTATTCAGTTTTTATTATAATTTCAGTCTTATTATTGAAGTACAATGTTTTACTCAAATTTACATTAAACCAGAACTCTAATTGGCAAAATATACCGATTATATGTGTAGGATAGAATTCTTTGAGTATTCGTAGTTATCATTGTGGAGCATCTGATTCAGAATGGTTGGCTTGGATTGAATTCAACTGTTATGTTTCTAGTTAGGGATAATTGCACTAAAAATTTCTAATTACAACATTAACACTGGCCAATTACTTAAATCAAATTCATTCATTTACACATGCCAAGATTTTATTAAATTAGAACGTTGAGATTTTGATAGAAACAAAATAAAATATGGATGAAGATTTTATTGTGGATTTTGATATGAGTGAGAATTTTTAAAAGTAAAAAACAGATGAAAACGGTTAATAGTTTTTAAAATAGCAATGTTTTGAATGCTATTTATGTAATTGCTCATAGATGATCTGGCTGAGTGTCTACCCTTTCAATTGTAGAAGACCAGAAAAAGTGCCCATTTAGTTTAGAGGACGGAATCATTTAGTTTAGAGGACGCAATATCATCTAGTGCATTAGGATGATCGCATAATCCCTATTACCCTTTGTACCAATTTGCTGTTTAGTACTTTGGGAGTACAACATTACTCAAACGATTATTGGCAGGTATATCATATTGTTATAAAAATTAGCATGTATTTCGTTCTGTTTAACTACAAAATATTTAGAACCATAATTCAATGTCTTCCTTACACTTTATCTAATCATTACTCGCTTAGCTTTTATGTGTTTTAAATGATTTGCACATCGTAACGCATATTCATATTTGGGCGGACCAAGTTATTTAAGCATCAGAAACAAGTTCAACGGATATTTGATATTGAAAAAGCTCAAGTCACCACTAACTCAAAATTTTAAAGTTTAAAATCATTTAAAACCTCTAATTAACTTGAAAAGAAACTTTTCAAGTTCTCTAGGAGACCAATTTTATCGCTGCCCATTTATTGTATGTTGAACTCACTTCGAGGACAAAGAAACTGTCTTGTCATCTAAGTTACTCTCTTAAGGATCTTGGCTATTTGACCAGAGAGCTCATCAAGTTGAAAGGAGAACTAGTGAAGTGTGCCAACCCTCTATATATAATTTGCATGGTTTAATTTAGCAAACGGCCAAAAACCTTACTCACTCTTTATAAGATCAATTATATCAAGTTTACTCATGTACTTTCATTTATTTTATTACATAGCACATCATATATTATTAGCATGATCATCATATATAAATGCGGTGTTATTATTTAGGAGTAAGTATATTATATATTCCATATTTTTAGTCAAAACTCTCTATCTTTCTTTATTTTCCTAGACATTCTTTCTCCCAAGAATGACTATCACCTTGGTCTAGCAACACACCTTCTTTCTCACTCTTAAGGGTCAATCACACCATACAAATTTTTTACTTCAATATAATCTCTGTCATTGATTTATCATTTCTCTCGTCTTTGTAAGCTCAATTTTAAGTTGTACCAGGGTATTGATGTTATTACAGAAATAATAGTGAATCATTACCTTTAGATATGTATCATGCGTTAGATTTAGCACTCAAGATGTATAAAGTTTATGGATCAATCTAAAAAAATCCACTATCTACAAAAACATGTATTAGAAATAGGTTGAATTGCTGCAAAGTTGATACTCAATCATGAAATCTATATAAAAATTCATAAAATGAATCTAATGTTTAATTAGGCTAGTGATAAGGTTAAATAGGTTTAAGTTATCATATAATGGAGACTTGAATGAAAATGTATGAGATTTAGTGGACATTTTGAATGAAAGAGAAATAAACATCATTTATTTACAAATAAATGATAACTATTGAATTTATCTATGTGATTTGAATTTATATATAATACTAGGATTCATCATCGTAGAATTAGGTGGGGTACCTAAAAGACTCATATAAAATTATTTTATGAGAAAAATTCAAGATTTTAAAATTTGGGATGTTCATGAAGAAGAAAATACTATGTGGGGAAAAGTAACAAATACTACTAAAAATGTGGAAAAAGATGTACTTTTAGAATAAAAAAAAAGTTTATGTAAATAATAATAGTTGGCGTGGAATAATAATGTGCAAGAAAAGATAAAATATAAGAAGATATGTTAAAAAAAATGGTTAGATTAAAAAAAAAATAGTTCAATTTAAGAGCTTGGAGAACTTGGAAAATAAGTAATCGGCCTGCAGGGTGTCTAAAAGAACAATCTATCACGCTAAAAATTCTTCTTTTAGTGATCTTTATAACATAATAGATACGAAGGAGGGTGAAAAATATATGTATAAACTAGTCAAGCAAAGAGAAAATAAAAGTAAAGATATAACTTAAGTAAAGTGTATTAAAGTTGAAAATCAAAAAGTGATTTTCTCGTAAAATGATATTCAACATAGTGTTAACCTTACTTTTATAAGAACCTCAAACTGAAACCTACAGACAAGACATGTTTTGAGCCATCTACACTGGCTCAGGATCCCTAGACACCTTTTAAAGACATAATGATCAATATGATCATTAAATTCATCATATGAGGAGGTCTACCGAAATTAACCCATTTGAACTCATCTATGGTTCTCCCGAACCCTAAAATTAGATTGACCTCACTAAATCTTTTCGGGATCTAACCATGATGATATCCCAAAATAATCAATTCAGCAATGACAAACCTTGATTTGGCCAAACCTTGATACAAAAATCATCATATAAACCATTTGTTTAATCCTAAGACCAAATTGATCAAACTTGGTCAAAATATTTAATTTTAGACCCAATGACCTCACCATGGACAATTTGGTCAACCCTAAGACCAAATTGGTCAAATTTGGTCAAAATGGTCAATTTTGAACCCAATGACCACCCTGTGGACCAATTGTTCAACCATAGACCTAAACTGGTTAAACTTGGTCAAAATGGCTAATTTTAGATAAAATGACCTCCACGTTGACCATCTAATCAACCATAGACCTAAATTGGTCAAAGTTAGTCAAAATGGCCAAATTTGGAACCAATGACCTTCCCATGCATCATTTCATCAACCCTAAGACCAAATTGGTCAAACTTGGTAAAAATAGTCAATTTTGGACCCAATGACCACCCCATGGACCATTTGGTTAGTCCTAAGACCAAATTGGTCAAATTTGGTCAAAATGATCAATTTTAGTCCCAATAACAACACTATGGACCATTTGGTCGACCCTAAGACAAAATATGTCAAACTTGGTTAAAATGGTCAATTTTGAACCTAATGATCTCCACATGTGCCATTTGGTCAACCCTAATATATAATTGGTCAACTTGATTAAAATGGTCAATTTTGGACCCGATGACAGCCTTATGGACCATTTGGTCGACCATAGACCTAAATTGGTCAAACTTTGTCAAAATGGCCAATTTTGGACCTAATAATCATCACATTGACCATCCGGTCAACCATAAACTTATATTGGTCAAACTTGGTAAAACGGACAATTTTAGACCCAATGACCATCACATTGACCGTTTGGTCAACCATAGACCTAAATAGGTCAAACTTGGTCAAAATTATTAATTTTGGACCTAATGACTACCCCATGGACCTTTTGGTCAACCCATACACTAAATTGGTCAAACATGAACCCTTGATCAATTCAAAACATAAAAATGATCAAACATGACCATTTGGTCAACTTAAACATTAAATTGGTTTAAAACTAACAATTAGATCAAACTAAGTTGTCCTATAGCCCTTCATGGCTCATTTAACCAAGACATGGTAAAGATAGTCACCCAGGTCAACCTTGGACCTAAATTAGTTAACCATGGTTTACCATGGTCAACCTTGATCAGACTTGGCCAACATTACCATTTTCAGCCAAAGTTTGATCTTTTAATCAAATTATTTTTTATCTTAATTATTTAATGATGCGCCGCTAGCGTGTGTTGTTTTTTTACATGTTTTAGGTTTATTTAATTTCCCTGATGCAGTGCCAAAAACTTGAACAGACTCACAATTATGCAGTAATTTAGCTTCCAAAACATGGTAAAAAACTTGACCCAATTTATGCAAATTGATTTGTTATAAAACGTAGATAATAGTTCACACACTATGGGTTCTAAGCAATTGCACGTATCGCTTCAAGTAATATAGAGCTTTCTTTAAAAACCCCAGTATCGATCCCACAGAGAAGTGAGGTAAGAAATCTCTTAGGCTAATTCTAGTCTACTGCTATGAGTCCATAATTTGGAAGATCATTTTAAATGGTTTTTCTAACATGTACTCTTAAAGGCAAGCATAAGTTTAAAATACTTAATAATTACTTTGTTGACCTCAATTTTGAGGACTTCTTTTTTTCTTCCCCTGAGCCTAAAATCTAGCTTTAAGATTTCCTGTTTGACTCTCTTAGAGGACTAGACCGGGACCTACACCATTTCGGAATTCAAGCAATTTTTTTTACTCCTTGAAGTTTCATATTAATAATTCTAAATCCTCGACGTCTAGTTGAGTCGATTAAAGCCAACATATTGAAGCTCTTGCTGAGTTCCTATAGGAATATTGAAAGTCATATGTGGACCCCGCGGAGTGCAACGTTCGACTTTTTATCTCGACGTGTGACATTTGATTTTTTTGCTGAGGGAAAAATATTTTGCTATGGTCCTCATTTAAGTGAAGACTGGTCAGCAATTTACTCATTTAACGGCTCCGATCGGTCCAAAATAATTCAATTTGCCGCGTAGAGTAAATGGAATTTAAATATTTGGCTATGGTCCTCATTTAAGTGAAAACTCTATTAGCAACACGTGGGTTACCTCCTTCAAAGAATTCCCGATCATCCAACGAGACGTTTAATCAGTTGCAATTGTGTTTTTTTGTGACTAAATTTTAAGTTGTCTTATATTTTTAATGTTGTGGCGGTGGATTTTATCTTGTTGTAATTTTTAATTTTAATTTTCGTCTCAGATTTATAGCTAACCTAAAGGTTTCAGTTTCATGCATGGTGGCATTCTTGTTTAGCATGCATGTTTGCAATTAAAGAAAAGTGCAGTAAAGAAAATGCTGAAAACTTGTAAAGGTGTACCTGGAGAATCTTCTCGTTCCTCCACCTGAAACTTTAGCATTCTTTACAATAAACATTTATATTTGAAGGAAGTAAAACCCTATGGATATGTTTTTCACAGGCCTAGAAAACTCTACGTCATAACCAGCTGAACTCCTCTTCATTTGTGAGATATTTTCATTTAATAAATATAATAAATACAATACTCCTACAAGGTGTCCAACAGACTTGTGAAACGGTCCAGGAGAAACCTATATATTTCACAATACTTTTAATCTTCCTTAAGGTCCTTTTGGACTTGTTATAATTATTAGATGATTTATCCTCTTCATAACCTTATGCTCAGTGAACCGATATTTTAATCATTTCTAAGAGAAGGGTAATTTATCATTTATTATTTAATTGGAGAATTTTGTGGGTGAAGACCCCAAAGGACAAATTAAGATTATTAGGGTACTTAGTCAAATTTTCATTTGTGGCTTGTAGTGTCTCAAAATACTCTAGTTTTGATTATATTAACTTTTATAAACCTCTTTCTATTTAAATTTCCTAGTTCACTACTGAGTCCCTTAGGATTTAGTAGGTATTTTTATGTCTTTAGAAAAGGAAATTTTATGACTTTCAAGACTATGATTCTTATCAAAATATTGTTTTATCATTTAAACATCAAATAAAAGAGAATTAAATTAGTGAAATATTAACTTCCAAAATCAACCCCGAATCTCATGGTTCTTGTAATTTGATTTTTCTTTCAAATTATAATAGTTAAAAAAATTTAGATATTTAATTTTGATGTGACAAAATTGCAGTAAGTTTCTACCATCTATCCCTTAATGTTTAAATCATTCAAATGAACTTATTTAAAATCAAAATTTACCCTTTTTTCCGTTTTGAATTTTAGCCTAAATATTAATTAAGGCTAAGTATCCAAAATTAGGTTTTTGCCCTTAGGGTCCTATCACCTCATAATTCATCAAATTTAATTCAAATGACTTTGGGATTTTTGTCCTAACTTAATAATAAATTGATTAAAACATCAGAGTAGAAAATGTGATTTTTCAAAATTTAATTTAATTTATATATTGATTTTCATGCAAAAATATGATTTTCAATAAAAAATCAATAACTTGATCAAGACAAATCCTAATTCCTTGAAATTTTTACTGGAGCTACCTTTAGATTAGGGAATCACTTGGACCAAATTTCACGATTTATTGAGTTTAATTTAATTATTAGATTTATTTTAATTTCTGAAGTTTTAATTAAAAAATAAAATATTTTAAAAGTTGGAAATTAAATTTTATATTTTTCAAAAAATCTCTCTAAGGTCAGGGAATCTATAGAAGAAAATTTCATATTTTTCTAAATTTTAGTTTAATTTTTAGAATTATTTTCGTGGGAAAATCAAGAAAATTCATTTTTAGCTTCTTAAAAAATTGATTTATGCTTTAAAAATTGATATTTTAATTTTGAAGCATTGGAAAATTATGGGGATGGTTCCTAAGTGATTAGGAGACCAAAATTATTTGATGATTCTTAATAATTTTGAGATTTTTATTATTATTTAATTATTTAAATATTAAAATGTGATTTAAAATCGAAATTTTATAAAAATCTCAATTTTATTTTAAAAGAACCCTCTGATCACAGAGGACTCCCAAAACCATTCTTATAAAATTTTGACATGTATTTTAATTTTTAAAATTCATTTAAGTGCTAAAAAAGCCATTGGACTTAGAAAATTATTTAACCTATTAAATTAATTATAAATGACTTCCAAAATTTTAGAGGAGTTCCTCTGTCCCTAAAGCACGGTGGAGAGAAAATTTTGTGTTATTTTGATTTTTATTTTGTCCTAATTAATTAATGTTTGTTTTATGCCAAGTGGACAATTAGGCTTATTTGTATCATTTTAAATCATGACAAAATTTTCTTAGAGCTCTCTGACCAATAAAGAACCTACAATATTTTTTTGGGATTTTTCTAGGCAACATGCTAATTATCACATTTAATTTATCAAATAATGGACATAAACATCAAAAATATGATTCTATACCAAAAGTTCTTCTCTGAATTTGGAAAAATTCATAGAAGATCCCTCATGATAGAGGGATCAACATACCAAAATTTCATGCTATGGTGAAATTCTTACATGCATGGAGAATTAAAAGATTAAAAATAGTATTTAAATTATTTAAAATCAAATATGCATCAAAAATATTTTAAACCATTTCTACATTGTTCTCCTCTATTCACTGAGCACTAGGATATTTTTCTTTTATTTTTAAGATTTTTCTAGGCCAATATATAAATTTTTAAAGTTCAGGTGATTTAAATAAATCAGAAAAATCAAAATTTTCTACTTAAGTGACTCGGCGCCATCTCATCCTACGGTGGATCGAAGCCCCACGTGGTGCCCTCCCATTCGACACCGCCAGCTGACTGGGATGCCACGCAGCCTGTGGTCCTGTTCCACTTTCCCGTCCGACACAATCTGGACCGTCCAATAAAAACATGCACGATCCAATGGCAACCAATCTTCATCCTTAACTGGTGTGATCTCGTTACCGTCCACACTAAAACCCTAATTTCTCAGCCTAGACTGAACCAAATCGCTTCGGGTTTGATCCTATGGACTCGTCTAAGCATGACGAACATATCCATAATGTTAAGCATGATTTAAATTAACCCTACTTACATTGAGAATTCAGAGAAGCTCGGGAAGAAGGAGAGGTCATTACCTTAGCTCTAAGAAGTGAAGCTCCGATCAGAGATGCTCTACACCTTAGTTGGAGTCTTAGGAGCATAAGGATGAAGCCCCTTGCCCTAGTGAATTGCCTAGGTATGAAATTTACCAGACCCAATTTGGAGCTTCGATGGAAGTCCCTGATGGAGTGGCCTGGTGATGGGGCTTTCAGTGAGAAACTTCTTCTCTTGCTGTGGGGATTGTGTGGATTAGTTTATTTTGAGTTTTATGGTGTGGAGGAGTTGGTTTTGTCACATTTGGTTCAATTTGGCTAAGTTAGGTCATGGGTTCAATTTTGGGTCACATAGGTTGATATTGAGCTACGTTAGTTTTGAGCTTGGGTTAGACCCAAATGATTGAGCAACATGGTGTAGATGATCGTAATGAAGATTTTTCATGAAGACTTGGAGTGGTTTTGAGTTCAATTGAGGGGTCAATTTAGTGGAATTTGGGATTTTGATCCATTTGGGGCAAGTTGGGTTAACCTGGGTTTGGGTTGGGCTAGGGTTGGTCCAAGGCCAACTGAAGGTTCCAAATATTCTTTGGGGATGCCATGAAGAGTTCCCAACATCCATTGGGTGGAAATTTTGGGAGTAGGGCAATCAATTTGGTGAGATTTGGTCATGTGTTTAATTTAGGATAAAATTGGGTAAGCTTAGTTCAAGTTGATTTGGGTGAGACTTGGGCTCAAATTGGGGGAATTGATGATTCAATTCAATTTAGGGGAGTGTTATGAAGAATTTAGAATTGAAATTGGCGGGAAATTTATTGACATTAGGTCAATTTAGGAGATTTGGGTCACTTAGGATAAATTAGGGATTTTGGGTTTTAAGTGAAAATGAACTCAAATGTGAATCAAATTGGGCTTGGATTTGGTTTAGATTGGTATTGAAGATATTGAATTAAAGTTTGGAATTGAAATTGGGCAAGATTGTGGTCAATTGGGTAGACATTGGGTTTAATTTGGGCACTTTTGTGTTAAATGGGTCAAATTGGGGCTTTTGGTTAAATTGGGCTAAATTGGGTCATGTGGTGGTTTTGAGAAATGAAATTGAGAATATTTGGGAGGTTTTGGGAATTTTTAGAATTTTGGGCTAAGAGGGGCATTTTGGTCATTTGGGGATCTTTGGGGAAATTTGGTAATTTCGGGTATTTTTGGTCAATTTGAGTGGTAGGAAGTATTTATGGAGAATTAAGGGTAATTTGGGTAATTTTTGAAATTTTGGGGTATTTTAGGATTTTGGGGGTATTTTGGGTATTTTGGGGTGTCGGCATATTTTTAGGTTGTGAGTTTAAATTTTAAAAAAAAGGGGTCGCCTACAGAAATTGATGGCGAATTTTTAGATTTTAAATTTAATTTAAGTATATTGACCCGACCGCAAGTAACGCATTAATATATGTTTCCAAAAGATGGCCAAAGCTTGACCCAATTTATAATAAGCGGCTAGTGTATAAATCAAAATATTGTAAATTTTAGGAATTACTTTACACACTAGGGGTACTACGCAAGTATACGTATCGTTTCAAGTAATATAGGGTTTTCTATTATAACCCAAGTATCGATCCCACGAGGAGAGATTATAGAAATAAATTTTCTAAATATTATATTTTAAAAATATCTTTTTAACCTTTAAATTAACTATAAATTACTATTAATTTACTAGATGCAATTAAAGAAAACAATACTAAGAGAATGATTTATGAAAACTATATAAAATAACATCTTTCCTTCCTTCAATTAATCCAAGATTTTTAAGATAATTTAATATTCGTTGGAGAATTTGATATATGGTATTGTGCCAAATAGAATCATTCCTATTCTTTACCCTTTGATCCAGGCGCAAAGAACATTGGCTAACTTACAAATCAGGTCCGGATGTATTGTTTGTAATGGGTTAATCTAGACTCTCACTACTAGATGTCCAAGGGTGGCTATGGTCGGCCCTACTAGTGACCCATTCCTGATCTATAAATCAAATTATAAGAATTTAGCCTGTCACTCTAAAAACTTATCAATTCTACGCCCTTTAAATCTTATCTTTCTATTTATTTGCACTTCACATTGAATAGCCCGCACATGGCCTTCGACTACCCAAGCATTCATGTGACATTTACAAGTTAAGAGTTCTTCTCCTTCAAGGTTTCAAAACTCTTGAACAGGTTTTAACAATTTAAATGGCTATTTTAAAAAGTAAAGTAAGATCAGGTATTAATGTCATCACAATGTTTTTGAAAATATTTTGAATTTTAATTCTCCATCGAATCATTATATTATCTTATCTATTTCTTCATGTTTGAAGGAAGAAAGTAAACTAACTACTCAAAACACATTGAAAATAAACTGCAAAACATAATAAATAAACTTTGAATCAAATAAAAATACTTATCTCAAATATTCCTTCTACAGATCTTCTGACTCATGAATCCACAGTGTAATGAACTCCAGATGCTACAACTTGAAAGTAAACTCACTAAACTAAACAAAAGTGGCCCTACATTTCTCTATACCCTCTCTCTCTAATGAGATTTCTCTCTATAAGGAGGCTAGAGGAGGTGGGGCGAATGGGGGGCGAATGGGGGGCGATTTTCTCTGAAGGAGTGAACTCCTATTTATAGGATCCAAGGGTTGCCTTGAGGAACCTCTTCAAAACATGTCCAAATTCAATGAATCTTCTAGAAGGTCGGTCTGGTGCCTAGGCGCCGGAATCTGGCGCCTAGGTGCCGGACACCACGTCAAGTTCTTCGTACCTCTTCGCGTTTAAATCCGTTTTGGAGCGTCCAAATGCAATGTATCACATGTTCTATTATCAAGGAACAATTGCCAGTCTTCTAGAATGTCCAATAACTGCTCACTCCGTCAAAATAACCGTCCAAAAGTCATCAAAAACTTGACAGTTTCTGTATCGAGTCTGGCGCTAGCGCCAGGCCATATTTTTTCTTCTTTTTGTATTTTGCTCCATTTTTGCTCCCTTTTGCTCCTTTTCCTTTTCTAGACCTTTTTACATCACCTACATCCAAAAACACAAAAATACCTTTCATTAAAGCATAATATCCTTAGAAATTGATAAAAATCAAGGAATAAAAATATGTATTTTTCTTCATGGATCAAAATCCCCCAAACATAAATGTTACTTGTTGATCCACAATTTTATATTATGATATTTTTAATTTAATTGCAACGGCGCCAAAAACTTGACCCCGCTATATTATATGTATAGAATTGTAATTGTTTATGTTGTGGATGCTACGCAAGTATACGTATCGTATCAAGTAATATAGGGCTCTAGTGGAGTCCTGGTTATCGATCCCACAGGGAAAGAGAAAATTAAATAACAGCTAATTTTAAAATAATAATAATAATCTTAAAATAGTATATGAAAATTTGGAATTCTAAATTTAAGCGTAATAAAGTAAACTAAGTATTTTAATTAGGTAACTTAACTATGTAGAAAATTAATACGTATTGAAAGTGTAGGAAATTAAACTAATTGCTAAATAAGTCTTAACTATTCAGAAAAAGTATCTTTCCCCTTTGTTTAGAAATTTAAGTGATTGATGAATTTAAATAGATAATTTTAAGGTATTGTGATAAATAGGAGCATTCCTATTCTTTACCCTTTGGTCCAGTGTAAAGAATATTGACTAATCCTATGTTTGATTACTGAATCTGCGGCTAGGCTGGGAGGATACCGACTGCCACTTCGAAGCTCCCACGTTCCCCTCGCCCGAGGGCTAACATCTACACTTCGACTCTCAAACAATAGGACCGAATTGAATATTTTAGTCTGTCACACTAAAATGCTCAATTCTAAGCCCAGTGATATAATTTCCCTATTTATTTGCACCTTCCTTCCAAGGCTTTTGAATTCCCCGAATATCAGTTGTAATTTTTACTATAGTTGATATTCAACATATTTTAACAAATCAAATGGCCAGTTTGAAAGTAAATTAAGTTTTAAGTAAAAATTATCACAATTTATTAATATATAAAAGTACTTCTATTTTTAGTTCCTCAATTCACTTAATTTCATAAACAAGGAGAAAGGCTAATAAACTACTCAGAATGCATGGGAACTAAACTAAGCATGGATTTCATTTAAAGTTAAAAACAATAAATACAAATACTTATCTCGATTTATCCCCAAGCAGACTCCTCCCAGTTCCTTTGACTCTTCCTTCCAGTACAGCAAGACTCACTAAAAACTCACTAACTTACTAAAAACTCTCTAAAGACTCAAATTGACACACTTATAACACTTAACACCCAATAACACCAATTAACACACACTAAGAAAAACTTATAAGCTGAATTTCGGCCTCTATATATAGAGGTGAGCAAAGGACCAAGAGGTGTGTAAGCATCTCTTCAAAAAGTGTCCAGGTTCAATGTATCTGCGCCATTTGAACTAGCTCGCCGTCGGCGACGAACTACCTCGCTGTCGGCGATGCTTCTAGAAGATCTTCAAATAGCGCTAGCTCGCTGTCAGCGGGCTCGGGCTCGCTGTCAGCGAGAAAGTTATAATTCCTTCAGAAATGTCTCCTCGTAGCCTCGCCGTCGGCGGGCTCGATCTCGCCGTCGACGACTCAGCACAAATTTCATTATTTGCTTCCTTTTTGCTCCAAATTCGCTCCTTTTTATGATTTTTGCTTTTATCACCTAAATTCTCCATTCCTGCAACAAAATAAAGAAAACACCTTTCTTTAAAGTGCAATTTCATCAAAAATAGGTATAAATTTCTTAATAAAATTTTCAGTGATCAAAATCCCCAAACTTATTTATTACTTGTCCTCAAGTAATTTTAGTGCTACATAAAAATAATGCTATAATAAGATTTTTCAATTTAAATAAACTATGAATTAGATTAATTAATATCATAATAAAGTTAAATAATAATAATTCATGTAATTTAATTAATCTTATAGAAATAAATTATTTAGTTATCAGGTCTAAGATTTCTAGCTTACTTCATAGATTTTACTTCATTGATTTTCAATCTTTTCTTTTTCACTTGAATACTTAAGAATTTTAATTTTAGAATATAGTTTTCCTTACTAAAAATAGTTTACTATATTCTTATTCCCTTTAACCAAATATTTTATTCTATTTAATCAATTAAAACACTAGAAATATTTCATTTAACCTTTTATAATAATTAAATAAAATAATTCATATTAAATTAAATTGAAAAATTTGCTATAAAGATCATTTTATAATAATTTGAAAATAGAAATTGAGAACAAGTTAATAACTAAATTTGTACTTTACTCTCCACCCCAAACTTAAATTTTTATATCTATTCTAAATAATGAAAAAGAAGGAAAGTAAATAAATCATACCTTTGAAGTTTAGGTATTTCTTTTTTTCTTTGAAATTTTTGCAGGCTTTTTCATTTTTCATTGAACCTGTATTGTTAGTATTCTCCATATATATATAACAATTTAAAGAAAATGCAAGGATAAAATCTAAGGTAAGTATTAAACACAACAATTAAAATAACTCTACACTACACATATGAATTACTAACATATTAAAACAATTTAACTAACATATTAACAATTTTAAAAACTTAAAACAATACAAAATAAAATAAAAACATACTAAAGAAAACTAACATCCTATTTAACATAAAAATAAATGCAATTAACTAACACGAAAACAAAAACTAAACTATTATCACAATTCAAGCAAATTAATCTAACTAACATCCAATGTCTCACAACATAAAGTACTAAATATTACAAACATATAAAAGTTTCAAAAATAACTTAACATCAATTAAACAAAACAAATAAAGTCCTAATCTTCAACATCAAAGTCCCAAACTATATTACCATCCCCTTTTTTTATCTGTAGGTTGAGAAGACTGAGCAGGATGATACTGAGTATACCTCGGGCAATCTGGAAAGACAACATCTAAATCTCTACTCCTATAACGACGTTCAGCTTCATAGTATGCAATTTCGTATTCTGAATGTCGCTGGAGATACTCACTATCATAATCATGTCTCCTCTCCAGATTATCAATCCTTTGATCAAAATGATCAAATCTTCTCCCCATTGTTTCTCGAAGCCGCTTCAAAACTCCTCCTATGCGGGGTTAATTCATTCATCGAGATCTTGTAGGGTAGGTGTGGTAGGCTCGGGAGGTTCATAGCTAGTAGAGGGTATATCTCTACTTGATCGAGTGAAATAACTTCTCACTCCCGATCTCCACCCTTCATGAGATTCATACTTCTTAATATTGGCGGCTGTGAGTGGTTTCATAGGTTCCACCCATTCTTCATAATCTACTAGCCTCGACTCAGGAGAGTTGGCGAGTGCAAAAATTAATCCAGGGTGTCCCAATCCAGCTCCACTCTCATTTCGAGGAGTGGCCAGGATGTTTTGATAAATAATTCTCCCAATGTTGATGCTTCTGTTTTTCTGAATACAGAAATTAAGAATTGCTCTATCTCATGTGACCTACAAATTTATATTATGATTTTTTAATTTGATTGCAACGAAGCCAAAAACATGACCCCGCTATATTATATGTATAGAATTGTAATTATTTATGTTGTGGATGCTACGCAAGTATACGTATCATATCAAGTAATACAGGGCTCTAGTGGAGTCCTGGTTATCGATCCCACATGGAAAGAGAAAATTAAATAACAGCTAATTTTAAAATAATAATAATAATAATAATAATAATATTCAGAAATTTGGAATTCTGAATTTAAGCACAATAAAGTAAACTAAGTATTTTAATTAAATAAATTAACTAAGTAGAAAATTAATACGAATTGCAAGTGTAGGAAATAAAACTAATTGCTAAATAAGTCTTAACTATTCAGAAAATGTATCTTTCCCCTTGTTTAGAAATTTAAATGATTGATGAATTTAAATAGATAATGTTAAGGTATTGTGACAAATAGGAGCATTCCTATTCTTTACCCTTTGGTCCAGGTGTAAAGAATATTGACTAATCCTATGTTTGATTGTCGAATCGCGGCTAGGCGGGAGGATACCGATTGCCACTTCGAGCTGCCACGTTCCCTTCGCCCGAGGGCTAACAACTACACTTCGACTCTCGAACAATAGGACCGAATTGAATATTTTAGTTCGTCACACTAAAATGCTCAATTCTACGCCCGATGATATTATTTCCCTATTTATTTGCACCCTCCTTCTAAGGCTTTTGAATTCCCAGAATATCGGATGTAATTTTTACTATAGTTGATAATCAACATATTTTAACAAATCAAATGGCCGGTTTGAAAAGTAAATTAAGTTTTAAGTAAAAATTATCACAATTTATTAATATATAAAAGTATCTTTATTTTAATTTCATCAAGTCACTTAATTTCATAAACGGGGAGAAAGACTAAATAAACTACTCAGAATGCATGGAAACTAAACTAAGCATGGATTTCATTTAAAGTTAAAAACAATAAATACAAATACCGATCTTAATTTATCCCAGCGAGACTCCTCGCAGTTCCTTTGACTCTTCCTTCCAGGTACTGAAAAACTCACTAAAAACTCACTAACTCACTCAAGAACTCTCTAAGACACACACTAAGACACAAAACTGCACTCTAAAGACACTTAGAACACACAAAAATAACACACAGAACACAAAAGATTGGACTTAGAACACAAAAGATTGAACACTAAAGACTTAATTTCGGCTTCTATATATAGAGGTGAGCAAAGGACCAAGAGGTGTGTAAGCATCCCTTCAAAAGGTGTCCAGGTTCAATGTATCTGCACCATTTGAACTAGCTCGCTGTCGGCGATGAACTACCTCGCTGTCGGCGAGGCTTCTAGAAAATCTTCAAACCGCTCTAGCTCGCTGTCAGCGGGCTCGGGCTCGCTGTCAGCGAGACAGTTATAAATTCTTCAGAATTTTCTTCTCGTAACCTCGCCGTCGGCGAGCTCGATCTCGCCGTCGGCTACTCGGCACAAATTGCATGATTTTGCTCCAAATTCGCTCCTTTTTATGATTTTTGCTTTTATCACCTAAATTCTTCATTCCTGCAATAAAATAAAGAAAATACCCTTCTTTAAAGTGCAATTTCATCAAAAATAGGTACGAATTTCTTAATAAATTTTTCAGCGATCAAAATCCCCCAAACTTACTTATTACTTGTCCTCAAGTAATTTTAGTACTACATAAAAATAATGAGTTTTATAATAAGTTATTTCAATTTAAATATCTATGAATTAGATTAATTAATATCATAATAAAGTTAAACAAAAATAATTCATGTAATTTAATTAATCTTATAGAAATAAATTATTTAGTCATCAGGTCTAAGATTTCTAGCTTATTATTCATTTCAGGAATGACTATATTTAAAAGAATAACTACTTAAGATATTCATATGATAAGAAATTCAAGAAAATACTATTAGGTAAAATTCTAATCCATAAACATAAGTTTGGAAATATCTAAGTTTTTCCCTTTAGGTTAAATCAAATGAAGCCAATTTTTGATAAGACATCTCCTCAAGCTTCTCCTCATTTTTCTTTTTTTCTTTTTCTTCTTTTTTCTTTTTCTTTTTTTTCTTTTTTCTTTTTTTTTTCTAATGAGGATTACTGTATCTGGAGAGCCTGTTAATAATTTTGAACTTCATTTTCATCTTCCTAAATTTGAAATTTAGGAATATTTCTTAGCTTATATATACTTCATAGTTTTTACTTCATTGATTTTCAATCTTTTCTTTTTCACTTGAATACTTAAGAATTTTAATTTTACAATATTGGTTTCCTTACTAAAAATAGTTTATAATATTCTTATTCCCTTTAACCAAATATTTTATTCTATTTAATTAATTAAAGTACTAGAAATATTTCATTTAACCTTTTATAATAATTAAATAAAATAATTCATATTAAATCAAATTGAAAAATTTGCTTATAAAAATCATTTTTATAATAATTTGAAAATAGAAATTGAGAACAAGTTAATAAATAAATTTGTATTTTACTCTCCCCCAAACATAAATTTTTATATCTATTCTAAATAATGAATAAGAAGGAAAGTAACTAAATCATACCTTTGAAGTTTAGGTATTTCTTTTTTTCTTTGAAATTTTTGCAGGCTTTTTCATTTTTCATTAAACCTGTACTGTTAGTATTCTCCATATATATATAACAATTTAAAGAAAATGCAGGGATAAAATCTAAGATAAGTATTAAACACAACAATTAAAATAACTCTACACTACACATATGAATTACTAACATATTAAAAACAATTGAACTAACAGATTAACAATTTTGAAAACTTAAAACAATACAAAATAAAATAAAAACATATTAAAGAAAAACTAACATCCTAATTAACATAAAAACAAATGTAATTAACTAACACAAAAACAAAAACTAACTACTATAACAATCCAAGCAGATTAATCTAACTAACATCCAATGTCTGAAAATAAAGTACTGAATATTGCAAACATATACAGTCCTCAAAATAACTTACATCAAACAAATAAAATACATAAAGTCTTAATCTTCAGCATCAAAGTCCCAAACTATATCGTCCCCTCCTTGATACGTCAGAAGTTGCCGAGAAGGCGAGCGGGGTGATGCGAGTGTACACAGGGCATTCCGGAAAGACAACATCTAAATCTCCACTCCTATAACGACGTTCAGCTTCATAATATGCAATCTCGTATTCCGAATGTCGCTGGAGGTATTCACTATCATAATCATGTCTCCTCTCCAGATTATCAATCCTTTGATCAAAATGATCAAACCTTCTCCCCATGGTCTCTCCAAACTGCTCAAAACTCCTCCTATTTAGAGTCAATTCATTCATTAGATCTTGTAAGGTAGGGGTGGTAGGCTCAAGAGGTCCATAGCTAGTAGAGGATATATCTCTACTTGATTGAGTAAAATAACTTCTTACTCCTTCTCTCCACCCTTCATGGGACTCATACTTCTTAATGTTAGCAGCTGTAAGTGGTTTCATAGGTTCCACCCATTCTTCATCATCTCTAGCCTCAACTCCAGAGAGTTGGCGAGTGCAAAAATCAATCCGGGGTGGCCCGATCCGGCTCCACTCTCATTTCGAGGAGTGGCCGGGATATTCGATAAATAACTCTACCGATGTTGATGCTTCTGTTATTCTGAATGCAAAAATTCAGAATTGCTCTATCTCGTGTTACCTCACTATGGTGATATGTGGGTAACAGAGTAGAACAAATAAAGTAATGCCAGGCTTTGGAGACTGCATTTAATTTGGAAAGAGGAAAATTCACCCTTTCCTGCTGCTTAATTTTCCATACTCCGGTCCCATCAGTGAGAAAGTTAATGACTTCCTCCAGTGGTCCTTCCATCGTTCCAAAAGTTTCATACTCGCTAAAGTGCGAGTCATGAACTTCATAGAACACGTTAATTCTTGCAGCATTGAAATCTACAAAAAACCCTCGTACCTTTACTAGTGCATCTTCAGCGGTAGTCAAATTGGCATAAAATTCTTTCACCACTTCTACGATACGCTCTATCTCGAACATAACGAAATTTTCCCGAGCCTCGTTCCTTTATAATCCGCTCTACTTCTCCTCCCGGATTTTTGAATACCCGATCTGCAATGCACTTTCTTCCTTGTATATTTTCAAAATATTTTGCCTGTGCTCGTGCATTGATGAATCGGTTTTCGTTGAACTCTACTCGATGTTTTTGTCGTGGAGCCATTCGATCGATCTGTGAAAATCATAAAAATTTTCACTAAAGTTAATAATAATACTAAGAAGGCTTCCTATAACATTTGTAAGCAATTGAAATCAAATTCCATGCATTTCCACCGAATATTTCTTCCACATTTTCATTTTTCCCAAAATTTGCAATGTGGTGAAAATACATGGTGAAAATCAAAAATTTTTGCATAGGAGTGAAGCTCTTACCAAGAGAAGATGAAATCCGGTGTTTTTGAGTGATGAAATCGCTTCAAATCCAAGATCTCTTAAGCCATAGGTCGGTTTTTGCGAAAATTGGATGTTGGGGATGATGAATAGTGTTTTTGACCGGTCAAATATATGTTTTTTTTCTGACCTCGTTGTCAGCGAGATTTTTCTCGCCGTCGGCGAGCTAATATTTTTCAGAACCAAAAACTCTCGGGAAAAATCCGCTGTCGGCGAGAAATTCTTCGCTGTCAGCGAGATTGATCTCGCTGTCGGCGGGATTTTTCTTGCCGTCGGCGAGATTCCACAAATTTTAAATTTCTGAAATTCGTCACTCATTTTCATCCTTGATTTGTCTTATATTATATTTTCGATCACATCATTTATTAATTTAATATGAAGATTAGCTACTTATACACAAACAAATTCACACAACACAACAAATTAACTTTAATATTGAAATCCATGGGATGTACAAACTAACATAATTTAAACTCTATAATCAAACTTCAAACTTCAATCCTTACTACTAATCAGCATCACAAACCAAACCATGACACATTAAATGCTGATACAAAACTATGACACATATCTCAACTAAGTTTGAGATATTCAAATCATCACACCACACATAATAAAAATCTAAATCAAATCAAATAACATAAACATAAACATACTATGGAAATCATTACTACTACTCTTCAATGTCAGAATCTTCATCTTCTCTGATATTTCCGATATGACGATGATGCACAAATAAGTTATAGAAAGTCCTGAAGGGAAATTCCGAGCGATTCTTCGGTGATCCAACCCTTCATCTCGGTAAATGAAGAAAGCTAGCTTCCAAGTGTCGAGAATGATCGAAGTGTTCCTTCATCCTCCGATCGATGTGATCAAATAAATCGGATATATTGTCGATTAAATCTCTCACATTCACGTAGTTCTTTCTCCATTCCATTAATTTTCTTCATAAGTAACTCCGTTTTATCCGAAATAGGCCTTGCTATAGGATTATTACGTGAAGCTCTATCAGAGATAAATGTAATGTCTTCATTATTGTCCAAAGTAGGGAACATATACTGTAGGATCGAGCGGTTTCCAAGGTAACGAGAACCTTTTCCCAAGCTTCATAAGAAACACAGTACTGTGCATAATGCAAAAATAGTAGATGGGTGTCCTAGTCAGTGAGCCGACCCATGCACAATTAAACCCGATGCGGACTTAACAATTATTGATCCCACATCAATAGGCAATCCAATTTGAATACAATAATTCAATATAGCGCATTCTTTCGAAACCTTGTTTACCCTCATAGTAGGTAACAATTTAGAAGAGATGAAATAGTGCCAGTGCATTGAGACAGGATTCAAAAGTGATGCAGAGAAACTAACATACCCGTCTTCACGTATTTCCCAATCTTCCGGTTCATCAGTCAGATATCGAAATATCTCATTCATATTATATCGAGAAGGCACAAAATTTGAATAGTGACATACCGGGATGTTTTCTATAGAGAATAATTCATTTACTCTTGATGGAGTAAACGTCACCCATCTTCCTCGGACGTAGAAATTCCCATTGTTGATCGCATGTAAGTTTGTGTAGAACTCTTTCACAACTGGGATAACAACAGCAGACGTAGTGTAACAAAATACCTCCCAGTGCCGCTGCGCGATCATTTCTTCTATCTTCGTAGTGGAATTCTCTAATCCTCGATTGACAAATCCCCGTTCCTTGATAACTCTTTTCTTTACCAAATCCTTGTTGAAGATCCGCTGCGCTTCCGCACTCACAAATTTCCTCCGGTTAAACACTCCAGATTTAGAAGAATCTAAGAATTTGGAGGCCATTATGGTGAATGGAATGAATTCTAGTGAAGAAGGCAGACTTATAATGGTTTATGAATGGTTTTTCACTAAGGATTTGGTGTTGAAACCGTCCAAATTGGCAATTTAAGTATATATAACTCATTTTATAACTTCCTCGCTGTCGGCGAGAAGTTTCTCGCCGTCGGCGACTTAGTTATAAAAACTGCCTTTCAGGTTCTCGCTGTCGGCGGGCTCGTTTCTCGCTGTCAGCGAGCTTATAAATAAACTGAATTAAATTAGGCGCGAACCTCGCTGTCGGCGAGTATCGACCTCGCCGTCGGCGAGATTTCAAAATAATGTCCAATTTCGCTTTAAATCGAATAATTTTTTTTATCATCATAATGGTTCATATATGTGATGATTCTTAATAATAATTGAGTAGTAAAGTTTCAATAATATAAACTAATTATTAAGATACAATAAAAATAGATAACTAATATGGGTTGCCTCCCATAAAGCGCTTGGTTTAACGTCGTCAGCCCGACCTAATTTCAATTATTAATCAGGTTGACTAAGTATTAAAACCTCTTTATAGTTAGGTCTTATACTTTCGAAATATGGTTTTAATCTATGTCCATTAACTTTAAATTTATGTCCAGTTTTTGGATCATCGATTTCTATAGTTCCGTATGAAAATATTTGAGTTATGGTGAAAGGTCCTAACCATCGAGACTTCAATTTTCCAGGAAATAATTTCAATCTAGTATTATATAGTAAAACTTCCTGTCCTGGTTCAAAATTTCTCTCATTAATCTTCCGATCATGCCATATATTCATCTTTTCTTTATAAATCTGATCATTATCATATGATTCATTTCTTAATTCTTCCAATTCATTTAATTGCAGCAATCTTTTCTCACCAGTTTCCTTCATATTATAATTAAATTCTTTAATCGCCCAATATGCTTTATGTTCTAATTCAACTGGTAAGTGGCATGTTTTTCCATATATAAGCCTGTAAAGAGTCATTCCAATCAGAGTTTTATAAGCAGCCCTATAAGCCCATAATGCAGTGTCTAGTCTAATAGACCAATCTAACCTATTTGGGTTTACGGATTTTTCTAAAATACGTTTATTCTCGCGATTGGATACTTCGACTAATCCGTTAGTACGTGGATGATAAGCGGTGGATTTCTTATGAGTAATATTGTATTGTTCTACTAGTTTGTGAATGTATTTATTTCTAAAATGAGTTCCTCCGTCAGTGATAATCACTCTCGGCATTCCAAATCTAGTAAAAATAATTTTCATCAGAAATTTTGAAACACTCTTAGCATCACACCTAGGTAAAGCTTGTGCCTCGATCCATTTGGAAACATAATCAACGACTACTAATATATATGAGTTTCCAAACGAAGGAATAAAAGGTCCCATAAAATCTAATCCCCAAACATAAAAAATTTTAACTTCTAATATAAAGTTTAGAGGCATTTTGTTTCTTCTAGATATATTTTCTACTCTTTGGCATTTATCACAAGTTTTAATATATCTGTATACATCTCTAAATAGAGTAGGCCAGTAAAATCCAGATTGTAGAATCTTATAAGTAGTTTTATCAGTCCCAAAATGTCCTCCAAAATCGAATCATGACATTTTTGAATAATTGGTTCAGTTTCTTCATAAGGTACACATCTTCTAATAATTAAATCCTTACATTGCTTATATAAATATGGTTCATCCCAAAAATAGGTTTTTGTATCATGGATGAATTTTTTATGTTGTTGCAAAGTTAGCATAGGTGGTAAAATATTACTAACTATATAGTTTACTATATCAAGCATACCATGGTATTTTCCACTCATTGATATTATATAGTTGTTCATCGGGAAAAGCTGTCTATAATTTCATTTTCAATATCAGATAATTCAGGATTTTCTAATCTTGATAAATGATCCGCAATTTGATTATCAGTTCCTTTCTTATTAACGATCTCAAAATCGAATTCTTGCATTAATAGCATCCATCTAATTAATCTTAGTTTGAAATCTTTCTTTTGCATTAAATATTTGATAGCAGAATGATCAGTATGCACGATACATTTTGTTCCAATCAGATATGGTCTAAATTTATTAAAACCATGTACTACCGCTAATAATTCTCTTTCACATAGCTTGTATAATTTATTTCGAGCATCATTTAGAGTTTTACTTAGCATAGTATATAACTTTAAAAATCTTTTCATATCTTTGCCCAAGAACTGCTCCTACAAGCATAATCACTAGCATCACACATAAGCTTAAATGGTTTCTCCAGGTTAGGTGAAACTATTATAGGTGCTTGTAATTAATTTTTCTTTTAAGAGTTCAAAAGCATTCAGGCATTCGATTGTAAATTCAAAATTCTTGTCCTTTTCGAAAAGTTGGCATAGAGGCTTAGTAATTTTTGAAAAATCTTTTATATAGCGTCTGTAGAATCCAGCATGTCCAAGAAAACTTCTTACCTGTTTTACCGTAGTTGGAGGTGGTAATTTAGCTATAACTTGAATTTTTGCAGGGTCCACTTCCATGCCTTTTCCCAAAATTTTATGCCCTAATACAATGCCGCCAGCAACCATAAATTGACATTTCTCCCAATTTAGAACTAAATTTGTTTTCTCACATACTTCTAATACTTTTTCAAGATGAGTTAAGCATGTGTTAAATGATGTTCCAAATACAGAGAAATCATCCATAAATACTTCTATTCCATTGTCAATTAACTTACTAAATATAAACATCATACATCTCTGGAATGTTGCTGGTGCATTACATAAGCCAAAAGGCATTCTTCGAAAAGCAAAAGTTCCATAAGGACTAGTAAATGTAGTTTTCTCTTGATCCTCAAGAGCAATTTGTATTTGATGATAACCGGTGTATCCATCTAGAAAACAAAAATACTTATGTCCGACTAATCTATCTAACATCCGGTCTAGAAATGGTAAAGGGAAGTGATCTTTCCTGGTGGCGGTATTTAATTTCGTATAATCGATACATATACGCCAACCAGGTAACTTGTCTTATAGGAATAAGATCGTTATTTTCATTGGCAGTGACGGTCACTCCTCCCTTGTTAGGAACACAGTGAATTGGGCTTACCCAAGTATTGTCAGAAATAGGATATATAATACCATTATCTAACCATTTTAAAATTTCTTGCTTAACTACTTCTTTCATTATTGGGTTTAATCTCCTTTGGGGATCTGCTTTAGGTTCATGTTCATCATCTAAAATAATTCTATTCATACAGATTGAAGGACTAATTCCTTTAATATCTGCTAAAGTCCAACCAAAAGTTTTCTTATATTTTTTTAAGTTTCTAAAAGTTTTTGTTCTTGAGATTCGTTTAATGCAGATGAAATAATAACTGGTAAAGTTGAAGAATTACCTAAATAAGCATATTTCAAATGATCAGGTAATATTTTTAGCTCAAGTTCAGGAGGTTTAATAATTGATGGAACTATATTCTTGTTAGTGTTTTCAGTATTATCCAAAAATTCAAATCTTTCCTGAATATAATCTAGTTCTTCATTATTATCTTCAATTAATTCAGTATTTTCTTTTTCTAAATTATCTTCGTAATATTCCTTAAAATGTTCGCGTTGTAAATGTTCAAGTATTTCCATCCGAAAACATTCATCATCTTTTTCTAGCGCAGGATATTTCATTGATTTTGCAATATTAAATGTAACTTTTTGGTCATTTACTCTCATAGTTAATTATCCTTTCTGTTCCAGTAGCTAAAAATGATTTTCCAAAAATGATAGGAATTTCTTTATCTTCCTCCATATCTAAAACAATAAAATCTACTGGGAAGATAAATTTATCCACCTTTACTAACACATCTTCAATAACTCCCTTAGGATAGGTAACCGAACGATCAGCTAATTGAAGGGTTACTGAAGTAGGTGTAATTTTTCCTAATCCTAATCTCTTAAAAATCGATAGAGGCATTAGATTGATGCTTGCTCCTAAGTCACACAAAGCTTTTCCATAAAATTTTTCTCCTATAGCGCAGGGTATAGTGAAACTACTAGGATCTTTCAATTTTTCGGAAGCTTCTTCGAATAATAACACTACACTCTTCACTAAGTGCGACTGTTTCATTATCAGTGAATTTTCTTTTCTTATTTAGAATATCTTTCATAAATTTTACATAATTTGGCATCTGATCTAAAGCTTCGACAAAAGGTATATTGATTTTTAATTTCTTTACTATTTCAAGGAATTTAGCAAATTGTTTATCTTTTTTATGTTGAGCTAGTCGTTGAGGAAATGGTGGTGGAGGTGTTTCAACAGAAATTTTCATAGGTATTAAAGGATGTTCCAAGTTTGAATCTTGTTGAATTGTTTCCTTTTCAATTTCCACTTCCTCATTTTGGCTTTGAAGTTCTTTTTGAATTTGAGGTTCTAGTTCTTTTCTACTCCTTAGTTGTATTGCTTTAATTTGTTCTTTTCCTTGATCTTTAGGATTTATTTCCACATTACTAGGAAAAATTATATTATTTAGCGTAGTAGCAATATGTCCAAGTTGAGTTTCGATATTTTTAATAGATGTTCCTTGAATTTGTAATTGATTTCCTTGAATTTGTAGTTGATTTCCTTGATTTTGTAGTTGATGACCCATATTCAAAATTAATTCATCCATAAATAATTTCTTATCTTTGAATTGTGGGTTATTGTTATTAAATCCAGAGTGGGTAATTAGGTTTATAGTTTGGATTTGCTTGATTAGGTTGATTCATCCATTATTGATTAGATGTGTTATTCCAATTAAAATTTGGATGAGTTTTCCAACCAGGATTATAATAGTTTGAATAAGGGTTATTAGTTATATTATTAATAGCATTTAAAGTTTCATAATTAGATTGAGATTCTATGATTTGTCCAGATGAGTTTTCTTCTAAAGTAGGAGAGTAGTTCATTCCAAAATGATCTAATTTCTTAGATATAGCTGCAATTTGAGAAGCTAACATAGATATTGCATCTTTTTCATGAATGCTGGCTATTTTTTTCGGATTTACTCTATCTGCAGGCCATTGGAAATTATTTGTTTCCATTTCTTCGATTAGTGCATAAGCTTCATCAAATGGTTTAGACATTAATGAACCTCCAGCAGCAGCATCGATTATTGATCTTAAAGATCCCACTAATCCATTATAAAAGGTTTGAATAATCACCTAATCCGGTAGCGCATGATGTAGGCATTTCCTAATAAGTTCCTTAAATCTCTCCCAAGATTCATATATTGATTCTCCATCTATCTGACAAAAAGAAGTTATATCATTTCTAAACTTAGCAGTTTTAGATGGTGGAAAATATTTGGATAGAAATTTTTGTGATAATTCTCCCCAAGTTTTAATAGATCCAGGTGCTAGCGAATTCAACCACATTTTAGACTTATCCCTCAATGAAAAAGGAGAAAGTCTAAGTCTTATAGCATCGTCAGATACTCCTTGATATTTAAAAGTAGCACAAAGTTCTAGAAAACTAGCAAGATGTAAGTTAGGATCTTCGAGTAGGTGAACCACTAAATTGATTGTTTTGTACCATTTGGATAATTGCAAGTTTAAGTTCAAATGAATTAGCAACTACATCAGGGTTTTGAATAGTTAAATGAATTTCATCTGATGTAGGGTTGGCATAATCTCTTAATGGTCTTTGTTGGTTCATATTTTGAATTTCAGGAATATTAGCCATTTTTGTTAAATTTATAGTTTGTTTCTTTTGTTTTCTAATTCATTTAATTGTACGCTCTAATTCAGAATCGTAAAGAATTAAATTTTCGTTTCCAAATTTGCGCATACAATTTTGGAATAGATATTAATTTATTTATTATGATTATTTTAAAATAGTCTGATACTCTAGTAAATTTTTCTTACTTTCCCCCAAAAACTTGACCCACAAATTTATATTATGATTTTTTTAATTTGATTGCAACGAAGCCAAAAACTTGACCACGCTATATTATATGTATAGAATTGTAATTGTTTATGTTGTGGATGCTACGCAAGTATACGTATCGTATCAAGTAATACAAGGCTTTAGAGGAGTCCTGGTTATCGATCCCACAGGGAAAGATAAAATTAAATAACAGCTAATTTTAAAATAATAATAATAATAATATTCAGAAATTTGGAATTCCGAATTTAAGCGCAATAAAGTAAACTAAGTATTTTAATTAGATAAATTAACTAAGTAGAAAATTAATACGAATTGCAAGTGTAGGAAATAAAACTAATTTCTAAATAAGTCTTAACTATTCAGAAAAAGTATCTTTCCCCTTGTTTAGAAATTTAAATGATTGATGAATTTAAATAGATAATGTTAAGGTATTGTGACAAATAGGAGCATTCCTATTCTTTACCCTTTGGTCCAGTGTAAAGAATATTGACTAATCCTATGTTTGATTACCGAATCTGCGGCTAGGCCGGGAGGATACCGATCGCCACTTCAGAGCTCCCACGTTCCCCTCGCCTAAGGGCTAACATCTACACTTCAGCTCTCAAACAATAGGACCGAATTGAATATTTTAGTATGTCACACTAAAATGCTCAATTCTACGCGCAATAATATTATTTCCTTATTTACTTGCACCCTCCTTCCAAGGCTTTTGAATTCCCCGAATATCAGATGTAATTTTTACTATAGTTGATAATCAACATATTTTAACAAATCAAATGGCCAGTTAGAAAAGTAAATTAAGTTTTAAGTAAAAATTATCACAATTTATTAATATATATTTCATCAAGTCACTTAATTTCATAAACAGGGAGAAAGACTAAATAAACTACTCAGAATGCATGGAAACTAAACTAAGCATGGATTTCATTTAAAGTTAAAAACAATAAATACAAATACTTATCTTAATTTATCCCCAAGCAGACTCCTCGCAGTTCCTTTGACTCTTCCTTCCAGTACAGCAAAACTCACTAAAAACTCACTAACTCACTCAAGAACTCTCTAAGACACACACTAAGACACAAAACTGCACTCTAAAGACACTTAGAACACACAAAAATAACACACAGAACACAAAAGATTGGACTTAGAACACAAAAGATTGGACACTAAAGACTTAATTTCGGCTTCTATATATAGAGGTGAGCAAAGGACCAAGAGGTATGTAAGCATCCCTTCAAAAGGTGTCCAGGTTCAATGTATCTGCACCATTTGAACTAGCTCGCCGTCGGCGACGAACTACCTCGTTGTCGGTGAGGCTTCTAGAAGATCTTCAAACAGCTCTAGCTCGCTGTCAGCGGGCTCGGGCTCGCTGTCTGCGAGACAGTTATAAATTCTTCAGAATTTTCTTCTCGTAACCTCGCCGTCGGCGGGCTTAATCTCGCTGTCGGCGACTCAGCACAAATTGCATGATTTTGCACCAAATTTTCTCATTTTTATGATTTTTGCTTTTATCACCTAAATTCTTCATTCCTGCAATAAAATAAAGAAAATACCCTTCTTTAAAGTGCAATTTCATCAAAAATAGGTATGAATTTCTTAATAAAATTTTCAGCGATCATCGTGTTACTTCACTGTGGTGATATGTGGGTAACAGAGTAGAACAAATAAAGTAATGCCAGGCTTTTGAGACTGCATTTAATTTAGAAAGAGGAAAATTCACCCTTTCCTGCTGCTTAATTTTCCAAACTCTGGTCCCATCAGTGAGAAAGCTAATGACTTCCTCCAGTGGTCCTTCCATCGTTCTAAAAGTTTCATACTTGGTAAAGTGCAAGTAATGAACTTCATAGAACGAGTTAATTCTTGCAGCATTGAAATCTACAAAAAATCCTCGTACCTTTACTGGTGCATCTTCAGCGGCAGTCAAATTGGCATAAAATTCTTTAACCACTTCTACAGCTGCTCTATATTGAACGTAACAGAAATTCTCCCAACCTCGTTCCTTAATAATCCGCTCTACTTCTCCTCCCGGATTTTTGAAAACCCGATCCACAATGCACTTTCTTCCTTGTATGTTTTCAAAATATTTAGCCTGTGCTCGTGCATTGATGAATCGGTCTTCGTCGAATTCTACTCGACGTTTTTTTCGTGGAGCCATACGATAGATATGTGAAAATCGTGAAAATTTTCACTAAACTTAAAAATAATACTAAGAAGGCTTCCTACAACATTTATAAGCAATTTAAATCAAATTCCATGGATTTCCACCGAATATTTCTTCCACATTTTGATTTTTCCCAAAATTTGCAATGTGGTGAAAATATATGGTGAAAATAAAAAATTTTTGCATAGGAGTGAAGCTCTTACCAAGGGAAGATGAAATCCGGTGCCAAAAAGTGTTGAAATCGCTTCAAATCCAAGATCTCTCAAGCCCTAGGTCGGTTTTTGCGAAAATGAGAGGTTGGGGATGATGAATAGTGTTTTTGACCGGTCAAAATATATGTTTTTCCCGACCTCGCTGTCAGCGAGATTTTTCTCTCCTTCGGCGAATTAATACTTTTCGGAACCAAAAACTCTCGGGAAAAATCCACTGTCGGCGAGTAATTTTGCTCTATCCTTTGCTGTCAGCGAGATCGATCTCGCTGTCGGCAGGATTTTTCTCGCCGTCGGCGAGATTCCAAAAAATTTAAATTTCTGAATTTTGTCACTCATTTTTGTCCTTGATTTGCCTTATATTATATTTCCGATCACATCATTTATTAATTTAATATGAAGATTAGCTACTTATACACAAAAAAATTCACACAACACAACAAATTAACTTTAATATTGAAATCCATGAGATGTACAAACTAACATAGTTTTAAACTCTATAATCAAACTTCAATTCTCCAATCCTTACTACTAATCGGCATCGCAAACCAATCCACGACACACTAAATGCTGATACAAAACTATGACGCATATCTCAATTAAGTTTGAGATATTCAAATCATCACTCCACACATAATAAAATCTAAATCAAATCAAATAACATAAATACAAACATACTATGGAAATCTTTACTACTACTCTTCAATGTCAGAATCTTCATTTTCTCCGATATTTCCGATATGACGATGATGCACAAATAAGTTATAGAAAGGCTCGAAGGGAAACTCCAGGCGGATTCTTCGATGATCCAACCCTTCCGTCTCGATAAATGAAGAAAGCCGGCTTCCAGGTGTCCAGAATGATCATAGTGTTCCTTCATCCTCCAGTCAATGAGATCAAATAAATCAGATATATTGTCGATTAAATCTCTCACATTCTGCAGTTCTTTCTTCATTCCTTTAATTTTCTTCATAAGTAACTCCGTTTTATCTGAAATAGGCCTTGCTATAGGATTATTCTGTGAAGCTCTATCAGAGATAAATGTAATGTCTTCATTATTGTCCAAAGTAGGGAACATATCTGTAGGATCAAGCGGCTTCCAAGGTAACAGAACCTTTTCCCAAGCTTCATAAGAAACCTGGTACTGACTGCATAATTCAAAAATAGTAGATGGGTGTCCTAGTCGTTGAACTGACCCATGCACAATTAAACCCAATGCAAACTTAACAATTATTTATCCAACATCAATAGGCAATCCATTTTGAATGCAATAATTCAATATAGCGCATTCCTTCGAAACCTTGTTTACCCTCATAGTAGGTAACAATTTAGATGAGATGAAAAAGTGCCAGTGCTTTGAGATAGGATTCAAAAGTGATGCAGAGAAACTAACATACCCGTCTTCACGTATTTCCCAATCTTCCGGTTCATCAGTCAGATATCGAAATATCTCATTCATATTATATCGAGAAGGCACAAAATTTGAATAGTGACATACCGGGGTGTTTTCTATAGAGAATAATTCATTTACTCTTGATGGAGTAAACGTCACCCATCTTCCTCGGACGTAGACATTCCCATTGTTGATCGCATGTAAGTTCGAGTAGAACTCTTTCACAACTGGGATAACAACAGTAGACGTAGTGTAACAAAATACCTCCCAGTGCCGCTGCGTGATCTTTTCTTCTATCTTCGTAGTGGAATTCTCTAATCCTCGATTGACAAATCCCCGTACCTTGATAACTCTTTTCTTTACCAAAACCTTGTTGAATATCCACTACGCTTCCGCACTCACAAATTTCCTCCGATTAAACACTCTAGAATTAGAGGAATCTAAGAATTTGGAGGCCATTATGGTGAATGGAATGAATTCTAGTGAAGAAGGCAGATTTAGAATGATTTAGGAATGGGTTTTCACTAAAGAATTGGTGTTGAAACCGTCCAAATTGGCATTCAAAGTATAAATAACTCATCTTTATAACTTCCTCGCTGTCGGCGACTCAGTTATAAAAACTGCCTCTCATGTTCTCACTGTCGGCGGGACGTTTCTCGCTGTCAGCGAGATCGATAAATATACTGAATTTAATTTAGGCGCGAACCTTGCTGTCGGCGAGTATCGACCTCGCCGTCGGCGAGATTTCAAAATAATGTCCAAATTCGCTCTAAATCGAATAATTTCTTTTCTCATCATAATGGTTCGAATATGTGATGATTCTTAATAATAATTAAGTAGTAAAGTTTCAATAATATAGACTAACTATTAAGATACAATAAAAATAGATAACTAATATGGGTTGCCTCCCATAAAGCGCTTGGTTTAACGTCGTCAGCCCGACCTAATTTCAATATTAATCAGGTCGACTAAGCATTAAAACATCTTTATAGTTAGGTCTTATACCTTCAAAATATGGTTTTAATCTATGTCAATTAAATTTAAATTTATGTCCAGTTTTTGGATCTTCGATTTCTATAGTTCCGTATGAAAATATTTGAGTTATGGTGAAAGGTCCTAACCATCGAGACTTCAATTTTCCAGGAAATAATTTCAATCTAGTATTATATAGCAAAACTTTCTGTCCTGGTTCAAAATTTCTCTAATTATTCTTCCGATCATGCCATAATTTCATCTTTTCTTTATAAATCTGATCATTATCATATGATTCATTTCTTAATTCTTCTAATTCATTTAATTGCAACAATCTCTTCTCACCAGCTTCCTTCATATTATAATTAAATTCTTTAATCGCCCAATATGCTTTATGTTCTAATTCAACTGGTAAGTGGCATGTTTTTCCATATATAAGCCTGTAAGGAGTCATTCCAATCGGAGTTTTATAAGCAGTCCTATAAGCCCATAATGCAGTGTCTAATCTAATAGATCAATCTAACCTATTTGGGTTTACAGATTTTTCTAAAATACGTTTAATCTTACGATTACATACTTTAGCTAATCCGCTAGTCTAAGGATGATAACAAGTGGATATCTTATGAGTAATATTGTATTTTTCTACTAGTTTGTGAATGTATTTATTTCTAAAATGAGTTCCTCCGTCAGTGATAATCACTCTCGGCATTCCAAATCTAGTAAAAATATTTTTCATCAAAAATTTCGAAACACTCTTAGCATCACACCTAGGTAAAGCTTGTGCCTCAATCCATTTGGAAACATAATCGACAGCTACTAATATATATGAGTTTCCAAATGAAGGAATAAAAGGTCCCATAAAATCTAATCCCCAAACATCAAAAATTTCAACTTCTAATATAAAATTTAGAGGCATTTCATTTCTTCTAGATATATTTCCTACTCTTTGACATTTATCACAAGTTTTAATATATCTGTATACATCTCTAAATAGAGTAGGCCAGTAAAATCCAGATTGTAGAATCTTATAAGCAGTTTTATCAGTCCCAAAATGTCCTCCAAAATCCGAATCATGACATTTTTGAATAATTGGTTCAGTTTCTTCATAAGGTACACATCTTCTAATAATTAAATCCTTACATTGCTTATATAAATATGGTTCATCCCAAAAATAGGTTTTCGTATCATGGATGAATTTTTTACATTGTTGCAAAGTTAGCATAGGTTGTAAAATATTACTAACAATATAGTTTACTATATCGAGCATACCATGGTATTTTCCACTCATTGATATTATATAGTTGTTCATCGAGAAAATCGTCTATAATTTCATTTTCAATATCAGATAATTCATGATTTTCTAATCTTGATAAATGATCCGCAATTTGATTATCAGTTCCTTTCTTATTAACGATCTCAAAATCGAATTCTTGCATTAATAGCATGCATCTAATTAATCTTAGTTTGGAATCTTTCTTTTGCATTAAATATTTGATAGCAAAATGGTCAGTATGCATGATACATTTTGTTCCAATCAGATAAGGTATGAATTTATTAAAACCATATACTACCGCTAATAATTCTCTTTCTGTAACTGTATAACTTATTTCAGCATCATTTAGAGTTTTACTATCATAGTATATAACTTTAAAAATCTTTTCATATCTTTGCCCAAGAACTGCTCCTACAACATAATAACTAGCATCACACATAAGCTCAAATGGTTTCTCCCAGGTTAGGTGAAACTATTATAGGTGTTGTAATTAATTTTTCTTTTAAGAGTTCAAAAGCCTTCGGGCGATCGATTGTAAATTCAAATTTCTTGTCCTTTTCGAGAAGTTGGCATAGAGGTTTAGTAATTTTTGAAAAATCTTTTATATAGCGTCTGTAGAATCCAGCATGTCCAAGAAAACTTCTTACCCCTTTTACCTTAGTTGGAGGTGGTAATTTAGCTATAACTTGAATTTTTGCAGGGTCCACTTCCATGCCTTTTTCCGAAATTTTATGCCCTAATACAATGTCGCTCGCAACCATAAATTGACATTTCTCCCAATTTAGAACTAAATTTGTTTTCTCACATACTTCTAATACTTTTTCAAGATGAGTTAAGAATGTGTCAAATGATGTTCCAAATACAAAGAAATCATCCATAAATACTTCTATTCCATTGTCAATTAACTTACTAAATATAGACATCATACATCTCTGGAATGTTGCTTGGTGCATTACATAATCCAAAAGGCATTCTTCGAAAAGTGAAAGTTCCATAAGGACTAGTAAATTTAGTTTTCTCTTGATCCTCAGGAGAAATTTGTATTTGATGATAACCGGTGTATCCATCTAGAAAACAAAAATACTAATGTCCGGCTAATCTATCCAATATTTGGTCTAGAAATGGTAATGGGAAGTGATCTTTCCTGGTGGCGGTATTTAATTTCATTTAATCAATACATATACACCAACCAGTAACTTGTCTTATAGGAATAAGATTGTTATTTTCTTTGGCAGTGACGGTCACTCCTCCTTTCTTAGGAACACAGTGAATTGGGCTTACCCAAGCACTGTCAGAAATAAGATATATAATACCATTATCTAACTATTTTCAAATTTCTTTCTTAACTACTTCTTTCATTATCGGGTTTAATCTTCTTTGGGGATCAGCTTTAGGTTTATGCTCATCATCTAAAATAATTCTATGCATACAGATTGAATGACTAATTCCTTTAATATCTGCTAAAGTCTAACCAAAAGTTTTCTTATATTTTTTTAAAGTTTCTAAAAGTTTTTGTTCTTGAGATTCGTTTAATGCAGATGAAATAATAACTAGTAAAGTTGAAGAATTACCTAAATAAGCATATTTCAAATGATCAGGTAATATTTTTAGCTCAAGTTCAAGAGGTTTAATAATTGATGGAACTATATTCTTGTTAATTTTTTCAGTATTATCCAAAAATTGAAATTTTTCCTGAATATAATCTAGTTCTTCATTATTATCTTCAATTAATTCAGTATTTTCTTTTTCTAATTTATCTTCGTAATATTCCTTAAAATGTTCTTGTTGTAAATGTTCAGGTATTTCCATCCGAAAACATTCATCATCTTTTTATAGCGCAGAATATTTCATTGATTTTGCAATATTAAATGTAACTTTTGGTCATTTACTCTCATAGTTAATTCTCTTTTCAGAACATCAATCATAGCTTTTCCAATAGCTAAAAATGGTCTTCCTAAAATGATAGGAATTTTTTTATCTTCCTCCATATCTAAAACAATAAAATCTATTGGGAAGATAAATTTATCCACTTTTACTAACACATCTTCAATAACTCCCTTAGGATAGGTAACCGAACGATCAGCTAATTGAAGGGTTACTGAAGTAGGTGTAATTTTCCCTAATCCTAATCTCTTAAAAATTGATAGAGGCATTAGATTGATGCTTACTCCTAAGTCACACAATGCTTTTCCATAAAATTTTTCTCCTATAAGCGCAGGGTATAGTGAAATTACCGGGATCTTTCAATTTTTCGGGAAGCTTCTTCCGAATAATAGCACTACACTCTTCACTAAGTGCGACTTGTTTCATTATCGGTGAATTTTCTTTTCTTATTTAGAATATCTTTCATAAATTTTACATAATTTGGCATCTGATCTAAAGCTTCGACAAAAGGATATTGATTGTTAATTTCTTTAATATTTCAAGGAATTTAGCAAATTGTTTATCTTTTTTATGTTGAGCTAGTCGTTGAGGAAATGGTGGTGGAGGTTTTTCAATAGAAATTTTCATAGGTATTAAAGGATGTTTTAAGTTTGAATCTTGTTGAATTGTTTCCTTTTCAATTTTCACTTCCTCTTTTTGGCTTTCAAGCTCTTTTTGAATTTGAGGTTCTAATTCTTTTCCACTCCTTAGTTGTATTGCTTTAATTTATTCTTTTCCTTGATCTTTAGGATTTATTTCCACATTATTAGGTAAAGTTCCAGGTATTCTATTATTTAGCGCAGTAGCAATATGTCCAAGTTGAGTTTCGATATTTTTAATAGATGTTCCTTGAATTTGTAGTTGATTTCCTTGAATTTGTAGTTGATTTCCTTGATTTTGTAGTTGATGACCCATATTCAAAATTAATTCATCCATAGATAATTTCTTATCTTTGAATTGAGGGTTATTGTTATTAAATCCAGGTGGGTAATTAGGTTTATAGTTTGGATTTGCTTGATTAGGTTGATTCATCCATTGTTGATTAGATGTGTTATTCCAATTAAAATTTGGATGAGTTTTCCAACCAGGATTATAATAGTTTGAATAAGGGTTATTAGTTATATTATTAATAACATTTAAAGTTTCATAATTAGATTGAGATTCTATGATTTGTCCAGATGAGTTTTCTTCTGAAGTAGGAGAGTAGTTCATTCCAAAATGATCTAATTTCTTAGATATAGCAGCAATTTGAGAAGCTAACATAGATATTGCATAGTTTTTATAAATGCTGGCTATCTTTTTTGATTTAATCTATCAGCAGGCCATTGGAAATTATTTGTTGCCATTTCTTCGATTAGTGCATAAGCTTCATCAAATGGTTTAGAGATTAATGAACCTCCAGCAGCAGCATCGATGATTGATCTTAAAGATCCTACTAATCCATTATAAAAGTTTTGAATAATCAGCCAATCGTGTAGCGCATGATGTGGGCATTTCTTAAGAAGTTCCTTAAATCTCTCCCAAGCTTCATATATTGATTCTACATTTAACTGACAAAAAGAAGTTATATCATTTCTAAACTTAGCAGTTTTAGATGGTGGAAAATATTTGGATAGAAATTTTTGTGATAATTCTCCCCAAGTTTTAATAGATCCAGGTGCTAACGAATTCAACCACATTTTAGCCTTATCCCTTAATGAAAAAGGAAAAAGTCTAAGTCTTATAGCATCGTCGGATACTCCTTGATATTTAAAAGTAGCACAAAGTTCTAGAAAACCGAGCAAGATGTAAATTAGGATCTTCGATAGGTGAACCACTAAATTGATTGTTTTGTACCATTTAGATAATTGCAGGTTTAAGTTCGAATGAATTAGCGACTACATCGGGGTTTTGAATAGTTAAATGAATTTCATCCGATGTAGGGTTGGCATAATCTCTTAATGGTCATTGTTGGTTCATATTTTGAATTTCAGGAATATTCGCGATTTGTGTTAAATTTATAGTTTGTTTCTTTTGTTTTCTAATTCTTTTAATTGTACGCTCTAATTTAGAATCGTAAGGTATTAAATTTTCGTTTCCAAATTTGCGCATATAATTTTAGAATAGATATTAATTTATTTATTATGATTATTTTAAAATAGTCCGTTACTCTAGTAAATTTTTCTTACTTTCCCCGGCAATGGCGCCAAAAACTTGACCCACAATTTTATATTATGATATTTTTAATTTAATTGCAACGACACCAAAAACTTGACCCCGCTATATTATATGTATAGAATTGTAATTGTTTATGTTGTGGATGCTACGCAAGTGTACATATCGTATCAAGTAATACGAGGCTCTAGTGGAGTCCCGGTTATCGATCCCGAGAGAGAAAGAGAAAATTAAATAACAACTAATTTTAAAATAATAATAATAATTTTAAAATAGTATATGAAAATTTGGAATTCTAAATTTAAGCGTAATAAAGTAAACTAAGTATTTTAATTAGGTAATTTAACTAAGTAGAAAATTAATACGTATTGAAAGTGCAGGAAATTAAACTAATTGCTAAATAAGTCTTAACTATTCAGAAAAAAGTATCTTTCCCCTTTGTTTAGAAATTTAAGTGATTGATGAATTTAAATAGATAATTTTAAGGTATTGTGACATATAGGAGCATTCCTATTCTTTACCCTTTGTTCCAGGTGTAAAGAATATTGACTATTCCTATGTTTGATTACTGAATCTGCGGCTAGGCTGGGAGGATACCGACTGCCACTTCATAGCTTCCACGTTCCCCTCGCTTGAGGGCTAACATCTACACTTCAGCTCTCAAACAATAGGACCGAATTGAATATTTTAGTCTGTCACACTAAAATGCTCAATTCTACACCCAGTGATATTATTTCCCTATTTATTTGCACCTTCCTTCCAAGGCTTTTGAATTCCCCGAATATCGGATGTAATTTTTACTATAGTTGATATTCAACATATTTTAACAAATCAAATGGCCAGTTTGAAAGTAAATTACGTTTTAAGTAAAAATTATCATAATTTATTAATATATAAAAGTACTTCTATTTTTAGTTCATCAATTCACTTAATTTCATAAACAGGGAGAAAGACTAATAAACTACTCAGAATGCATGGGAACTAAACTAAGCATGGATTTCATTTAAAGTTAAAAACAATAAATACAAATACTTATCTCGATTTATCCCTAAGCAGACTCCTCGCAGTTCCTTTGACTCTTCCTTCCAGTACAGTAAGACTCACTAAAAACTCACTAACTCACTAAAAACTCACTAAAGACTCAAATTGACACACTTATAACACTTAACACCCAATAACACCAATTAACACACACTAAAAAAAACTTATAAGCTGAATTTCGGCCTCTATATATAGAGGTGAGCAAAGGACCAAGAGGTGTGTAAGCATCCCTTCAAAAAGTGTCCAGGTTCAATGTATCTGCGCCATTTGAACTAGCTCGCCGTCGGCGACGAACTACCTCGCTGTCGGCGAGGCTTCTAGAAGATCTTCAAACCGCGCTAGCTCGCTGTCAGCGGGCTCGGGCTCGCTGTCAGCGAGACAGTTATAATTCCTTCAGAAATGTCTCCTCGTAGCCTCGCCGTCGGCGGGCTCGTTCTCACCGTCGGCGACTCAGCACAAATTTCATTATTTTCTTCCTTTTTGCTCCAAATTCGCTATTTTTTATGATTTTTGCTTTTATCACCTAAATTCTCTATTCCTGCAACAAAATAAAGAAAATACCTTTCTTTAAAGTGCAATTTCATCAAAAATAGGTATGAATTTCTTAATAAAATTTTCAGTGATCACTTGTCCTCAAGTAACTCTTTTTACTATATAAAATATAACCTTTGGAATAAAAGATAAATATTTAAGATTCTTTATAATTTTTTATTTTATAAAGTCTTTAGTAAATTATTAACCTAATTTCAATAACTAGGTTTAATTTTAAGAATTTAAAGAATATTTAACTACTAAATCATAAGATTTCAAACTTTTCATTCATTTTGAAAATTATAGAAGCTTATTATATAAAGATCTTATAGATTATTTAAAAGAAAAAGATTTTCTTGCAAAATCATTTTTAAATGAATATTCATGTATAAAAATTAAGTAAGATATGTAACTAGTTTTCTTCCTATAAGATAATGCAAGTGAAGCCAATTTTTGATTAGGCATTTCCTCAAGCTTCTCCTATCTTTATATATATATATATATATATATATATATAGAGGATTACTTATATCTGGATAGCGTGTTAATGGTTTTGAACTTCACTATCATTAACTTATATTTTTAAAACTCATACATTTTCACTTAATTATTATAACATAAAAAAGAATTTAAAAAGATTTCCAATCTTTTCTTTTTCAAGTGATAATTTTTGATTACTTAATATTTCTAAATTCTATCATTTCTATCATGAATAGAAAAATTTTTTAATCTTATTCTTCCTTAAGTTAAATAATTATATTCTTAAAATCAATCAAAGTTAGTAAAACTTTAGTTAATTTCACTAAATTATTTATAATTTCAAAAATAAAAGTGGTCTCAAATAAATTCTTTATTCCTAAAGTTATGTTAAAAAGTTTTTATTTTTAAGAAAATATTTGCTCTTTAAGGACAAATAAAATTTAAATTTGAATGTATTTCCCTTCCCCCAAACTTAAGTTTTGGTACACTATGAAAATTTTGAATGTATGAGAGAAAGAAAATCATAAGAATTTTTATAAGTATGTAAAAACAATCTTAAAAAGAAAAATTAACTTTCTAAACATGCTTTTATGAATAATTAAAATAAAATTGAAGCATGTATAAAAAAGTAAGCTGGCTAATTTTTTATTATACTAAATTTGAAATAAAAATTAAAGCAGAGCAAAATTACTAAGTACTAAACAGAGTACTAAAACAAACATATAAATTAACTCTAACATCAGTCTCAACACAATATACTAAAAATGTTTTAACCACATAATCCATCCACACAAGTACATAAACTAAACAACACACAACAAACATAAAACTAACCAACAATCCAAACAAAACAACCTAACAACAGAGTAGCACTACATAAAGATCTCTCTACTACTAATCACTAGTTGTCACATCATCGTCATCATCATCACCAAAGGAAAACTCAACGTCCTTAGGATCAATAAATGGTGTAAAGCTAGGAAAAGTAGGGAAATTCACATCATGTTTACCCTTCAGAAATCTGACTAGGGCTTCATCGTACTATGCATCGTAACTACTCTTCCTCTGGGTATAGTCAGAAAGATGATCCAGTTTCTTATCAATAGTATCTATCCTGCAGTGAGTCCGAAACAACTCCTGTTCGTCGCTCTAAAACCGATCATACTTGGACTCCCGAAACTATATAATGGCTCAGCTGAAGTAGAGGGGCGAGAAGTAGAAGGTCTACCTGGATTAAATGCAGAAGTAGAAGGAGCGGTCAATCTCTTCCCTCGAAGACGATCATAGATACTAAAACTCTCCTGCCCAATTGACTTGGTAGTCTTTAACTTCTCTTCAGAAATATCAGCACTGACTCCATCATTAACACATAACGAATAAATCAAAGAAGGATATCCCAATCCAACAGAAGTGCTGGATCTCGCAATAGAATCCACAGATTCATAAATAATACTGCCAATGTCTATAGGCTTCCTCTCCTGGATGCAGTAATTCAAGATCGCTCGATCTTTAGTTACTTCACTCAGATGATTGGAAGTTAACAATCTCACAGAAATGAAATAGTGCCATGCTTTTGGAACACCATTCAGCTTGGAAGATTTGAAATTTACCCTTTTCCCGTTCCTGATCTTCCAAGATCCGTACCGTCAGTCAAATAGGCAATAATCATATCCAAAGCACCCTCAGATGGTGATAATCCAGAATAATAGCACTCAATCGTCGGTGGCAGGCTATAGAATATGTTGATTCTTTCTGGAGTAAATCCTACTCTGATTCCTCTAACAAAGACTTCAAAATCTTCAGCATCCAGAAAATTTGCATAAAATTCTCGAACAACCGGGATAACGACGAATAACGAGTGAAGTAACAAAATTGTTGCCAGTTGTGCGCAATGATAGTGTTTTCGATCATCTCCCCAGGATGATAAAAACTTCGTTCCGAGATGAACTTTCTCGACGACGCAAGTTCGTGAAAGTGAAAATGCGCAGCCGTAGTTGGAAATTTACTGCTATCAAAATTTTCTCGTCCCTTCCCGCGCTTAGATTTTGGTGTCATCTAAATGTGAAAGAAAATAAGAACAAATTTAGGAATCAAAGATTTAAACTCTTTTTAAGTTTATAAAACTTAAAATAAGTTTAAAAATCCAAAGAAATCACTAAAAATCAAATTTTTTTTTTCAAAATTTCGGTTCTTAGCAAAAACTAGGAAAATCCATGGTGAAAATCGAAAATAAATGGTTTAAAGTGTAGATTTGACCTTGAGACGATGAAATCGAGTGGTTTCGCACTCAAATCCTTAATATATTGACCTCAAAATGGATCCAAAGAGTGTATTTTCGTGAAAATGGGGAAGAAGATGATGCTTAGGCCTCAAAAAAGGCTTTTGGGGGTTTAAATGGTAATTTTTGGGTAGCAGGCCGAACTGGCGCTTAGGCGCCGAATTCTGGCGCCTAGGCGACAGACCCTCCTTTCACAAAAAATTATTTTTAAATTTAATTTTCCACCAAAATTCATAAATTCAACTTCCAATTACTCATATTAGAGTAGGGTTTCTGTTTCTATCTTCCAAAACATTTTCCAAAAATTTTAAAAATTAAATATTAAATGCACCAATCAAACACTAAGTTTACATCAAACTCACTAAATTCCATTCATAATCTTCAATGTTGATTCAATACATTCCAGATAAGTATTATACTTGATTTAAGTTCCTAATACACAGTTAAATACAACAATTTCTAAGAAAAAACAACACACGTTGAACATGAAAGCAAATACACAAACAAACACAATTGATTCTCTAAATCCATACAACGACTCAACAAACCATATAAAAACTAACCCATTACCAGAATATTCAATCTTCACAAGGGAAATTGTGAATTCCACTTGGAAAGAACACTAACGCTCTCTGGAAATTTGTAGTTGTCTTTTCGTCAATCCACTTGTTCTTCACATACATTTCAACTTGAGCAACTTGATAAGCCACAAAATGATCAAATTGAAGTTCCATCTGCCATTCTAGATGTTCAATCTGATGAAACATCTCATGAAGGCGATCTCCAATTCTTTTAAAATCCACTTCAAACTTATCTAAACGACTAGAGATTTTTCTAAACTTACAGCGATGAAACCATTGAAGTAGGGTTGAGGATCCTTAGAAACCTTGTCTCTAACTTCTTCTCCATGATTTGTTCCTTCCATTTCTTCAAAATTCTCTCAAATCTCTCAAGAATGAAGTACAAGGGACGTAATTATGATTTCTTTGATAGTTAGGGGAGAATTGGTTTATTTATAAGGGAAAATCGTGTGAAAAACTGAAAATTTTGGTTTTTGCATGTCCCAATAACCGTGGCACTTAGGCGCCGAATCTGGTGCCTAGGCGCCGGACCTATTGATACATAGCTGATTTTGGCGCTTAGACGCCGAATTCTGGCGCCTAGGCGCAAGAACTATGTTCAACTCCGTTTCTCCTAATCGTCAAATTTCAAAATTTCGTTCTCCAAGATAGGTATACTATATTGGTAAGAGTAATCTAGACTCAACAACTCACATCGTAAGCAATCATAATGAAGGTTAACTTGATCTCTGTCGGCGAATTTAAATTTGATTTAAATATATATATAATTTAGAAAGTAGTATTTGACTTTGAAAATAATTTTAAATTTGAAAGTTTTAAGATATGAGATTAAACCGATCTCACATCCCAAATAGTTTATATAAATGAGCACCGCACCACAAACCGTGTATCTATCCCTAAGGATAGACACACTGCTTGAGGGTGGGGCTCGATCAAATAAACTAGAAGTTTTGTGACATCCGTTTGGTCCGCGAACCAATTTTATAAGCCGACAAATTCCCTCGCTTAATATGAAAGTATTAAACGGGGTTTATATTACACAGGTTCTTTAAAATTCCCTATAAGGGCAAGCCCCTATAGTTAATTACATCTTAAGTGACGGGAATCACCTAAGAAAACTCTCGATAATAACCAATAATTCCGCTCTCAAGAATTTCAAAGTTTAAAGTTTTCAAAGATTGAATTTTGGAATTTCAATAGGGAATGGATCAAACTTGGAACATTTTGTTTTGTGAATCCAAAGGAAGAAAGGTAGGAGAAATCACTGATTCGAAGTGAACTTCGGTAATTTCCCGACTATCCTATTGTTTGGCTTGAATTTAGGAAAGTCCTAATGTTTATTTAATATTTCAATCTTGCCAATTTTAATTAATTAGGGCTTATATTTGTATGATAAAATCAAACAAATAGCCTAGAAGATGTGAGGGTTTATTGTCGTATCGGACGACTACCTCGGAATCCTAAGACCGGTTAGGGCTTAATTTGCAATGCAAATGCCTAACAAAGAGGTTGAGGATTTATGTTGCATTAGGCAAGCTACCTCGAAGTCCTATGGCTTTGTTGTTTAATTCTAAGAAGGTTTTGTTGAAGTAGGTTCAAGTTTGTCGACGACGATGGCCGTGTCGCCCACCATGCTCCAAGCTCCTTGTTGTTGCAGAGGTTTAGTTTTAGAAATCATAAATCGGGGATGAGAAAAGTGTTTTGGTTTAGAGAAGTCTTAATTTTCAAGTGTTTTGTATTTTGATTAAAACAAATCTTAAAGTTGATTATAACGACACGGTTAAGATCCCACGGTTCCATCCTTCGGCATCATTATTTTTATCGGATTCACTTAGTCCGGATGAATTTGCTAAACTCAATCGAATGAGTTCCACACTTTCATTTAGACCGTGGGAAATCCCGTTAGCAACACGTAGGTTACATCATCCGAGGTATTCCCGATCATCCAACAGGACGTTTTAATTTAGTTGCAATTGTAGTTTTGTGTTCTGTTTGTGATTAAATTTTGAGTTGTTTTATATTTTGAAATGTTGTGGCGGTGAATTTTATCTTGCAATGACTTTTAACTTAATTTGGTTTCAGTTTTAGGGACTATCCTAAAGGTGTGGGTTTTCATGCAACGAGTTGTTTATCATGCAAGAAAAAGTAAGTGCGATGCGAGTTAAATAAATTGCAATAATGTAAATTGCAAGAAAGTAAATTGCAAGAAAATAAATTGCGATAAAAATAAAAGCGTACTGGAGGGTCTTCCCGTCATCCCAAGTCGCACTTAAAACATAATTAGAATATTTAAGCAAGTTCCTAGGTAAAACTAAGGGAAAGGTTATGGTTTTCTACCAAATTCCTAATCCTATAGCTGAGTCATTTCCTATGACGTCTAGGTTCTTTGTGTTTTTGCTTGAGGACGATTTTCTTCATCAAAGAACAATTAAGTCCAATTGTTCTTATAAATATCCTATCATATTGAGGAAGTGTTTAAGAGGAATCTTAAACATCTTTTCAATATTTCTAGGATTGTTTTAAGTCCAAATGAATTTAATTATACAAATGAATTAATCGTCCAAGAATTTCAAGTTTTATTGTTATCTTGCTCGAGTGAACTAGGATATTTGAATATCCTATAAGCGAAGTAACATTTCATTTAATGTTACGTTTAGGAGTTATGATAACTAAAACTTTCGAGGGTAAATTAGTATTCGAATAATTTGATTTAAGTTAAAGGGTTTAAATTTGGAATAATGTTCAAGTTGTTTTATATTTAATTTAATTTAATTTAATTGAGTTTGATTTAATTTAACATAGTTCAATTTAATTTGATTTGGTATTTAATTAATTTGATTTGATTTAATTTAATTTAATTATTTAATTTAATTTAATTAATTTAATTTAATTTAATTTAATTAATTTAATTTAATTTAATTTAATTAATTAATTTAATTTAATTTAATTATTAAATTTTAATTTAATTTAATTATTAAATTTAATTTGATTTAATTTTAATTTAATTTAATTTAATTTAATTTGTCTTAATTTAATTTAATTATTAAATTTAATTTAATTTTAATTTAATTTATCTTTAATTTACTTTATTTTTAATTTTAATTGAAATTTCAAAAGAGTTTAATAATTTAATTAAGTCTTTTAATATTTTGAATTTGAATTATCATTTTGACTAAAAGTTGAACATTAATGACATGATTAATTTAGGGATTTTTAAATTAAAGAATAAATCTCTTCCTAATAAATATCCCTTATTTTAATAATTCCAATTTTATTATTCTTCCAAATTTAATCTATTATTCAATTAAAGTTTAATCATTTTAAAATTATTTAATGGGTTTCTACCCTTTAATTATTTAAATTTCAATCATCCAAATCAGATTAAGATCAAATATTTTACTTGTTGATTTTTTGTTAAACCTAAAGTTTTAATTAAGGGTTAAAAGTTTAATTACCATTTTACCCCTTAAGCTTAATAATTTCATAACTCACTAAATTGAACTTAAATGAATTTGAAATTTTTATGTGACTTCACTCATATGTCAATAAAGACATGAGAGGAGAAAATGTGATTTTTTTTTTTGTATTTAATTTATTTATATAATTATTTTTGGTGGAAAATGGAGATTTTCAAGGAAAATTTGATAACATGACCAAGGGAAAGTTTCTGTCCTTAAGAAAATTAGGGGACATTCCTAATGACCAGAGAAGCACTTGGACCAATTTTGGTGATTTTTTGAATTATATTATTTTTATTATAATTATTTTAAGTTTTGGAGTGTTAATTAATTTAAAAATAAAATAAATGTTGAAAAATGGATTTTATATTTTTCAAAAATCTCTCTGATATCAAGGAAACCAGAGAAACAAATTTTGTAATTTTCTGATTTTTCTATGATTTATTATAATTATTTTAGTGAAAATGCTAGAAAATACATTTTTTTTTAATTTTAAAATTACCCTAGGGTTTTAAAATTCAATATCTCACTAAATAGACCTAGGAAAAATGTGGGATTTGTTCCTAAGTGATTAGAATTCAAAATGTGACATTTTGGTGAATTTTATTATTTTTGTGATTTTTAATATTTTTTAATTATTAAAAATATTAAAATATTATTAAAAATCAACTTTTTTAGAAAATTGAAATTTTAATTTTCTTGGGTTCCCTGATATCAGAGAGGCTCCAAAACCAATTTGGTGAATTTTTGAAAAGTATTTTAAAAGTCATGAATTTTTAAAGTTTAAAATGGCTAAGTGACTTAATCAACCCAATTAGTGGGGCTAACCAAGTCCAATTGACCTCAAATTTTTATGGTGGATTCCTCTGATCCTAAAGGTCAGTGGAGAATTGATTTCAAGTCAATTTGATGTTTGGTTAACTCTAATTAATTAAAGACCTATTTTGGGTGTTTAAGCCAATTAGAGTTGTTCGAATGAACTAAGCCAAAATCTATTTTTCCTACGGTTCTCCGGTCATAAGGAACATCACCAAATTTTCCTAGAATTTATTTCACAACATGCTAATTTTTGGAATTAAAATACTCAAAACAACAACATGCATTTGAAAAATAAATAACTTTTCACAGAGATGGCCTCTCGACCTTAGAAAATTCGGGGAATGTTCCCAAGTTCGGAGGCTTCAAAGCTCTATGGTCTCATGCCATGGTGAATTGTATACATGCATGGAGAATTAAATGTATGCAGAGAGTAAATAAATTATAAAAAATAAAATACTTGATGAAATTAAATGATTTCTTTTCCACATTATTCTCCTCTGTTCACTGAGCAAGAGGGTATTTTTATTTTATTTTTGTGATTTTTCTACACAAAGATATGGATTTTTAAAGTTTCGATATTTAATAAATACATTAAATACCCTAATTATCTACTTATCCACGCGGCGCCGGCGAAACATCGGCGGCTCCGAAGGGGTACGTGTCGCGCCGTGATTGGGCGCCGCCATCCGAGTCGGCCAGCCGGGCCCCGCGGTTCTCGCACCGTTTCCCGGTCCGACGCCATCCGAGCCGCTCGTCCGCGCGTGTATTGAATGGACGGCATCCGTTCATCGTCCCCAAGTGTTCTCACCCGAGAGCCGTCCACACTAAATCCCTAAGATCTCACTCGATTCTCAATGGATTTTTACGTTCCTATACTCTATGGATTCGTCTTGAAGAGACGAATGCATCCATACGGTTAACATGCATTAAAACTAAAGCATTTGAAATGGAGAATCTTCAGAAGCTCGGGATGAAGAGTTAGCTCATACCTTGGCTCAGAGAAGTGTGGCTTCAATCTGAGAGTTGTTGCACCTTCGATTGGGTCCCAGCAAGCTCCGGATGAAGTCTCCGGTGCTGGGAATTGTACGGATATGATTTCGACCAAGCCCGATCACAAAGCTTGGAGAGTCGGAGCAACTGGGTGGTCTGGAGATGGGGCTTTTGATGGTGGACACCTTCCCTTGGTCTGGTGAAGGTGTAGAGCCAATCAATTTGGGAATTGGCCCACTGTGGAGAAGTGTCCTGGTTTTGGGTGGAATTTCAACTCTGAAATTGAGCTTACAGAGGAGAAATGGCAGGGGGATCTCACTGGGGATCAAGTGCTCTAAGAGTGGAGAAGGGTCTGGAACAATTTTGGCAGAGTTTTGGCAAGGTTTTTGTTCAGCTCTTCCTTGGCCGAGAGGGTGAGGGGTTTAAATAGGAGAGGGTGGAAGGCCTCCCAGGGGGAGTTAGGGCTTGGGATCAGCTGCTCTGGTGAGGAGAAGATCAGCCATGGTAGCCACTGGGGATGGGGCAGCTCAGCAAGTGAGAATTTCAATGTTGGCTCACATGTGAACTCTCGGCCATGGTGTTTTCCGGCGGCCTGGTGGCCGGCCGGCCAGGCATGGGTCACCCTCAAGGTCGGGTGGGTCGGGGCTGGAGGTTTGTGCAATCAATCGGCCATGGACATGTGTAAAGGCTTTGATCCAAAGTGGAATGGGGCATGGCTAGATTTGAACCTAAATGGGTCAACCCACCCATTTGGGCTAGGTGCACCACCCAAGGCCTGGTTTTGGCTGAGGGAAAAGTGATTTGGCTCGAGCATAATCGGTAGGGTCAAGTCACCATCCAAGCACAATTAGGCTTAAGCATGGTTTAGTGGAAACATGGAAGTGGTTAATTACCTTTAGGAATTAAGGAAAGAGCCTCCTCCTTTTGCCCAAAATGGCATGGTGACATGTAAAGAGGCTCTCATGGCTTGCATATGGCTTGTGCATGGCTCCATGGCTCCATTTGGCTTGGGAAAAGTGAAGTCAATTTCATGGAAATGGATTTAATGAAAATTTTGGTATTTAGGGGTGATTTGGCATGAGGCTTGATTTGGAATTATTTGATGATGAATTTAGGACTTAGGGATGATTTTAATTGAAAGTATGATGAGGGGAAATGTCATATGGGCTTTAGGGTAGATTTGGGCTTTTGAATTTTGAAGGAAATGGGCTTTAAAATGGTTTAAGGAATGGGCCCCTTAAGTTTAAAAATGAATTTATGGATGGGAATTTTGTAAAGAGGTTGGGCCAAATAATTGTTGGGTTTAGCTCATAGATGTGTCATGAGTGATTTGAAACAAATTGGGGGTGATTTGGGTTTGAATTGGGTTGAATTTGGGTTAGGTTTGGGCTTAGGTCGAAATGGGCCTTTTAACCTTGGGTTGAGTTTGAGTGGGGTTTGGGTCTAAATTTTGGGCAAATTATGCTAGGGTTTTGTTTGTGGGAATGTTAAGGAAGATTTAGAAAAGATTTGAGGTTAATTGGAGTTGAATTGGGTGAGTTTAGGTTAAGTTTGGGTCATGGGTCCAAATTTGGGCTTTAAGGCCAAAAGTGAGATTGGATCCAAATGTCAATCAAATTGGACTTGGATTTGGTCTAAATTGGTATTGGGAATGTTGAATTGAAGTTTAGAATTGAATTGGACCAAAATTGGGGTCAATTGGATAGGTTTGGTTTAACATTGGGTTCACTTTGGGTTAAAATGGGTCAATTTGGGGGTTTTGACAAAAGTAGGGTAAATTGACAAAATTGGCCCATGGTGTAGTTGGACAAAATTAAATTGGGAATATTTAGGATTTTCTGGAATTTTCTGGGAATTTTCTGAATTTTCGGATTTTTGGGTCAAGAAGGGTATTTTGGGTATTTGGAGGGTATTGGGAGGTTTTCTTGGAATTTTTGGTATTTTTGGATATAGATGGTCAATTTGAGTGGTGTAGAAATGTTTGGGAATAGTTTTGAAGAATTTTAGGTAATTTGGAAATTTTGCAAAAATTTGGGTAATTTCGAGGGTTTTGGGTAGGTTTAGTAGGTGTAGGGCCCGGGGTCAAAAATTGAAAATTTGGGAAATTGAGGATTGGGTGGATGTAAGTGGAAATAAGTCATTTTGGTTGAGCCATGAAGTCATTTCAAGCCCATATGAGCCATGAGAGGACTCATTTGAGGCATCCACTATGTTGTTCCTAACCCTCTTAGCCAAGGGCTTAGGGTTAAGGACCATCCATGTGAATCACCTACATGAGTCAGGAGGTCAAGTTGGGTATGGGTGTGGTTTTAGGAAGTGTGTGGAAATGTAGTGTGTAAGTGTAGTGTATAAGTGTAGTGTGTGTAAGTCAGCCCCCTCATCAGACCAGGCCACCCAGGGTAGTCCTAAGGCCAAAGAGCCCTATAGGAACTCATCCTTTAAACTTCCAAATTTGATTTCAACCCTCTAGGTGATTAGGGGTCTATGGTCAAATTTGTGGAGTTTGCAGGGAGTTTAGAAATGTTTGGAATTTCTAAAAGGTGGGTCCCAATTCTAGTCCTCTAAGATAGTCGAAGGAAAAGCCTAAGGCTAGATCCTAAGCACTAAAAAGAAGAAGGAAGACCTCATCAAAAATGAGGTCAACAAATGGACTCCCAATAGGTGTGGTGAGCCGACGGGGCACACGCGCGTATTGGTGTTGACCGAAGCGATCAACAAAACCAACACGGATGTCCAAATGACGAACTTAGGATGAAGTAGAAGAGTTTCGCTGGGGAGTGTCAAGTATATCTCCGGAACCGGAGATTCTTGAACTCTCGGCTGGGGAAAGGAAGAGGAGGTAAATCCCAAATCACATGACACAGGGAATTTTGATTTAGACTTTATTTTGTTTCAATTTATGTTTTGATGTGTGAGTTTAAATTTTAGTTTGGAGTTTCAATTTAGATTGAAGTTTTGTCAAAATTAATTTGAGGGATTTGATTTGAAATGAAAATTGGGATTTTGAGGTTTTAGATGTAACATCCCCAACCTCGAAAGAAAATTGAATTGATTAGATTGAATCATTGCAATGAGAAGATATCTCAGAGTAATGCGGTGTTGGATGTAAAATCCTTAACCTCAAGAGTTTGATTTTGATGTATTTCAGTGCAATAGGGAAAGAATCCTAAAGCAATGCAGTCTCGGATGTAAATTCCTTAACCCCGGGAATTCGATTTGATGTATTTCGGTGCGATAGGGAAAGAATCCTAAAGCAGTGCAGTCTTGGATGTAAAATCCTTGACCCAAAAGTTTGAATTTGATGTATTTCAGTGCAATAGAAAAAGAATCCTAAAGCAGTGCAGTCTTGGATGTAAAATCCTCGACCCAAAAGAGTTTGATTTGATGTATTTCGGTGCGATAGGAAAAGAATCCTAAAGCAGTGCAGTCTTGGATGTAAAATCCTCGACCCAAAAGGTTTGAATTTGATGTATTTCAGTGCGATAGGAAAAGAATCCTAAAGCAGTGCAGTCTTGGATGTAAAATCCTCGACCCAAAAGAGTTTGATTTTGATGTATTTCAGTGCAATAGGAAAAGAATCCTAAAGCAGTGCAGTCTTGGATGTAAAATCCTCGACCCAAAAGGTTTGAATTTGATGTATTTCAGTGCAATAGAAAAAGAATCCTAAAGCAGTGCAGTCTTGGATGTAAAATCCTCGACCCAAAAGAGTTTGATTTGATGTATTTCAGTGCAGTAGGAAAAGAATCCTAAAGCAGTGCAGTCTTGGATGTAAAATCCTCGACCCAAAAGAGTTTGATTTTGATGTATTTCAGTGCAATAGGAAAAGAATCCTAAAGCAGTGCAGTCTTGGATGTAAAATCCTCGACCCAAAAGAGTTTGATTTGATGTATTTCAGTGCAATAGGAAAAGAATCCTAAAGCAGTGCAGTCTTGGATGTAAAATCCTCGACCCAAAGAGTTTGAATTTGATGTATTTCGGTGCGGTAGGAAAAGAATCCTAAAGCGGTGCGGTCTTGGATGTAAAATCCTCGACCCAAAAGGTTTGAATTTGATGTATTTCGGTGCGATAGGAAAAGAATCCTAAAGCAGTGCAGTCTTGGATGTAAAATCCTCGACCCAAAAGGTTTGAACTTGATGTATTTCAGTGCAATAGGAAAAGAATCCTAAAGCAGTGCAGTCTTGGATGTAAAATCCTCGACCCAAAAGAGTTGAATTTGATGTATTGATATTTGATTCGAGATCTGGAAGAAATTGAATTTGATTGAGACTTGAAGCCTGGAAAGGTTGAATTCGGAAATTTGGAAATTTGGAAGGATGAGTTTGAACTCGATTGAAATTCGATTTAAGATTTGATTTGAAATTTGGAAGATCGAGTTTGAAACTTGATCGAGATTGGATTTGGAATTTGATTGAGGATTTGATTTGAGATTTGGGAAGATCGAATTTGAAATTTGATCGAGAGTGGATTTGGAATTTGATTGAGAATTTGATTTGAGATTTGAAAAGATTGAAATTTGATTCGGAATTTGGAAGGATGGAATTTGATTTTGAAGTTTGGAAGGATGGAATTTGATTTTGAAGTTGATTTCGTTTATCTTTTAATGGTTCAAATTTTATTTTATTGTTTATTTAATGTTCATGTGAACTTAGTGTTTATCATTTTTCAGATTTTTTTTTTTATATTTTCGAATTTAACAGGAATGAAGTAGGATAAGATCCAGAAAGAGATCTTGATTTGGAGAAGAAAATGAGGAAAACTTTATTATCATGATTTTATTTATTTTAGCACATTTTATTTTTGAGTTCGGACCCAATCATAAGTAATTACTTCACCCGTGTTTCTTAGGGATGAAGAATTCATTCCTTCGAAACATCGGGTAGCGTAATATTTTTTCAAGTATCGTCCGTTGATTGGAAGCATATGTCGTTCTCCCCGGCAATTCACTAGCTGGTAGGAACCTCACGAGTATACTTGCTTCAACCACAAACGGTCCTTCCCAAGTGGGTTCAAATTTTCCTCCTATCTTGCGGTGTGCAAGAATAGGTCTCTTGAGAACGAGAACTAAGTCACCAACTTTGAAGGTTCTTGGGCGGACCGGTTGTCATGGGCTTGAACCATCTTAGCTTGGTATAGTTCTAAATTTCGTTGTCGCTGCAAGTCTTTTCCCTTCCAAGCTTTCTAATTCTTCGAGTCGTAGTCCGGCGTTTTCTTCGTCGTGATCTTGTTTGCAGTCGCAATTCGAGTGAAGGAAGCCGAACCTCTAAAGGTAACACCGCCTCGGACCCATACACCGGAGCGTAAGGTGTAGCTTGAGTAGGAGTTACGAAGGTTGTCCAGGTAGGCCCATAAGGCTTCTAACAATTTCTCGTGCCAATTTCTCTTATTATCGTCCAAGGTTTTCTTTAAGATTTGAACGAGAGTTTTATTAAAAGCCTCGGCGAGACCGTTTGCTCTTGGGTAGTAAATTGTCGAGTATCGCCGATCGATTCCGTGTCTCCCGACAAAATTGTTGATTTGTGTGCTTCGAATGCCGACCCATTATCCGAGATGATCTGCGCGGCACTCCGAAACGGTAGACAACTTGGTTCTTGAAAAGCGTAGCACGTGGTGTGCTTTCACTTCTCTAAGTGGAGCCGCTTCGCCCACTTGGAAAAGTAATCTGTAGCCGCAAGAATGAAACGATGTCCTTTCGAAGATGGTGGTTCTATTGGACCCACTATATCCGTGCCCCAACATTCGAATGGCCGCGACGCAATTGTCGGGTGTAGCACATTTGGAGGTTGGTGTAGAACCACTCCGTGCACTTGGCATTGATGACGGCTCTTGGCGATTTTCATGCGGTCGGTCATCATCGAGGGCCGGTAGTACCTTAGTCTTTTAATTTTCATCTTCATTTTTGGACCACGGCGGTGAGCGCCACGGAGTCCCGAATGCACCTCTTTAACGATTTCACGGGCCTCGGACCCGCTTAAGCACCTTAGCCACATTTGATCAAAAGACCTTCTGTACAATGTGTTGTTTATTAATGCGTAAGACGAGTTCTTTTCTCGATCCGATGGGCTAGCGACCTATCGTCCGGTAGCTTTCCTGTTTGCGGGTAGTCATCAATGGTCGTCGCTCGATCTTCCGTGTTTTTACGTCACTACTGCAGTCGATTCTTTTTCTTTTCGTTGATTTGTGTATTGTGTCTATGTCGAGTTGTGATAGGACTCGACGTCAGTGAACTAACACTTCCATTGATTCATCTTGCAAACGAGCAAATTCTTTTGCGAGACGGGCTAAAGCATCTGCTAAAGCATTCTCTTTTCTAGGAATTTTGTAGATTGTCACATTTGGAATCTGTTCCAACAATTTGTATGGCATACTTGGAAGTATTGTTCGAGTCTTGGTTTGAAAATTCTGTATTGTCCGGCGATCCGTTGAATGATTAACTCGTGAATCCCCGTAGATGTTGATGTCCGTTATCCCCATTTGAATGGTTAATTCCAATCCCGTTATGAGGGCTTCGTATTACGCTTCGTTGTTTGTACACGGTTACGTCAAGTGGTAGGAGTATCTTAACATCCCCCGCTCCGGTGTTATAAAGATTAGCCCGATTCTGCCTTACCGGCACTTATCACTTGCGATTCTTCATCTTTGTGTGCTTGAAGATGCTCCGTCGAAATATAATTCCCAACGTCGATCGTCGAGGTCTTCTAGGTTCATTATTTGTTCATCCGGCAGATCGTCATTGAGAGGAGATTCGGCAGGCAAAGGGTGTCTTTGCGAGGAAGTCTCGCTAAGACTTGTCCCTTTACGGCACGCGAGAGGCACGAAAGTTATATCGAATTGCAATAATATCATTGACCATCTGGCAAGTCTGCCGGAAAGTGTTGGACGAGTCATCAAGTATTGCAATGGATTAAACTTCGAAATCAAGTTGACCTTATGAGAAAGCATGTAGTGCTCGAGCTTTTGAGCGGCGAAGATCAGGGCCAAACAATGCTTTTCGATTGCGGTATACCTTACTTCCGTCGTAAGTAAACGACGGCTTAAGTAGTAAAGAGCATTTTCTTTACCCTCATCATTGACACAGGCTAACGGGGCTCCGAGGAGTCGTCTAGAGCCGCGGTGTAAAGTATCGACGGTCTACTCGAGGCCAGGGCTGCTAAGACGGGAGGTGTCATTAAATATTGTTTAATGTCTTCGAAGGCCTTCGGCATTTCTCTTCCCAAATAAATTTGGCGTCCTTTTTAACTAGTGCCGAGAAAGGTCGACACCTACTGACGGGTTTGAGATAAAGCGTCGAAGATATGCCGGCTTCCCTTGAAAAGATCGTAATTGTTTTAAGGTTTTGGGAGGCGGCATTTCTAAGATAGCTTTAATCTTCTCGGATCGATTTCAATTCCACGATGTCGGACAACGAATCCTAAGAATTTCCCGGAGGTGACACCGAAGGCGCATTTTAAGGGATTCATCTTAAGGTTAAATTGTCTTAATCGTTCGAAAACAATTCTCAAATCATACAGGTGGTTTTCCTTTACTTTGCTTTTGATGACGACATCGTCCACGTAGCATTCGACTTGATTGTGGATGAGATCATCAAAAATTCTTGTCATTGCTCTTTGGTAGGTCGCTCCTGCGTTCTTCGATCCGAATGGCATCAGCGTGTAGCAAAATACTCCGATCGGCGTTACGAATGCTGTAAGCTTTTCATCTTCGGAGCCATTTTTATCCGGTTGTATCCCGAAGATCCATCCATGAACGAGAATATTTCATGTGTCGAAGCAATGTCGATCATTAATTCCGGGATCGGTAGAGGGAATTCATCTTTTGGACATGCCTTGTTTAAATCTCCGAAGTCTACACAAATTCGATCGACCATTCTTCTTTCGATCGGCACCACATTGGCTAACCGAGGTTGGGTATTGTTCTTCACGGACAAATTTAGCGTCTATTAGCTTTTTAACTTCGGCTATGACTTGTTGTTCGATTTCTAGACGCATTCTTCCAGGACCTTGTCCGTAGGAACGAGTAGGATCCACTCCTAGCTTATGGATTGCAACCCACAGGGCTAATCCTGGCATCTCATCATAGTTCCAAGCAAAACAGTCCTTAAATTCCATTAATAACTTGATTATTTCTTCGGAGTCTTCTTTATTGAGTAAGGAGCTAACAAAGGTAGGTCTAGGCTCTTCGCTAGTACCTAAGTTAACTTCCGTTAACTCATCTATTGTGGATTTAATTTCTTCTTCGAATTCGGTGGAGCGTCTCCAATTTGTAAATCTTCGAGTTCGTACGTAGTTTCCATGCGGTTTTCATTGGATTTGCAAGTGACAACCAAACAAAATTCGGTATCGTCAGCCGACCCTACTCGTGCCGAATCCGAGTCCATACTTTGAATTGGGAGGACGGCGGAGTTATTCCATAACTTTTCAAAATGTTGTGATTGGCCTTTTGTCCATTGTCGAGGTAAGAAACCACGTTGAATTAAATTTTGAACACGGGAGAGTACCACTCAAAAGGTAATTCCATTAATTCGATGAAGTGACATCTTCGAATTATACATTATTTTCAGTTTTGGAGGAAGAAGCACCACGGTAGAATTTGATCGGCCTTGCACCGTCACTACGTACCTCTTTGACCTCCATACCCTCGATCTTATTAGAATGGATCGGAGTTAGGGTCATAGTATGTACGTAGTGGTTAATCTTCTCGTACATTGATTTGTATTCTTCGTTCTTTTCATCTTCGAGGGAGATCTTGTATTGCGGCTTCTTTCGACTTATTGTTGCTCGCTTCTTGCTTGATTTCTTTTTCCTCTTCGAACTATCTTCCCAATCAACATTGATGGCTGGTTTCCTCTGTCCAATTGTCCTAGTGTCTCTACCACGGCCTCGTCCCCGGCCTCGACCTCGGATGCGAGTTGTGGAGAAACCTTCACCATCTCGCCGGAAGGGAGTGGTGAGTGACTGTTGGACTAGAACTTCAGGTTCTTCGTTGTCCCGAACTTTCTTTGCTTCATTTGTTACGGTATCTCTGGAGAAGATTGTTTTCTTTGGCGGTGCATAATAAGCTGCGTCTTCATGGATTCCAATCTCATGTACGGAGAATGGTTGTAAGTCGCCTTTGATGCATTGTTCCCCTCCATCGTAGTACTTGATGCACTGGTGTAGAGATGATGGTACCATCCTGTTTTCATGTATCCATGGTCGGCCCGATAAAGCGTTGAACGACGTTTCGAATCGATTATGTGAAATTTTGCGGTTGTCTTTGCTAAGTCACCGGTCTTCATCGATAGCGTTATTGACCCGAGGGCTCTTTCTCCTTTTCGGTTGAATCCTCTTAATAACATTTTGTCGGCCTCGAGCTCGCGAGCATCAATTTCCAAGTATGCTTAGTGTTCGAAGACTCATTATATTGATTGATGCTCCTGGATCCACCAAAACTGCGGAGAGCGTAAACTTCCCAATTGTAGCTCGAAATGTACAACGGTCGGTTGTGATCTCGTCGTCCCAAGTAGTAGGTCATTGTCCGTGAAGGTAACACCTCGTTGTTCCTTTAACGAGCAAACCTCATCTAAGGAATCTCCCGGCCATTTGAGCTAAGCGAATTTCCGGATCAAGTAAGGCCTTGATCGGAGCTTCCCTCATCTCCTTTGATAAGATGAGAGCATCGTAGATGCTCGGTTTGGCCGGTAGTTTCCTAAGATGGGCTAGCACGTTGTAGTCCACTTTGTTCTCTCGCGTCTCGGCTTCTTCTCGAATGGGTATTTCTTCTGTCGGGGTTGGTTCTTCTTGAACAACCACCCGCTTTCCTTTGTCTTTTGGACCCATTCTCGGAGGTAGAACTCTTCCACTTCTCGAGTTGACTTCGTAATTTCTTCGAATCTAGTGTTGAGTTTCTTCGGTGTTTCCTCTCGAATCGGAATGGCTGGCTCTTCGGATTATCTTCAAAATCGAAGGCTCTAACTCTATCGTAACTGGAGCTCCTCGAAACTCACAGATAGAGCCGTTGCTTGTTGAGCTCTCGTAGCCTCCTTGATGGATGCCTTCTTCGTCATTGTGATCGTCGAGATCATGTATGATTTGATAATTGTTGTTGGTATCGAAATCGACGCTCGGATTGTCGCTAGTTACGTAATCGTTAGAAACGATCGAAAACGTAGCCAACGCCATCACCCTTATCATTATATGATCCCACCGAAGTGAGCGAGATAATCATACAAAATCAGAGGTTCGAGGGATTTCTCCCTCGAATCGGAAACAACTATCCTAGGATAAGCGGCCCCTAGTCCAGCCTTAGGAGTCTCGGTCCCCTCTTCTTCGTCAATTTTCTTCTTCTCTTCGATTTTCTCCTGTCGAGGTGGCTCTTCTATCGCAAGTGATAGTACCGGCTTAACGGAGTCTCGAACTACGAATTGAAGCTCGCACCGAAGCGGTTCGGATGTTGTCTAAAATCTTCTTCGAAGACCTTGTCCGAGGCGGTAGTCCATCCATCGTTGGTTGCATAGGGGTCTATCGGGATGACGGGATCGGTTGAGATAACATTGACGGAACCTCCTTTCTGGGGTTCCTTCATGTACTCCTTCGGGATTGTTATATTTCCTTTCCGAAGGTTGTCGTTGAGCCAACTTTTGAAGGTAATGCGAGTCTTCTATCTTGTGCCCAAGCATCCGATGGTAGGGGCAAAAGTTGGGATCACCTTTCTTGTTGACTTCCTCCGGTCTTTTGGGCTCGACAGCTGGAAATCTGGAGTTTTCATTAAGCTACGGAACATCTTTGGTACTTGCTTCATTTTTGAACGGATATTCTCTCGCTCGAAGCTCCCTTAATGTACGTTGCGGACGAGGTGGTTGTTCATCTTGCGGGACGACCGATACTTGGACCGGGAGTTCTTCGGTAATTTTGTTGTGGTTCTTCTGCCGTTACGGTGGTATTTGCATCGGTTGTTTGCCCTTGTCAACTTGCTGCAACGACCCCGCATTTCTTTTCGAAAGTCTTCACCGGCTCTCGCTTGTCCGTCTTGTCGGCGAAACTTAATTGCTTCGCCTCTTCTTGCAAGCTTCCGGCCTTGCTTAACAACTTCTCAAAAGTCTTAATAGTGAATCCCTTGAGGAGAAGTGCTATCGGGCCGTGAATGCTTTTAAGCAAGATGCCGATCGCATGTTGTTCTTGCGGTTGTGGTTCACACTTCATGCTTAAATTTCTCCATCGAAGTATGTAATCCACTAGAGTTTCATTCGGCCTTTGTTTCTCTACCACTAAATCACCTATAGTGATGTGGTGTCGAGCTCCGGCGAATCGCTTGATGAAGAGGCTCTCTAACTGCGAGAATGTCTTCACCGAACCGTTGGGTAGTTCCGCATACCGGTCGAAGGCGATTCTGACGGACTGCCGACGAGCTGTCGGAAGAGTAACGCATCGCTCCCGCCGGCATTGCAACAAGCGGCACGAAAGTGTGCAACATGCTTGTCGGGGGTTCCGGTTCCGTCGAAGGTCTTAAACGAGAGGTGGTACGAAGCCTTTCGGGTACTTGGACGGCGTCGAATTCTTACGGGTAAGGTCTACCCGTCCGAATGGATGTCCCGTTCTTCGATTGTGCTAGGGCTTCTCGCACTTCTTTGCTTCTACCAAGTTCTTGATATCTTTTTCAGGAATCATACTTTGTGTTGTATCCTTTTTTAGCTGGTCATCCCCATTGACGGATGTAATCTCCTTTCCTTCGTCTACGATGTGAATGACTTCTGGGGGTGTCTCTCTATGTGGTTGTACTTGACTTTGGAGGGTGGCCAGAGCTATGGCCATCTCTTCCATCCTCTTCGCCATTTGAGCGATCGTGTCGTCCTTTTCCCGAAGTCGTCTCTTCATCGGTTCGGCTCCTCTCTTCTGCGGCTGCAGGAGCACCTTGAGAAGATGATGAAGCTCGTGTCTCGACCATGTTGATTTCGCATATTCGTTGTCCATGAATTCAGATGAGTCGATCTCATCTCCGAACTTTTCTTCTCTTTCTTTTGCCAACCGTCGGATGTCGGTTCTCGAGCTTTTCCATGGCATCTTCTAGCGGAGCTTTCTGTGTATCTTTGTGGTTGTCATGCGATGGTTGCCGAGTCCTTTTTCACGAGTCCCCTTCATTGCGGTAGCACTTTCTTCGATTCCGGCCTCCTGGCGAGACTTTCTTTCTCGGAATCGTCGTTTCGGTCTCAGTCGCCCCGTAGTGGGACGCCACACCATCCTTCTAGCGGCGAAGGTCTATGACCGGATGGTCCATCGGCCAAATGCTGGAAGGTGGTATCCTCCCTAATCCGTAACCACGATACTACGACGGGCGGGCTAGCCTTCATTCTCTTGCTAGGCTTTTCTATCATGACGGCGGGTTCTACTCGAGGCCCGAGACGGGATTTGACCGGCACCCGCCACTATCCTTCGTAGAATTTCCGACACGGGGCGGTTTTCCTTCCTTGCTAACTTTTCTACCAAAGTTTGCGGTCGAGCAAACGGCGTAGTTCCGGTTCTTTTCTTGCGGCTATCGTTGTAGTATGCGGGTCGTGGTAATGTGGCGGCAATCTTTCGAACATTCTCCTCATCCTCTGCGGCGGAGAGGGGATGGAACTCGCTTCCTCCCAAAAGTGGTATGTAGTCGGGCGGTGGTGTATATTCGGTAACGGTGTATATTCGGCAACTGCGGAATTTCCTCCGGGAAGGCAACCTCGGCGGCTACGGCTTCCACGGCGATCCTTCTATTTCTATTTCTTCTTTGGGTCTTTGTCGGCGACGGAATCTTCGAGCCGGACCCGATTTCGAAGACGAAGGTCTTACGGGAAGATCCGTACCCTCCACGGTAACGGGTTTACCATTGTTCCGGATTTCTTTCCCCTTTGATTTGGCGAAGTCGGGGTAGGTGCGAAACAACTAGACCGGTGGGGGTAGTGAGAACGGTCCTCTGCCGGACGAGCGGTACTCCTCCTAGTCGGGACCCTTTGCGGGGGAGGAAACTCTTGGGTCGACCTAAGGTTGAACTCGAGCGGTGGTTCCTCGGCTTCGGATACCTTGTTTGTCGGTGCAAAGAGGGAGACGTCGGTGACCTTGACGTTCGTGTTTTCAAATCCACGTCCAAATCGGATGACCCCATTGTCGGGCGGCTCATCCTTATAGACGGCGAAGTCCAGTCCGTTGGTGAAGGAGAAAATCGGTTTCGGGGCTTCCATTTACGCGAGGTAGATTCGGTTTGTCGGTCCCGAGTTATGCTTCTTTTCTTTAGGACGAAAAGAAAGGAATTGAAAAGAGTCCGAACTCATTCTTGTTCATGTATTTATAAAAAAGAATCATTTGTTAAAAGAATCACCTATTAGAGGGTTTTTTTATTTAGAACGGAATGCTCAAAGGTGTAGAGAAGGTAAGGAATCCAATTCAGAAAGGAAAAGAAAGTCTTAAGCAAGACTTCCCGACTCGAAGGATCACTCCTAAACTAACACCTATCGGGGGTTCACCCCACCTCAGAAATGAGGTAAAAGGATCTCGGAACCTCTCTGTTTAGGGGCGTCTAAATAGTGGCTCCTAAATCCGAGAGAATGTTGGCTATACTTGTTCAAGATAGAAATGAACATAGTATTCCAACGGAAAGAAGGGTAGTTTGATCCATTAGGGACATGGATACACTACCGATTTTTGAAAGCAGAATTATTTGATTATAATGGAGAGAGGAATAGTCCCCAGCGGAGTCGCCAGAAGTTGTCGGCGAATTTAAATTTGATTTAAATATATATATAATTTAGAAAGTAGTATTTGACTTTGAAAATAATTTTAAATTTGAAAGTTTTAAGATATGAGATTAAACCGATCTCACATCCCAAATAGTTTATATAAATGAACACGCACCACAAGCCGTGTATCTATCCCTAAGGATAGACACCTTGCTTGAGGTGGGGCTCGATCAAATAAACTAGAAGTTTTGTGACATCCGTTTGGTCTGCGAACCAATTTTATAAGTCGACAAATTCCCACGCTTAATATGAAAGTATTAAACGGGGTTTATATTACTCGGGTTCTTTAAAATTCCCTATAAGGGCAAGCCCACTATAGTTAATTACATCTTAAGTGACGGGAATCACCTAAGAAAACTCTCGATAATAACCAATAATTACGCTCTCAAGAATTTCAAAGTTTAAAGTTTTCAAAGATTGAATTTTGGAATTTCGATAGGGAATGGATCAAACTTGGAACATTTTGTTTTGTGAATCCAAAGGAAGAAAGGTAGGAGAAATCACTGATTCGAAGTGAACTTCGGTAATTTCCCGACTATCCTATTGTTTGGCTTGAATTTAGGAAAGTCCTAATGTTTATTTAATATTTCAATCTTGCCGATTTTAATTAATTAGGGCTTATATTTGTATGATAAAATCAAACAAATAGCACTAGAAGATGTGAGGGTTTATTGTCGTATCGGACGACTACCTCGGAATCCTAAGACCGGTTAGGGCTTAATTTGCAATGCAAATGCCTAACAAAGAGGTTGAGGATTTATGTTGCATTAGGCAAGCTACCTCGAAGTCCTATGGCTTTGTTGTTTAATTCTAAGAAGGTTTTTGCTGAAGTAGGTTCAAGTTTGCTGACGACGATGGCCGTCTTTGCCCACCATGCTCCAAGCTCCTTGTTGTTGCGGAGGTTTAGTTTTAGAAATCATAAATCGGGGGATGAGAAAAGTGTTTTGGTTTAGAGAAGTCTTAATTTTCAAGTGTTTTGTATTTTGATTAAAACAAATCTTAAAGTTGATTATAACGACACGGTTAAGATCCCGCGGTTCCATCCTTCGGCATCATTATTTTTATCGGATTCACTTAGTCCGGATGAATTTGCTAAACTCAGCTTGAATGAGTTCCACACTTTCATTTAGACCGTGGGAAATCCCGTTAGCAACACGTAGGTTACATCATCCGAGGTATTCCCGATCATCCAACGGGACGTTTTAATTTAGTTGCAATTGTAGTTTTGTGTTACGTTTGTGATTAAATTTTGAGTTGTTTTATATTTTGAAATGTTGTGGCGGTGAATTTTATCTTGCAATGACTTTTAACTTAATTTGGTTTCGGTTTTAGGGACTATCCTAAAGGTGTGGGTTTTCATGCAACGAGTTGTTTATCATGCAAGAAAAAGTAAGTGCGATGCGATTAAATAAATTGCGATAATGTAAATTGCGAGAAAGTAAATTGCAAGAAAATAAATTGCAATAAAAATAAAAGCGTACACGGAGGGTCTTCCCGTCATCCCAAGCTGCACTTAAAACATAATTAGAATATTTAAGCAAGTTCCTAGGTAAAACTAAGGGAAAGGTTATGGTTTTCTACCAAATTCCTAATCCTATGGCTAGTCATTTCTCTATGACGTCTAGGTTCTTTGTGTTTTTGCTTGAGGACGATTTTCTTCATCGAAGAACGATTAAGTCCGATTGTTCTTATAAATATCCTATCATATTGAGGAAGTGTTTAAGAGGAATCTTAAACATCTTTTCAATATTTCTAGGATTGTTTTAAGTCCAAATGAATTTAATTATACAAATGAATTAATCGTCCAAGAATTTCAAGTTTTATTGTTATCTTGCTCGATGAACTAGGATATTTGAATATCCTATAAGCGAAGTAACATTTCATTTAATGTTACGTTTAGGAGTTATGATAACTAAAACTTTCGAGGGTAAATTAGTATTCGAATGATTTGATTTAAGTTAAAGGGTTTAAATTTGGAATAATGTTCAAGTTGTTTTATATTTAATTTAATTTAATTTAATTGAGTTTGATTTAATTTAACATAGTTGATTTAATTTGATTTGGTATTTAATTAATTTGATTTGATTTAATTTAATTTAATTATTTAATTTAATTTAATTAATTTAATTTAATTTAATTTAATTAATTTAATTTAATTTAATTTAATTATTTAATTTAATTTAATTTAATTATTAAATTTTAATTTAATTTAATTATTAAATTTAATTTGATTTAATTTTAATTTAATTTAATTTAATTTAATTTGTCTTAATTTAATTTAATTATTAAATTTAATTTAATTTTAATTTAATTTATCTTTAATTTACTTTATTTTTAATTTTAATTGAAATTTCAAAAGAGTTTAATAATTTAATTAAGTCTTTTAATATTTTGAATTTGAATTATCATTTTGATTAAAAGTTGAACATTAATGAGATGATTAATTTAGGGATTTTTAAATTAAAGAATAAATCTCTTCCTAATAAATATCCCTTATTTTAATAATTCCAATTTTATTATTCTTCAAATTTAATCTATTATTCAATTAAAGTTTAATCATTTTAAAATTATTTAATGGGTTTCTACCCTTTAATTATTTAAATTTCAATCATCCAAATCAGATTAAGATCAAATATTTTACTTGTTGATTTTTTGTTAAACCTAAAGTTTTAATTAAGGGTTAAAAGTTTAATTACCATTTTACCCCTTAAGCTTAATAATTTCATAACTCACTAAATTGAACTTAAATGAATTTGAAATTTTTATGTGACTTCACTCATATGTCGATAAAGACATGAGAGGAGAAAATGTGATTTTTTTTTTTGTATTTAATTTATTTATATAATTATTTTTGGTGGAAAATGGAGATTTTCAAGGAAAATTTGATAACATGACCAAGGGAAAGTTTATGTCCTTAAGAAAATTAGGGGACATTCCTAATGACCGAGAGAAGCACTTGGACCAATTTTGGTGATTTTTTGAATTATATTATTTTTATTATAATTATTTTAAGTTTTGGAGTGTTAATTAATTTAAAAATAAAATAAATGTTGAAAAATGGATTTTATATTTTTCAAAAATCTCTCTGATATCAAGGAAACCGAGAGAAACAAATTTTGCAATTTTCTGATTTTTCTATGATTTATTATAATTATTTTAGTGAAAATGCTAGAAAATACATTTTTTTTTTAATTTTAAAATTACCCTAGGGTTTTAAAATTCAATATCTCACTAAATAGACCTAGGAAAAATGTGGGATTTGTTCCTAAGTGATTAGAATTCAAAATGTGACATTTTGGTGAATTTTATTATTTTTGTGATTTTTAATATTTTTTAATTATTAAAAATATTAAAATATTATTAAAAATCAACTTTTTTAGAAAATTGAAATTTTAATTTTCTTGGGTTCCCCTGATATCGGAGAGGCTCCAAAACCAATTTGGTGAATTTTTGAAAAGTATTTTAAAAGTCATGAATTTTTAAAGTTTAAAATGGCTAAGTGACTTAATCAACCCAATTAGTGGGGCTAACCAAGTCCAATTGACCTCAAATTTTTATGGTGGATTCCTCTGATCCTAAAGGTCGAGTGGAGAATTGATTTCAAGTCAATTTGATGTTTGGTTAACTCTAATTAATTAAAGACCTATTTTGGGTGTTTAAGCCGATTAGAGTTGTTCGAATGAACTAAGCCAAAATCTATTTTTCCTAGGGTTCTCTGGTCATAAGGAACATCACCAAATTTTCCTAGAATTTATTTCACAACATGCTAATTTTTGGAATTAAAATACTCAAAACGACAACATGCATTTGAAAAATAAATAACTTTTCACGGAGATGGCCTCGACCTTAGAAAATTCGGGGAATGTTCCCGAGTTCAGAGGCTTCAAAAGCCCTATGGTCTCATGCCATGGTGAATTGTATACATGCATGGAGAATTAAATGTATGCAGAGAGTAAATAAATTATAAAAAATAAAATACTTGATGAAATTAAATGATTTCTTTTCCACATTATTCTCCTCTGTTCACTGAGCAAGAGGGTATTTTTATTTTATTTTTGTGATTTTTCTACACAAAGATATGGATTTTTAAAGTTTCGATATTTAATAAATACATTAAATACCCTAATTATCTACTTATCCACGCGGCGCCGGCGAAACATCGGCGACTCCGAAGGGGTACGCGTGTCGCGCTCGTGATTGGGCGCCGCCATGCGAGTCGGCGGCCGGGCCCCGCGGTTCTCGCACCGTTTCTGGTCCGACGCCATCCGAGCCGCTCGTCCGCGCGTGTATTGAATGGACGGCATCCGTTCATCGTCCCGAGTGTTCTCGCCCGAGAGCCGTCCACACTAAATCCACAAGATCTCACTCGATTCTCGATGGATTTTTACGTTCCTATACTACTATGGATTCGTCTTGAAGAGACGAATGCATCCATACTGACTAACATGCATTAAAGCTAAGGCATTTGAAATGGAGAATCTTCGAAGCTCGGGATGAAGAGTTAGCTCATACCTTGGCTCGAGAGAAGTGTGGCTTCAATGCGAGAGTTGTTGCACCTTCGATTGGGTCCCGCGAAGCTCCGAGATGAAGTCTCTCGGTGCAGGGAATTGTACGGATATGATTTCGACCAAGCCCGATCCACAAAGCTTGGAGGCTGGAGCAAGCCAGGTGGCTTGGAGATGGGGCTTTTGATGGTGGACACCTTCCTTGGTACAGTGAAGGTGTAGAGCCAATCAATTTGGGAATTGGCTCCTTGTGGAGAAGTGTCCTGGTTTTGGGTGGAATTTCGACTACGAAATTGAGCTTACGGAGGAGAAATGGCGGGGGATCTCACCTGGGGATCGAGTGCTCTAAGAGTGGAGAAGGGTGCGGAACAATTTTGGCGAGTTTTGGCGAGATTTTTGTTCGGCTCTTCCTTGGCCGAGAGGGTGAGGGGTTTAAATAGGAGAGGGTGGAAGGCCTCCGGGGGAGTTAGGGCTTGGGATCGAGCTGCTACGGTGAGGAGAAGATCGGCCATGGTAGCCGACTGGGGATGGGGCGGCTCGGCCAGTGAGAATTTCAATGTTGGCTCACATGTGAACTCTCGGCCATGGTGTTTTCCGGCGGCACAGTGGCGGCCGGCCGAGCATGGGTCACCCTCGAGGTCGGGTGGGTCGGGGCTGGAGGTTTGTGCGATCGATTGGCCATGGACATGTGTAAAGGCTTTGATCCGAAGTGGAATGGGGCATGGCTAGATTTGAACCTAAATGGGTCAACCCACCCATTTGGGCTAGGTGCACCACCCAAGGCCTGGTTTTGGCTGAGGGAAAAGTGATTTGGCTCGGCATAATCGGTAGAGGTCAAGTCACCATCCAAGCACGATTAGGCTTAAGCATGGTTTAGTGGAAACATGGAAGTGGTTAATTACCTTTAGGAATTAAGGAAAGAGCCTCCTCCTTTTGCCCAAAATGGCATGGTGACATGTAAAGAGGCTCTCATGGCTTGCATATGGCTTGTGCATGGCTCCATGGCTCCATTTGGCTTGGGAAAAGTGAAGTCGATTTCATGGAAATGGATTTAATGAAAATTTTGGTATTTAGGGGTGATTTGGCATGAGGCTTGATTTGGAATTATTTGATGATGAATTTAGGACTTAGGGATGATTTTAATTGAAAGTATGATGAGGGGAAATGTCATATGGGCTTTAGGGTAGATTTGGGCTTTTGAATTTTGAAGGAAATGGGCTTTAAAATGGTTTAAGGAATGGGCCCCTTAAGTTTAAAAATGAATTTATGGATGGGAATTTTGTAAAGAGGTTGGGCCAAATAATTGTTGGGTTTAGCTCATAGATGTGTCATGAGTGATTTGAAACAAATTGGGGGTGATTTGGGTTTGAATTGGGTTGAATTTGGGTTAGGTTTGGGCTTAGGTCGAAATGGGCCTTTTAACCTTGGGTTGAGTTTGAGTGGGGTTTGGATCTAAATTTTGGGCAAATTATGCTAGGGTTTTGTTTGTGGGAATGTTAAGGAAGATTTAGAAAAGATTTGAGGTTAATTGGAGTTGAATTGGGTGAGTTTAGGTTAAGTTTGGGTCATGGGTCCAAATTTGGGCTTTAAGGCCAAAAGTGAGATTGGATCCAAATGTCAATCAAATTGGACTTGGATTTGGTCTAAATTGGTATTGGGAATGTTGAATTGAAGTTTAGAATTGAATTGGACCAAAATTGGGGTCAATTGGATAGGTTTGGTTTAACATTGGGTTCACTTTGGGTTAAAATGGGTCGATTTGGGGGTTTTGACAAAAGTAGGGTAAATTGACAAAATTGGCCCATGGTGTAGTTGGACAAAATGAAATTGGGAATATTTAGGATTTTCTGGAATTTTCTGGGAATTTTCTGAATTTTCGGATTTTTGGGTCAAGAAGGGTATTTTGGGTATTTGGAGGGTATTGGGAGGTTTTCTTGGAATTTTTGGTATTTTTGGATATAGATGGTCAATTTGAGTGGTGTAGAAATGTTTGGGAATAGTTTTGAAGAATTTTAGGTAATTTGGAAATTTTGCAAAAATTTGGGTAATTTCAAGGGTTTTGGGTAGGTTTAGTAGGTGTAGGGCCCCGGGGGTCAAAAATTGAAAATTTGGGAAATTGAGGATTGGGTGGATGTAAGTGGAAATAAGTCATTTTGGTTGAGCCATGAAGTCATTTCAAGCCCATATGAGCCATGAGAGGACTCATTTGAGGCATCCACTTATGTTGTTCCTAACCCTCTTAGCGAGGGCTTAGGGGTTAAGGACCATCCATGTGAATCACCTACATGAGTCGGGAGGTCAAGTTGGGTATGGGTGTGGTTTTAGGAAGTGTGTGGAAATGTAGTGTGTAAGTGTAGTGTATAAGTGTAGTGTGTGTAAGTCGGCCCCTCATCGGACCGAGGCCGCCGGGGTAGTCCTAGGCGAAAGAGCCATATAGGAACTCATCCTTTAAACTTCCAAATTTGATTTCAACCCTCCAGGTGATTAGGGGTCTATGGTCAAATTTGTGGAGTTTGCGGGGAGTTTAGAAATGTTTGGAATTTCTAAAAGGTGGGTCCCAATTCTAGTCCTCTAAGATAGTCAAAGGAAAAGCCTAAGGCTAGATCCTAAGCACTAAAAAGAAGAAGGGAAGACCTCATCAAAAATGAGGTCAACAATCTCCTTTTTACTCATATTCAAAATAAAGTGATCTAATTTTTAAATTTACATACTTTAAAATAATTTTTAGCCTAAGTCAATAAAGACTTATAAGCATCAAATTTTTCTAAATTAATATAAAATTATTCAAGATCGAGGCATAACCTTACATTAAAACACAAAAACACTCCAAATAGAAGAAAAATATGGGTTGCCTCCCACAAAGCGCTTGGTTTAACATCGTCAGTCCGACTTAAGTAAATATTTAATCAGGTTGACTCAATTTATAAGCCTCTTTATAAATCTTTTTAATGTCTCCCAAATAAAGCTTCAATCTTAATCCATTTACTTTAAAAATTTTTCCTGTTTTGGGATCTTTAATATCCACAGCTCCATAATGGTATACTTTCTCAACTATATAGGGTCCAATCCATTTAGATCGTAATTTTCCAGGAAAAAGTTTTAAACGAGAATTAAACAGTAATACTTCTTGTCCAGGTTCAAAAAATTTTTCTGAAATTTTCTTGTCATGTAACAACATCATTTTCTCTTTATAAATCCTCGCATTTTCATATGCTTCATTTCTTATTTCTTCCATCACATTTAATTGCAACAATCTCTTTTCTCCTGCTTTATTCAAATTAAAATTAAACTCCTTTATCGCCCAATAAGCTTCATGTTCAAGTTCTACAGGTAAGTGACAATGTTTACCATAAATTAACCGGTAAGGTGACATCCTGATTGGTGTCTTATAAGCTGTTCTATAAGCCCATAATGCAAAATCAAGTCTATCAAACCAATCAGTTCTTTTAGGATTAACAGTCTTCTCTAGAAGTCTTTTAATTTCTCTTTTTGATACTTCAGCCATTCCACTTGTTTGTGGGTGATAAGCAGTTGCTATTCTATGCTTGATTCCAAATTTTTGTAGTAATGATTGAATTCTTATATTCCTAAAATGACTTTCACCATCCGTGATAATTACCTTAGGCATTCCAAATCTTGAAAATATCATTTTCTTTAAAAATTTAGAAACACTTTTGGAATCACAATTTAGTAAAACAACATCTTCAATCCACTTTGAAACATAATCAACTGCTAATAAAATATAAATTTTTCCAAATGATGGAACAATGGTCCCATAAAGTCTAAACCCCATATATCAAAAATTTCAACTTCCAATATATAGTTTAAAGGCATTTCATTCTTCCTAGATATATTTCCCATCCTTTGACATCGATCACATGTTTTCACATAATGTCTCACATCATTAAATAAGGTGAGCCAATAAAATCCAGAATTTAAAATTTTAAATGCAGTTTTATCTATGCCAAAGTGTCCTCCAAAATCGGAATCATGACATTTTTTAATAATAGCAAAAGTTTCTTCATAAGGTACACACCTTCGAATCATAGAATCTTTTCCAATTTTAAATAAATGAGGTTCTTCCCAGATATAAGATTTAGCATTATATTTAAATTTCTTAATAAATTTGTTATCCAAGTCGTATGGCAAAATATTGCTAATTAAATACTTAACAATATCAGCATACCAAGGTGTTTTATATTCTTGAATAGCATATGAAGATTCATCAGGAAATTTCTCATTTATATTTTCTTCCGAAATAATATCATTTTTAATTCTAGACAAATGATTAGTAATTTAGTTTTCAGTTCCTTTTCTATATACTATTTGAAAATCAAATTCTTGTAGCAGTAAAACCCATCTTATAAGTCTAGGTTTAGAATCCTTCTTAGATAATAGATATTTAATAGCAGAATGATCAGTATGAACTATGCATTTAGTACCAAGAAGATAAGATCTAAATTTATCAAAGGCATATACTATAGCTAGAAGCTCTTTCTCGAGTGGTAGTGTAATTTCTTTGTGTTTCGGTGAGAGTTTTACTTGCATAATAAACAACTTTGAAAATTTTCTCATATTTTTGTCCTAATACGAGTCCAATTGCAAAATCACTTGCGTCACACATTAATTCAAAAGATTTCTCCCAATCGAGTGCAACAATGATAGAGTGCAGATATTAATTTTTCTTTAAGAATATTAAAAGAATTAATACAATCTTTATTAAATTCAAATTTTGCATCTTTTTCTAATAAATGACAAAGAGGTTTAGAAATTTTAGAAAAATCCTTTATGTAACTTCTATAAAATCCAAGCATGACCTAGAAAACTTCTCACATCGATAACGATAGTAGGTGGTTGCAATTCGAGCAATAATTTTTACTTTTGCTCGATCAACTTCCATCCCTTTTTGTGATACTTTGTGACCAAGTACAATGCCTTCTGTGAGCATGAATTGACATTTTTCCCAGTTAAGAACTAAATTTGTTTCTTCACATCTTTTCAAAATTTTGGAAATGTTTTCCAAACAAGATTCAAAAGAAGTTCCAAAGACTAAAAAATTGTCCATGAATATTTCAATTCCTTTGTCAATCAAATCACAAAATATTGACATCATACATATTTGAAAAGTTACAGGTGCATTACATAAATCAAAAGGCATTCTTCTAAAAGCAAATGTTCCATAAGGACTTGTAAATGTTGTCTTTTCTTGGTCCTCAGGAGCAATAAGTAATTGATGATAACCAGAATATCCATCCAGGAAACAAAAATATGAGTGCCCAACTAGTTTATCAAGCATTTGATCCAAGAAAGTTAAAGGAAAATGATCCTTTCTAGTGGCTTTATTTAATTTCCTATAGTCAATACAGATTCACCATCCAATAACTTGTCTTGTAGGGATAAGTTTCTTTTTATCATTAACAATGACAGTTACTCCTCCTTTCTTCGGAACACAATGAATATGACTTATCCATTGACTATCCGAAATAGAATAAATAATACCAGCATCTAACCATTTAATAATTTCTTTTTTAACAACCTCTTTAATGATAGGATTTAATCGTCTTTGTGATTCTATAGTTGGTTTAAAATTTTCTTCCATTAAAATTCTATATATGCAAATGGAAGGGCTTATTCCTCTTATATCAGCAATAGTCCAACCAAAAGCTTTCTTATAATTCTTTAACACACCTATTGGTTTTTCTTCTTGATCTGTACTAAGTTCAGAAGAAATAATAACAGGTAAAGTTAACGAATTTCCAAGAAACACATATTTTAAATGGGAAGGTAACATTTTTAATTCTAGTTCAGGGGCTTTTTTTATTGATGGTAAAAGTATATCATTTTGAGTTATGTCTAAAGTTTCCCAATTATCTTTTATAAAATAAGTCTCTTCTTCTTCCACAACTTTATCTTCATCAGTTAAAAATTCAAATTTTTCTTCAGAAATAACTTTACATTTTTCTTGATAATGTTTTTCAATTAAATAATCAATTATATCCATTCGATAAAATTTCTCTCTATCAGGGTACTTCATTGATTTAAGAACATTGAATTTAATTTCATGATCATTAACTCTCATGGTTAGTTCTCCTTTTTGCACTTCAATCATAGCTAATCCGGTAGCTAGAAAAGGTCTCCCTAAAATAATAAGTATCTCTTTATCTTCTTCCATATCAAGTACTATGATATCTACAGGGAAGATAAAATTATCCACTTTAACAAGTACATCCTCTATAACTCCTTTAGGATAAGTGATAGATCTATCAGCTAATTGAAGGGTTACAGTAGTGGGAGTAATATCTCCTAAATCTAATCTTCTAAAGATAGAAAATGACATGAGATTTATACTTGCTCCTAAATCTATTCTTCTAAAGATAGAAAATGACATGAGATTTATACTTGCTCCTAAATCACATAAAGCTTGTCCACAAAATTTTTCTCCAATAGCACAGGGTATAGTGAAACTTCCAGGATCCTTAAGCTTTTTAGGTAATTTCTTTTGAATTATCTGCACCGCATTCTTCACTTAGTACAACGATTTCAAAAGCTTCAAATTTCCATTTCTTGCTTAAAATATCCTTCATAAATTTTGCATAAGTTGGCATTTGTTCCAAAGCTTCGGTAAAAGGTATATTAATAGTAAGTTTCTTAAAAATTTCAAAGAACTTAGAAAATTGATGATCAAGTTTACATTGTTTAAGTCTTTGCGGAAAAGGTGGTGGTTGTTTTTCAACTTCCACATTAACGAGTATAACGATCGATCTTGACTAGGAGAGCGCGTTTCTTTAGGTTTTTCAATCTCTTCAACCTCAATCTCTTTTTCAATTTCATTCTGCATTCTTTCTTTTAATTCCTTTTCACTTCTAAGTTGCATAGCTTTAGCTTGTTCATGTTCTCTTCCAGTTTCCTTTGGATTAATTTCAACATTACTAGGAAGTGTTCCTACATGTCTGTTATTAATTAAAGTAGCAATTTGCCCCCATTTGATTTTCAATATTACAAATAGCAGTATTTTGATTTTGTAATTGATTATTCATTTGTAATATTAATTCCTCTATTGGTAACTTTTTCGGTTGATTATTAAATCCAGGAGTTTTAAAATTTGGATTAACTTGATTATTCCAATTTCTAGTGGGATGAGATTGATTATTACCCCTTTGTTGTTGCGAATTATTCCAGTTAAAATTAGGATAATGTTTCCACCCAGGATTATAATAATTTAAATAAGGATTATTTTTACTTGCAATAGCTTGTAAAGTTTCAATAGTTTGAGAATCTTCAATATTAGCAGAATTATTTTGCGAAATATTAATTGCAAAACTATCTAATTTCTTAGACATTGCTGCTACTTGTGAAGCTAAAATAGAAAAGGCTTCATTATCGTGAATACTTGCCATCTTTTTAGGATTAATCCTTTCGGAAGGCCATTGAAAATTGTTATTAGCCATTTCTTCAATTAAAGTGTGAGCTTGTTCAAATGATTTAGACATTAAAGAACCTCCACCAGCAGCATCAATAATTGATTTTAAAGATTCAGTTAATCCATTATAAAATGTTCGAATAATCAACCAATCAGGTAAAGCATGATGAGGACATTTTCTTAATAGTTCTTTAAATCTTTCCCAAGTTTCAAATATTGTCTCCCTGTCAATTTGACTAAACGAAGTAATATGGTTTCTTAATTTAACGGTTTTGAAGGAGGAAAATATTTAGCAAGGAATTTTTGTACCATTTCAGCCCATGTTTTAATAGAACCAGTCGCTAATGAGTTTAACCACATCTTTTCTTTATCTCTTAAATAAAAAGGAAAGAGTCTATGTCTAATAGCATCATCAGAAACATTGTTATATTTAATGGTAGCATAAAGTTTTAAAAAACTAATAAGATGTAAATTTGGATCCTCATTTGGTGTTCCACTAAATTGATTGTTTTGCACCATTTGAATAATAGACGATTTAAGTTCAAAAGAATTAGCATCTACAGTTGGTATTTGAATACTACTATGAAGTTCATACATTGTAGGGTTAGCATAATCCTTTAATGGTTTATAAACATTTTGATCATTAAGTTCAATTGGATTTTGTAAAGTAGACATTTCTTGAAATTTTTGAATTTGTTTTCCCTTTTTAATTTTTCTAATTGTTCTTTCTAATTCAGAATCTAAAGGTATTAATCCTTCAGAACCAAATCTTCGCATAAAACAAGGAATAAATTACAATTTTTTATATTTTATATTTTTAATTTTTTTATATTTTTATATTTTTAGAAATATAATTTTTTTTTACAGAAATTTATAACTATTTTATTTCGATTTCCCCGACAACGGCGCCAAAAACTTGACCCGACCACAAGTAACGCAGTAATATATGCTTCCAAAAGATGGCCAAAGCTTGACCCAATTTATAATAAGCGGCTAGTGTATAAATCAAAATATTTTAAATTTTAGAAATTACTTTACACACTAGGGGTACTACGCAAGTATACATATCATTTTAAGTAATATAGGGTTTTCTATTATAACCCAAATATCGATCCCACGGGGAAAAATTATAGAAATAAATTTTTTAAATATTATATTTTAAAAATATCTTTTTATCCTTTAAATTAACTATAAATTACTATTAATTTACTAGAAGCAATTAAAGAAAATAATACTAAGAGAATGATTTATGAAAACTATATAAAATAATAACTTTCTTTCCTTCAATTAATCTAAGATTTTTAAGATAATTTAATATTCGTTGGAGAATTTGATTTATGGTATTGTGCCAAATAGAAGCATTCCTATTCTTTACCCTTTGATCCAGGCGCAAAGAACATTAGCTAACTTACAGATCAGGTCCGGATGTATTGTTTGTAGTAATGGGTTAATCTAGACTTTCACTACTAGATGTCCAAGGGTGGCCATGGTCAGCCCTACTAGTGACCCATTCCTGATCTATAAATCAAATTATAAGTATTTAGCATGTCACTCTAAAAACTTATCGATTTTACGCCCTTTAAATCTTATCTTCCTATTTATTTGCACTTCACCTTGAATAGCCCGCACATGGCCTTCGACTACCCAAGGATTCATGTGACATTTACAAGTTAAGAGTTCTTCTCCTTTAAGGTTTCAAAACTCTTCAACAGGTTTTAACAATTTAAATGACCATTTTAAAAAGTAAAATAAGATCAGGTATTAATGTCATCACAATGTTTTTAAAAATATTTTGAATTTTAATTCTCTATCAAATCTTTATATTATCTTATCTATCTCTTCATGATTGAAGGAAGAAAGTAAACTAACTACTCAGAACAAATTGAAAATAAACTGCAAAACATAATAAATAAACTTTGAATCAAATAAAAATACTTATCTCAAATATTCCTTCTACAGATCTTCTGACTCCTGACTCCACAATGTTATGAACTCCAGATGCTACAACTTGAAAGTAAACTCACTAAACTAAACAAAAGTGGCCCTAAATTTCTCTCTCTAATTCTCTAGACTCTCTCTCTCTAATGAGATTTCTCTCTCTAAGGAGGCTAGAGGAGGTGGGGCGAATGGGGGGCGATTTTCTTTGAAGGAGTGGACTCCTATTTATAGGCTCCAAGGATTGCCTTAAGGGACCTCTTCAAAACATGTCCAAATTCAATGAATCTCCTAGAAGGTCGGTCTGGCGCCTAGGCGCCGGACACCGCGTCCAGTTCTTCGCACCTCTTCACTTTGGCTCGCACCTCTTCGCATTTAAAACCATTTTGGAGTGTCCAAATGCAATCTATCACATGTCCTATTATCAAGGAACAACTGCCAGTCTTCTAGAATGTCCAATAACTACTCACTCCGTCAAAATAACCGTCCGAAAGTCGTCAAAAACTTGACAGTTTCTGTATAGAGTCTGGCGACGCCAGTTTCTGGCGCCTAGGCGCCAGGCCATATTTTTTTCTTCTTTTTGTATTTTGCTCCATTTTAGTTCCCTTTTGCTCCTTTTCCTTTTCTAGACCTTTTTACATCACCTACATCCAACAACACAAAAATACCTTTCATTAAAGCATAATATCCTTAGAAATTGATAAAAATCAAGCCATAAAAATATGTATTTTTCTTCATGGATCATATATATATATATATAATTTTGAATGTAGCATTTGATTTTGAAAATAATTTTTAGTATGAAAATTTTAAGCTATGAAATCAAACTGATCTCACATCCCAAATAGTATATATAAACGAGCACCAAACCACAAACTGTGTATCTATCCCGAGAAATAGATGCACTACTTGATAATGGAGCTCAATTAAATAAACTAGAAGATTTATGACATCTGTTTGGTCTGCGAACCAATTTTATAAGCTGACAAGTTCCCCTGCTTAATATAAAGGAATTAAGCAGGGTTTATATTACCTGGGTTCTTAAAGTTCCCTATAAGGGCATGCCCCTATAGTTAATTACATCCTAAATGACGGGAATCCTTTAAGAAAACTCTCGATAATGATCAGTGGTTTTGCTCTCAAGAATTTCAAAGTTTAAGGTTTTCAAAGGATTGAATTTTAGAATTTTAATAGGGAATGGATCGAGTTTGGAACAGTTTATTTTTAAAGTCCAATAGAAGAGCGGTAGGAGAAGTTGGAGATCCAAGAAGAATCTTGGCAACTTCCCAAACTATTATATTGTTTCGCTTCAATTTGGGAGTTTATTTAATGTTTCATCCTCCCTATTTTAATTAATTAGGACTTATATTCGTATGACACAATCATACAAAGAGACTTGAAGATGTGAGGGCTTATGTCGTACCAAACGACTACCTCGGATTCCTAAGACTGGTTAGGGATTAATTTACATAAGACAATTATGCAAATGCCTAAAAAAATGTTGAGGATTTATGTTGCACAAGTCAAACCACATCGAAGTCCTATGGCTTCGTTATTTAATTTTTAAGAAAGGTTTAGCTGATGTAGATCCGAGTTTTGCTGACGACGATGGTCGTGCTGCCCACTATGCTCCAAGCTCCTTGTTGTCACAGAGGTTTAGTTTTAGAAGGTGAAAAATCAGGAGATGAGAGAAGTGTTTTGGTTTAGAGAAATCTTAAAATCCAAGTGTTTTTTAATGTTTTAATTAAAACAAATCTTAATGTTGATTATAACAACACCAGTTAAGATCCCACGGTTCCATCCTTGCAGCATTGTTACTTTTATCGGATTCACTTAGTCCAGATGAATTTGCTATACTCAACTGAATGAGTTCCACACTTTCATTTAGACCGGGGGAAATCCCATTAGCAACACGTAGGTTACATCATTCGAGGTATTCCCGATCATCGAACAAGACATTTTAATATAGTTAAAGTTGTAGTTTTTGTTGTTCTATTTGTGATTAAATTTTGAGTTGTTTTATATTTTGAATGTTGTGGCGGTGAATTTTATCTTGTTGTGACTTTTAGTTTAGTTTTGGTTTCAGTTTTGTGGTTATCCTAAAGGTTTCAGTTTTCATGCGAGTGGTGACATTCTTGTTTAACATGCAAGAGAAGTAAAGTACAAGACGAGTAAGTAAATTCCATCAAAATATAAATGTACCTGGTAGGGTCTTCTCGTCATTCCCAGCTGAAACTTTAGTATTGCATTGCATGTATGTGTTTATAGTTTTGCAGAAATTAAAGCATGCCACAAAACAGGAAGAAGTAGGACTAACAAGTAGTAACTACTTAATCCTATGATGTCTACGTGAATTTCTATGTTGTGTTTCAATGAACTTTGTTAATTTAATTGAGGATGGTTTCGTTAAGCAGACATATTAAATTTAATAGACCTCTGAGGTATCCAAAAGGTCAGAGAAGGATGCTGGTCCATGCTTCCCTCTCACAGCCTGGTGAAAAGTCTCGGGCTCATTTAGACTTATTATGTTGCTTAACAACCCATCCTACCTATACCCTTATGCTTAATGAGCACTGATGTCCGGGGTATGTTGGGGCAGATGGGTTTAGGTGTGGTTCGGATTTGTATTGGTGGCAATTGGGAGTTTGATTTGGACTTATGGGAGTGCTATGAAGAGTTTGTGGTTTTTAATTGAGTTTGATTTTAGTTTTAGGATAGGAGGATTTAAATTTGGTTTGTGTTTGTATTTGATTTGTGTTTGAACTAAGTTTGGTTTTGGTTTGAATTTGCTTTTGTTTTTGGTTTGTTTTTCGAGCTAGGAACTTTGAGTTTGGAATGTGAATTGGGAAGGTTGTGTGGACATCGGATAAAATTTGTGTTACTTCATGCATTCACTAAGCATAAGGGTATTCTTATTATGTTTTCTACACCAAGTTGTGATTTCCTAGGGTCTTTGTAAAGGGAAAAAATAAACCATGCGGCAGGAGGCCTATCATAGGTTTGATTGTTAACGTGTTGGTATTGTATTGTGGTCGGGATTGTTATTGTATGTTGTGATTGTTGTGTTGTGTGATGTTATGATTGTATTGCATTATGTTATTAGAGTATATATTGTTATGTGTTATTATTTTATGTTATTATTGTTATTTATTGTTTATGTGTTTTGTTATAGTTATTTTTTTATGTGTTGTTTAAAATTATTATCTTTTATTTGTAATTGAAATTATTATTATCTTTATTATTTATTTAATTTATTATCTTATTTAATTCATTGTGCTTTATTTACTTTATTATCATTTATTTATTTAATTAATTGTTATTAGTTTGATTTAATTAATTGATTGTTATTTAATTATTTTATTTAATTAATTGTTTTTTATTTATTCATTTTATTTTACTTTAATTTATTTAAATTTTTATTTTTGGTTTTCATTTAATTTATCTTATTATTTAATTTAATTTAATTTAGTATAAATTATTATTTATTTACATTTTTATTTATTTTAATTTAATTTAATTTATTTAACTTATTTTATTTAATTTAATTTATTATTTATTTACATTATTTATTTAATTTGTTTATTTAATTTTTTTAATTTAATATTTATTTATACTATCATTTAATTTCATTTCATTTAATTTAATTTGATTTATCTAATTAATTTAATTTAATTTAATTTATTATTTATTTAAATTATCATATAATTTTAATTTAATTTTTATTTATTTAATTTATTTAATTTAATTTAAACTATTATTTGTTTTCGGTTTAATTAATTAATTATTATTGAATTTAATTTATTTAATTTAATTATTATTTGATTTTAACTATTAATTTTAATTTAATTCATTATTCATTTATATTACTTAAATTATTTTTCAATTTATGTATATATGTATTATTTATTTTTATTATCCCTTATAAGTTATTTTATTTTAATTAATTATATGTACATTTTTTTTACTCAAATATTATTGATTTATTATTATTAATTTATATTATTACTTTATATTATTTATTATTATCATTTTTATTATTATTTATTTATTTATAAGACTTTTCATTTTCTCTCTCCTCAATTATTCTTTTCTTTATTATCATTTATATTAAGTTATTATTTATTAAAATTATTATTTACATATATATATTTACATTTTAAAAGGGCATTTTTATTTATTTATTTTCATTATTTATTTAGGTTTATAGTTATTTATTTTTATCATACTATTTTTTTATTATTTATATTAATTTACATATATATATATTATTATTATTCATTTATTTAGTTTTTTATCAATTCTATGATTTATTTTACTTATTCATTTAGTATTTTTAGTGAGTTATTTTATTTAAAATTTAGTATAGTTGTATTATTAGAAAAGTTATTATTTAGTTTATTATTATATCATTTATTATTCTTCATTTTTATATTTCATTTTTGCTTTTGTTTTACTTTTATTTCCTTTATGTTATGTTTATTTCTTTTTTACTTTTCATTTCCTTTATGATATATTTATTTCTTTCAAAATTTAAAACTTTTTTTTTAAGTTAGTGAAACTAGGTGGTAGATTTGTAAATATTTAACATTAGCCATATAACTTTGCATAAAAAGAATTCCTAAACCTATGCATGGATAAAATTTAAATAGCATGAAGAAGGAACAACCTACACATAATTTTTTTGAAAACATACATCGAGAGATTTAAAAAAAAAAAAAACTAAATTGGTTAGCATGAAAGATAGCCTTAAGGCTAATCATTAAAAAAAATAAAAAAAGCATGCATGGAAATTAAATGATTTGCAAATAAATTTGAAAACCTTTGTAAAGGAAGAAGAAAACTAAAATTATGCATGTATGTACGGATCTTAGCCTAAGTATGAGAAGGGTGAGGAAATTTTTAAAGCTTAAGTGTTCACAAAATAAAAGGGTGGGAGAAGAAACTTACCTTGATTTTGGGGAGTTGATGGAAGGAACTTGAAGAGAGGGATGCCTTGTTGAAGCTCACGGCTAGGAAGGGGTTTGGATGGGCGTGCCTTGCTTGGAAGAAGGAGAGGAGGAGGAGGAGATGCTCACAGCTAGGAGGGAATTTTTGGGGGGGTGGAATGGTTAAGTGTAGGGGTGTAAGTGGGTGTGTAAAGGTATGTGAAGTCAGATTATGGGGGGATTTATGGAGGGAGGCTCACAGCTAAGAGTAAATGGGGGAAGTGAGGGAGAGGTGAGGGAGACATATGGTGGAGATATGGTGGAGGTAAGGTGATAGGGTGAAGTGGCGGGTAGGGTGAGGGAGAGTTAAGGGAAAGATGAGGGAGAGGCATGGAAGTAAGGTGAAGGTAAGGAGGGAAGACTTTTACTTTTTTTTTTGTCATTTTTTTTCCGTGAGATGTAAGAGGGGGAGAATGTGGGTGTGTGTGTGTGAGTGTATTTTAATTTGGTGAATTTTGGAATTTTGGTCCATTTTTAGAACATTGGGCTAACTTGAGTTTAATTTGGGCTAGAGCTTGAATGAAGCCCAAGTACCTTGATCAATATTGTCCACATGATTGTAATGAAGATCTTTCATGAAGACATAAAGTGGTTTTGAACTCATTTGGAAGTTCAATTTTGGTAGAGATAGGATTTTTGATTATTTTGGACCATATTGGATTTGGGTCAAGTTATCTTGAGTTTGAGTGGGAATGAGATCCAGAGGTCTTTAACAACAATGTAAATATGGTTGTCTAGAAGACTTTTCATGAAGACATAAAATGGTTTTGACAAGTTTTAGAGGGTCAATTTGGTGGATATAAAACATGTGTTCTGCTTGGGTCGAAATTGGGGTTTTTTTTGTTCAAAATGGATTTGGGTAAGACCTGAGGTCAAATTGTGGACAATTGATGATTCAATTAATTGTAAGGAGGGGTTATAAAGAGTTTGGAATTGAAATTTGGGAGGAATTGATTGACATTGGCTTTATTTAGCAGATTTGGGTTATTTAGGCAAAATTGGGGATTTTGGATTTCAAGTGGAATTGGATTCAAATGTGGGTCACATTGGACTTGAATTTGGTTTAGATTGATATTGAGGATGTCTAATTGATGTTTGTAATTGAAATTGGGCAAGATTTTGGTCAATTGGGTCAAGATTGGGTTTGATTTAGGCACTTTTGGGCTACATAGGCCGAATTAGGGTTTTTGATTTAAATTGGGTTAAATTGAAAAAAATAGCTTATGGTGTAGTTAAACTAAATGAAATTGGTAAATTTTAGGATTTTTTGGAATTTTTTGGGAATTTTTTCGAATTTTTGGATTTTTTGGATAAAAGGGTATTTTGGGTATTTTGAGGGTATTTAGGGCTATTTTTGGAAATTTTGGAATTTTTGGTCATGGATGGTCAATTTGTGTGGTAAGGAACTTCTTGGAATTAGTTTTTGGGAATTTTTGTTAATTTGAAGAATTTTGGGTAATTTAGGGCATTTGGGATGCCGGGGGCCAAAAATTGAAACTTTGGAGATTTGAAGGTGGCTTCAAAGTGAGCATGATGTTATGGTTTAAATTGAGTTATAGTTCGAGGGTCACCCGCATTTGGTCCTCTATTTCTTGGTCCCCACCACTTAGTCATAGACTTAGGGCTGGGCTATCCACATGAGTTTCCAAAGATTTCAGGGTTGAAATTAGGATGTGCAGTATATGTTGTGAATGTGAAGTGTATGAGTGGTGATCTCCAGACCTCCCTCAAAGCAAAGCCTAAGGTCTGACCACCTATAGGAGACTTCTCCTAGGATTCCTTTTGCTTGCATTTTTTCTACCAAAAGGTGGAGGTTAGGCCTTAAGCATATGAAAACCCCTTGTGAAGCAAGAAGAGTTTTGAATTTCTATGGGGAGGTTTCCATGACTAGTCTTCTAAGAAAGTAACCAGGAGAGTCCTATGGCTACACCCTAGGCTATTCTAAAGAGAGACTAGACCTCAACCAAAAGTGAGGTCAACAAATGGACCCTCAATAGGTGTTGTGTGCTAACCAAGCACACCGCACGTATTGATGTTGACCGACGAGATCAACAAGACCAACACAACTGTTTGAGTGAAAACTCAAGATAGAACAAAGAGTTTAGCAAGTGAGTTTCCACTGGGGATTGTTTGGCTGACAAACTTCAAACCCAGGGACTCTCATCAGGGAAAGAAGGATGGAATACCTTTCAGCACGAGTTGTGAATTTCAAGCTCCCAAACTTTGAAGGAATCTGAACCGATTTGATTTGAACAAATGGGAATTTTGAATTTGATTTCAAGTTTCTTGTTTGAATTTTTGCTTGAAATTTTGTTTTGAATTTGAATTTTGGAATTTTGTTTTTTGAATTTAATTTTAGGATTTGAATGTAGGAATTTGAAATTTTAACCGAAATCGGAATTTCGGTATCGCTCGCAAGAGGAGAATTAGCATTTAGGTACTGACTCGAAAAGATGAGTACTGGAATTTTAGGTACCAGTCTCGGAAAAGAGTCAAAATTTAGGTACTGACCTCAGAAATTCAAGGAAAATTTTCCTTTTTTGGGAAATCAGACGACTAAGCTCCGACCCCAGAATAGAATGGAAGACAGAAAAATATCTCAGAAGGAAGATGGAAATTTAGGTAATTTTTGGGAAATTGGATGACTAAGATCCGACCCCAGAATATCATGGAAGGTGGAAAAAATATCTCAGAAGGGAGATGAAAATTTAGGGAAATTTTGGGAAACAAACGACCAAGCTCTAACCCCAGAATATCATGGAAGGCTGAAAAATATCTCGGAAGGAAGATAGAAATTTAGGTAATTTTTAGGAAATCAGACGACTAAGCTCCGACCCCAGAATATCATGGAAGGTGAAAAAATATCTCGGAAGGAAGATGAGAATTTAGGGAATTTTTGTTTCTTTGGGAAAGAGAGGATATTATTAACTTGTCTGTTTCTGATTTCATATCGTTTCATTTTGTTTAATTTTGATTTTGCTTCATTTGAGTTCATTTCTTTTCATTTTGATTTGATTTGATTTTACTTGATTTAAATTTGTTTTTTTTAATTTTAATTTTTTTTAATTTCATTTGATTTAAATTTCATTTTTTTTTTGATTTTTTTATTTTTTATCCTTTTCTTCTGCATCATTTTTTTTTAATTTAGAACCAAGGAGTGTTCCAACGGCTTTCGACCGTCGTATTAAAAGAAACATTTCTAAAAAGGGAAATCTTTATTGATTCATCTGAAAAGAAGTACAACTGATCTGACATTAACAAGCATCGAAAACTGATCATGTGTACAGAACTGAACAAAACAGTTGTATCATGTCATGTGGCTGCTGTGGAGGTAGTGAAAACAACTAACTGTGCTCTGCTATGAGCTATAGTAGTATTCTGCCTCTGAGGCTGTTGCGGGGGACAGGCCAACCTGCCAAGGTTACGCTCCGGAACAAAAGTCCCCTTGCGAACACCCGGAGGTACCACCGTTACATTGGCAAAGGACGAAGGTTTTCCAGCTCCAGATCTGGTTCATAGTAGAACGGCTCTTTGTCTTCATCCATTCTCCTGAAGGTGACTGACACCCTTTTTCCTTCAACTCCGGGATGCAGTGTTTTGCCAAATCTGCTCCATTTCCTTTTAAGACAAACACTGATCTTACTATCAAGGTAATCTCAACAGAACCTTGGAATTCACTCGGTCCAACTATCTGAATTTCACGTCCAAACAAAATATTGCATTCACTCACAAAGGAGACTGTGTAGAAGGGCCTCTCGAAGTCGTGGTGGTCAATATGAGGAGGGATGCAGTCCCCATCCTCATAAAAATTTATAATGCAGCTGTTTGGGATACAGTCTGCAGGCCTTATGTGCCACTCGACCATCCTCCTAATCATCGCCTTGAATTGTGGTGGCATCAGATCCACCTCATCATGTTGTAAAATCCCCGGGGGGTTTCCCTCTCTGTCTCTGGCAAAGTTGTAGCAGCAACGCCACTGAATAGTGACCCTGCCTTTTCCTCTCTTCCATTTAGATGGCTTCGTATACGTCCTGGGCTTCAAGAGACTTGCTTTTCCCATGGTCTTGAGAGCTTTGACGCAATCCAGAATATATTTTTATGTTCTTTTGAGAACACATCGGTATAGAGCTCGAGTCCTTCAAGGATGTTGACCCATTTTCCTTGAATATCCTCGTAATGCTCAAATTCATGCTTTCTGATTCTTCATATCTTTTCCATGATGTAGCACGGGACTCCTCGTGGTGACGGAGGTGGAGCAACATACTCCGGTACGTATGGCTCCACACTCGGAAATTTCCTACTCTGAAGTAGTATCGAGGTGGTTGCATGTGCCTCGAAGGTTCTGTATTCCTCAAGCTGTAGAACATGGCATTCTAGGCATTCTGAAAATGCCCCTACATCTGAAGGCACCCTGGGCAAGCTCGAATTGCAAGTCGAGCATCCGGCGAAAACTTCCTTCATTTGATCCCATCTTAGAACGGGCTCCGCGATGGTTTCCGGTTAAGTCTCTGTGCGCGGAGAACTGTCCTCAGACTCTTTCATTTCTGGCCCCTGAAATTCTTCTGGCACAGGTGGTAGCTTAGCGGCTGACTCCCTAGCTCGTCTTCACTCCATCTTTTCCAGGAAGTGCCGTTTGCGACGATTTCTGTTTCTTCTGCTTGAATTTGCCAACGGAGCGTACGGAATTCTACCGGCTGAAGCGGTAACCAGATCACCTTGTGGAGTGGTGATCATGGATGGGACATGAGTACGTCTCTCAGTAAGGAGGTGTGAGTCAACCGAACCTCCAGTGCCCCCATATCTTGAGGTTTGTCCTACCTCCCTGCGACTGAATTTCTTCATTGACTTCATTATCTACTTTCACTTCAGTATACATTTCTAGATGCGAGGTCGGAGCTGTATCAAAGAGAAAACACTGACTCGAAACTCAACACTTCCTACACAAGTAAACAAGGGGAAATGTCAGCGAGTGGTGTTGTCCACGAACAAAAGCAAATTATCATTTACTTTAAATAAGTTTTAGCAATTAACTTGATGCCATTATTTTATTTAGTATGTTTTTATAAAATTTAGATTTAGAATTTGGAAAATATGTTTTCATTTTGTGGGAAGATTTCTTTTGTTTTATGCAATTTTTTTTATTACAAAATTTTGGACCCAGTCACAGACACTAGCCCTACAGCTATATTGGAACGAATATCATTTTCTTCAGTCTTTTCATGTAGCGTAATATTTCTTTAAATATCGTCCATTGATGGGCAACATGGGTCTATCCCCTTGAGAATCCACCAACTGGTAAGATCCTCCTGTGTAGACCTTCTCCACCACGAATGGTCCTTCCCACGTCGGTTTGAATTTTCCACCTATTTTGCGGTGTGCAAGAATAGGCCTTCTAAGAAAGAGCACGAGGTCACCAACTTTGAATGACCTCGGGAGGACCAATTTATCGTGGGCTTGAATCATCTTCGCTTGGTAGAGTTCCAAGTTCTATTGTGCAAGCAATCTTTTTCCTTCAAGGCTTTCTAATTCTGCAAGTAGTAAATTGACATTCTCTTCTGTTGTAATTTGATTGGCAACGAAAACTCAGAGCGACGGAAGCTGAACTTCTAGCGGAAGAACTGCCTCGGACCCATACACAAGAGAATACATCGTTGACTATGTCGACGTTCTGACTATCATCCGGTACGCCCACAAGGCTTCTAGCAGCTTCTCATGCCATCCTTTTTTATTGTCGTTGAGCCATTTTCTTTCAGAATCTCAACAAGAGTTTTATTGAAGGCTTCTCCCAAGCGATTTGCTTTAAGTTAGTAGATCGTCGAGTATCTCCAATCTATCCCGTGTCTTCTGACGAAGTTGTTGATTTTCGTGCTCTTGGAAGCAGACCCGTTGTCGGAGATGATTCTGTGTGGTACACCGAAATGGTAGACGATTTGATTCTTAAAGAACTATAAGACTTGCTGTGCTGTGACTTCCCGTAATGCAACTACTTCTGCCCACTTGGAAAAGTAGTCTGTAGCGGCAAGTATAAACCTGTGTCCTTTTGAGGAAGGAGGGTATATCGGACCCACTATGTCCGTACCCCAGCACTCGAATGGCCACGAGGCAATCGTTGGGTGTAGAACATTCGGAGGCTGGTGCAAGACCACTCCATGCACCTGACTCTGATGGCATCTCTTAGCTACGTCCATGCAATCTGTCATCATTGCTGGCCAGTAGTATCCGAGTCATTTGATTTTCATCTTCATTTTCGGTCCTAACTGGTGAGCACCACACAATCCAGCATGTACTTGTTTGACAATTTTTTACACTTCTGCTATGCTTAGACTTCTCAGCCACATCTGGTCGAAGGATCTCCTATACAGAATATTGTCGATCAGGGCATACGACAAAGCCCTCTTCTGAATCTAGTGCGCTACTGACTTAAAGAGTCCGCATGGGCATTGTCTGCTAGAGGAATCTTATAGAATATCACATTTGGAATTTGCTCGAGTAACTTCATCGTATACCGGTGGTATTCTTCTAATCTCAGCTTTAGAATTTTGCACTGTCCTGCCACTTGTTGGATGACGAGATGTGAGTCGCCATAAATGGCAATGTCCGTTATATCCATTAGTATTGCTAATTTGAAGCCGGTGATTAGGGCTTCATACTCTGCTTCATTGTTGGTACACGAATCTGTCAAGTGGTAAGAAAACCTCAGCATGGCCCTATCTGGTGTCACGAAGATTAAACTAATTCCTGCTTTGCTAGGTATAACTGTTCCTGATCCTTTGTCTTTTCGAGCTGATGACGCTCCATCAAAGTACATTTCCAATGTTGAGCATTGGGATCTTCTATCTGTAGTATCTGCTCATTTGATAACTCATCATTAAGCGGGGACCCAGCTGGCAGTCGGTGCGCTGCGAGAAAATCTGCAAGAATCTACCCTTTGATAGCGCGAAGGGGCACAAAGGTTATATAGAATTGCAATAATATCATTGACCACCTTGCTAAGCATCCAGAAAGCGTTGGTCGGGTCATCAAATATTTCAAAAGATTAACCTTGAAAATCAGTTTGACCTTATGAGACAACATGTAATGTCTGAGCTTTTGAGTGGCAAAAACCAAAGCTAGAAAATGTTTTCCGATAGGAGGATACTTTACCTCTGTGGGTATTAGACATCGACTCAAGTAGTAGAGTGCATTCTTTTTACCCTCATCATTGACTTGGGCAAGTAGAGCTCCGAGAGACTCATCTAACACCGCGGTATAAAGTATCAACGGTCTACCCGGGATAAGGGCTGTCAAAACAGAAGGAGTCGTTAGATATCGTTTAATATCTTCGAAAGCCTACTTGCATTTTTCTTCTCAAATAAATTTGGCATCCTTTTTAATTAATGTCGAGAAAAGCTGACACCTACCCGACAGATTAGATATAAAGAACCTCGGATATGCCAGTTTTCTTTGAAATGAACGTAGTTGTTTCAAGGTTTTAGGGGGAGGCATTTCTAAGATGGCTTTAATCTTCTCTGGGTCGATTTTAATTCCCCAATGATGGAAAACAAATCCTAGAAATTTCCCAGAGGTAACACCGAAAGCGCACTTTAAGGGATTCATCTTCAGATTATATTGTCGTAATCGTTCAAATACGATCCCCAAATCATATAGGTGGTTTCCTCTTATCTTGCTCTTGACGACCAAATCATCCACATAGCATTCAACTTGGTTGTGAATGAGGTCATCAAAGATCCTCGTCATTGCTCTTTAGTATGTAGCTCCTGCGTTCTTCAGTCTAAACGGCATCACGGTGTAACAGTAAATCCCGATCGGAGTTTTGAAAGCTGTGAGCGTTGCGTCTTCTGGTGCCATCTTGATCTGATTGTACCCTGAAGACCCATCCATAAAGGAGAAAGTTTCATGTGTCGATGCAATTTCCACCATTAGTTCCGGTATCGGCAAAGGGAATTCATCTTTTGGACATGCTTTGTTTAAGTCCCTGAAGTCGACACACACTCGAATTTGTCTATTTTTCTTTTTCACTGGCACAACATTAGCTAACCATGTCGGATACTGTTCTTCTCGGACAAAATTAGCGTCTATTAATTTCTTGATTTCTGATGTAACTTGATGTTCTATCTCGAGGCGCATCCTTCTGGGAGCTTGCTTTACTGGCATCACATTCTTATCCACTCTGAGGCGGTGAACTGCGACAGCCAGAGATAGTCCTGATATTTCTTCATAGCTCCAAGTGAAGCAATCTTTGAATTCTGATAGTAACCTGACCAAGTCTGCGACCTCTTCTTCGTTGAGTAACAAACTTATGAAAGTCGGTCGGGCTGCTCCTCAGTCCCGAGATTGATTTCTTTTAATTCATCCATTGTTGATTTGATTTCTTCTTCGAATTCTGGCAGAGCATCGCCTATTGGCTGATCATCTTATTCATCTCAAATGTCCAGGCAATCTTCTTTTAACTGACTAGTAACAACCATGCAAAATTCTGAGTCATCGACGGGTCCAAGCGTACTAAACCCAAGACCTTCTTTCGAATTGTGTTTCTTTCCTTTTACATTCTATAATTTTTCGAACGATTGTAACTTATCTTTTGGCATTTTCTTTGACACATATCCTTGTTGAACCAATTTTTGAACACACTGCGAAAAGAAACCAAAAGGTAATTCCATTAATTCATTTGAGTCGTTTTCTTCAAGAATTACACAAGGTTTAGAAGTAGAAGGGGAAGCTTTGAAAAACTTGATCGGTTTAAGACCAACATTATGTACTTCCTTGACATCTATACTCTCTACCTTTTGAGAATGGATCGGAGTAAGGGTCATGGTATGAACATAGTGTTTAATCCGATCGTACATCGATTCATATTCATCCTTTGCTTCGTCGTCCAGAGAGATCTTGAACTGAGGCTTCTTCTGACTTATCATCATTGTTTCTTTATCTTCTTCGGAGCTTTTCTCCATGTCAATGTGGATTATTGGCTTCGTCTGTTCAATAATCTGGGAAATTCTTCCTCGACCACATCCCCGGCCTCGACCTCAGATGCGTGGGCTAAAAGAACTTTTACCAACTCATTGAGAAAGAGCGGTATGAGATTGTTGAACTGGAGCCATACAGTCTCGTCCTTGTAGTTCCTTTGAGTCATCAATTTTGCTTATCACAATGTCTCTTGAAAATATTGTTTTCTTCAAAGGAGCATAGTAAGCAGCATCTTCATGGATGCCCACTTCATGTATTGAAAATGGCTGTAGATCTCCTTTAATGCAATGTTCTTATCCATCTTTGTAGTATTTGATGCACCGGTGAAGCGAAGACGGGACCATATTGTACTCATGGAGCTACGGTCGACCAAGCAGGGTATTGAACGAAGTATCGGCATCGATGACATGGAATTTTTCAGTTGTTACTAGATTCCCAACTTTCATTTGTAGCGTTATAGATCCGAGGGCTCTTTCTCCTTTCTGATTGAAACCTCTTAACATCATTTTATCCATTGAAAGCTCTCAGGCGTCGATGTCCAAGTAAGCTAACGTCCGTAGACTCATTATATTGAGCGATGCTCCAGGATCTACTAAGACCCTGGAAAGCACGAATCTGCCGATGATGACAGAAATGTAGAGTGGACGATTGTGATCGGCTGTACTGAGTAGCAAATCTTCGTCGGTGAAAGTTACACCAGGATGTTCCTTTATGGTGCAAACTCCATCTGAGGATGTGCTAGCCAATTGCGCTAAGCAAATGTCGGGATCAAGTAGAGCCTTGATCAAAATTACTCTCATTTCCTTTGATAGGATCAGAGCATCGTAAATACTTAGTTTGGCCGGCAACTTCTTGAGATGAGCTAACACTTTGTAATCCACTTTATTTGGGTTTTCAACTTCATTTCAAACTTGTATTTCTTTAGTAGCTGGAGGTATTTCTTCTTGAGTAACTATCTGCTTTCCTTTGTCCACAGGAGTTGTTCTGAGAGGTAGCACCTTGCCACTCCTTAAATGCACTTCCATTATTTCTTCTTCTTCTGGACCCAGAGGTCCTTCTGTATTTGAGAAGTCCAAACCGATGTCAAGTGGAGCTTTTTTCAACTCGAGGACTGGCTCCTCACTTCCCGTACTGTGGTAGTCGGTGTTGTCGATGTCTTCTTTATCTTTGTTGGAAGTTAATATGATTTGAGGATCATTTTGGGAATCGAAATCGGGGTTAGATAGGTTGTGATTAGTTACGTCATCACTAGAGACAGTAAGATCGTAGCCAACATCATTCATATCATTATTACGAGACCCTGGAGGGGTACAAAGATAATGATACAAAGTCAGGGGTTCGAGGGATTTCACCCCTGAATCTGAGACAACTAGTCTAACGGGAGCGATCTCTATCCTATCGTTCGCGCTATCGTCTTTAATCTCACTCATGATCTCTTTCTTCATCTATTCTCGTCACAGTAGCTTCCTTGGCGAAGCTTTCATCTTGGACTGTGCTGGCGGTGGACTCCGGACAGCGGCTTTCTTTGGAGCAGACTGAATCTGATCCAGGACCTTCTTGAGCTCATTCCAAATTGCGCTCCATCCACCCTTACCAGCATATGGGTCAAGTGGAGAGATTGGCTCTGCTGAAATTACATTTATAGAACCTTTTTCAGGCTCCTTCAAATATTCCTTCGGTATAGTTATATTTCCTTCTTTGTAATTCTGCTCAAGCTAATCCTTGAAACTGAAGCAGTTCTCAATTGTATGTCCAAGCATCCAGAGATAGGGACAGAAGTTGGGCTGATCTTTCTTATTCACCTCTTCTGGCTTTTTCGGCTCGGGTAACTTGAACTCGAGCTTCTTCAGCAGATTCTTGAACATCTTTGCTACAACATCATCGTTGAAAGAGTATTTTCTGCGTAGTCATTCTGATATTGTAGGAACTAGTCTCCCGTCTATCCTGTACGGTCTCTACTGCTGCTGACCGGGCTGATTATTTTGCAGTGGACGAGACTGTCCGTACTACTGAGGCTGACTGTACTGCTGAGGTGACTGCTCAGTATGAATCATCATCGGTTGCTTTCCTTTATCGACCGCGGCCACTACACCAGATCTCTTCACATAAGCCTTTACTGATTTTGTTTTCTCTGTCTTTTCTGCAGGCTCCATGTGCTTGATTTCTTCCTGTAAGCTGCTGGCCTTGCTGAGCAGTTTCTCGAAGGACTTGATCGTGAGACCCTTAAGCATGAAAGCTCCTGCACTGTGAATACTCTTGAGTAGTATATCGATCGCGTGCTATTCTTGTAGCTGAGGTTCACATTTCATGCTTAAGTTTCTTTACCTCAAGATGTAGTCAACCAAAGTCTCGTCGGGCTTCTGATGTTCTACCATGAGATCTCCTATAGTGACATGACGCTGAGCACCAACGAATCTCTTCACAAACATGCTTTCCATTTTTGCGAAAGTCTTTACTGATCCATTAGGAATTTCAGCATACCAATAAAAAGCTATTCCCGATAGGCTACTCAGAAACTGACGGAACAATAGCGCTTCAATTCCTCCTGTATTGCAACAGCTGGCTCTAAAGTGCTCTATATGCTGCCGAGGGTTTCCTGTTCAGTCGAATGTTTTGAAGTTCGGTGGCACGAAGCCTTTGGGGTAAGGTACAACATCAAATTCCTCCGGGTAGGGTCTACCCTTTGAAACTGATGCTCTGCCTTTGGACTGGGCCAAGGCCTCCCGAACTTGTTGTTCGACAATTTGCTTAAGCTCCTTTTCTGGTAGATTTGGGGTTGAATCCTTCTTCAGAAGCTCATTCTCATTGGCAGAGGTGACCTCTCTTCTTTCATCGGCGATGTGTATTATCTCAGGCTGATTGATTTCTGGAGATGCTATCGGACGTGACTGAGATTGTCCATGCAATGTGTCCATGGTAAGTCATAGCGGCGGTCATCTCCTCCACTCTCTTTTCCAATCGGCTGATCACTTCGCCTCTAGCAGACACGGCTCTTTGAAGCTCTTTTATTGCGTCCTCCTCACGAGGAGCTTCACTCGCAAACGCTATGGCCCTGGTTTCGACCATGTTGATTTCAATGAATTCATCATCCCAGTAATCTGACAGGTGGAGATCCTCGTTATTGGCCTCCAATCCTTGCTCCCAAGTTAATTATAAAATCTCTTCACAAAGTTTCTGAATTCTATCCTCCATCGACCCTTCTTCTGCCATTGACTCTGAAGCAACAGGAGTGGTGACGATAAGAGTGCCGGACTTATAATCCAGTTGATGATTTGTAGACTTCTCGAAGTGGACAGGTGCAGCGACATTCGGTAACCACACTCTCCTCTCGAGAATTGATGCCTCAGGACGGAATGTCTCAGTGAGGACATCAGGACTAAGAGAGGAAGTGTGCTCCCTAGAGTGCAGACCGTGTACAGAGGAAAGTAATCCTCTCTTGCTTCTCAGAAGTTCTTTGGGTGGAATTCTTGGACCTAGCCGAGACTTGACTGGTCTTTGTATTGCGGGCATCAAATCGGTGGTAGTTGTCTCAACACGCTCTCCCAAACGGTGCTTGACAGAAACCCTGCTAGGCTTTTCCATTTTCAAAATTTCTTCTTTCACTTCTGGGGATATTGCACATCCCATCCTTTTAAGAAGCTTGGCGACAGAACATCCTTCTAATTCAGCCAATCTCCGTAGAAGAGTATGAGCTCGAGTGATGGATGTGGGCTTCTTTCCCTCCTCATCATGACTGTGCGGTGCTGGAAGCGCGGCGACAATTCTATGGAGACTTTCATTTCCAGTAGTACCAGCTAACGGGTGGAACCTACTACCTCGGAGGAGAGGAGAGGTATTCGGTAAACTGAGTTCCTCCTACTGAGGAATCTCATCAATCACTGGTAAACTTGCAGCTTGTGCCTTGACGGCCTTATGAAGCTTTCGATTGCGGTTCCTCTTTTGGGATTTTGTCAGTGGGGGAACCTTGGAACTGGAACCAACCTCAAAGATAGACGACGGGCCAAGGAAGACATTGTCAGGATCCTCCTCGTGCAGAATTTATTTCCCTTTGGCAGACGAGGAAGTAGGTACTATAACGGTGAAGCCGGAAGCAATGGAGGTGACTAATCTCCTTTTCACGGAGCCAACTGGTTTGACGGGGACAATAGTCATCTTCACCTTCTTAGTAAAAGGGAAGTCTTCATGAGAATTCAGATCGAACTCAGCAGATGGTTTTTGTACTTTGGGGGCATCAATTTTCAGGACCACAAACGGGGCTTTTCCAAGCACGACTTCAATCTCACTGAAGCCGGCTCCAAACTGAATTAACGGCACTGCGAGAAGAGCCTCACGAGAAGAGGGCAGGTCGCAAGAGAAAGTCAGCAAAGGGGTTGACATTTTGACTGTCAAAAGAAACATTCCAAAATTTAGGAAGGGCCAAATACCTTGTCATCATAGTATGAACAATATGAAAAAGATCGTTCTATGAACTGGGTAAAATTTTTTTGATTTCATTTAATATATTATTATTTTCTCTTATCATATTTTGTTCTTCTTTTTCTTTTATTTTCTTTTCTTTTAGATTTATTTGGGTGGATTTGGGAATTTTTGGAATTTTGGGCTAAGAGGAGCATTTTAGTCATTTGGGGATCTTTGGGGAAATTTGGTAATTTTGGGTAATTTTGGTCAATTTGAGTGGTAGGAAGAATTTTTGGATAATTAAGGGTAATTTGGGTAATTTTGGAAATTTTGGGGTATTTTAGGATTTTGGGGGTATTTTGGGGTGTCGGCATATTTTTAGGTTGTGAGTTTAAATTTTAAAAAAAAAGGGGTCGCCTATAGAAATTGTCTGCGAATTTTTAGATTTTAAATTTAATTTAAGTATATATATAATTTGGAAAGTAGCATTTGATTTTGAAAATAATTTTAAGTTTGAAAATTTTAAGATATGAAATCAAACTGATCTCACATCCCAAATAGTTTATATAAACGAGCACCGCACCACAAACCGTGTATCTATCCCGAGAAATAAATGCACTGCTTGATAATGGAGCTCGATTAAATAAACTAGAAGATTTGTGACATCTGTTTGGTCTGCGAACCAATTTTATAAGCCGACAAGTTCCCCTCCTTAATATAAAGGAATTAAGCAGGGTTTATATTACCTAAGTTCTTAAAGTTCCCTATAAGGGCAAGCCCCTATAGTTAATTACATCCTAAATGAAGGAATCATTTAAGAAAACTCTCGATAATGATCAGTGATTTTGCTCTCAAGAATTTCAATGTTTAAGGTTTTCAAAGGATTGAATTTTGGAATTTCAATAGGGAATGGATCAAGTTTGGAACAGTTTATTTTAAGAGTCCAATAGAAGAGCGATAGGAGAAGCTGGAGATCCAAGAAGAAACTTGGCAACTTCCCAAACTATCCTATTGTTTGACTTCAATTTGGGAGTTTATTTAATGTTTCATCCTAGCTATTTTAATTAATTAGGACATATATTCGTATGACACAATCATACTAACAGCCTTGAAGATGTGAACGACTACCTCGGAGTCCTAAGACAGGTTAGGGCTTAATTTGCATAAGACAATTATGCAAATGCCTAAAAAAAAGTTGAGGATTTATGTTGCACTAGGCAAACCACCTCGAAGTCCTATGACTTTGTTATTTAATTTTTAAGAATGGTTTAGCTGATGTAGATCCGAGTTTTGCTGAAGACGATTGCCGTGCTGCTCACTATGCTCCAAGCTCCTTGTTGTCCCAAAGGTTTAGTTTCAGAAGGTGAAAAATCATGAGATGAGTGAAGTGTTTTGTTTTAGAGAAATCTTAAAATCCAAGTGTTTTTTAATGTTTTAATTAAAACAAATCTTAAAATTGATTATAACAACACCGGTTAAGATCCCACGGTTCCATCCTTCCGGCATCGTTATTTTTACCGGATTCACTTAGTTTAGATGAATTTGCTAAACTCAACTGAATGAGTTTCACACTTTCTTTTAGACTGTGGGAAATCCCGTTAGCAACACATAGGTTACATCATCCGAGGTATTCCCGATCATCCAATAAGATATTTTAATTTAGTTAAAGTTGTAGTGTTTTGTTTTTCTATTTGTGATTAAATTTTGAGTTGTTTTATATTTTGAATGTTGTGGTGGTGAATTTTATCTTGTTGTGACTTTTAGTTTAGTTTTGGTTTCAGTTTTGTGGCTATCCTAAAGATTTCAGTTTTCATGTAGGGTGACATTCTTGTTTAACATGCAAGAGAAGTAAAGTACAATACAGGTATGTAAATTGCATCAAAATATAAATGTACCAGTTAGGGTCTTCTCGTCATTCCCAGCTGAAACTTTAGTATTGCATTGCATGTATGTGTTTATAGTTTTGCAGAAATTAAAGCATGCCACAAAACAGGAATAAGTAGGACTAACAAGCAGTAACTACTTAATCCTATGATGTCTACGTGAATTTCTATGTTGTGTTTCAATGAACTTTGTTAATTTATTTGAGGATGGTTTCGTTAAGAAGACATATTAAGTTTAATAAACCTCTGAGGTATCCAAAAGGTCAGAGAAGGATGCAAGTCCATGCTTCCTTCTCACAGCCTGGTGAAAAGTCTCCGGCTCATTTAGACTTATTATGTTGCTGAACAACTCATCCTACCAATACCCTTATGCTTAATGAGCATAGGTGTTCGGGGTAGGTTGGGGCAGATGGGTTTAGGTGTGGTTTGGATTTGGATTGGTGGAAATTGGTAGTTTGATTTGGACTTATGGGAGTGCTATGAAGAGTTTGTGGTTTTTAATTGAGTTTGATTTTAGTTTAGGGATTGGAGGATTTGAATTTGGTTTGTGTTTGAATTTGGTTTGGGTTTGAACTAGGTTTAGTTTTGGTTTTGGTTTTGATTTTCGTTTGAATTTAGTTTTGTTTTTGGTTTGTTTTTGGAGCTAGGAACTTTGAGTTTGGAATGTGAATTGGGAAGGTTGTGTGGACATCGGGTAAAATTTGGGTTACTTCATGCATTCACTAAGCATAAGGGTATTCTTATTATGTTTTCTACACCAAGTTGTGATTTCCTGGGGTCTTTGTAAAGGAAAAAAATAAACCATGCCTCAAGAGGCCTATCCTAGGTTTGATTGTTATCGTATTGGTATTGTATTGTGGTCGGGATTGTTGTTGTATGTTGTGATTGTTGTGTTGTGTGATGTTATGATTGTATTGTATTATGTTATTAGTGTTTATATTGTTATGTGTTATTATTTTATGTTATTATTGTTATTTATTGTTTATGTGTTTTGTTATTGTTATTTTTATTATATGTTGTTTAAAATTATTATCTTTTATTTGTAATTTAAATTATTATTATCTTTATTATTTATTTAATTTATGATCTCATTTAATTCATTGTGATTTATTTACTTTATTATCATTTATTTATTTAATTAGTTGCTATTAATTTTATTTAATTAATTGATTGTTATTTATTTGTTTTATTTAATTAATTGATTTTTATTTATTCATTTTATTTTACTTTAATTTATTTAAATTATTCTTTTTGGTTTTCAATTAATTTATTTTATTATTTAATTTAATTTAATCTAGTATAAATTATTATTTATTTTAATTTAATTTAATTTATTTAACTTATATTATTTAATTTAATTTATTATTTATTTACATTATTTATTTAATTTGTTTATTTAATTTATTTAATTTAATACTTATTTATACTATCATTTAATTTAATTTAATTTAATATAATTTGATTTATTTAATTAATTTAATTTAATTTAATTTATTATTTATTTACATTATCATTTAATTTTAATTTAATTTTGACTTAATTAATTTATTTAATTAATTTAATTTAATTTAATTAATTATTTGTTTTCGGTTTAATTAGCTAATTAATTATTATTTAATTTAATTTATTTAATTTAATTATTATTTATTTATTTTGGTTTTTATTTGATTTTAACTATTAATTTTAATTTAATTCATTATTCATTTATATTATTTAAATTATTTTTCAATTTATATATATATGTATTATTTATTTTTTTTATCGCTTAAGTTATTTTATTTTAATTAATTATATATACATTTTTATTACTAAAATATTATTGATTTATTATTATTAATTCATATTATTGCTTTATATTATTTATTATTATCATTTTTATTATTATTTATTTATTTATAAGACTTTTCATTTTCTCTCTCTTCAATTATTCTTTTCTTTATTATCATTTATATTATGTTATTATTTATTAAAATTATTATTTACATATATATATTTACATTTTAAAAGGGCATTTTTAATTATTTATTTTCATTATTTATTTAGGTTTATAGTTATTTATTTTATTATTTATTTTTATCATACTATTTTTTTATTATTTACATTAATTTACATATATATATATATATATATATATATATATATATATATTATTCATTTATTTAGTTTTTTTTATCAATTCTATGATTTATTTTACTTATTCATTTAGTATTTTTAGTGAGTTATTTTATTTAAAATTTAGTATAGTTGTTTTATTAGAAAAGTTATTATTTAGTTTATTATTATATCATTTATTATTCTTCATTTTTATATTTCATTGTTGCTTTTGTTTTACTTTTATTTCCTTTATGTTATGTTTATTTCTTTTTACTTTTCATTTCCTTTATGATATATTTATTTCTTTCAAATTTTAAAACTTATTTTTTTTAAAGTTAGTGAAACTAGGTGGTAGATTTGTAAATATTTAACATTAGCCATATAACTTTGCATAAAAAGAATTCCCAAACCTATGCATGGATAAAATTTAAATAGCATGAAGAAGGAACAACCTACACATAATTTTTTTGAAAACATACATGGAGAGATTTAAAAAAAAAACTAAATTGGTTTGCATGAAAGATAGCCTTAAGGCTAATCATAAAAAAAATTAAAAAAAGCATCCTTGGAGATTAAATGATTTGCAAATAAATTTGAAAACCTTTGTAAAGGAAGAAGAACAGTAAAATTATGCATGTATGTATGGATCTTAGGCTAAGCATGAGAAGGGTGAGGAAATTTTTAAAGCTTAAGTGTTCACAAAATAAAAGGGATGGGGGAAGAAACTTACCTTGATTTTAGGGAGTATATGGAAGGAACTTGAAGAGAGGGATGCCTTGTTGAAGCTCACGGCTAGGAAGGGGTTACGGTGGGTGTGCCTTGCTTGGAAGAAGGAGAGGAGTAGGAGGAGAGGCTCACGACTAGGAGGGAATTTTTGGTGGGTGGAATGGTTAAGTGTAGGGGTGTAAGTGTGTGTGTAAAGGTGTGTGAAGTGGGATTATGGGGGGATTTATGGAGGGAGGCTCACGGCTAAGAGTAAATGGGGGCGGTGAGGGAGAAATATGGTGGTGATATGGTGGTGGTAAGGTGATAGGGTGAGGTGGTGGGTAGGGTGAGGGAGAGTTAAGGGAAAGGTGAGGGAGAGGCATGGAAGTAAGGTGAAGGTAAGGAGGGAAGGCTTTTAATTTTTTTTTTGTTATTTGTTTTTTGCCGTGAGATGTAAGAGAGGGAGAATATGGGTGTGTGTGTGAGTGTATTTTCATTTGGTGAATTTTGGATTTTTGGTCCATTTTAAGATCATTGGGCTAACCTGAGTTTAGATTGGGCTACAGCTTGAATGAAGCCCAAGTGGCTTGATCAATATTGTCCACATGATTGTAATGAAGATCTTTCATGAAGACATAAAGTTGTTTTGAGCTCATTTGGAAGTTCAATTTTGGTAGGGATAGGAATTTTGATTATTTTGGACCATATTGGATTTGGGTCAAGTTATCTTGAGTTTGAGTGGGAATGAGGTCCAGAGGTCTTCAACAATAATGTAGATATTCTTGTCTAGAATACTTTTCATTAAGAAATAAAATGGTTTTGACAAGGTTTAGAGGGTTAATTTGGTGGATTTAAAACATGTGTTCAGCTTGGGTCAAAATTGGGTTTTTTTTGTTCAAAATGGATTTGGGTAAGACCTGAGCTCAAATTGTGGACAATTGATGATTCCATTAATTTTAATGAGGTGTTATAAAGAGTTTGGAATTGAAATTTGGGAGGAATTGATTGACATTAGCTTTATTTAGCATATTTGGGTTATTTAGGCAAAATTGAGGATTTTGGATTTCAAGTTGAATTGGATTCAAATGGGGGTCACATTGGACTTAAATTTGGTTTATATTGATATTGGGGATGTCTAATTGATGTTTGGAATTTAAGCTGGGCAAGATTTTGGTCAATTGGGTCAAGATTGGGTTTGATTTGGGCACTTTTGGGCTACATAGGCCAAATTAGGGTTTTTTGATTTAAATTGGGTTAAATTGACAAAATTGGCTTATGGTGTAGTTGAACTAAATGAAATTGAGAATTTTAAAGTTTTTTTGTAATTTTTTGGATTTTTTGGATTTTTTAGCTAAAAGAGTATTTTGGGTATTTTGAGGGTATTGGGGGTATTTTCGGAAATTTTGGAATTTTTGGTCATGGATGGTCAATTTGGGTGGTAAGGAACTTCTTGGAATTATTTTTGGGAAATTTTGGTGAATTTGAAGAATTTTGGGTAATTTAGGGCATTTTGGGAGGCTAGGGGCCAAAAATTGAAACTTTGGAGATTTGAAGGTGGCTTCAAAGTGAGCATGAGGTAATGGTTTAAATTGAGTTGTACATCGAGGGTCACCCTCATTTGGTCCTCTATGTGTTGGTCCTCACCACTTAGTCATAGACTTAGGGCTGGGTATCCACATGAGTTTCCAAAGAGTTCAGGGTTGAAATTAGGATGTGCAGTATATGTTGTGAATGTGAAGTGTATGAGTGGTGATCTCCAGACCTCCCTCAGGGCAAATCCTAAGGTCTGACTACCTATAGGAGACTTCCCCTAGGATTCCTTATGCTTCCCTTTTTCCTACCAAAAGGTGGAGGTTAGGCCTTAAGCATATGAAAACCCTTAGTGAAGCAAGAAGAGTTTTGAATTTCTATGGGGAGGGTTCCATGACTAGTCTTCTAAGAAAGTCACCAGGGGAGTCCTATGGCTAGACCCTAGGATATTCTCAAGAGAGACTAGACCTCAACAAAAAGTGAGGTCAACATGGGGCAAAGGAGTTAGAAATTTGGAATTTTTAGGAAAATTTAGATTAAGTGATGGACCAAGGGTCACCCTCATTTGGTACTAGCCAAACCCTAGCCTGAGGCTAAAAACTTGGGAAAACCACTTACATGTGTTTCCAAAGAGTTAGGGGATCAAAAGTTGGTGTGCTTTGTTTAGGGTTGTGAGTGTGAACTGTAAGTGTGGTGTAAGCTCTAGACTTCCCAGGTAGATCCTATGGTCTGACCACCAATAGGAGACTTCCCATAGTCTTCCTTATGCTTGGTCTCTTCCTCTCAAAACTGGAGGTTAGGCCTTAAGCATATGAAAACTCTAATTGAAGTGAGAAAAGTTTGAATTTCTATGGGGAGGGTTTCATGACTAGTCTTCTAAGAAAGTCACCATGAGATTTCTATGGCTAGACCCTAGGCTATTCTAAAGAAAGACTAGACCTCAACCAAATGTGAGGTCAACAAATTGACCCCCAATAGGTGTGGTGTGCTGGGCAAGCACACTGCACGTATTGGTGTTGATTGACGAGATCAACAAAACCAACACAACTGTCTGAGTCAAGACTCAAGACAAACACAAAATTTAGCGAGGAAGTTTCTGTTAGGGATTATTTGGTTGAAACCTTCAAGTCTAGGGAACTCTCACCAGGGAAGGAAGATGGAATACCTTCATGAGAGAAGCTATGGATTTCAAGCTTTCAAACTCTAAAGTAGTCCGATTTGAATCGATTTGGAGTTGAAATTTGGATTTGGAATTAGGATCTGAAATATGGATTTGATTTTATTTTAAATGTTGAGTTTCAATTTTAATTTGATTTTGAATTATAAATTTTAAATTTAAGTTTCATGGAATTTATGGAATTTTAAATTTGAAGATTTAAATTTTGTGGGGAAAGTTTTGAGTGTAGAGGGGGAATCATAATTTCAGTACCGATCTCGGAAGGATGAGAAGTGGAATGTAGGTTTTAGCCTTAGAAATGAGAATCAGGATTTCAGTAACAACCTCAGAATTGTCGTGGATGTGGAAAACTTTCTCGAAAGGGAAATGGAAAATTAGGGAATTTTGGGGGAATCAGACGACTAAGCTTCGTTCCAGGAATTTCATGGAAGGCAGAAAATTTCTCAGATAGGATGTAGAAAATTAGGAAATTTTGGGGGAATCGGACGACTAAGCTCCGTTCCCGAAATTTCATGGAAGGAGGAAAAATTTTTCGGAAGGGAGATACAAAATTAGGGAATTTTGAGGGAATCGGACAACTAAGCTCCGTTCCCAGAATTTCATGGATGGAGGAAAAATTTCATCGAAGGGAGATGGAAAAGTAAGAAATTTTGGGAAATCAGACGACTGAGCTCCTTTCTCGAAGTTTAATGGAAGGTGGAAAATTTCTCAGATAGGATGTGGAAAATTAGGGAATTTTAAGGGAATTGGACGACTAAGCTCTGTTACTGGAATTTTATGGAAGGCGAAAAAGTTTCTCGAAAGGGAGATGGAAAATTAGGGAATTTTGACGGATTCAAACGACTGAGCTCTGTTCTTGAAATTTCATGGAAGATGGAAAATTTCTTGGATAGGTTCTGGAAAATTAGGGAACTTTTGAGGGAATCAGACGATTAAGCTCTGTTCCTGGAATTTTATGGAAGGCGGAAAAAAATTCTCGAATAGGATTTGGAAAAATAGGGAATTTTTGGAAATTTTGGGGAGGAAAGCTGAAGGACTCACATCCGTCCCAAGGTGTCACAATAGGAGGAAAAGCTCAAGGACTCGTATCCAACCAAAGAGGTGACAGAGAGGAATTAGAATTTAGGTATTGATCCTAGAGTTTCATTTAAGGAGAATTTGGTAAAACTTGGTATTTGACTTTCAAATAAAGCAATTTGGTGCAATTCGGCCAAGACCGGAAGCCATTGCAAGATTTGTAGAGTTTCAAGATGTTTCGAATTTTTGAGAAGTGGCACTGTGTGAAAAGTGCCAAATTTCACGGAGTTCCTGCAAAAGCGAGGGATTTAAAGATGAGTGCAAAGACTCAGAATCTCAAGAGAGAGAAAAAGAGAATATTATCATTGTTTGCTTTTAATTCATCATCATCATTTTTTTTATTTATTTTGTTACATTGCTTTTCATTTGATTTAAATTTCGATTTAAAACTTGATTTTGATTTGACTTAAGTTTCGAGTTCATTTTGAATCTGATTTCATTTTGTTATCATTTTATTCTTTTCTTCTGCATTATTTTTTTTCCTTTTTGTTTTGGAACAAAACACGTGGTTCAACGCCTTTCGACTATCGCCCTGAAAAGAAAGCGTTTCTAAAAATAGAAATTTTCATTAATTCTATTTAAAGTAGTACAACTGATCATATGCTGACAAGCTTCCCAAAAGTAGATCATGTGTACAAAATAAAACAGAGCTGACATATCATATCATCTGGCAACTACAAAAGTGGTGATAACGACTGTCATGACCCTCTAAAGGGTGGTTGATTTCTGTTGTCTAAAACTGCTACGAGGATGAGCCAACCTGCCAAGGTTATGCTCTGGAACCAAAGTCCCCTTGCGAGCATCCGGAGGTACAGCCATCATAGTGGCCAAGGATGAAGGCTCTCTAATTCTGGATCTAGTTCATAGTAAAATGACGCTTTATCCTCATCCATTCTTTTGAAGGTGACTGACTCCCTTTTTCTTTGAACTCCTGGGATGTAGTGCTTCACTAAGTCTGCTCCATTTCCTTTTAATACCAGCACTGATCCGACTGGTAGGGGAATTTCAACAGAACCTCGGAATTCTCCCGGTCTGACTATCTGGATTTCTCGACCAAACCAGATGTTGCTTTGACTTAGAAAGGAAACTATGCAGAAGGGTGTCACAAAGTCATGGTAGTTTATATGATGCGGAATGCAGTCCCCATCCTCATAAATATTTATGATGCAGCTGTTAGGAATACAGTCTACAGGAAACATGTGCCACTCGATCATCCTCTTTATCATCTTTTTAATTTGTGATGGCATCAGATCCACCTCGTCATGCTACAAAATTCCTGGGGGATAGCCTTGTCGATCTAAAGTAATGTTATAGCAACAGTCACACTAAATAGTGGCTCTGCCCTTTCCACGTTTCCATTTTCACGGATCTGTTTATGTCATTGGCCTCAAACGACCCGCTCTGCCCAATGCCTGTAGAGTGTCGATGCAATATAAGAATCATTCTTCATCCTTCCTTGAGAATACATCAGTGTATAACTCGAGTCCTTCCAGAATATTGACAAATTTTCCTTGTATGTCTTCTTAGTGTTGAAATTCTTGCTTTCTGATTCTTCTAATCTTTGCTATGTTGTAGTCCGAAACTCCTCACGGCGGGGGCAGCGGTAGGACAAACTACGGTATGTAAGGTTCTACCTCATGATATTCCCAGCTCCTAACTAGTGTTGAGGTAGCTGCATATGCCTTTAACGTACCATATTCTTTAAGCAGTAAAATATGACATTCTGGGCATTCTGAAAATGCCTCTGACACCGTGGGCAGTCTGGGTAAACCTGTGTTGCAGGTCAGACACCCAGTCAAAATTTTTTCCATTGGATTAAATGTCGGCACGGGATCCTCTGCAATCTCCGGCTCAGTATCGGTGCGTGGTGCACTGTCATCAGTTTCTTTCATTTCAGTATTATAAGAATCTTTTGGAATGGGTGATAGCGCGGCGGCTAGCTCCCGAGCCTGTCTCCTCTCCATCCTGTCCAAGAGGCGACGCTTGCGGTGATTTGCATTTCTTCTTTTTGTACGCGCCAACGGTGCATCTGGAACTCTCTCGGCTAAAGCGGCAACAAGACCACCTTCTGGAGTATTAGACATGGATGGAACCTAAGTATGTCTCCGTTGAAGAGGTGTAAGTTAACAAATCCCCCAGTTTTTCCGGATCCTGACGTTTCTCCAGTCTCCCTACTGATCTACCTAAAAAATACTCATTTTTATGCCTTATTTATGATTCAATCCATAAGGATATTAAGCTTTAAAGAAAGGTATTTTAATGTTTTTGGATGTAGATGATTAAAAAAGAGTCCAAGAAAGAAAAAGAAAGAAAAAGGAGCAAAAATGGAGCATATGGAGCAAAATTTTGGAATTATTGGTCTGGCACCAGAGTCTGGCGGTTAAGCACCAGTTCGATACAAACACTGTTAAGTTTTCTTGATGACTTTGGGCAGTTATTTTGACGGTGTTAAGTGGTTATTGGAGCTTCTAGAAGACTGGAGGTTACTCCTAATATATAGGACATATGATACAATGTATTTGGACACAAGAAAACGGTCTGGATCGCGAAGAGGTACGAACAAAAGTGATGAGGTGCAAAAGACCTGGTCATGGAGTCTGACGCCTACGCGCCAAATCCCGGCGCTTAGGCACGACGGTTACCTTCTAGAAGATACATTGAATTTAGACGATTTTTGAAGACGTGCCTTAAGCAACCCATGGTCAAATTCAGAGCTCTATAAATAAGAGCCCATTCTACAGAGAAAATCGCACCAAACCCCCCCCTCTTAGTACACATACCCATTTTAGCATCTTCTCTCTCATCTCTAGTTTTATTTAGTCTCTTCCATACTTAGGGTGCCACTTTATTTTGTATCTAGTGAGTTTATTTTGAGTGTTTATTATGTGTTATTACTGTTGGAGTCTTTCATCATTACTTTGGAGTCAGTAGTAGTCTGCGGATCTCTTGAAGGAACACTTCGGATAAGAATTTGTAGTTTAGTTCAAAGTTTTATAAATATGTTTTGTTGTGTTATTTCAATGAGTTATGAGTAGTTAGTTATCTTTCTCCTTTCAACCATGAAAAGATTATAAATTAAATAAATTTTGTAGGAGAATTAAATATAAAATATTTTAAAATATTGTGATGATATTAATACCTGATCTTAGTTTACTTTTTAAATTGGTCATTTAATTTGTTAAAACATGTTGAAGAATTTTGAGACCTATCCGCAGATAAATTCTTAACTAGTAGATATCACATGAATCCTTAGGTAATAGCAGGTTATACGCGGATTGTTTAAGGTGAAGTGAAAATAAATAGGAAGATATTATTTATTGGGCGTAGAATTAATTAGTTTTTAGAGTGACAGACTAAATTCTAATAATTTGGTTTATACATAGGTAACGGGTCACTGGTAGGGCCGACCATAGCCACCCTTGGACATCTAGTAGTGTGAGCCTAGATTAACCCATTCTACTAATAAAACATCCTGCGCCTAACTATAGATTAGTCAATGTTTTTTGCACCTAGATCAAAGGGTAAGGAATAGGAATGCTTCTATTTGGCACAATACCATAATCTTAATTCCTTTTAAAAGATAATTAATCTATAATTCTTGGATTAGTTGAAAAAGGAGAAAGTCATTTTTATAATTGCGTTGAACTTTAATTACTACTTAGTTTACTTTCCTGATTATTGCTTAATTTCTTTTAGAAAAAATTATTAGTTAACTAAATTTGAATATATATATAAAAAAAAGAGAGTATATATAAATTTCTTTCAAAAATTTCAAAATATTACTTATATCTCTTACATTTTATTTCACTATCCCTGTGGGATCGATAACCAGGACTCCACTAGAGCTTTGTATTACTTCAACAATACGTATACTTGCGTTTAAAATTGTGACTTTACAATAATAAAATCTAAATATAAAATTTTAAAAGTAAACATCATACATTAAGTTTTTGAAGCTATTTGCTGGAAATTAAACATTCTAAAAAGTGGTATCAAATTCTTGTATTTTAAAGCATATTTAAAGTCGCATCGCATCATGTTTTTGGCGCCCTTGTCAGGGATAGGATAAAATAAAAAGTAAAAAGATAGAATAAAAAAAAGTAAAACAAAAAAAACATAAAACAAAACAAAAATATTTTTTTTAAATTTTTAAGCGTAGTTCTAGATCTGAAGGATTACTACCTTTTGATTCTGAATTAGAAAGAATAATTAAAAGAATTAAAAATGAAAATAAATTTCAAAACATCAAAAAATGGCTAACTTACATAACAATAATCAAAATCCAATCGAAATTAATGAACAAAATATTTATAAACCATTAAGGGAATATGCAAATCCTACTACTGATGAACTTCATGTTAGTATTCAAATTCTAGCTGTAGATGCTAATTCTTTTGAGCTTAAACCTTCTATTATTCAAATGGTTCAAAATAATTAATTTGGAGGAACACTTAATGAGGATCCAAATTTACACCTTGCTAGTTTTTTAGAACATTGTGCTACCTTTAAATATAATAATGTTTCTGATGATGCTATTAGGCTTAGACTCTTTCCTTTTTCCTTAAAACATAAAACAAAGATGTGGCTTAATTCATTAGCAACTTGTTCTATTAAAACATGGACAGATATGACACAAAAATTCTTTGCTAAATATTTTCTCCTTCAAAAACTGCTAAATAGAGAAATGATATTACTTCATTTACGCAATTTGATGGAGAAACAACTTATGAAGTTTGGGAAAGATTTAAAGAACTATTAAGAAAATGCCCTCATCATGCTTTACAGAATTGGTTAATTATTCAAACATTTTATAACAGACTTATTGGATCACTTAGATCTATAATTGATGTTGCTGCTGGTGGTTCTTTAATGGCTAAGACATTTGATGAAGCCTACACGTTATTTGAAAAAGTGGCTAATAACAATTTTCAATGGCCTTCTGAAAGGGTTAATCCTAAATGAATGGCCAATATTCATAATAATGAAGCATTTTCTATTTTAGCTTCACAAGTGGCTCTGATATCTAAGAAATTATATAATTTTGCTATTAATATATCACATGTAAGTAATGATAATTTTGCAAATTCTGATGATTCTCAAACAATGGAAACTTTGCAAGCTATTGCTAGTAAAACTAACAACCCTTATTCTAATTATTATAATCCTGGTTGGAAAAATCATAGTAATTTTAGTTGGAGTAATGGACATCAAGTTAATCTAAATTGGAACAATCAAAAAAATTTAAACTATATACCAACTTATCCTCCTGGTTATAACAATCAGCAGACAAAGTTATCTGTAAAAGAATTCATTTTGCAACTAAGCAATCAGCTACAAAGTCAAAACACTACTATTTGTAATATTGAGAATCAGATGGGTCAAACTGCTAATTTCATTAAATACAGACCTCAAGGAACACTGCCTAGCAATATCGAAATTAATCCTAAAGGATCTGGAAAAGAACATGAACAAGCAAAAGTTGTACAACTCAGAAGTGGAAAAGAATTAACAGAGAAAACACAGAATGAGATTGAAAAAGAGAAAGAAGTTGAAGAGATTGAAAAACCTAAAGATACCCTTTTCTCCAAGTAAAGATCAGACTGTTGTACCTATTGAAGTGGGAGTTGAAAGACCACCACCACCTTCTCCTCAAAGACTTAAACAGTAGAAACTTGACCATCAATTTTCTAAGTTGTTTGAAAATTTTAAGAAATTTACCATCAACATTCCTTTTGCTGAAGTTTTGGAGCAAATGCCAAGCTATGCAAAATTTATGAACGATATTTTAAGCAAGAAGATAAAATTTGAAGCTTTTGAAACTGCTGTATTAAGTGAAGAATGTAGTGCAATAATTCAGAAGAAATTACCTTAGAAACTTAATGATCCTTGAAGTTTCACTATACCATGTGCTATTGGAGAAAAATTCTGTGGAAAAGCCTTATGTGATTTAGGAGCTAGTATTAATCTCATGTCATTTTTAATGTTTCGATGGTTAGATTTAAGAGAGATTTCTCCTACCAGTGTAACTCTTCAGTTAGCTGATTGATTGATCACTTATCCTAAAGGAGTTATAGAGGATGTTCTTGTTAAGGTAGATAAATTTATCTTCCCTATGGATTTCATTATTCTAGATATGGAAGAAGATAAAGAAATACTTATCATTTTAGGGAGACCTTTTCTAGCTACCGGTCGAGCTATGATTGATGTCCAAAAAGGAGAATTAACGATGAGAGTTAATGATCAAGAGATAACATTCAATGTTCTGAAATCAATGAGGTATTCAGAAAAAGAAAAATGCTATCGAATGGATATTTTTTAATTATATAATTGAAAAGCATTACCAAGAATAATGTAAGGTCATTTCTGATGATAAAGATAAAGAATCTATGTTATATGATGAGTCATTAAATAAAGAAAAATTATCTGAAGAAGCTCATTACATTCATGAAAATTGGGAAATTTTAGACACAACTAAAAAAGTTATACTTTTACCCTCAATTGAAAAAGCCTCAAAACTGGAATTAAAGATGTTACTTACACATTTAAAGTATGCATTTCTTGGAGATTCATTAACTTTAACTGTAATTATATCTTCAAAATTAAGCAAAGATCAAGAAGAAAAATTAATAGGAGTTCTGAAGAATTATAAGAAAGCTTTTGGTTGGACTATTGCAGATATAAAAGGAATAAGCCCTTCAAGCTGTATGCATAGGATTTTAATGGAAGAAAATTTTATACCCACTATTTAACCCCAAAGAAGATTAAATCCAATTATGAAAGAGGTTGTTAAGAAAAAGATTTTGAAATGGTTAGATGGTGGAATTATTTATCTTATTTAGGATAGCCAATGGGTAAGTTCTATTCATTGTGTTCCGAAGAAAGGAGGAGTAACTGTCATTGTTAATGAAAAAAATGAATAGTGAATTTGCATTGACTATTGAAAATTAAACAACGTCACTAGAAATGATCATTTTCCTTTACCTTTTATGGATCAAATGCTGCATAAACTAGTTGGACACTCAAATTTCTGTTTTCTGGATGGATATTCTAGTTATCATCATTTAGCCGTTACTCCTGAGGATCAAGAAAAGACAACATTTACAAGTCCTTATGGAACATTTGCCTTTAGAAGATTGTCTTTTGGTTTATGCAATGCACCTGCAACTTTTTAAAGATGTATGATGTCAATATTCTGTGATTTGATTGATAAAGGAATTGAAGTATTTATGGACGATTTTTCAGTGTTTGGAACTTCTTTTGAATCTTACTTGGAAAATATAATGAAAGTTTTGAAGAGATGTTAAGAAACAAATTTAGTTCTAAGCTAGGAAAAATGTCAATTTATGGTCACAAAGGCATTGCACTTGGACATAAAGTTTCACAAATAGGGATGGAAGTTGATCAAGCAAAAGTGAAAATTATTGCGGAACTATAACCACCTACTACTGTTACTGAAGTAATAAGTTTTCTAGGTCATGCTGGATTTTATAGGAGATATATAAAGAATTTATAAACCTCTTTGTTATTTATTGGAAAAAGAAGCTAAATTTTAATTTAATGAAGATTGTCTGAATGCGTTCAATATTCTGAAGGAAAAGTTAATCACTGCACCTGTCATTATTGCACCTGATTAGAATAAACCTTTTGAATTAATCTGTGATGCAAGTGATTATGCAATCAGAGCTGTATTAGGATAAAAATTTGAGAAAATTTTCAAAGTTATATACTATGCTAGCAAAACTCTTAATGAAACTCAAGTAAATTACACTACTACTGAAAAAGAGCATTTAGCAATAGCATATGCCTTTGATAAATTTAGACCATATCTTCTTGGAACAAAATGTATCGTGCATACTGATTATTCTGCTATTAAGTATTTAATATCTAAAAAATATGCTAACCTAGATTGATCAGATGGGTTTAACTTTTACAATAATCTGATTTTGAAATTGTGAACAGAAGAGGGACTGACAACCAAATTGCTGATCATTTATCAAGAGAAAAAAATAATGAGAAGATTTATGAAGAAAATATAAATGAGAAATTTTTGGATGAGCAATTATATGTCATTCAAGGATTACAAATGCCTTGTTATGAAGATATAGTTAACTACTTGGTTAGCAATATTTTACCATATGGAATGAATAGTACATACATTAAGAAATTCAAGAATAATTGTAAATCATATATTTGGGAAGCTCCTCATTTATTTAAATTAGGAAGAGATTCCGTGATTCAATGATGTGTACCTTATGAAGAAACTTTTGCAATTATTCAAAAATGTCACGATTCTAAATTTGGAGGACACTTTAGAGTGGATAAAACTGCATTTAAAATTTTAAATTCTGGATTTTATTGGCCTACTTTATTTAAAGATGTTGTACATTAGGTGAAAACTTGTGATCAATGTCAAAGAATGAGAAATATATCCAGAAAAGATGAAAAGCCTCTAAACATTAAATTAGAAATCAAAATTTTTGATTTATGGGGTTTAGACCTTGTGGGACCTTTAGTACCATAATCTGGAAAGATTTATATTTTATTAATAGTTGATTATGTTTCAAAGTGGATCGAAGCTGTAGCTTTACTGAACTGTGATTCCAAAAGTGTTTCAAAATTTTTAAAGAAAATGATTTTTAAAAGATTTGAAATGCCTAGGATAATTATCACAGATGGGGGAAGTCATTTTAGAAATATAAGAATTCAATCATTGCTGGAGAAATTCAAAATTAAGCATAGAATTGCAATTGCTTATCATCCTCAAACAAGTGGAATGGCTGAAGTGCCAAACAGAGAAATTAAAAGAATATTATAATAGACTATTAATCCTAAAAGAACTGACTGGGTTGATAGACTTGATTATGCATTATGGGCTTATAGAACAACTTATAAGACACCAATCGAAATGTCACCTTATCGGTTAATTTATGGTAAACGTTGTCACTTACCTGTTGAACTGGAGCACAAAGCTTATTGGGCGATAAAGGAGTTCAATTATAATTTAAATACTGCAGGAGAAAATGATTGTTACTACTGAATGAAATGGAAGAGATTAGAAATGAGTCTTATGAAAATGCAAGAATTTATAAGAAAAGACTGAAGAAATTCCATGACAAAATGATTTCAAGGAAATATTCGAGCCCGGACAAGAAGTATTATTATTTCATGCTGGTTTAAAAGTTTTCCCTGGAAAATTAAAATCTAAATGGATGGGACCATTTATAATTGAGAAAGTATACCCTTATGGAGCTGTGGATATTAAAGATCCCAAACTGGAAAAGTATTTAAAGTTAACGGATTAAGACTGAAGCCTTATGTGGGAGAAATGAAATTAAATTACAAAGAGGCTTATGAGTTGAGTCTACCCGATTAATTCAATTAATTAGGTCGAGCTGATGACGTTAAACCAAGCGCTTTGTGGGAGGTAACCCATATTTATTAGTTTGAGTTTAATTATTGTTATAAGGTTATGCCGTGGTCTTGACTGAATTTGTATAACTTCTAGAGATAGAAGACTAACAAGTCTGTATTGGCTTAACCTAAACATTTTCTTGAAGTATATAAAAATTGGACTTGGACCACTCCATGTCAAATGTGAGTAAAAAGGAGATCAAGTTAACCTTCGTTTGTGATTTTTTGTAACATAAAATTTTCATAATTGTGTTTGTGTATTGATTATACTCGTTTGTTAGACCTATTTTTACGACTGAAACTTTGCAAAATTTGACGATAGGCGAATCAGTGTCGATTGAGGTTCTGGCACCTAGGCGCCAAAGTTGGTGCCTAAGCGCCAAAATAACTATTGTATCGATGATCCGGCGCCTAGGCGCCAGATTCCTGCGCCTATGCGCCGCGGTTACATATCGTGGAAAAACTAAAATTCTTCAGTTTTTCACATGAAATCTCTTTATATATAACCTATTTTTCATCCCTAATCCCATAGAAACACTAATTTCGATCAGAGAAATTCATTTTGGAGGAGTTAGGAAGGATTTGGAGGCAATGGATAGAGTAAATCATGGAAATGAGGTAAGAGACAAATCTCATAAAGATCCTCAGCCTTATTTTAATGGTTTTATTATTGTTAGTCTGGAGAAAATGTTTAGTCGAATGGATATGATTGAAGCGGAACTTTTAAGTATTGGTAATCATCTCCATGAGATGTAACATCAATACGAACACTTGGAATGACAAACAAAACTTCAATCTGATCGTATGGCTACCTATCATGACGCTCAAGTAGAAATGTATGCGAAGAACAAGTGGATTGATGAAAAGACAGCTTTTGAATTTCCAAGGGCATTGGTATTCTATCCCTTCGGTCCTAAAGAACTTCATTGCAAAAGAGATGACAATTGAAGATCGGTGTTAAATAGATTCTATATGTGTTTTAGGTGTGATCGAGTCTTGTGTTAGTGTGTTTAATATCTCATGTGTGTATTTGCTTAAATTGTTCAATGTGTGTTGTTGGATTTGAATGTTTGCTTTGAATACGTTGTTATTTGTGTTATTTATAAAATGATGAACCTTGATACAAGTTTTGTACTGAATGTTATTTAATTTGGAATGGATATTAGGATTTAGAATTGAAGAATTTGGATACATTTATGTGGATCTATACTATCATTTTAAATTGATTATGAAAATATTTGGAGGTTATAAAATTGATTAATACTCTCATAGGAGTAAATAAGACTCAAATTTGATAAGATTTGGCGGAAAATATTTAATTTAAATCGAATTTTTGGAAAGGTGAGTCTGGCGCCTAGGCGCTAGAATTCGGCGCCTAGGCGCTGGTTTGTCCTAAACCCAAAAACTCATCTTCTTAACCCCCCACGCCATTTTTTACGGATAAGCTTCCTTCTCCACAGTTTTTCGTGAAAATACCACCTAGTGATCCCATTTAGAGCCGGATTTTAAAGTTTTTGGGCTTGAAATCACCCGATTTCTTCATCTCGAGGTCAGATCTACATTATAAACTCATTATTTTTTATTTCCACCATGGATTTTGCTTTCATTTAGAAAAATCAAAATTTTGAGAAAAATTTTTATTTTGATGGTTAAATTCATGAACCTTTAACCTTTTTCAAGTTTGAAAAGTTTAAATTAGTTTATTTTCCTAGATCCGTTGAATTTATTTCACGTTTTTATTTCAGGTTTAGATGGCACCCAAATCTAAGCGACGAAAGGAACGAGAAAATTTTGATCGTAGCAAGTTCGTTACTGCTGCTGCACACTTTCGATACAATGATTTTGCTACGACGCGGAATTTTATCTCAGAGCGAAGTTTTTATAATCCTAAAGGAAGAATTGACGAAACAATCGTTGCACTAAACTGGCAACGATTCTGCTATTTCACTGTTGTTGTCGTTATCTAGGTGGTTAGAGAATTTTATGCTAATTTCGTGGATGCGGAGGAATACGAAATTTTCGTTCGAGGAGTTGGAGTAGGATTCACTCTTGAACGTATCAATATTTTCTATGGCTTGCCGCCAAACATAGAGTGTTATTACTAAAGTTTATCTCCATCTGAGGGAGATTTGGACATGATCATTGCCTACCTGACTGATAGTACTAGAGCCTGGAAGATTCGGTATGGAAAAAAGGTAAAATTTTCATCTTCTAAGCTTAATGGTGTTTCCAAGGCATGGCATTACTTTATTTCTACTCGTCTCCTTCCATCTAATCATCTGAGTGAAGTTACCAGAGATAGAGCTATTCTAAACTACAACATTCACGAGAGGAAGTCTATTGATGTAGGGAGCATTATTAATGATTTTGTAGAGGCAACTGCTCATTCTAACACATCTATTGGACTTGGTTTTCCATCCCTGATCTATTCTCTATGTCAATGTGCTGGAGTAGTTGCTGAGCTTTCTGAGGGAAAGCGTCGACAAAGCCAATAGGAAGAGAAAGTGTCAGCATTTATGATCGACTACGAGGTAAGAGTTCGATTGCACCTCCTAGTTCATTACCTACTTCAGGTAGAACTTCTACTTCTAGACCATCTATTTCAGCTGAGCCATCATCTACATTTTAGGAAACCATGCATGATCAGTTCATAGAGCAGCAGTATGAGTTATTATTAACTCACTGCAGAGTAGATACTATAGACATAAAGATTGATCATCTTTCTGAGTATACATAAAGAAAGAGTGATTTTGATACTGAGTATTCGGAGTCTTTAGTGAGATTTCTGAAGGGTGAGCATGATGTTCAGTTCTCTACTTGTCCCAGATTTTCACCCTATGTTGATCCTAAGGATATGGAGTTCTCTTTTGGTGATGATGATGATGAAGCTACAGACAGTGTTTAGTAGCTTGACATATCTCTAAAGATTGTTGATTCTGTTTATGGAGTATTTTATTATTTTTTTGTGTTTTTTATTGTGATTTTATTTGTTAGTATTGATGTGAACTTTTTATGTTAAAATTGTTTTTAGATTATCTGATGTGTGTTTAAGACTGAGATGTGAATGAATTTCTATAAAAGTTTATTTCTGTTTCAGCCTACTGTTTAGTGTTCATGAACAGTTAGTAAATTTGCATGTTTTAAAATAAAAAAATTATAAAAAAAATTTAATTTTTTTTTTAATTTTTAGAAATTACCTCCTGCTCTGCAAAACTTTTCTATATATTCTTAATAATTTCTGTTATATTCATATTGAAGCATGTGTAGAAGTAGAAGTTAGTTTTTCCTTACTACATTATTGTACTTAGATTGATTCATGTTTATTTCTTTCTCTCATGCTTTAGAAAATTTCATAATTCATATGTATACTAAAGCTAAAGTTTGGGGGAAGGAAAAATATCTATCAAATTTAAATATTATTTGTCCTTTAAGAACTAATATTTTCTTTAAAAAATATATTAACATAACATAAGGAATGAAAAATCTATTTAAGATTACCTAAATTTTTGAATTTATAAATAATTTAATAAACTTAACTAAAATTTCAAAAACTTTGGTTGATTTTAAGAATAGAATTATTTAGCTTAAAGAATAATAAGATGAAAATTTTCTATTTATTGTAAAGAGAATTGTATTTTTGAAATACTAAGGAATCAAGATTATTGCTTGAAAAAGAAAAGATTGAAATAAGTTTTGAAAAATAATAAATTATTAATGTCATATTTATTAAGTAAGAATGTACGAGTTTTTGAAAATAAGTTAAGGATAGTGAAGTTCAAAATAGTAATCCTCACTTAAAAAAAAAAGAGAAGAAAAAAAAGAAAAAAAAAGAAATGAAAAAAAAGAAGAAAAAAAGAAAGTGAGGAGAAGCTTGAGAAAATGCCTAATAAAAAATTGGCTTCACTTGAATTATCTAATAATAAGAAAACAGATTACATTTTTAACTTAATTTCTATGTACATATATTTTTACTAGAAAAATATTTCATGAAAATCTTCTTCTTGTAAATATTCTATGTGACTTTGATATGATAAACTACAATTATTCTTGAAATAAATGAAAAACTGGAAGTCTTATGATTTGGTAGTTAAAATGTTCTTAAATTCTTAAAATGAAACTTAATTAGTGAAATTTGGTTAATGATTTGCTAAAGCATTTATAAAACCAAAAATTATAAGGAATCTTAAATATTTTAACTTCATTCCAAATGTTATCTATTTTATGTAATTAAAAGGGTTACTTGAGGACAAGTAACGTTTAAGTTTGGGGGAATTTGATCTACATAAAAAATACAAATTTTTATACCTTATTTATGATTCAATTCTTAAGGATATTATGCTTTAATGAAAGGTATTTTCATGTTTTTGTATGTAGATGATTAAAATTGAGTCCAAGAAAGAAAAAGAAGGAAAAATGAGCAAAAAAGAGCAAAAATGGATCTTATGGAGCAAATATTTGGAATTATTGGTCTGGCTCCTAAGTGCCAGAGTCTAGCACCTAATACAGAAGCTGCTAAGTTTTTTTGATGACTTTGGGCAGTTATTTTGACGGTGTTAAGCGGTTAATGGAGCTTCTAGAAGACTGGAAGTTACTCCTAATATATAGGACATGTGATACAATGTATTTGGACACAAGGAAAAGGTCTAGATCGAGAAGAGGTACGACCCAAAGTGAAGAGGGAAAGACCTGGTCAAGGAGTCTGGCGCGTAGGTGCCAGAACCCAGCACCTAGGCACGACGGTTACCTTCTAGAAGATACATTAAATTTGGACGAATTTTGAAGAGGTGCCTTAAGCGACCCCTGGTAAAATTCAGAGATCTATAAATAGGAGCCGATTCTACAGAGAAAATCGCACCAAAATTCCCCCTCTTAGTACACATACCCATTTTAGCATCTTCTCTCTCATCTATAGTTTTATTTAGTCTCTTCCACACTTAGGGTGCCACTTTATTTTGTATCTAGTGAGTTTATTTTGAGTGTTTATTGTGTGTTATTGTTGTTGGAGTCTTTCATCATTGCTTTGGAGTCAGTAGAAGTCAGGGGATCTCTTGAAGGAACACTTCAGATAAGTATTTGTATTTTAGTTCAAAGTTTTATAAATATGTTTTTTTGTGTTATTTCAATGAGTTTTGAGTAGTTAGTTATCTTTCTCCTTTTAACTATGAAAAGATTATAAATTAAATAACTTTTGTAGGAGAATTAAATATAAAATATTTTAAAATATTGTGATGATATTAATACCTGATCTTAGTTTAGTTTTTAAATTGGTCATTTAATTTGTTCAAACCTATTGAAGAATTTTGAGACCTATCCGGAGATAAATTCTTAACTAGTAGATATCACATGAATCCTTAGGTATCGCAGGCTATACGTGGACTGTTTAAGGTGAAGTGCAAATAAATAGAAATATATTATTTATTGGGCATAAAATTAATTATTTTTTAGAGTGACAGACTAAATTTTAATAATTTGGTTTATAGAAAGTTAACGGGTCACTGGAAGGGCCGACAATAGCCAACCTTGGACATCTAGTAGTGTGAGCTTAGATTAACCCATTCTACTAATAAAATATCCTGAGCCTAACTATAGATTAGTCAATGATCTTTGCACCTGGACCAAAGAGTAAACAATAGGAATGCTTCTATTTGGCACAATATCATAATCTTAATTCCCTACAAAAGATAATTAATCTATAATTCTTGGATTAGTTGAAAAAGGAGAAAGTTGTTTTTATAATTGTATTGAATTTTAATTACTGCTTACGTTACTTTCCTGCTTATTGCATACTTTCTTTTAGTAAAAATTATTAGTTAATTAAATTTGAATATATATATAAAAAAAGAGATTATATATAAATTACTTTCGAAAATTTCAAAATATTACTTATATCTCTTACTTTTTATTTTACAATCCCTTTATGATCGATAACCAGGACAACACTAGAGCCCAGTATTACCTGAACGATAAGTATACCTGCGTATAAAATTGTAACTTTTACAATAATAAAATCTAAATATAAAATTATAAAAGTAAACCTCGCACATCAAGTTTTTGAAGCCATTTGCTGGAAATTAAATATTCTAAAAAGTAGTATCAAATTCTTGTATTTTAAAGCATATTTAAAGTCACATCGCATCATTTACAACTAATCTTCTTCATCAATTTCATAACTGAAGTGTCCTTTTTGTGTGTTTTTTTTTCAAGATGTGAAGTCCAAGCCATTTTTGCAAGAAAACCCCAACATGCAACCCGACACTGCCTGCACAAGTAAATAAGGGAACTGTTAATGGGTATTGTTGTGCATGAACAAGAAAAAGGGCAAACATCATTATCTTTCAAGTTTTAATAAGTTTTATAACCCTTTTGATGCCATTATCTTATTTAATATAATTTTATGAGATTTAGAATTAGAAATTTCAACAAGTGTATTTTATTTTATGAGAAAATTTACTTTATTTCATTTAACTTTGTTTTATTACAGGATTTGGACCCAGTCATAGACGTTGGCCTTATTCTCATCGGAATGAAAATATTTCTCTAAATTCCTCATGTCGCGTAGTATTTCTTGAGATATTGTCCATTTATTGACAACATGGGTCCGTCCCCTTAAGAATATACCAACTGGTACGATCCTTCAGAGTATGTCTTTTCCACCACAAATGGTCCCTCCCAGGTCAGTTACCTATCTTGCAGTGTGCAAGAATAAGCCTTCTGAGAACGAGCACGAGGTCAACGATTTTAAACGACCTCGGGCAGGCCAACTTATCGTGGACTTGAATCATCTTTTCTTAGTAGAGTTCTAAATTCTATTGTACAAGCAATCTTTTTCCTTCAAGATTTTCCATTTATGCAAGTCGTAATTTAGCATTCTCTTATGTTGTAATTTGATTGGCGAAGGTAATCCGGAGCGACGGTAGCTGAACTTCTAGGGGAAGGACTGCCTCAGACCCGTACAGAAGTGCGTACGATGTAGACTGCATCAGCGTCCTAACTGTCTTCCTGTAGGCCCTCAAAGCTTCTAGCAATTTCTCGTGCAATGTTCTTTTGTTATCGTCGAGCATCTTCTTTAAAATTTGAACGAGCATCTTGTTGAAGGCTTTTGCTAAGCCATTTTCTTTGGGGTAGTAGATTGTAGAGTATCTCTAATCTATCCTATGTCTTCTGACAAATTTGTTAATCTTTATGCTCTTAAATGTGGACCCGTTGTCGAAGATAATTCTTCGTGGCACACCGAAGCGGTAAACAACCTGATTCTTGAAAAACTGTAGAACTTGTTGTGTTGTAAGTTCCCGTAGCTGAATTACCTCTTCCCACTTGGAGAAGTAGTCTGTAGCTGCAAGTATGAATTTGTATCTTTTTGAAGACGGAGGGTCTATCAAACCAACTATATCCGCACCCCAACACATGAATGGCCATGAGGCGATCGTGGGGTGTAGAACATTTGGAGGTTGGTGCAAGACCACTCCATGCACTTGGCACTGATGACATTTCTTTGTTGTGTCCATGTAGTCTGTCATCATTGTCGGCCAGTAGTATCTGAGTCTTTCGATTTTCATTTTCATTTTCAGTCTTGACTAGTGAGCACCACACAATCGGGCATGTACTTCTTTGATGATTTTTTGTTCTTTTTCTTTGTTGAGGCATCTAAGCTACATCTGATCAAAAGATCTTCTGTACGGAGCACAGTCAATTAAGGCATATGAGAGAGCTCTCTTCTGAATCTCATGCACTGCTGACTTGACTTCTGGTAACCTTCCTGTTTGTAAATATTCTATCAATGGCTGATGCCAATCTTCTGTATCATCTACCACTTGGCTGCAATCTCTTCTTTTCCAATCTTGTGTAGACTATCGAGGTTGAGCTGTGACAAAGCCTAACGTCCCTGTACTGTAATATCTATAGAATCTTTGGGTGGACAAGCCAATCCTTTAGTGAGTTTAGCTAAGGCATTTGCGTGGGTGTTGTCTGATCGAGGAACTCTATAGAATATCACACTTCAGATCTGCTCGAGTAGTTTCATCATATACCGGTGGTATTCTTCTAATCTTGGTTTCAAAATTTTGTACTATCCTGCCACTTGTTGAATGATGAGTTGTGAGTCACCATAAATGTCAATGTCTGTTATTTCCATTAGTATTTATAATTCCAAAACGATTATTAGAGCTTCATATTCTGCTTCATTATTGGTACACAACTCTAACAAGTGGTAGGAGAATCTTAGCATTGCCCGATCCAGAGTCGCAAAGATTAAACCGATTCCTGCTTTGCAGGGTATCATAGTCTTTTGTCTTTTGTCTCTTCGGGCTAATGACACTCCGTCGAAGTACATTTCCCAATGTCTGGCACTGGGCTGCTCTAATTGTACTATTTGTTCTTATGGTAGTTCGTCATTGAGTGGGGACCCAGTTGGCAGTGGCTGCGCTGCAAGAAAATCCACAAGAATCTTCCCTTTGATAGCACAAAGGGGCACAAAAGTTATGTTAAATTGCAATAATATCATCGATCACCTTACTAAGCGTCCAGAAAGCGTTGGTCGGGTCATCAAATATTGCAATGGATTAACTTTTGAGATCAACTTGACCTTATGAGACAACATGTAATGTCAGAGCTTTTGAGCGGCGAAAACCAAAGATAAAAAATGCTTCTCAATAGGAGCATACTTTACCTCTACTGGAACTAGACATCAACTCAGGTAGTAGAGTGGGTTTTCTTTGCCTTTATCATTGACTTGGGCAAGTAGTGCCCCGAGAGACTCGTCTAAAGCCGCAGTATAAAGTATCAACGGTCCACCCAGGATAGGGGCTGCCAAAATAAGAGGTCTCGTTAAATATCATTTAATATCTTTGAAAGTTCATTGACACAACTCTCCCTAAACAAATGTGACATCCGTTCGCAGTAAGTTCAAAAAGAGGAGACACCTTCCTGACAAATTAGATATGAAGCATCTTAAATATGCCAATTTTCCATGAAAAGAACGTAATTGTTTCAAGGTTTTAGGAGGAGGCATTTATAATATTGCTTTAATCTTTTCTGTGTCGATTTCGATTCATCGATGATGGATTAAAAATCCTAGAAATGTCCCGGAGGTAACACCGAAGGTTCATTTTAAGAGATTCATCTTAAGATTGTATTGTCGTAATAGTTCAAATACGACCCTCAAATAATTTTAGTGATTTTCCGTTACTTTGCTCTTAATGACCAAATGATCCACTTAGCATTTCACTTTGTTGTGAATTAGTTCATCGAATATCTTCATCATTTCTCTTTGGTATGTTGCTCTGGTGTTCTTTAATCTGAATGGCATCATGGTGTAGCTGTAAATCCCAATCAGAGTTCTGAATGTCGTAAGTGCTGCATCTTCTGTAGCCATCTTGATTTGATTATACCCTGATGATCCATCCATGAAGGAGAAAATTTCATTTGACGACACGATGTCTACCACTAATTCCGGTATTGGCAAAGGGAATTCATCTTTCGGACATGCTTTATATAGATCCATGAAGTCGACACACACTCATATCTGTCCATTTTTCTTCTTTACTGGTACAACGTTGGCTAACCATGTCGGATATTGTTCTTCTCAGACAAATTTAGCGTCTATTATTTTCTTTATCTCTATCGTAACTTGTTGCTCTATTTTGAGGCATTCTTCTTGGAGCTTCCTTTACTGGTATCATACTTTGATCCACTCCTAGCCGGTGAACTGCAACCTCTAGAGATAGTCCAAGAATTTCATCATAGTTCCAAGCGAAGCAATCTTTAAATTCTAACAGTAACTTGACCAAGTCTGTAACCTCATTTTCATTAAGCAACGAACTTATGAAAGTTGGTCGGGGCTGCTCCTCAGTCCCGAGATTGATCTCTTTTAATTCGTCAACAGTCGATTTGATTTCTTCTTTGAATTCTGGCAGAGCCTCTTCTATTGTTTGATCTTCATATCCATCTGGGATGTCCAGGAAATTTTCCACTGGCTGACTAGTAACAACCATGCAAAATCCCGAGTCATTGACGGGTCCAATTGTACCGAACCCAAGGCCTTCTTTTGAGTTGAGATTCGTTTCCTTTATATTCCATAATTTTTTGAATGATTGTAACTTATCTTTTAACATTTTCTTTGGCACATATCCCTATTGAATTATCTTTTCTACACATGGCGAGAAGTAACCAAAAGGTAATTCAATTATTTCATTAAAATCGTTCTCTTCAAGAGTTATACAAGGTTCAGAAGTAGAAAGAGAAGCTTTATAAAACTTGATCGGTTTAAAACCATCATTATAGACTTCCTTGACTTCCATACTCTCGATCTTTTGAGGATGGATAGGTGTTAGAGTCATGGCTTGAACATAATGATTAATCCGATCATACATTAATTCATCTTCATCTCTTTCTATGTCATCTGTAGAAATCTCGAACTTAGGCTTCTTTTGACTTATCATCGTTGTTTCTTTATCTTCTTCAGAGCTTCCTTCAACTTCAATGTTGATTGTCGGCTTTATCCGTTCAACAATCTGGAGAGTTCTTCCTCGACCACGTCGCCGGCCTTGACCTCAGATTCGTGGGCTAACAGAACCTCCATCAACTCATTCTAAAGGAGTGGCAGGAGATCATTGAACTGGAGATGTATGGTCCTGTTCTCGTAATTCTTTTGAGTCTTTAGCTTTACTTGTCAGAATTTCTCTTGAAAGTATTATTCTTATCGGGAGAGCGTAGTAGGAGGCGTCTTCATGAAGGCCAACTTCATGTACTGAAAATGGTTGCAAATCTCCCTTGATACACTGTTCTTGTCCGTCCTTGTAGTATTTGATGCACTGGTGAAGTGACGACAGGACCATATTGTACTCGTAAAGCAACGACCAACCAAGAGGGGTATTGAACGATGTATATGCATCAATGACATGAATTTTACATTTGTTACTAGATTTCCAACTTTCATTTGGAACATTATAGACCCAATGGCTCTTTCTTCTTTCTGATTAAATCCACATAGCATCATTTTATCCATAGACAGTTCTCGAGCTTCGATGTTTAAGTAAGCTAGTGTTTGTAGACTCATTATGTTGAGCAAAGCTCTATGATCTACTAACACTCTGGAAAGTATGAACCTACCGATGATGACAGAAATGTAGAGCAAACAGTTGTGATCGGCTGTACCGAGTAGTAAATCTTCATCGGTGAAGTTTATGACCAGCTGTTCTTTTAAAGTACAAACTCCATCTGAAGATCTTTTGGCCAACTGTGCTAAGCAAATATCGGGATCAAGTAGAGCCTTGATCAAATTTTCTCTCTTCTCTTTTGACAGGATCAGAGCATCGTAAATGCTTAGATTGGCTGGAAACTTCCTGAGATGAGCTAGCACGTTACAATCCACTTTATTTGAATCTTTGATTTCATTTCAAACCTATACTTCTTCCATTGCTGGAGATATTTCTTCTTGAGTAATTGCTTGTTTTCCTTTATCCATTATAGTTTTCCTTGGCGGTAGCATCTTGCCACTTCTTAGATGTACTTCTATTATTTCTTCTTCTTCTGGACCCAGAGATTCTTCTATTACCATATCTGGCTATTCCATATCTGAAAAATCCACATTGATTGCAAGTGGAGTTCCTTTCCATTCAAGGACTAGCTCCTCGCTTCCGGTGCTGTCGAAGTTAGTTTTGTCAACATCTTCTTCGTTTTCGTCGATATTTTCATCGAGAATAATCATGATTTGAGGATCATTTTGGGAATCAAAATCGTGGTTAGAGAGGTTTTGATTAGTTACGTCATCACTTGAGATAGTAAGAACGTAGCCAACATCATTTATATTATCATTATGAGACCATGGAGGGGTGACCGGACGATTTACAGACTTTTATTTTGCACGAATTTATGAACTAAAATTTATATATGTTTCTAATGTTTTTGTAATGTCCAAGCACTCAATACAAGTATACGTATCGTATCAAGTAATTCATGGCTCTAATGGAGTCGTGGTTATCAATCCCACAGGGAAGCAATGAAGTTGAAGAAAGTGTTTCACAATAGATAATGTAGCACTGAAATTTGATACTCCAATTGCACTTAAAGTTTAATGCTTACTTCTACTACCACTATGCGGAAAACAGCAATAATTAATCAAACTACAATTACTTCTAATAACTCTGAAAATAGAATTAGCTAACAGAAACACACTAAGCTATATACTTGAAAGGTTTTTGATATATGAGAAAAGTATCTTTCTTCTTGCAATTGGAATATGATGTATGAATGATATGGAATGATTATCTATGTTATTGATGAAAAGAACGTTGACATATCCTAAGTTTAGTCACTAAATCTAAGGCTAGGCTGGGAGGATACCGACTCTCACTACAGAGCTCCCACTCACCCTTCACCTGAAGGCTAACTTTCAAGTTTAGGTACTAATCTTAGGACCAAAATGAGGATCTCAGCCTGTCACCCTGACACCCCCAAATTGAAGTCCATCAAAACACATTTCCCTATTTATTTGTACTCAATTCCCATGAACTACGCAATTCATCCATGAAAATTGAATGGATTCTTCATTATTGTTGTAGGACACTAAATCCTTTCTGAATTAATGTTCAACAACATATTTTAACAATTCAATTGACTAGATCGAAAAGTAAATTATGTTCGAAATGAAAAACCATCATAATTTCTTCACTACATTAAAAGCACTTCAAATCCACATCAATCCATCATCACATCTCTATGCAAGAAGAAAGAAAAAGAAGACTACTCAGAATTCATGAAGAAGATACAATAAAACATGGATTTTATATATAAAAGAAAAGTCATACAAATCACAAAAGAAAATACAACTTATCTCTTTCTTTTCCCTAATGCAATTCCCTTGAAGTTCCTTTAAATCCTTTTCTCTCTTCTTTGCAACATTTAATTCCCTCTTTAGAATGGAAAGGAAGAAGCAATCTCTCACTTTTCTTCTTTTCCTTCACTCCTTAAAGAAGAATTCCTCTCAAATTCTAACTTCTACACACTTTTCCTAAGACCTAACACTCAACACACGCTCTCCTTCTCTAGAAATTCAGAATACACACTCAAAACCTCTCCCATTTTTGGTCAAAACCCAAGAGTTTCTATGGGCATCCCTTCAAAAGCTCCAGAACCTGTTTTCCTCCTTTTTTGTTCCTTTTTTCTTCAAATTCATTCATTTTCGCTTCTTTTCGCTCCAATCACCTAAAATCATCATATCTGCAATAAATCATGAAAAATACCTTTCTTTAAAGTGTAATATCACAAAAAATTGTTAAAATTATATAGCATAAACAGTATATATTTTTGGTGCATCAAAATCTCCCAAACTTAAGTATTACTTGTCCTCAAGTAATCCTTTTACTACATAAAATATAACTCTAGGCAATATATTTTTCACCTATAAGATACTAAAATTTTTCTATCAAAAGAATATATTGGTTAGATCTTAAGAAAGAAATTTAGTAACTGAGGTCAATACTACAGAATAAAAATATTCGGCAATCAAGTCTAAGAGTTCTAGTCTTCTATTTATTTCAAGATAAACCATAATTTGTTACATTAATAGTGCCTTGAAAGATTATGTGAAATTTCATGCAAACTTTATCAGAATGTAGGCCAATACTTTAAATATAAATTCAGGAATGAAATCAAGTTCTCCTTTTAGGGTGATTTAAGTGAAGCCAATTTTTTATTAGGCATCTCCTCAAGCTTCTCCTCATAATTATCTTTTTCTTTCCTTTTTTTCTTTTTCTTTTCTTTTTAGGATTATTTTTCAATCCTTCTCTTCTTTTCTTTTTCTTTTTTTTAATGAGGATTACTATATCTAGATAGCCTTCAATGATTTTGAACTTCGCTCTCCTCTTTCTAAAGTTCAAACTTGAGACACCTCATTACTTTATAATTAGGTACAAGCTTTATTATTCATCATAAAGTCACAATCTTTCCTTAACACACAATACTTTAAGTCCCTTATCATTTCAAAAATAGAGTTTTCTTTACTTTAAATAGTTAACTATAATCAAATCCTTTCATACCAAATATTTTACCCTTATAAAATTAAGCTTTATTACTAAAAACTTTCATCTAATCCATCCATAATATTAAACTGAAATAAAAAGTTTTAGTTACCTACAGTAAGGTTCAACTACTAGATTTTATGCTAATAATTTTTGAAAATATAATAATTGAGAACAAATAAAAGTTAATATTTCTCTACCCTCACCAAAAATAAATTTTTTAATAAATTTGAAATAGTAGAGAGTAAAAGAAAACTAACCTTTTTATGCTGGGATCTTGAAATCTTCAACAACTATCTGGTATTAGTCAAAATTTACAACTTGCAGTCATGAAACAATTAGTAACAGTGATATAAAATTTTAAGTATTTGCAGGGTAAAGAAATTTTAAATTTAAATATCTAAAAATCAAACAAAACACCATAACTACTAAACAAACTATCACAACACTACACAGTCCATTTAACAATTTCAATTTTTCAATACAACATAACAGAACACCAACAGGGTTACACATCACATGAAAAGCAAACAACTACTACATCACAACGGTACAACACAACACAATAAGAACAACAGAAATAGAAACAAACAATCTACCAATCTCCATCAGCAAGATCATCAGCAGGATCATCAACAGGGTTAGGTCTATATGGTGTATAGCTGGGGCACGTAGTAAATATCACATCAGACTCCCCCCTCATAAATCTGACCTGAGCATCATAATAGACAATATTGAACTCAACTCTCCTCTGCTGATAATCTTCATTCACATCACTCCTAGCCTCAAACACATCCATGCTACCATGGAGTCTATCCACACTAGCATTCTGTAATCTCAGTTGCTACATAATATCAGATAAGGTAGGCGGCTCAGATGTAGATGGAATGTCATAACACACAGTAGGAATATTAGTAGTCCTACTCTTAACTCAGGCTCCCACATGAGACTCATAAGTATGGATAATAGTCTTTGTAATTGGTCTCAGCGGTATATTAACTTCTTCAGAACTGTTGAACTCCACTCCAGACTGAACACATAGGGCATGAACTAAGGCAGGATGCCGTAATCTACTAGTGGTCTCGCCTCTTGCAATAATCTAAATGTTCTTGTAGATAATAGTTCGAATATCAATATTTCTCATCTTTTGAATACAATAGTTCAGAATTTCTCTATCCCTTGTAACTTCACTGTTGTCATAAGAAGGTAATAGTCTTGCAGAGATGAAATAGTGCCAAACGTTTGACGCAACATTCAATGTGGAAGCGGGGAAGTTAATCATCTGTTTTTCACTTATTTTTCATTCCCCTCTTCCATCCATCAGAAAAGCAATAACTTCTCTCATATTTTCCCCTCGAGTATCAAAATTTTTATATTCACAAACAAATGGTTCTCGAGTCCTGTAGAATGCCTTGAAACGCTGAGGAGTAAACACAACCATTTTTCCTGTAACTAACACATACTCAGTCTCAATCAAGGGCACATTAGCATAGAACTCTCTAACAACTCCCATAATAGTATTCTTACTAAAATAAAAAAATTGTTCCCAGTTCTATGATGTAATTAACTGTTCTATTGATCCACCAAGACTATCAAAAGCTCGATCCTGGATACACTTCTTATTGTAAAGGTAAGAGTTAAAGAGAAATTGCGCTTTAATATTAACAAATTTTTCTTCATCAAAATCGAATTTTATCTTCCCTTTACTCATCCTTGGAGCCATGTGAATTTCTAAGAATTGCAAGAAAATTCCAATAAATCTGATATTCACAATATAACAAACTCTAAATACTATTCTAAATAAGTAAGAACAAATTTCATCATGGAAATCTCAAAATCTCTTTAAAAATCCAAAAATTCCAACCTAAGCAATGTGAGAGATTTCCATGGTGAAAATAAAATTTTTTTAACTTAAAGTGAAGCTCTTACCAAGAGAAGTGTAGATTCAGTCTCGAAAAGCATTGAAATCACTTCAAATCCAAGATCTAGCAAGCCCTAGGTCTTCAAAATCGCAAAAATGGAGGAGGAAGACAAAAGCAATGGAAAAAACTACGGGTCCCAAGTTCAAAATTGCGAAATAAAAGGTTTTCAGCTATTTTCTGTACTTGGGCGCCGGCGGCACTCTATTTTATAAGAATGCCAAACTCTATGGATTTAGGCGCTGGTGGCGCCAGTCTAAAATTTTTTCTGGGTCCGAAATTTTTTTCGTAATTTCGATCGTGTCAACTTTCACAATGATGTTTGTCATTTCAATAAGCATCTACTTCATCTCACAAGAAATAATTAACATGATTCTTTACACAAACAATACACAACAAACTTTTATATATAAAATCCAAGTTATAATATAAACACCAAATATGTTCATTCAAACCAAACCAACAACTCTTAGATGTTTAGTGTTGCAAGTACGCTACGATAAGCGAACACTAAAATCTAAGCACACAATGAAAGTAAGCATATCCAAATCCAAGTTCAAATTACATTGCTAAGCAAAGTAAATATCTCACGCACCAAGCAAAATTAAGCAAAGTAAACTAAACATACAAAAAAATAAGTAGAATCCAATAATTACTCCACATTAGTTTCAGAACTATCTTCTCCTCTGATGTCTCTAAGTGATTGCTGATGCATGAACAAATTATAGAATGGAAGAAATGGAAATTCATCAAATGAATCCTCAGCAATCACCACGTTCTTCTTCTTCAGATTAATCAAGCGCATCTCAATTCGAACAGTGTGATCAAATTGTTCCTTCATCCTCCAATCTATATGATCGAATAAATTAGAAATGTTATTGATTGCATTCATAATGTTTTTTACCTCTTTCTTCAACTGTTTGATCCTCTTCAATATCACTTTCAAGAAAACAGGGTTGAATCAGTTGTGGTCTGTGTTGGTTGATCAGCAAGCAAATTCATATCATCTTCATCTCCCACTGTTTGATAGTCATAAGGATTAGTTGGATCAATGGGCCTCCATGGAAGAAGAACCTTTTCCCAACTCTCATATGGAACTTGTGATTGACTACATAACGGAAACATTGTGGACGGGTGTTCAAGCCCATATTTAGATCCATGAATAATTAATCCCAAAACTGATTTCACAATTATATTAACAATGTCAATCAGCCTCCCAGTTTGAACATAGAAATTCAAAATGGCACTTTACTTGGTTACCTTGCTAATCTTCAATGTTGGAAATAACTTTGCCAAAATAAAGTAATGCCACTACTTTGACACTGGATTTAGAGATGCAGATGGGAAACTAATATATCCATTTTCTCTTATTTCCCAATACTCATTCTCATCCATCAAATAATGATACACATCATTCATATTATCACTTGTGGCATTGAAATTAGATTATTGGCAAATAGGTACATTCTCAATCATAAAGAGATCGTTAATTCCTGCAAGAGTGAATTGCACAAATCTACCTAGCACAAATACGAACCCTTGGTTGATATCGTGAATATTTTCATAGAATTCTTTCACGACTAGAAAAACTACAGCAACGGTAGTGTAGCAAAGCACTTCCCAATGTCTCTCCTTAATTATCTCTTCATCTCTAGTAGTAGGTTATCCATACCTCGATTTATGAAGCCTCTTTCCTTGATAATCCTCCTCTTCATCATCACTTTGTTGAACAATCGCTACGCCTTGAAACTTATAAACTTCCTTCGGTTAAAAATGCGAGATCGAGGGGTTTCTTTGGAGTAGGAATCCATGGGATGTGAATTGGGAATGGTAGTTTTCGTTTTTCTGGAGTTAGGAAATTTAAAATGGAGTTTAGGGAGTTATAAGGACGAAGATCCCGCTTAAGACCACCAAAACTCGTATTTTGAAACATCAAAAAATGTCAACAGGTTTTGGGCACCGGCAGCGCTCCATAAGGCGCCAACAGCTGTCAAACCTGTAAGTTTAGCAATACTCTACGATAGGGTGCCGGCAGCGCCAATGGTTAAAAATTTTCACTGAACTTTGTTTGGCCCAAAAAATTCCAATATCTCAATTTGATCCACCATTTATCAAATTTAAAAGTATTTAGGAGTAATTAGGATTCAAAAATAACTATCTAAAAAGTATAACTACATCAAACAAGTAAATACACTACAAAGATACATATGGGTTGCCCCCCATAATGCGCTAGGTTTAACTAAGTCAGCCCGACAAACCATACAATTAATTGAGATGAATCAGCCATAAAACCTCTTTGAAGTCAGGTTGAAACCCATCAAGGTAAGGCTTTAATTAATGCTGATTAACTTTGAAAATCTTTCCAGTATCAGGTTCTTTTATATCAAAAGCTCCAAAAGAATGAACTTTTACAACTATAAAAGGTCCAAACCATCTAGACTTGAGCATTTCAGGAAATAGCTTCAATCTTATGTTGTATAACAAAACTTTTTGTCCAAATTCCAATTTCTTTCTCAATATCTTCCGATCAAGCCACAATTTCATTTTCTCTTTTTAGATCCTATCATTCTGATAAGATGTATTTCTAATCTCTTCTAATTCATTTGTTGACCTCATTTTTTGTGAGGTATTTTCTCTCCTTAGTGCTTCTTAGGATCTACCCATAAGGTTTTCTCCTTGACTATCCTAGAGGAGTAGAATTGGGACACACCCTTTAGCAATTCAACTGCTTCTTGACTCCTCCTGGGATCCCACTTGGATGGTTACAAACCTCTAAATTACCTTAGAAAGTTAAGAACACCATATGGAGAACCAATAGTGAGCTCCTATAAGGTTGTTTAAGCCATAGGACTACCATGGGTGGCCTGGTCATGGTGAGGTCTGGCTTACACACACTGCACTCTCACACACACCATCCTTACCCAATTCTCCCCCTGGTTCATTGGAGCACTCATGTGGCTCAGTCCAAACCCCTAGCTATTTGGCTAAGAGGGTTGGGAACAACCCATGAGATGTTCAGGGTGGACATTTCTTGGTCCATGGCTCACTTTAAGCTTCATCAAGATCAAAATTCAACTTTTGCAAAAATGCCTGATTTTGACATTGGGTCCTTCAAACTTACCTAAAATTACCTAATTGCCCCAAATTATCAAAAATTCCCCAAAAATTACCCAAAATTCTCAAAAATCTTAAAGATAATTTTGAAACAACCCCCACCTTTTAAATTCACCAAAATACACCAATACCCTCCAAATAACCTCTTGATACCCTAAAATACCCTTTTGGCACAAAATTCCAAAAATTCCTAGAAAATTTTAGAAAATCCCAAATATTCTAAATTTCCTTTTTGTTCAACTACACCAAGTCCAATTTTGCCAAAATAACCCACGTTTATCAAAAGCCCCAAATTGACCCATTTTTAACCTTAGTGGACCCAATGTCACACCAAACCAACCCATTTGACCTCAATTTTGCCCAATTTCAATTCTAAACTTCAATTCAACATCATTACTATCAATATAATCCAAATCAAAGCCCAATTTGATTTACATTTTAGTTCAATTCCATTTGAAATCCAAAATCCCCATTTTTGCCTAAATAATCCAAAACCCCCAATTAACCTAATACCAACTTTCTTCCCCCCAAATTTCAATCCTAAACTTTCCATAACATGCCCATAAAACCTATGCAACCTTAAATTGCCCCAATTTTAGCCTAAGCTTAACTTAAATCTATTTGAAAACCAAAAATACCCCCATTTTAGCCTAAAGTGAACCTATGCCCTAAACCTACCAAATTGATTAGCCAAACCCTAAAAATTTCTTCCCAATTGATGTTGGGAACTCTTCAATACATTCCCCTAGACCATTTGAAACTTTCAATTGGGTCTAAACCCCACCTTAACCCAACTTGGACCCAAGTTGATTCAACCTTGCCTAAATTGCCCAAAATCTCAAAATCCACTAAATTGACCCTTCAATTGAACCCAAAACCTCTCCATGCCTTCATGTAACTTCTTCATGGCAATCATCTCTTCAAAATTTCTTAAGACACTTGAACCTAAATCAAAACCAAACTCAAGTTAGCCCAACCCAAACCCAAGTGAGCCAATTTGAACCAATGACCAAACCTAACCAAATTAAACCAAATGTGGCTAAACCAACCTATCCACAGTCACTAAGTAAACCCTAGGAACCACCCTAGATCCACCTAACCCAAGCTAAGTGAGCCATGGACCAAGGGTCCCCCATTTTAAGGGATCTCTTCCCTTAAATGGAAAAATCAACCTTTTGCCTCACCCTAAATTCCCCCTTGCCTGGTTTATCACCATTAAACCCTACTCCTTGGTTGACCTGACACATGGCCAGCTCCCTTGTCCTTGCCGGCTGGCCTAGCCACCGGAGGGGGTTAAAACTGAGAGCCACCCACAAGTGAAACTCACCCAAACTCACCCAATTGGCCACCTCAGCCAAATCAAACTTTGGAGACTCTCTGCCCTCCACCTAAGCAACTGAATCCACTCATCAATTGAGCCCTAGCTCAGCCCAATGGCCCTGGACATTTAAAACACCACCTCTCAGCCATCTGGGACGTGTTGAAATTTTCCTTAACAGAAGCCCTCCAAATTGTTCCCAGAGCTCCTCCTAGCTAAGAGAATCTCATCCCCACTGTTCTCCTGCCCTGAATCCCCCCAGCTGAGCCCAATTTTTCAGCTGAAAATCAGGCCAAAAATAGGACACTCTCTGAAACTTCACCAAATCCAAATTAACTCTTCCCAAACCATCACCAAAGTTAGAGAAGGAGTTCCCCAGTGAAAGCCCCCTCTCCAGGCCACCCAGTTGTTCCAGCCTCCAAGCTTTGTGATCGGGCCTAGTGGAAGTCCAGTCTAAGCATTTCACTACAGCTCCAAGCTTCATCCCTAGCCTCCTTGGACTCCAATGAATGTGCCGAGCCTCTCTGATAGAAGCTTCACTTCTCAGAGCCAAGGTATTACCCTCTTCTTCCTTCCGAGCTTCCAGTGATTCTTCATTTCATTCATGTCAATTTCATGGCATGTTAACTGTATGGATGAGTTTGTATTCTCAAGACGAATCCATAGAGCATAAGAACTCAAAAATCCATTGAGAAACGAGAGAGATAGTAGGGTTAGAAGGTCGACGGTCACGGGTGCACACCAGTCAGAGACGATAACCAGGAACTGTCAGATCGATTGTGTATCGGTTGAACCGCAGAGATTAAGTAGGACCAGAAGACGAAGTGGGACCGCGAGACGCGTGGCTGCTGACTCAGGTGGCGGCGTCAAATGAGAGCGCCACACGTAGGGCTTCGGAGCTGCCGAGGTTGACGCGGCGCTGACTAGTTTAAGTAGGAAATTAGGATATTTTCTATTTATTTAAATACCATAACTTAAAAAATTCATATCTTTGCATAGAAAAATCATAAAAATAAAAGAAAAATACCCTCTTGCTTAGTGAATAGAGGAAAATAATGTGAAAAAAGAAATGAGTTAATTTGATGAGTATTTTATTTTTAATTAATTATTTACTCATTTCAGTATTTTAATTCTCCATTTGCATAGACATTTCACCATGGCATGAGACCATAGGGCTTTTGAACCCTCTGCTCTTGGCAACATTCCTTGAATTTTTCAAGGTCAGAGGCCAACCTTATGATAAGATGTTTTTTTCAAGTTTATGTCACTTTTTTTGATGTTTTAATTCCAAAAATTAGCATATTGCTTAGAAAAATCCAGGAAAATTTGGTGAAGTTCCTTAGGACCAGAGGACCCTAGGATAATTATGGTTTGAGTTAATTCCTTAAAAATAATCCAAATTGGCCTAATCACTCTAAATTGAACTTTAATTAATTAGGGTTAATCACATATTTAAATGACTTGAAAATAATTTTCCACTAATCTTTAGGATCAGGGGAACCTCACATAAAAATTTGAAGTCAATTGGAAATGTTTAACCCTATTAAATGGATCATTTAAGCCACATAATCAAAATTAAATTTTAAAAATTCATAACTTCAAAAATACATTTCAAAAACTCACCAAATTAATTTTTGGGACCTCTCTGATATCAGAAGAGTCTAAGAAAAATTAAATTGGAATTTTCTAAAAATTTTTATTTTTAAGCATATTTTAATATTTTCAATAACTAAAAAATAATAAAAATCACAAAAATAATAAAAATCATAAAAATGTTATATTTAGTCCCCTAATCACGTAGGAACCAATCAAATATTTTTCTTAAGTCTCTAGGTTAAGATATTTAATTTCAAAGCCTTAAAAAATTTTTTGAATTAAAAAATGTATTTTCTAGCCTTCCCACTAATTTAATTCTAATAAATCAAAGAAAAATCATAAAAAACATAAAATTTGTTTCTCTGACCTTTTTGAGGTCAGAGGGATTTTTGAAAAATATAAAATTTATTTTTTAACTTTTATCTTATTTTATAATTAATTAACACTCCAAAAATTAAAATAATCATAATAAATAAAATATAATTTGAAAAATCACCAAAATTAGTCCAAGTGGTCCTCTGGTCATTAGAAACATCCCATAATTTTCTTAGGAATAAAGACTTTGCCTTGGTCATGTTAGTGAATTTTCTTTGAAAACCCCTATTTTCCATTAAAAATAATTAAATAAATAAATTAAATTTAGAAAAATCACATTTTTCTCATCTAATGTCTTAATTGACATGTGAGTGAAGTGGCATAAAAATCTTAAGTTCATTTAAGCTTAAATTAAAGAATTATAAAATAAATAAACTTAAAGGGGCATAAAGGTAATTAAAATATTTTAACCCCTAACTAAAACTTTAGGTGTAATAAAAATGGGGGTAAAATATCTGATTTTAATTTTCTCTCAAATGATTGAAACTTTGGGAAATCAAAGGGTAGGAACCCATTAATCACTTTAATAAACCAAAAATGAAACTTTAATTAATTAAATAATTTAAATTTTGGAAGTTCAATTGAAATTGGATTATTGAAAAGGGGATATAACTTAAGAGGATAAGTGGAATTAATACTTAAATGATTAAAAGTAAATAATTCTTAACTTAATTAAAACCTACATCATTAAATAATTTAATAGTTGATTAAAACCTAAAATGTTAAATAATTAAAAAAGTAAATTAAAATATTTGAAACTAATTTAAAATCATTTCAAAACAAAATTAAATCAAAATTACAAATTTTAAATAATTTTAAGACAACTTACCTTAAAACATAATATATAAAAATTAAATTAATTAATAAAATTAATCTAAATTAAATCATCAAAATTTGAACACCTCTTTTGACCTAAGTTAATCTAAAACAAATTGAATTAACATGAAATATTGATATCATTTATAAAAATTTTAACTTAAATGAATCAAACATCATTCCAAACTTAAAATCTTTGATTAAAATTTCATAATTAAATCACATTAAAGTAAATCATCAACTTTAACTTCAAATCATCAAAATCTTTAACAAATCAACTTGCCCCTGAAAGCTTTAAATTATTATAACTATTAAATGAAGCGTTAACTGAAATGCCACTTTACTCATAGGATAATCAAATATCCTAATTCACTCAGCAAGGGAATAAAACTTAACTAAACTCTTGGATGATTAATTCACGTGTGTAATTAAACTCACTTGGACTCAAGACTGTCCCAAAGGTATTGAAAAGATCTTTAGGATTTATTTTAAGCACTTCCTCAATACGATGGGTAGTTTTAATTTTTCTTTGAGGAAGTGCTTAAAATAAATCCTAAACATCTTTTCATAGGAAATGACTAGCTATAGGATTAGGATTCTGGTAGACAACCAAAACCCTTCCTTTAGTCTTTACCTAGGTACTTGTTGAAATATTTAAATGCTTTAATATGTATTTTAAAGTGTAGCTTGGAATGATGAGAAGACCCTCCAGGTACGCTTTTATGTTATTGCAATATACTTTATTGCATTTTCTTTACCTACACTACGGTTTAATTTTCTTGCATGTTAAACAAGACTATTGCATGAAAACCAAAAATAAACTAAAAGTTAATACAAGATAAAATCCACCGCCACAACATTCAAAATATAAAACAACTCAAAATTTAATCACAAACAAAACAACAAAACTACAACTTTAACTAAATTAAAACGTCTTGTTGGATGATCGGGAATACCTCGGATGATGTAACCTACGTGTTGCTAACGGGATTTCCCACGGTCTAAAGGAAAGTGTGGAACTCATTCAGTTGAGTTTAGCAAATTCATCTGGACTAAGTGAATCCAATAAAAATAATGATGCCAGAAGGATGGAACCGTGGGATCTTAACCGGTGTTGTTATAATCAACTTTAAGATTTCCCTAATAAAACATTAAAGTCATTTGAATTTTAAGGTTTCTCTAAACCAAAACACTTCTCTCATCCTTTGATTTATAACTTCTAAAACTAAACCCCTGCAACAATAAGGAGCTTGGAGCATAGTTGGCAGCACGACTATCGTCGTCAGCAAAACTAGAATCTACATCAGCAAAACCTTTCCTTAGAATTAAACAACCAAACCATAAGATTTCGAGGTAGTTTGCCTAGTTCAACATAAATCCTCAGCTCTTCGTTAGGCATTTCATAATCATGTTATGCAAATTAAGCCCTAACCGGTCTTAGGACTCTAAGGTAGTCGTTTGGTACGACATAAACCCTCACATCTTCGAGGTTGTTTGTATGATCATGTCATATGAATATAAGTCCTAATTAATTAAAATTGGCAGGATTGCAACATTAAATAAACTCCCAAATTGAAGCCAAACAATAGGATAGTTTGGGAAGTTTCTAAGACTCTTCTTGGATCCTCAACTTCTCCTACTTTCTTCCATTAGATTCCTAAAATAACTGTTCCAAATTTGATCCATTCCTATTGAAAATTCCAAAATCAAATTATTTGAAAATCTTAAACTTTGAAATTCTTGAGAGCAAAACCACTGATCATTATCGAGAGTTTTCTTAAATGATTCCCGTCATTTAAGATGTAATTAACTATAAGGGCTTGCCTTTTTAGGGAACTTTAAGAACCCAGGTAATATAAACCCTGCTTAATTTCTTTATATTAAGCAGGGGAATTTGTCGGCTTATAAAATTGGTTCGCAGACCGAACAGATGTCACAAATCTTCTAGTTTATTTAATCAAGCCCCATCATCAAGCAGAGTGTCTATTCTTCGAGATGGATATACGGTTTGTGGTGCGATGCTCGCTTATATAAACTATTTAGGATGTGAGATCGGTTTGATTTTTTATATCTTAAAATTTTCAAACTTAAAATTATTTTCAAAAATCAAATACTACTTTTCAAATTATATATTTAAATTAAACATAAAAAATATGCAAACAACTTTCTGGCGACTCCGTTGGGGACTAGTTCATCTCTCCATTTTGATCGGATGGTTTTGCTTTCGTAAATCGGTAGTAAGTCCATGCCCCTAGTGGATCAGACTACCATTCTTTCGTTGACATACCTTGTTCATTTCTGTCTTGTACAAGTATGATCAACTCTTCTCGAATTTTGGAGCCACTGTTTAGACACTCCTAAACAGAGAAGTTCTGAAATCCTCCTTTTAATACCTCTCCGAAGAGGCGAGGTAGACCCCTAATAGGTGTTAGTTTAGGAGCGGTCCTTCAAGTTGGGAAATCCTACGAGATTTTCCCTTCCTTTCTAAGCTCTGGATTGAGTCATTTACCCTCTCTAATCTCCTCTCATTTTTAACGAATAAACTAACCTCCTAACAAACAAACTCTTTTTCTAAATTGTAAATGCATAAATAAAACTTAAATAAATTGTGTTCGGACTCTTTTCAATTTCTTTCTTCTTGTCCTGACGAAGGAAGCATAATTCATGATTGATAATCGAAACTTACCTTACAGAAGATGTCTGCACCGAAATTGATCTTCTCTTTCACCAACGGGTTAGACTTAGCTGTCTACCAGGACGAACTGCCTAGCGATGCAATCATCCATTTTGGACAAGGGTTTGACAATACAGACATTAAGTTTGCCGATGTTACTCTTTTCGCATAGATGAGCAAAGTGCCTGAGACTGAAGAACCTATGATTGAGTTTAACCTGAAATTGACTCAAGAATTCCCTCCCCTACAGAGGGCCCCAGTTGAGAGAAACACTGCTATTCATAGGAAGTTGACTGCTACCCCCAGAACTGTCATCTCTAGCCCCACCAGTCTGTTCATTACTGCACCTACCCCAGTTCCTGCCAAACTAAAAGGAAAGGAAGTACAAGTCTGTTATGAGCCTGTCACTGTGGAGGGTTCAGACTTCGCTGCGATACCGTCTGTTTTCGAGATAGGGTCCAGTTCGAAGTATAGGCCCTTAACCCGGACACAGAGGAGGAATAAAAATAGGAAGTTTACTAAGACCAAGAAGGTCAGAGAACCTGAAGCCACCTGTCTTGAAGAAATCCCTGAAGAGAAAGAGGAAGAACTGCTAGAATACTTACCACCATTGGAAGGAAATAGATTCCACCCTCTCTCTGCTGCATCTGATGAAATAGATGCTAGAATGATCGTCGATACGTTACCCCGGCCTGCATATTACAGTGACAGTAAGAAGAAGAAGATCAAGGTTACACCGCTTGCCCGATTGCGTACGGTAGTCGAGAAATTAGCCAGAAAAGAAGGATGTCCTGTATCAGAGATTCTGAGAAGAATGGGATGAGTGCCAGTTAAGTCTTGCCTTGTCTGCTCCATCCCCTGAAGAAACTTTTGAACAAAGAATACCCCTTCAAGACTGAGGCAGTGGCTAAGATGTTTCGCAGTTTGATGAAGATGCCCGACTTTCAGTTGCCAGAGCCCAAGAAGCCCGAGGAAGTCGACAAGAAGGATCATCCAAACTACTGTCCCTACCACAGGATGCTCGGACATAAGATCAAAGACTGCTTCACTTTCAAGAACTGGCTGGAAGATAATCTTCGGAGAAGGAATATAACGATCCCAAAGGAATACATGAAGGAGCCCCAAAAAGGAGGTTCCATCAATGTTATCTCGACGAAGCTTATTGTTCCGATCGACTCGTACATGACCAACGATGGATGGAGTACAGTTTGGACGAAGTCATCAAAGAAAATTTTGGATCACATCCAGACCACTTCGGTGCACGCTTCAACTCAAATTTTGAAACCTGCCAAGCTGGCGCTATCGCTAGTGATTGAAGAACAGACCCACGAGGAGGAGAAGATAGTGGAAGAAGAGAAGGCTGAGGTTCCGAAAGGTAGACTAGGGGCTGCTTTTCCTAGGATGGTTGTTTTTAATTCGGGTAAGAAACTCCTCCAACCTCTGACTCTATATGATTATTTACTCGCTCCGGCAGGAACTTATAATGATAAGAGTTATGGTGTTGGCTACGTTTTGACTGTTTCTAACAATTACGTAACTAACGACAACAAACTTAATCCAAATCTCGATTTCCATATGAATAACGATTCTCAAATCATACAAAACCTAGATAACCATGAAGAAGAGGAGGACATTCACAAGGATGGCTACAAAAGTTCAGTAAGTGATGAGTCTATTTTTTAATTCCGAGGAGCTCCGATCACGATAGAGTTAGAATTGTCAGACGCCAAGGCGACTTCTGAAGGGCCAGTCACTCTTATTTAGGAGGAGACACCAGTAGATTCAGAGAAAATTACCGAAGTCAATCTGAGAAGCGGAAGGGTCCTACCTCCGAGATTGGGTCCAAAGGACAAGGGAAAGCAGGTGGTTGCTCAGGAAGAGCCAACCCAGTAGAAGAATTTCTTGTTCGAGAAGAAATTGAACAGCCTCGTAACAAAGTGGACTATAATGTGCTAGCCCATCTTAGGAAGCAACTGATCAAACTAAGCATCTACGACGCTCTCATCCTATCAAAGGAGATGAGAGAATCTCTGATCAAGGCCTTTCTTGATCCAAAAATTTTCTTAGCTCAAATGGCTGGTAATTCCTTCGACGAGGTTTGCTCATTGAAAGGACAGCACGGTGTTACCGTCACGGATGATGATTTACTACTTAGAATAGCATATCACAACCGACCATTGTACATTTCAGTCAGTATTGGAAAGTTCACACTCTCCATGGTGCTAGTTGATCCAGGAGCATCAATTAATATAATGAACCTTCGAACGCTAGCCTATTTAGAGATTGATGCCCGTGATCTCGAGGTAGACAAGATGATGCTAAGAGGCTTCAACCAGAAAGGAGAAAGAGCTCTTGGATCGATAACATTTTTAATGAAGATTGGTGAATTAGCAAAGAAAACCGCAAAGTTCCACATAACTGATTCTGAGACATCATTCAATGCTCTACTGGGCCAACCATGGATCCATGAGAACCGGATGGTACCGTCATCTCTACACCAGTGTATAAAGTACTATGAAGGAGGACAAGAGTAGTGTATCAAAGGTGATTTGCAACCGTTCTCCGTGCATGAAATTGGAATCCACGAAGATGCAGCTTACTACGCACCCCTAAAGAAAACAATCTTCTCCAGAAATGCCATACCAAATCAAGAAAAAGAAGCATGAGACGACAAAGAACCTGAAATCCTTGTTCAACAGTTACTTACCACTCCCTTACGAAGAGATGGTGAAGGTTTCTCCAGAACTAGCACCCTAGGTCGAGGCTGGGGACGAGGTCGAGGAAGAAACGGTGGAACAGTTGAACAGAAGAAACCGGTCTTCGATGTTGATTGGGAGAATAGCTCTGAAGATGAAGAAGAAATTAAGAAAAAAGCAGCGGCGATATGTCAGAAGAAACCGCAGTTCAAGATTTCCCTCGAAGATGAGAAGAATGAAGAATACAAAGCAATGTACGAGAAGATAAACCGCTATGTGCATACTATGACCCTGACCCCGATCCATTCTAATAAGATCGAGGGTATGGTGGTCAAGGAAGTGCATGGTGGTGGTGCTAAACCAATCAAGTTCTACCGTGGTGCTTCTTCTTCCAAAACTAAAAATGATGTACAATTTGAAAAATGTTACTTCGCTAAATTAATGGAATTGCCTTTTAAGTGGTATTCTCCCTGTGTTCAAAATTTAATTCGGCGCGGTATTTTGCCTAAGCAATGGTCAAGAGGCCAATCACAACGCTTTAAAAAGTTATGGAACAATGCCAGTCGGCCTCCCAATTCAAAACATGGTTTTGGATTCGGCACAGTAGGATCAGTTGATGATGCAGGATTTTGCTTGGTTGTCGCTAGTGAGCTTAATGAAGACTGCTTGAAAACCTCAGATAATCTTGAAGATCTACCAATCGGAGATGCTCCCTTTTCAATTTGAAGAAGAAATTAAATCTACAATAGACGAGTTAATGGAAGTTAACTTAGGTACTAGCGAAGAGCCTAGGCCGACCTTTGTTAGCTCCTTACTCAATAAAGAAGACTCCGAAGAAATAATCAAGCTATTAATGGAATTCAAGGACTGTTTTGCTTGGAGTTATGATGAAATGTCAGGATTAGCTCCAGAGGTCACAGTTCATAGACTAGGAGTGGATCCAACTGTCGTTCCAGTCAGACAAGCTCCCAGAAGAATGCGTTTAGAGATTGAACAACAAGTTATAGCTGAAGTTAAGAAGCTAATAGATGCTAAATTTGAAGTTAAGAACAATACCTTACTTGGTTAGCCAACGTGGTAACAGTCAGAAAGAAGAATGGTCAGATCAGAATCTTTGTAGATTTTAGAGACTTGAATAAAGCATGTCCAAAGGACGAGTTTCCACTACCCATTCCAGAATTAATGATCGACATCGCTTCAACACATGAAATCTTCTCATTCATGGATGGATCATCAGGGTACAACTAGATAAAGATGGTATCATCACAAAATTAGCCTGCTTACTTTTTATACATGCTTCAATTTTATCTTAATTATTCATAAAAGCATGATAGAAGTAATTTTTCTTTTTAAGATTGTTTTTACATACTTATAAAAATTTTTATGATTTTCTTTCTCTCATACTTTCAAATTATCATAGTATACCAAAACTTAAGTTTGGGGAAAGGGAAAATCCATTCAAATTTAAAATTTATTTGTCCTTAAAGACCTAATATTTTCTTAAAAATAAAAACTTTTTAACATAAGTTAAGGAATGAAGAATTTATTTGAGATCACTCTTATTTTTGAAATTATAAACAATTTAGTGAAAATTAACCAAAAAATTTACTAACTTTGATTGATTTTAAGAATAGAATTATTTAACTTAAAGAAGAATAAGATTAAATAATTTTTGTTTTCATGATAGAAATAATAGAATTTTAGAAATATTAAGTAATAAAAAATTGTCACTTGAAAAAGAAAAAAATTGGAAATCTTTTTTAATTCTTATTTATGTTATAATAATTAAGTGGAAATGTATAAGTTTTGAAAATATAAGTTAAGGATAGTGAAGTTCAAAACCATTAACAGGCTATCCAGATATAGTAATCCTCTCTATACATAAAAAAAAGAGAGAAGAGAGGAGAAGCTTGAGGAAATGCCTAATCAAAAATTGGCTTCACTTGAATTATCTTATAGGAAGAAAACTAGTTACATATTTTACTTAATTTTTATACATGAATATTTATTTAGAAAAGAATTTTCAAGAAGATCTTCTTCTTGTAAATAATCTATGAGAGCTTAATATAATAGACTTCTATTATTTTCAAAATGGACGAAAAGTTTGAAATCTTATGATTTGGTAGTTAAATATTCTTTAAATTCTTAAAATTAAATTTAGTTAGTTAAATTGGGTTAATAATTTACTAAAGACTTTATAAAATCAAAAATTATAAGGAATCTTAAATATTTATCTTTTATTCCAAAGGTTATATATTTTATATAGTAGAAAGAGATACTTGAGGACAAGTAACATTTATGTTTGGGGTATTTTGATCTATAAAAAAATATCTATTTCTTTATGTCTTAATTCTTATTATTTTCAAAGGATATTATTCTTTAATGAAAGGTATTTTTTGTGTTTTTAGATGTAGGTGACGTAAAAAGATCTAAAATGGAAAAAGAAGCAAAAAGGAGCAAAAAGGAGCAAAAATGGAGCAAAATACAAAAACTATAAGAAAATATGGCCTGGCGCCTAGGCGCCAAAAGTTGGTGCCTAAGCGCCAGACTCGATACAATAACTTACAAGTTTTTTACAACGTTTGATCGGTTATTTTGACCGAGTGAGCGGTTATTGGACATTCTAGAAGACAGACAGTTGTTCCTTGATAATAGTACATGTGATACATTGCATTTGGACGCTCCAAAACGGTTTTAATTGTGAAGAGGTGCGAGCCAAAGTAAAGAGGTGTGAAGAACTGGACGCGGGGTCCGGCGCCTAGGCGCCAGACAGACCTTCTAGAAGATTCTTTGAATGTGGACATGTTTTGAAGAGGTGCCTTAAGGCAACCCTTAAAGCCTATAAATAGGGGTCCATTTCTTCATAAAACGTGGTCCCTCCCATTGTAACCCTTTATCTTATCCACTTTTGGATCTCTCATCCTTAGTGAGAGAAATAGAGAGAGAAATTTAGGGCCACTTTTGTTTAGTTTAGTGAGTTTATTTTCAAGTTGTTGCATTTGGAGTTCATTACACTGTAGAGTCAGTAGGAATCAGAAGATCTGTAGAAGAAATATTTGAGATAAGTATTTTATATTTGATTCAAAGTTTATTTATTATGTTTTGTTGTTTATTTTCAATGTGTTTTGAGTAGTTAGTTTACTTTCTTCCTTCAATTATGAAGATATAGATAAGATAATATAAAGATTCAATGGAGAATTGAAATTCAAAATATTTTCAAAACATTGTGATGACATTAATACCTGATCTTACTTTACTTTTTAAATTGGCCATTTATATTGTTAAAACCTGTGGAAGAGTTTTGATACCTTGAAGGAGAAGAACTTTTAACTTGTAAATGTCACATGAATCCTTGGGTAGTCGAAGGCCATGTGCGGGCTATTCAAGGTGAAGTGCAAATAAATTGGAAGATAAGATTTATAGGGCGAAGAATTGATAAGTTTTTGGAGTGACAGACTAAATTCTTATAATTTGATTTATATATTAGGAAATGGTCACTAGTAGGGCCTACCATAGCCACCCTTGGACATCTAGAAGTGTGAGTCTAGATTAACACATTCTACTAACAATACATTCGGATCTGATATGTAAATTAGCCAATGTTCTTTGCGCCTGGATCAAAGGGTAAAGAGTAGGAATGCTTCTATTTGACACAATACCATAAATTAAATTCTCCAATGAATATTAAATTATCTTAAAAATCTTAAATTAATTGAAGGGAAGAAAGTTGTTTATTTTATAGTTTTCATAAATCATTTTCTTATTATTGTTTTCTTTATTTGCATCTAGTAAATTAATAGTGATTTATAGTTAAATTAAAAGATAAAAAGATATTTTTTAATAATATTTAGAAAATTTATCACTATAATTCTTCCCTGTGGGATCGATACTGAGGTCTTTGTTTCAAAGCCCTATATTACTTCAAACGATACGTATACTTGCGTAGTACCTCTAGTGTGTAAAAATATTTTCTAAATTTACAACATTTTGATTTTATACACTAGCCGTTATTTATAAATTGAGTCAAGTTTTTGGCCATCTTTTGGGAGCAAATATTACTACATTATTGCGGGCTGGGTAAAGTTTTTGGCGCCATTGCCGGGGAAGAAAGAAATAGAATAGTATAAATTTTCTTATAAAAATAAATAAATAAATATATATATATATATATATTATAAAAACAAGATATATTTATTTTATTCCTTGTTTTATGCGAAGATTTAGTTATGAAGGATTAATACCTTTAGATTCTGAATTAGAAAGAACAATTAGAAAAATTAAAAAGGGAAAACAAATTCAAAAATTTTAAGAAATGACTACTTTACAAAATCCAATTGCACTTAATGATCAAAATGTTTATAAACCATTAAGGGATTATGCTAACCGTACAGTAGATGAAATTCATAGTAGTATTCAAATACTCACTGTAGATGCTAATTTTTTTGAACTTAAACCGTATATTATTCAAATGGTGCAAAATAATCAATTTGGTGGATCACCAAATGAGGATCCAAATTTACATCTTGTTAGTTTTTTAGAACTTTGTGCTACCTTTAAATATAACAATGTTTCTGATGATGCTATTAGACTTAGACTCTTTCCTTTTTCTTTAAGAGATAAAGCAAGGATGTGGTTAAACTCATTAGCGACTGTTTCTATTAAAACATGGGCTGAAATGGCACAAAAATTCCTTGCTAAATATTTCTCTCCTTCTAAAACTGCTAAATTAAGAAATGATATTACTTCGTTTAGTCAATTTGACAGGGAGACAATAGATGAAACTTGGGAAAGATTTAAAGAACTATTAAGAAAATGTCCTCGTCATGCTTTACCTGATTGGCTAATTATTCAAACATTTTATAATGGATTAATTGGATCTTTAAAATCAATTATTGATGTCACTTCACTGGAGGTTCTTTAATGTCTAAATCATTTGAGGAAGCTTACACTTTAATTGAAGAAATGGCTAATAACAATTTTTAATGGCCTTCCGAAAGTATTAATCCTAAAAAGATGGCAAGTATTCACGATAATGAAGCATTTTCTATTTTAGCTTCACAAGTTGCAGCAATGTCTAAGAAATTAGATAATTTTACAATTAACATTTCGCATAATAAATCTACTAATATTGAAGATTCTCAAACTATTGAAACTTTAAAAATAAACCTTATTCAAATTATTATAATCCTGGGTGGAAAAATCAACCTAATTTAACTGGAATAATTCACAACAACAATGGGGTAATAATCAATCTCATCCCACTGGAAATTGGAATAATAATGTTAATTCAAATTATAAACCTCCTGGATTTCATAATCAACAGAAAAAGTTATCAATAGAAGAATTAATTTTACAAATGAATAATCAATTACAAAATCAAAATACTGCCATTTGTAATATTGAAAATCAAATGGGGCAAATTGCCACTTTAATTAATAACAGACCTGTAGGAACACTTCCTAGTAATGTTGAAATTAATCCAAAAGAAACTGGATAAGAACGTGAACAAGTTAAAGCTGTGCAACTTAGAAGTGGAAAGGAATTAAAAGAAAGAATGCAAAATGAAATTGAAAAGGAGATTGAGGTTGAAGAGATTGAAAAATCTAAAGAAACTCTCTCTCCTAGTCAAGATCAGATTGTTATACCTGTTAATGTGGAAGTTGAAAAACCAGCACCGCCTTTTCCTTAAAGACTTAAATAGCAGAAATTAGATCATCAATTTTCTAAGTTCTTTGAAATTTTTAAGAAACTTACTATTAACATACCTTTTTGCTGAAGCTTTGGAACAAATGCCAACATAGGCAAAATTTATGAAGGATATTTTAAGCAAAAAATGAAAATTTGAAGCTTTTGAAACTATTTCATTAAGTGAAGAATGCAGTGCAATATTTTAAAAGAAATTACCTGAAAAGCTTAAGGATCCTGGAGGTTTCACTATACCCTGTGCTATTGGAAAAAAATTTTGTGGAAAAGCTTTATGTGATTTAGGAGCAAGTATTAATCTCATGCCATTTTCTATCTTTTGAAGATTGGATTTAGGAGATATTACTCCCACCACTATAACCCTTCAGTTAGCTGATAGATCTATCACTTATCCTAAAGGAGTTATAGAGGATGTCCTTATTAAAGTGGATAAATTTATCTTCCCTGTAGATTTCATAGTACTTGATATGGAAGAAGATAAAGAGATACCTATTATTTTAAGGAGACCTTTTCTAGCTACCGAACGAGCTATTATTGATGTGCAAAAGGGAGAACTAACCATGAGAGTTAATGATCAAGAAATTAAATTCAATGTTCTTAAATCAATGAAGTACCCTGATAAACTGAAATGTTATCTAATGGATATAATTGATTATTTAATTGAAAAACATTATCAAGAAAAATGTAAAGTCATTTCTGAAGAAAAATTTGAATTTTTAACTGATGAAAATGAAGTAGTAGTAGATGAAGAGACTCATTTTATTAAAGATAATTGGGAAACTTTAGACATAACTCAAAATGATATACTTTTACCATCAATTAAAAAAGCATCTGAACTGGAATTAAAAATGTTACCTTCCTTTTTAAAATATGTGTTTCTTGGAAATTCGTTAACTTTACCTGTTATTATTTCTTTTGAGCTGAGTAAAGATCAAGAAGAAAAACTACTAGGTGTGTTAAAGAATTATAAGAAAGCTTTAGGTTGGACTATTGCTGATATAAGAGGAATAAACCCTTCCATTTGCATGCATAGAATCTTAATGGAAGAAAATTTTAAGCCTACTATAGAATCGCAAAGAAGATTAAATCCTATCATGAAAGAGGTTTTTAAAAAAGAAATTATTAAGTGGTTAGATGCTAGTATTATTTATCCTATTTCGGATAGTCAATGGGTAAGTCCTATTCATTGTCTTCCGAAGAAAGGAGGTGTAACTGTCATTGTTAATGATAAAAATGAACTTATTCTGACAAGACAAGTTACTGGATGGCGAATTTGTATTGACTATAGGAAATTAAATAAAGCCACTAGAACAGATCATTTTCCTTTACCTTTCTTGGATCAAATACTCGATAAATTAGCTGGACACTCATATTTCTATTTTCTGGATGGATATTTTGGTTATCATCAATTACTTATTGCTCCTGAGGACCAAGAAAAGACAACATTTACAAGTCCTTATGGAACATTTGCTTTTAGAAGAATGCTTTTTGGTTTATGTAATGCACCCGCAACTTTTTAAAAATGTATGATGTCAATTTTTTGTGATTTGATTGACAAAGGAATTGAAATATTCATGGACGATTTTTCAGTCTTTGGAACTTCTTTTGAATCTTGTTTGGAAAACGTAGCCAAAGTTTTGAAAAGATGTGAAGAAACAAATTTAGTTCATAAATGGAAAAAATTTCAATTCATGGTCACAGAAGGCATTGTACTTGGTCATAAAGTATCACAAAAAGGGATGGAAGTAGATCAAGAAAAAGTGAAAATTATTGCTGAATTGCAACCACCTACTACTGTTACTGATGTGAGAAGTTTTCTAGGTCATGCTGGATTTTATAGAAGATACATATATGATTTTTCTAAAATTGCTAAACCTCTTTTTCATTTATTGGAAAAAGATGCAAAATTTGAATTTAATAAAGAATGTATTAATGCTTTTAATATTCTAAAATAAAAATTAATAACTGCACCTATCATTGTTGCACCTATTTGGAATAAATCTTTTGAATTAATGTGTGATGCAAGTGATTTTGCAATTGAGCCGTATTAGGACAAAAATATGAGAAAATTTCCAAAGTTGTATATTATGCTAGTAAAACTCTCACCGAAACACAAAGAAATTACACTACCACTGAGAAAGAGCTTCTAGCTATAGTATATGCCTTTGATAAATTTAGACCTTATCTTCTTGGTACTAAATGCAAAGTTCATACTGATCATTCTGCTATTAAATATTTATTATCTAAGAAGGATTCTAAACCTAGACTTATAAGATGAGTTTTACTTCTACAAGAATTTGATTTTCAAATAGTAGATAGAAAAGGAACTGAAAACCAAATTGTTGATCATTTGTCTATAATTAAAAAAGATATTATTTTGGAAGAAAATATAAATGAGAAATTTCCTGATGAATCTTTATATGCTATTCAAGAATACAAAACACCTTGGTATGCTGATATTGTTAATTATTTAGTTAGCAATATTTTTCCTTATGACTTGGATAACAAATTTATTAAGAAACTTAAATATGATGCAAAATCTTATATTTGGGAAGAACCTCATTTATTTAAAATTGGTAAAGATTCTATGATTCGAAGATGTGTACCTTATGAGGAAACTTTTGCTATTATTCAAAAATGTCATGATTCTGATTTTGGAGGACACTTCGGCATAGATAAAACCGCATTTAAAATTTTAAATTTCGGATTTTATCGGCCTACCTTATTTAAAGATGTGAGACAATATGTGAAAACATGTGATCGATGTCAAACGATGGGAAATATATCTAAGAAGGATGAAATGCCTTTAAACTATATATTGGATGTTGAAATTCTTTATATATGGGGTTTAGACTTTATGGGACCATTTGTTCCATCATCTGGAAAAATTTATATTTTATTAGCAAGTTGATTATGTTTCAAAGTGGATCGAAGCCGTTGCTTTACCAAACCGTGATTCCAAAAGTGTTTCTAAATTTTTGAAGAAAATGATATTTTCAAGATTTGGAATGCCTAAGGTAATTATCACCGATGGTGGAAGTCATTTTAGGAATATAAGAATTCAATCATTACTACAAAAATTTGGAATCAAACATAGAATTGTAATCGCTTATCACCCACAAACAAGTGGAATGGTCAAGTATCAAACAGAGAAATTAAAAGAATTTTAGAGAAGATTATTAATCCTAAAAGAACTGATTGGGTTGATAGACTTGATTCTGCATTATGGGCTTATAGAACAGCTTATAAGACACCTATCGGAATGTCACCTTACCGGTTAATTTATGGTAAACATTGTCACTTACCTGTAGAACTTGAACATAAAGCTTATTGGGCAATAAAGGAGTTTAATTTTAATTTGAATAAAGTAGGAGAAAAGCATTTATTGCAATTGAATGAGATGGAAGAAATAAGAAATGAAGCATATGAAAATGCGAGGATTTATAAAGAGAAAATGAAGATATTGCATGATAAGAAAATTTCCGAAAAAAGTTTTGAGCCTGGACAAGAAGTATTACTGTTTAACTCTCGTTTAAGACTTTTTCCTTGAAAATTAAGATCTAAATGGATTAGACCCTATTTTGTTGAGAAAGTATACCATTATGGAGCTGTGGATATTAAAGATCCCAAAAAGGAAAAATTTTTAAAGTAAATGGAGTAAGATTGAAGCCTTATTTGGGAGATATTAAAAAGATTTATAAAGAGGCTTATGAATTTAGTCAACCTGATTAAAGATTTACTTAAGTCGGGTTGACGACGTTAGAGGCAACCCATAATTATCTTTTGTTATGAGTTTTTTTGTATTTTAATGTAAGGTTATGCCTCGATCATGATTAATTTTATATTACTTTAGAAAAATTTGATGCTTATAAGTCTTTGATGACTTAAGCTGAAAATTATTTTGAAGTATGTAAGATTTAAAAATGGGATCACTCTATTCTGAATATGAGTAAAAAGGAGATCAAGTTAACCTTCATTATGATTGTTTACAATGTGAGTTATTGAGTCTAAATTACTCTTACCAGTATAATTTACCTATCTTAGAGAATGAAATTTTGAAATTTGACGATTAGGCGAAACGGAGTTGAACATAGTTCCGGCGCCTAGGCGCCAGAATTCGGCGCCTAAGCGCCAGAATCAACTATGTATCAATAGGTCCCTTTAAATTAACCTATCTTCTTCCCTAACCATCAAGCAATCAAAATTACGTCCCTTGCACTTCATTCTTGAGAGATTTGAGAAATTTTGAAGAAATGCAAGGAAGAAATCATGGAGAAGAAGGTAGGGACAAGGTTTCAAAGGATCCTCAACCCTACTTCAATGGTTTCATCACTGTAATTTTAGAGAAAATTTCTAGTCGTTTGGATAAGTTTGAAGCGGAATTTAAAAGCATTACAGATCGCCTTCATGAGATATTTCATCAAGTTGAACATCTAGAATGACAAATGAAACTTCAATTTGATCATTTTGCGGCTTATTAAGATGCTCAAGTTGAAATGTATGCGAAGAACAAGTGGATTGACGAAAAGACGGCTACGGATTTCCCGAGAGCGTTAGTGTTCTTTCCAAGTGGAATACACAATTTACCTTGTGAAGATTAGAATATTCTGGTAATGAGATAGTTATTATATGGTTTGTTGAGTCGTTGTATCGATTTAGAGAATCGATTTTGTTTTTTTGTGTATTTGCTTTCATGTTCAATGTGTGTTGTTTTTGCTTAGAAATTATTGTGTTTGAGTGTGTATTAGGAACTTAAATCAAATATAATACTTATCTGGAATATATTGAGTCAATATTGAAGATTATAAATGGAATTTAGTGAGTTTGATTGAAACCTTATGTTTGATTGGTGGATTTAATATTTAATTTTTAGAAATTTTTGAAAAATGTTGTGGAAGTTAGAAACTGAAGCCTTAATCTGATATGAGTAATTGGAAGTTGAATTTATGAATTTTGGTGGAAAATTAAATTTAAAAATATTTTTTTGTGAAAGGCAAGTCTGGCCCCAGAATTCGGCGCCTAAGAGCCAGTTCGGCCTGTACCCGAAAATTTACTTAAATAACCCCCAAAAGCCATTTTTTGACGCCTAAGCTTCATCTTCTTCCCCATTTTCGTGAAAATACATCCTTTAGATCTATTTTGAGGTCAAAACATCAAGGATTTGAGCGCGAAGCCACTCAATTTCATCGTCTCAAGGTCAGATCTACACTTTAAACCATTTATTTTTGATTTTCAGCATAGATTTCCTTAGGTTTTGCTAAGAACCAAAAAATTTAATTTTTTTTTTTGATTTTTAGTGATTTCTTTGGATTTTTAAACTTATTTTAAGTTTTATAAACTTTAAAAGAGTTTAAATCTTTGATTCCTAAATTTGTTCTTGTTTTCTTTCACGTTTAGATGGCTCCAAAATCTAAACGCGGGAAGGCACGAGATAACTTTGATAGCTCCAAATTTTCTACTGCGGCTGCGCATTTTCGCTTCCATGAATTTGTGACGTCTAGAAAGTTCATTTCTGAACGAAGTTTCTATCATCATGGAGAAATGATCGAAAACACAATCGTTGAACACAATTGGCAACGATTCTGTTATTTCACTGCTGTTGCTGTTATCCTGATTGTTCGAGAATTTTATGCAAATTTTGTGGATGCCGAAGATTATGAAGTCTTTGTCAGAGGTATCGGAGTAGGATTTAGTCCAGAAAGAATCAATGTATTTTATGGCCTGCCACCGACTATAGAGTGCTATTATTCTGGATTATCACCATCTGAGGGAGATTTGGATATGATCATTGCTTATTTGACTAACGGTACTGGATCTTGGAAGATCAGGAACGGAAAAAGGGTAAACTTCAAATCCTCCAAATTAAATGGTATTTCTAAAGCATGACACTTTTTTATTTCTGCAAGATTGTTACCTTCCAACCACCTGAGTGAAGTGACTAAAGATCGAGCAATCTTAAACTACTGCATTTAGGAGAGGAAGACTATTGATGTCGGGAGTATTATTTATGATTCTGTGGATTCTACTGCGAGATCCAGCACTTCTGTTGGATTGGGATTCTCATCTCTGATTTATTCACTATGTGTTAGTAATGGAGTCACTGCTGATATTTCTGAGGAGAAGTTAAAGTTTACAAAGCCAATTGGACAGGAGAGTGTTAGTATCTATGATAGTATTCGTGGGATGAAATCGACCGCTCCTTCTACTTCTACACATATTCTAGGTAAACCTTCTACTTCTCGACCCTCTACTTCTGTTGAGCCACCATCAGATTTCTGGGAATCAATGCATGATCAGTTTTTAGAACAGCAACAGGAGTTATTTCAAACTCACTGCAGGATTGATACTATTGATAGGAAACTAGATCATTTATCCGATTATACCCGGAGGAAGAGTAGTTATGATGCTCGAGTATGATGAAGCCCTAGTCGGATTTCTGAAGGGTGAACATGATGTTAGTTTCCTACTTTTCCTAGTTTCACACCATTTGTTGATCCTAAGGACGTAGAATTTTCATTTGGTGATGATGATGATGATGAGGCTACAGCTAGTGACTAGTAGTTATAGATCTTTATGATGAGCTACTCTGTTAGTTTGTTTTGTTTGGATTGTTTATTTAGTTTTGTGTTTCATGTATGTTGATTTGTTTAAAAATTTGTATTTATTAATTAGTGTTAAGATTATGTTGTTAAAATATTCTTAGTATATAGTGTTGAGACTGAAGTTAGAGTTAATTTATATGTTTGTTTTAGTCTCATCGTTTAGTACTTAGTAATTTTGTTCGCTTTAATTTTGTTTCAAATTTAGTATAATCATAAAATTAGCCTGCTTACTTTTTATACATGCTTCAAGTTTATCTTAATTATTCATAAAAGTATTATAGAAGTAATTTTTCTTTTTAAGATTGTTTTTAAATACTTATAAAAATTTTTATGATTTTCTTTCTCTCCTACTTTCAAATTATCATAGTATACCAAAACTTAAGTTTGGGGGAAGGGAAAATCCATTCAAATTTAAATTTTATTTGTCCTTAAAGAGCTAATATTTTCTTAAAAATAAAAAATTTTTAACATAACTTAAGGAATGAAGAATTTATTTGAGATCACTTTTATTTTTGAAATTATAAACAATTTAGTGAAAATTAACCAAAAATTTTACTAACTTTGATTGATTTTAAAAATAGAATTATTTAACTTAAAGAAGAATAAGATTAAAGAATTTTTCTATTCATGATAGAAATAATAGAATTTTAGAAATATTAAGTAACCAAAAATTATCACTTGAAAAAGAAAAAATTGGAAATCTTTTTGAATTCTTATTTATGTTATAATAATTAAGTGGAAATGTATAAGTTTTGAAAATATAAGTTAAGGATAGTGAAGTTCAAAACCATTAACAGGCTATCCAGATATAGTAATCATATATATATATATATATATATATATATATATATATATATATATATATATAAAGAGAAGAGAGGAGAAGCTTGAGGAAATGCCTTATAGGAAGAAAACTAGTTACATATTTTACTTAATTTTTATACATGAATATTTATTTAGAAAAGAATTTTCAAGAATATCTTTTTCTTGTAAATAATCTATGAGAGCTTAATATAATAGACTTCTATTATTTTCAAAATGGATGAAAAGTTTGAAATCTTATGATTTGGTAGTTAAATATTCTTTAAATTATTAAAATTAAACCTAGTTAGTGAAATTGGGTTAATAATTTACTAAAGACTTTATAAAATAAAAAATTATAAGGAATCTTAAATATTTATCTTTTATTCCAAAGGTTATATATTTTATATAGTAGAAAGAGTTACTTGAGGACAAGTAACATTTAAGTTTGGGGTATTTTGATCTATAAAAAAATACATATTTTTTTATGTCTTAATTCTTATTAATTTCAAAGGATAATATGCTTTAATAAAAGGTATTTTTTGTGTTTTTGGATGTAGGTGACGTAAAAAGATCTAAAAAGGAAAAAGAAGTAAAAAGGAGCAAAAAGGAGCAAAAATGTAGAAAAATACAATAAGTATAAAAAAATATGGCCTGGCGCCTAAGCGCCAGACTCGATACAAAAACTGTCAAGTTTTTGACAATGTTTGATCGGTTATTTTGACGGAGTGAGGGGTTATTGGACATTCTAAAAGACTGGCAGTTGTTCCTTGATAATAGGACATGTGATACATTGCATTTGGACGCTCCAAAAAAGTTTTAATAGCGAAGAGGTGCAAGCCAAAGTAAAGAGGTGCGAAGAACTGGACGCGGTTTCCGACACCCAGGCGCCAGACAGACCTTCTAGAAGATTCATTGAATGTGGACATGTTTTGAAGAGGTGCCTCAAGGCAACCCTTGAAGCCTATAAATAGGGGTCCATTTCATCAGAAAATGTGGCCCCTCCCATTGTAACCCTTTCTCTTATCCACTTTAGGATCTCTCATCCTTAGAGAGAGAAATAGAGAGAGAAATTTAGGGCCACTTTTGTTTTGTTTAGTGAGTTTATTGTCGGCATATTTTTAGGTTTGTGTTGTACTTTAGAAAAAGGGGTCGCCTACAAAAATTATCGGCGAATTTTAAATTTTAAATTTAATTTAAATATATATATAATTTAGGAAAATAGTATTTAATTTTGAAAATAATTTTAAATTTGAAAATTTTAAGATATGAAATCAAACTGATCTCACATCCCAAATAGTTTATATAAACGAGCACCGCATCACAAACCGTGTATCTATCCCGAAGAATAGACACACTGCTTGATGATGGGGCTCGATTAAATAAACTAGAAAATTTGTGACATTTTTTGTCTGCGAACCAATTTTATAAGCCGACAAGTTCCTCTGCTTAATATAAAGGAATTAAGCAGGGTTTATATTACCTGGTTTCTTAAAGTTCCTTATAAGGGCAAGCCCCTATAGTTAATTACATCTTAAATGACGGGAATCATTTAAGAAAACTCTCGATAATGATTAGTGGTTGTGCTCTCAAGAATTTCAAAGTTTAAGGTTTTCAAAGGATTTGAGTTTTGGAGATTTCAATTGGGAATGGATCAAATTTGGAACAATTATTTTCAGGAGTCCAAAGGAAGAGAAGTAAGAGAAGCTGAGGATCCAAGAAGAAATCTTGGCAACTTCCCAAACTATCCTATTGTTTGGCTTCAATTTGGGAGTTTATTTAATATTTCAATCCTGCCAATTTTAATTAATTAGGACTTATATTAGTATGACATAATCATACAAATAGCCTCGAAGATGTGAGGGTTTATGTCGTACCAAACGACTACCTCGGAGTCCTAAGACCGGTTAGGGCTTAATTTACATAACATGATTACGTAAATGCCTAACGAAAGGGTTGAGGATTTATGTTGCACTAGGCAAACTACCTTGAAATCCTAAGGTTTGGTTGTTTAATTTTAGGAATGTTTAGTTGATGTAGAGTTGTTTTGCTGACGAAGATGGCCGTGCTACCCACAGTGCTCCAAGCTCCTTGTTGTTGCAGAGGTTTAGTTTTAGAATGTGACAATCAAGAGGTGAGAGAAGTGTTTTGGTTTAGATAAAATCTTAAAATCCAAGTTTTTTTAATATTTTAATTAAACAAATCTTAAAGTTGATTAAACATAACCGATTAAGATCCCACGGTTCTATCATCCCAGCACCGTTATTTTCATTGAATTCACTTAGTCCAGATGAATTTGCTAAACTCAATTGAATGAGTTCCACATATTCATTTAGACCGTGGGAAATCCTGTTAGCAACACGTGAGTTACATCATCTGAGGTATTCCCGATCATTCAACGAGACGTTTTAATTTAGTTAAAGTTGTAGTTTTGTTGTTCTGTTTGTGATTAAATTTTGAGTTGTTTTATACTTTGAATGTCGTGGCGGTGAATTTTATCTTGCAATGACTTTTAATTTAATTTTGGTTTCAGTTCAGGGACTATCCTAAGCAACAGTTGTTTATCATGCAAGAAAAATAAAGTACAGTGCATGTAAGTAAATTGCAATAAAATAAAAGCGTACCTGGAGGGTCATCCCGTCATCCCAAGCTGCACTTAAAACACACGTTAAGGCATTTAATTGTTTCAACAAGTACCTAGGTAAAGCTAAGGGAAGGGTTTTGGTTGTCTACCAAATTCCTAATCCTATAACTAGTCATCTCCTATGACGTCTAAGTTCTTGTGTTTTGGTTTAATGATGATTTTCTTCACCAAAGAACAATTAAGTTCAATTATTCTTATAAACATCCCGTCATATTGAGGAAGTGCTTAAGAGGAGTCTTAAACATCTTTTTAATGCCTCTAGGATTGTTTTAAGTCCAAGAGAATTTAATTATACAAGATAATTAATCATCCAGGAGTTTAAGTTTTGTTCTCTCGTCAAATGAACTCAGGACATTTGAAAATCCTATAAGTGAAGTAACACTTCACTTGATACTTCATTTAGGAGTTATAATAATAAGAGCTTTCAGGGCAAGTTGGTTTGTTGAAAAATCTTAATCATTTTTAATTTAAAGTTTGAGTTAATGATTTAAAGTATTTTAGTTTAATTATGAGGTTTTAATTAATAATTTAAAGTTTGGAATAGTGTTCAAATTATTTTAGATTTAATTCTTAATGATTTAATTTAGGTTTGTTGTTAAATGATTTTGATTTAATTTAATTCAATTTAATTTTAATTAAATTTAATATAATTTTAATTTAATTTGATTTTATTTTAATTTAATTTAATTTAATTTAATTTAATTTTAATTTAATTTAATTTTAATCTTAATTTAATTTAATTTAATTTAACTTAATTTAAATTTTAATTAAATTTAATTTAAATTTAATTTTAATCTTAAATTAATTTATTTTAGTTTTAATTTTAATTTAATTTAATTTAAATTTTAATTTAATTTAATTTTAATTTAAATTTAATTTCATTTAAATTTTAATTTAAATTTAATTTAATTTAATTTTAGTTTTAATTATTAATTGAGATTATTCTTTTAATTTTTTTTTTAATTAAGAATTAAGTATCATTGAAGTGATTTATTTAGGGATTTTTAAATTAAAGAATAAATGTCCTCTTAATAATATCCCTACTTTAATAATTCCAATTTCCATTACTCTTCCAAAATTTTAATTAATTAATTAATTAAGGTTTATTTTAATTATTCTTGAAATGATTAGTAGGTTTCTACCCTTCAATTTTTTAAATTTCAATCATCCAAAAATCAGTTTAGGATCAAATATTTTACCCTCGCCTTTTTGATTAATCCTAAAATTTTAATTAAGGGTTGAAATTTTTAATTACCCTTTTGCCCTTCAAGCTTAATAATTCTATAACTCACTAAAATAAGCTCAAATGAGCTTGAAATTTTTATGTAACCTCACTCACATGTCAATCAACACATTAGAGGAGAAAATGTGATTTTTATGTATTTAATTTATTTATGTAATTATTTTTAATGGAAAATAGGGGTTTTCAAGGAAAATTCAATAACATGACCAAGGAAATGTTTCTATGCTTAAGAAAATTATGGGATGTTTCTAATGACTAGAGGACCATTTGGACCAATTTTGGTGATTTGTTGAATTACATTTTATTTATTAGAATTATTTTGATTTTTGGGGTATTAATTAATTTAAAAATAAAATAAAGGTTGAAAAATAGATTTTATATTTTTCTTAAATCTCTATGATCTCAAGGAGTCTAGAGAAATAAATTTTATATTTTTTTGATTTTTCTTTGATTTACTAGAATTATTTTAGTGAAAAGATTGGAAAATACATTTTTTAATATTAAAAATTACATTAAGGCTTTAAAATTCAATATCTTACCCTAGAGATTTAAGAAAAATATTTGGTTTTTTCCTAAATGATTAGAATTCAAATTGTGACATTTTGGTGATTTTTAATATTTTTATGATTTTTATTTTTTTTAATTATTAAAAATATTAAAATAATGATAAAAATCAACTTTTTTAGAAAATTACAATTTTATTTTTCTTAGGTTCCTCTAATATCATAGAAGCTCCAAAACCATTTTTGTGAATTTTTGAAAAGTATTTTGTGAGTTATGAATTTTTAAAGTTTAATTTTCTTTATGTGACTTAATTAATCCATTTAGTGGGGTTAAACATTTCCAATTGATTTCATATTTTTATGTGATGTTCCTCTGATCCTAGAGATCAGTGGAGAATTGTTTTCAAGTTAATTTGATGTGTAGTTAACCCTAATTAATTAAAGTTCATTTTTGGATGTTTAGGCCAATTGGGGTTGTTTCATGTGAATTAACTCAAAACCTATTTTTCCTAGGTTCCTCTGGTCATAAGAAACATCACCAAATTTTTCTAGAATTTATTTCTCAACATGCTAATTATTGGAATTAAAATACTCAAACAGTAACATGAACTTGGAAAATCAATAACTTCTCATAGGAATGGTCTCTGACCTTAGAAAATTCAGGGAATGTTCCCTAGATCAGAGGCTTCAAAAGCCCTATGGTCTCATGCCATGGTGAATTGTCTATGCAAATGGAGAATTAAAATACCACAGAGAGTAAATAAATCATTAAAAATAAAATACTTCGACGAAATGACTTAATTTCTTTTCCACATTATTCTCCTCTGTTCACTGAGTAAGAAGGTATTTTTATTTTATTTTTAGGATTTTTCTAGACAAAGTTATGCATTTTTGAAGTTCTGGGTATTTAATAAATAAGAAAATTCCATATTTTCCTACTTATCCTACGCGGCGCCGCGTCAACCTCGGCGGCTCCAAAGGGGTGCGTGTCGCGCTGTGATTGGGCGCCGCCATCTGAGTCAGCCATCCCGGGGCCCGCCTTTCAAGTAACATTTTCCGGTCCGACCCGATCCTAGCCGTCCATCCGATACACGCGCGATCCAACGGCTCCTGGTTATCGTCTCCGACTGGTGTGAACCATTGACCGTCGACCTTCTAGCCCTAATATCTCCCTCATTTCTCAATGAATTTTTATGTTCTTATGCTCTATGGATTCATCTTGAAGAGACGAACACATCCATACAATAAACATGCATTGAAATCGATTCATATCAAATGGAGAATCTCCAGAAGCTCGGGAGGAAGAAAGAGCTCATACCTTTGCTCGCAGAAGTGAAGCTTCGATCCGAGAGTCGTGTCACGTTCGATCGGGTCCGAGCAAGCTCCGGATGAAGTCCCTCGGCCCGGTGAATTGCCTAGGTACAAAAGTAACCACGTACCGATCACAAAGCTTGGAGGCCGGAAGCAATGACTGGCCTCGTGAGGGGGCTTTTGTTGGGAAACTTCTCATCTTGGGCTGGTGAAGGTGTAGAGTCAATCAATTTGAGGATTGACTCACTGTGGTGAAGTGTCCTAGTTTTGGGCTTGAATTTCAACTCTGAAATTGAGCTCATAGAGAGGAAATGGAAGGGGGAGTTCAGTGGGGTTCAAGTTCTCCAGGTGTGGGGGAGAGTCTGGAATGATTTTTGCGAAGTTTCGTATGGTTTGATTCGAGCACTTCTCTTGGCCGAGAGGAGGTGGTGTTTAAATAGGGCTGGCTGGAGGGCTTCCCAGGGAGGGTTGAAGGCTTGGATCAGCTGCTTAGATCAAGGGAAGAACAGCCATGGCAGCCATTGGGCATGGGGCAGCTCAGCAAGATGGAATTTCAATGTTTGGCTCCTTCCAAGGTCTCGGCCATGGCATTTTTCGGCGGCTATGGTGGCTGGCTGGCCAGGCATGGGTCACCCTCAGGGTCAGTGAGGTCAGAGTTTGATTCCTATGAGTTCAATTGATGGTTGCTATGTGTAAAGATGGTGAATTGAAATGGAAAGGGAAAGGGGTGATTTTGGCTTGGTTTGAGTCAACCAATGTATTTGTGCTTGGTTCACTATCCAAGGCTTGACCTTGGGCTGAGGGAGAATCATTTGGGTCAGTTGAATTGGGGTAGTGAAGTCCTTATCCATGGTGAGGTGGCTAAACATTGTTTAGTGTGTAGCATAAATAAGGTTAAAAAGGTTTAAGGGAGGTTTAAGAAAGAACCCCCTCTTCTTGGCATAAGTGGACTAATGACAAGTCAAATCCCTCATGGCTTCATGTGACTTGAGAATGGCTTGTTCATGGATCACATTTGGCTTGGGAAAAGTCAAGTCAACTTTCAAGTTAAAGGGTTTATGAAATTTGGAAAATTTCTGGGTTCTTTGATGGGATTTGGAATAATACCATCTTGGTTTGATTTTCATAATGGATTTAGCACTTAGGGAGTGATATTAATCGAGTGAAGATGAGATGAAATTGTAGTGTGGGCTTTAGGATGGGTTTGGGCTTTTAAAATTTGGTAAAGGTGGGCTTTTAGAATGGTTTAAGAGGATGGCCTTTTAAGTTTAAAAACAAATTGGTAAGTGGAAATTTTGTAAAGGATTGGGCTAAAGAAATGTTGGGTTTAGTTTAAGGATGTGTCATGAGTGATTTGGATCAAGCTTGAGGTGGTTTCGAATTGAATTGGGTCTAAATTGGGTCTCTTTAGTGATAGGGTCAAAATAAGTCAAAATGGACTAACTTGAGCTATGGTTGGGCTAATGTTGAAATTGATGTAAAATTAATGTTGAGAAATGTTTATGGGAGTGTTTGAAAGAGGTTTCATCTTTGGTTGGGTTTTGATTTTTGGATTTGGGCCTATTTGGGTTAGATTTGGGTGTAGGCCCATTTAAGGGATTTTGGGTTTAGGTTGAATTTGAGTAGGGTTTAGGTCCAAATTTTAGGTAAATCATGTCAGTTTTTTGTTTTTGGGTATTCTAGGAAGGTTTTAGAAAATATTTGGGTTAAATTGGGATTGAATTGGGTTGGTTTGGGCTAGGTCTGGTACATGGGTCAAAATTGGGCTTTAAGCTTAAAAATGAAATTGGATTCAAATGCCAATCAAATTGGGCTTGGATTTGGTCCAGATTGATATTGTAGATATTAAATTAAAGTTTAGAATTGAATTGGACCAAAATTGAGGTAAATTGGGGTGATTTGGTTAGACATTAGGTTCATTTGTGTTTAAAATGGGCTAAATTGGGGGTTTTAGTAAAAGGAGGGTAAATTGACAAAATTGGCCCATGGTGTAGTTGAACAAAATGAAATTAGGAATATTTGAGATTTTTTTGAATTTTCTGGGAATTTTTGGAATTTTTGGATTTTTGCGTGGCATTTTGGTAATTTGGAGGGTATTGGGGGTATTTTTGGAAATTTTAGTATTTTTTGCTGTAAATGATCAATTTGATTGGTGGGGAAATTTTCAAGGTTAATTTTGAGAAATTCTGGGTTATTTGAGAATTTCTGTGGTTTTGAGTAATTTGACTGGCTTTTAGTAGGTTTGGTGGGTTCTATGCCCCTGGGGGTCAAAAATTGAAATTTTAGAAAAATGAAGATTTATCAAATTTGAGTAAAGTGGAATCACTTTGGTTGAGCCATGGAGCCATATTAAGCCCATAGGATCCATGAGGGGACTCATTTGAGGCATTCACTATGTTGTTCCTAACCCTCTTAGCCAGGGGCTTAGGGGTTAAGGACCATCCATATGAATTATCCACATGAGTCAGGAAGTCAAGCTAGGCATGAATAGTTTTAGGATTTGGAATGTGTGTGAAAGTGTATTGTATGTGCGGGTCAGCCCTCACTGCGACCGTGCCACCTGTGGTGATCCTAAGGCCAAAGAGTCCTATAGGGAACTCATCCTTTAAACCTCCACATTTGATCTCAACCCTCTAGGTGATTAGGGGTTTACCATCAAGCTTGTGGGGTTTGCTGGGAGTTAAGAAGTGGCTGAGCTGCTAAAGGGGTAGGTTCCATCTCTAGTCCTCTAAGATAGTCAAAGGAAAATCCTAAGGCTAGATCCTAAGTACTAAAGAGAGAAGAGAAGACCTCATAAAAAATGAGGTCAACAAATGGACCCCCAATAGGTGTGGTGTGCTAACCAAGCACAGCGCGCGTATTGGCATTGACCGAAGAGATCAACAAAACCAACACAGATGTCCAAGTGACAAACTTAGGACAAAGTAGAAAAATTTCTGCTGGGGAGTATCAGGTATATTTCCAAGACTGGAGATCCCTGAACTCTCGCTGGGGAAAGGAAAAGGAGGTGAATTCCAAATCACAAGATTTGGAGAATTTCAATTTAGATTTTGTTTCATTTCATGTTCAAGTTTTGATGTGTAAGTTTAGATTTTAAGTTTTAATTTAGATTGAAGTTTGATTTAAAATCTATTTGAGGAAAATTGGATTTGAAATGAGAATTGAAACCCGAGTTTCAACCTCGGGATTGCGAAGAGAACTAGAATTTAAGTACCAGCCTCGGAGTGAGAATCGGAGTTTGAGTATCGACGGGAAAATGATGAGAACCAAAATTTAGGTACTGATCTCGAAATGGATGAGAATTGAAATTTAAGTATCAATCTCGAAAGAGATTCGAAATTTAGGTCTCGACCTCGAAAAGGATGAGAATCAGAATTTAGGTACTGACCTCGAGATGAGAACTAGAATTTAGGTAGCAGTATCGAAAATGAGAATTGAAATTTAAGTATCAATTCGAAAGAGAATCGAAATTTAGGTATCGATCTCGAAGGAAGAGAACTGGAATTTAGGTACCAGTCACGGAATTTAGAATTGAAATGTAGGTATCAATTCGAATGAGAATTGAAATGTAGGTATCAATCTCGATATGAGAACTGGAATGTAGGTACCAGTCTCGGAGATTTTGAATTGAAATGTAGGTATTAATTCAGATGAGAATCGAAATGTAGCCATCGATCTCGAAATAAGAACTGGAATGTAGGTACCAGTCTCGGAGATTTTGAATTGAAATGTATGTATCAATTAAGATGAGAATCGAAATGTAAGTATCGATCTCGAAATGAGAACTGGAATGTAGGTACCAGTCTCGAAAAGTTTGAATTGAAATGTAAGTATCAATTCAGATGAGAATCGAAATGTTGGTATCGATCTCGAAATGAGAATTGGAATGTCGGTACTAGTCTCGGAAAGTTTGAATTGAAATGTAAGTATCAAATCAGATGAGAATCAAAATGTAGGTATCGATCTTGAAATGAGAATTGGAATGTCGGTGCTAGTCTCAAAAATTTTGAATTGAAATGTAAGTATCAATTCAGATGAGAATCGAAATGTAGGTATCGATCTCGAAATGAGAACTGGAATGTCGGTACCAGTCTCGAAAATTTCGAATTGAAATCTACTGTGGAGATTTAGATTTAGCAGTAGATTGAGATGAGATGTGAAAGTGTTCCACATCCCACGATCATCAATCGAAGTTTGATTATTTGGCAAAGGGTATGAATCTATGCTATCAGAACCAAATTGAAAATTTTCTGTGGTTCTGAAATCATCCCGAGAGAGGGTTTCAAAGGAGGTCTGAACTTGATCTTGATTTGAAGAAGCATTGGAGTATTTCAAAAAATGGATTTAGATTGGAATTCGATTTGAGATTTAGATTCGTTTTGTTTGTCCTTTAACGATCTCATTTTTTTTTATTTTTTATTTGTTCTTTATTTAGTGTTCATGTGAATTTGAAGTTCATTTTACTATTTAGATTTTTAGGAAAAGTTCTCATTTATTTTATTTTCTCTTCTGTTCTTCGTTCAAAGTTCATTTAACACTAATGGTGTTTCCCAGTCAATTTGCACAAAAAGAGGTGAAGGCAAAATATGACGTAGTCATTTTCATTCCAACTTGCTGAAAGTACATCATACAACTTGATCTAGTCATGATGACATTTTCCTCAGAAATTTAATGTCTCATACAATCCATGTAAATCCAAAACGGACTGTGTAAACTTCTTGTTGATACATCCAAAAGAGTCTGTCAAAAATCCATGTCTGAATAGTAAGAAACATGGGTAATAACATCACCTTCCAAGCCACCCTTGGCAAGAATGCCTCATGGATGTGCATTGGAGGTGTGCTACTTCCCATGTAACTCACAGCTCATAGGGCCGAAGATTCTCCAATTCTGGATATGGCTGGAAGTGGTAAGGTGCCTTTTTGTCATCCATCCTTCTAAAAGTGACAGAGATCCGCTCCACTGGAACTCCCGGTATACAATGTTTTGCGATGTTTGCTCCATTTCCTTTTAATATCATGACGGAACCTACCGAAAGTGGTATCTCCACCGGGCCTCGGAACTTACCCGAGCCTGCTATCCAGAGGTCAGATCCGAACATGATATTACATTGGTTGACGAACGAAACTCTGCAGAAAGGTCTGACAAAGTCGTGGTGGTCTATTTGTGGAGGTATGCAGTCGCCCTTCTGATAAATGTTGATGATGCAACTGTTGGGTATGCAGTCTGCTGGCAGTACCCTCCACGTTATCATTCTTTTCACCATTCTTTTAATTATCCTCGGCATTGGATCTACCTCACCGTGACGCGAGTATCCCCGGTAGATTTCCTTTCGTCCTCTCGCGAAGTTATAGCAACATCCGCATTGTATTGTGACTCTTCCTTTCCCTGGCATCCATCTCCGGGGTTCTGAATAAGTCATTTCCCTCAGACAGCCTGCTCGACCCATCTTCTGAAGTTCTAAGATGCAATCCACAATCTGCTGTTGCTCGTACTCTGAAAATACACCCGTGTGTAACTCAAGGCCTTCCAAAATGTTGATTCTCTTGCCTTTAATTCTTTCAAAGTATTTGAAAGTCTTCTTCTCAACATTTTGCATTCTTTCTAGTTCATATTCTGGGATGATCTGCAAGTGACGAGGCCTAGTAACGTATTGCAGGATGTATGGCTCAATCTCGTCACGTTCTCCTGCATACTTTGGCTCCTCGGGGATTGTCTATGTCGGGACATCCTCCGGGGTTGCTTCCGCAACAAGGTTTCTTACCACTGGTGGCTCTGTCTGGCGTCGTGTTAGTCTCTCTGCCTCTGATCTTCTTAGAGTTTCCCTTATCTTTTCTGTTGTTCTCGGAGCTGGTTTCCTCTTTAAAGGTTCCTGATGAACCGGTATCTTTGAAATGTGTGTGTCGACAAAAGTGGTTGTTTCCTCGTGTTGATCTGCTGCTAGTTTAGTCAACATCTTGCGGATACGGCGATTCTTATTCCTTCTTTTGGTAGCAGTGAGAGTAGCTCTCCTTACCCCTTGAATTTCTGCGAGCGTGGCCCTGATGAGCCTGCCCTCAGCTGTGGTAACTACAGACTTGATTTTCTTGCCTTCCTCTATGTTTGTCTTTCTTTTCTTGTTGCTGGATTGGTGGCTTGGGCCACCCATCTTCATTATTGTCTGGCTGTGAAGCTCTTCTCTGTCCACTGAGACCCAATCATTTTCTTCGTACTGTAGGCTGGCTGGTGTAAAGTCATAATCAATTTCTATCACTGCTCCATTCTTCACCCTCTTTTCATCGAGTGCGAGACTCATACCATTTTTAAAGTTTAGGACCAACCGCCCGTTCGACATTTCCCTGCGGAAAAAATAAGGAAAGAATCAGGGGCTGTGCTTAGAAGAACATTAAGAAAATATTTATCACTGAAGATTCTTATTCTCTTATTTTAATTTTTTAAGGAAAGTAGGAAATGATGAAGAAAGATCAGGAACAAGATTTGATTTGAACAGAAAGGTAAAACTTCATTATTATGATTTCACATATTTTATTTTTAGTACATATTTTTTTTTGTGAATGATTTTTCTTTTGTCATTCATTTTTATGTTTTTGGGTTCAGACCCAGTCACAAGTGGTTACTTCACCCGTGTTTCTAGGGATGAGAATTCATTCCTTCGAAACATCAGGTTGCGTAGTACTTCTTCAAATATCGTTCATTGATTGGAAGCATTTGTCGTTCTCCTTAGCAGTTCACAAGTTGGTAGGAGCCTCCTGAGTAGACTGTCTCGACCACAAACGGCCCTTCCCAGGTCGGTTCAAATTTAACCCCTATCTTGCGGTGTGCAAGAATAGGTCTCTTGAGGACAAGAACTAAGTCACCAACTTTGAAAGTTCTTAGGCGGACCAGCTTATCATGGGCTCGGATCATCTTAGCTTGGCATAGCTTCCAAATTTTGCCGCACCGCAAGTCTTTTCCCTTCCAAGCTTTCCAGTTCTTCCAGTCATAGTCTGGCATTTTCTTCTGAAGTAATCTTGTTTGCGACTGCGATTCTGAGTGATGGAAGCTGGACATCCAATGGTAACACTGCCTCGGACCCGTACACTAAAGCGTAAGGCGTAGACTGAGTAGGAGTCCTAAAAGTTGTCCTGTAGGCCCATAAGGAATCTAACAATTTCTCGTGCCAATTTCTCTTGTTGTCGTCCAAAGTTTTCTTCAGGATTGAACGAGAGTTTTATTAAAAGCCTCGGCCAAGCCGTTTGCTCTTGGGTAGTAGATCGTTGAGTATCGCCAATCGATCCCATGTCGTGTGACAAAATTGTTGACCTTTGTACTTTTGAATGCTGACCCATTATCTAAAATGATTCTGTGCGGTACCCCAAAACGATAGACAACTTGGTTTTTGAAAAACTGTAGCACGTGATGTGCCTTTACTTCTCTGAGTGGAACTACTTCTGCCCATTGAGAAAAGTAGTCTGTAGCTACAAGGATGAAGCGATGTCCTCTTGAAGAAGGAGGTTCTATCAGACCCACTATATCTGTGCCCCAACACTCAAATGGCCACGACGCGATTGTCGGATGTAGCACATTTGGAGGTCGATGTAGAACTACTACATGCACTCGGCATCGGTGATGCGCTCTCGGCGATCTTCATAGAGTCGGTCATCATTGAGGGCCAGTAGTACCCTAGTATTTTAATCTTCATTTTCATTTTCGGACCCGACTGATGAGCGCCACAGAGTCCTGAGTGTACCTCTTTGACAATTTCACGAGCCTCAAACCCGCTCAGGCATCTTAACCACATCTGATCAAAAGACCTTTTGTATAATGTATTGTTCATTAATGCGTAAGACATAGTTTTTTTCTTTATTTCATGGGCTAACGATTTATTGTCTGGTAATTTCCCTGTTTGCAAGTAGTCTATTAGCAGTTGACGCCAATCTTCTGTGTTTTCTGTTATTACTGCAACTGATTCCTCTGCTTCTTCTGATTTCTGTATCATATCCATGTCGAGCTGTGATAGGACCTGTCGTCCCTGAACTGACACTTCAACTGACTCATCTTGTAAGCTAGGAAATTCTTTTTCAAGGCGAGCTAGCGCATCTGCAAGAGCATTTTCTTTTCTGGGGATCTTGTAGATTGTTACATTCGGAATATGTTCCAACATTTTCATGGCATACTCAAAGTACTTCTCGAGTCTTGGCTTTAAAATTCTGTATTGTTTAGTGACCTGTTGAACGATCAACTGAGAATCTGCGTAGATGTTTATGTCTGTTATTCCCATTAGAATGGTCAGTTCCAGTCCTGTTATGAGGGCTTCGTATTCTGCCTCATTGTTTGTGCATGGTTTTGTTAAGTGGTAGGAGTATCTTAACACCCCCCGCTCTGGTGTTATAAAGATTAGTCCGATTCCTGCCTTACCGGGCACTATCGTTTGTGATTCTTTGTTCTTTTGTGCTGAGGAAGCTCCATCGAAGTATAGTTCCCAATGTCGATCATCAGGTTCTTCTAGGTTCATTATCCGCTCGTCAAGTAAGTCGTCATCGAGAGGCGAATCTGCCGGTAACGGGCGTGCTGCAAAGAAGTCAGCTAGTACTTGTCCCTTTACGGCGCGAAGAGGAACGAAAGTTATGTCAAATTGCAATAGTATCATCGACCACTCCGGCAAGTCCGCTGAGATAAGTGTCGGGCCGGGTCATCAAATATTGCAATGGATTAACTCTCGAAATAAGGTTAACCTTATGAGAAAGCATGTAATGCCTGAGCTTCTGTGCAGCGAAGATCAGGCCCAAACAATTCTTCTCAATACGAGGATACTTCACTTCCGTCGGAATTAAACGACGGCTTAAGTAGACGAGCATATAATCATACAGAATCAGGTGTTCGAGGGATTTCTCCCCTGAATCGGAAACAACCATCCTAGGATAAGCAGCCCCTAGTCTACCCTTCGGAGCCTCGGTCTTCTTTTCTTCCACAATCTTCTCCTCCTTCTGGGGTGGTTCTTCGATCACAAGTGATAGTGCCAGCTCGACAGGTCTCAGACTCTGAGTTGAAACACGTACCGAAGTGGCCTGGATGTGATCCAAAATTTTCTTCGATGATTTTGTCCAAACAGTACTCTATCCATCATCAGTCGTGTAAGGGTCTATCGGAACAATGGGATCCGCTGAAATAACATTGACGGAACCTCCCTTCTGGGGTTCCTTCATGTATTCTTTTGGGATCGTTAAGTTCCCTTTTCGGAGATTGTCATCAAGCTAAATCTTCTATCTTGAAATGACTTGATTTCTTTTCCACATTATTCTCCTCTGTTTACTGAGTAAGTGGGTATTTTTATTTTATTTTTAAGATTTTTCTAGACAAAGTTATGCATTTTTGAAGTTTTGGGTATTTAATAAATAAGAAATTTCCATATTTTCCTACTTATCCTACGCGACGCCGCGTCAACCTCGGCGGCTCTGAAGGGGTGCGTGTCACACTGTGATTGGGAGCCTCCATCTGAGTCAGCCGTCCCAGGGCCCGCCTTTCACGTAACATCTTCTGGTCTGACGCGATCTGAGCCATCCATCCGATACACGCGCGATCCAACGGTTCCTTGTTATCGTCTCCGACTGGTGTGAACCCGTGACCGTCGACCTTCTACCCCTAATATCTCCCTCATTTCTCAATGAATTTTTATGTTCTTATGCTCTATGGATTCGTTTTGAAGAGAGAAACACTTCCATATGGTAAACATGCATTGAAATCGATTCATATCAAATGGAGAATCTCCAGAAGCTCGAGAGGAAGAGAGAGCTCATACCTTTGCTCAGAGAAGTGAAGCTTCGATCTGAGAGTTGTGTCATATTCGATTGGGTCCAAGCAAGCTCCAGATGAAGTCCCTTGGCCTGGTGAATTACCTAGATACAAAATTGACCACAGTCGATCACAAAGCTTGGAGGCCGGAAGCAATGATCGGCTCGGTGAGGGGGCTTTTGCCAGGAAACTTCTCCTCTGGTCCGGTGAAGGTGTAGAGTCAATCAATTTGAGGATCGACTAACTATGGTGAAGTGTCCCGGTTTTGGGCTTGAATTTCAACTCCGAAATCGAGCTTACGTACGAGGAAATGGCAGTGGGATTTCGAGTGGGGATCAAGTTCTCCGTGTGTGGGGAGAGTCTCGGAATGATTTTGGCGCAGTTTCGTATGGTTTGTTTCAGCACTCTCTTGGCCAAGAGGAGGTGGTGTTTAAATAGGGCTGGCTGGAGGGCTTCCTAGGGATGGTTGAAGGCTTGGATCAGCTGCTTAGATCAAGGGAAGAACTGCCATGTCAGCCATTGGGCATGGGGCAGCTCAGCAATAAGGAATTTCAATGTTTGGCTCCTTCCAAGGTCTCGGCCATGGCGTTTTCCGCGGCTGTGGTGGCTGGCCGGCCAGGCATGGGTCACCCTCAGGGTCAGTGAGGTCGGAGCTTGATTCCTGTGAGTTCAATTGATGGTTGCCATGTGTAAAGATGGTGAATTAAAATGGAGTGGTAAAGTGGTTATTTTGGCTTGGTTTGGGTCAACCCATGTATTTGTGTTTGGTTCACCATCCAAGGCTTGACCTTGGGCTGAGGGAGAATCATTTGGGTTAGCTGAATTGGGGTAGTGAAGTCCTTATCCATGGTGAGGTGGCTAAACATGGTTTAGTGTGTAGCATAAGTAAGGTTAAAAAGGTTTAAGGGAGGTTTAAGAAAGAACCCCCTCTTCTTGCCATAAGTGGAATAATGACAAGTCAAAGCCCCCATGGCTTCATGTGACTTGAGAATGGCTTGTTCATGGCTCACATTTGGCTTGGGAAAAGTCAAGTCAACTTTCATGGAAAAGGGTTTAAGAAATTTGGGAATTTTGGGGTTCTTTGATGGGATTTGGCATAATACCATCTTGGTTTGATTTTCATGATGGATTTAGCACTTAGGGAGTGATATTAATTGAGTGAAGATGAGATGAAATTGTAGTGTGGGCATTAGGATGGGTTTGGGCTTTTAAAATTTGGTAAAGGTGGGCTTTTAGAATGGTTTAAGAAGATGGGCTTTTAAGTTTAAAAACAAATTGGTAATTTGAAATTTTGTAAAGGATTGGGCTAAAAAAATGTTTGGTTTAGTTTAAGGATGTTTTGGTAGGTTTGGTGGGTTCAAGGCCCCCGGGGGTCAAAAATTGAAATTTTGGAAAAATGAAGATTGATCAAATTTGAGTAAAGTAGAATCACTTTGGTTGAGCCATGGAGCCATATTAAGCCCATAGGATCCATGAGGGGACTCATTTGAGGCATTCACTATGTTGTTTCTAACCCTCTTAGCCAGGGGCTTAGAGGTTAAGGACCATCCATATGAATTATCCACATGAGTCAGGAAGTCAAGCTAGGCATGAATAGTTTTAGGATTTGGAATGTGTGTGAAAGTGTATTGTATGTGCAAGTCAGCCCTCACCAGACCAGGCCACCAAGGGTGATCCTAAGGCTTAAGAGTCTTATAGGGAACTCATCCTTTAAACCTCCACATCTGATCTCAACCCTCTAGGTGATTAGGAGTTTACCATCAAGCTTGTGGGGTTTGCAGGGAGTTAAGAAGTTGCTAAGTTTCTAAAGGGGTAGGTTCCATCTCTAGTCCTCTAAGATAGTCAAAGGAAAAGCCTAAGGCTAGATCCTAAGTACTAAAGAGAGAAGAGAAGACCTCATCAAAAATGAGGTCAACATTTATTTTCAAGTTGTTGCATCTGGAGTTCATTACACTGTGGAGTCAGTAGGAATCAGAAGATCTGTAGAAAAAATATTTGAGATAAGTATTTTATATTTGATTCAAAGTTTATTTATTATGTTTTATTGTTTATTTTCAAAGTGTTCTGAGTAGTTAGTTTACTTTCTTCGTTCAATTATGAAGAGATAGATAAGATAATATAAAGATTCAATGGAGAATAGAAATTCAAAATATTTTCAAAACATTGTGATGACATTAATACCTGATCTTACTTTACTTTTTAAATTGGCCATTTAAATTGTTAAAACCTGTTGAAGAGTTTTGAGACCTTGAAGGAGAAGAACTCTTAACTTGTAAATGTCACATGAATCCTTAGGTAGACGAAGGCCATGTGCGGGCTATTCAAGATGAAGTGCAAATAAATAGGAAGATAAGATTTAAAGGGCGAAGAATTGATAAGTTTTTAGAGTGACAGACTAAATTCTTATAATTTGATTTATAGATTAGGAAAGGGTCACTAGTAGGGCCGACCATAGCCAACCTTGGACATCTAGAAGTGTGAGTCTAGATTAACCCATTCTACTGACAATACATCTGAACCTGATCTGTAAATTAGCCAATGTTCTTTGCGTCTGGATCAAAGGGTAAAGAATAGGAATGCTTCTATTTGGCACAATACCATAAATCAAATTCTCCAACGAATATTACATTATCTTGAAAATCTTAGATTAATTGAAGAGAAGAAAGTTGTTTATTTTAGAGTTTTCATAAATCATTTTCTTATTATTGTTTTCTTTATTTGCATATAGTAAATTAATAGTAATTTATAGTTAAATTAAAAGATAAAAACATATTTTTTTATAATATTTAGAAAATTTATCACTATAATTCTTCCCTGTAGGATCGATACTGGGGTCTTTGTTTCAAAGCCCAATATTACTTGAAACGATACGTATGCTTGTGTAGTACCCCTAGTGTGTAAAAATATTTTCTAAATTTACAACATTTTGATTTTATACACTAGCCGCTATTTATAAATTGAGTCAAGTTTTTGGCCATCTTTTGTAAGCGAATATTACTGCATTATTGCGGGTAGGGTCAAGTGTCACTTCGGGGAAATTCTTAGGATTTGTTGTTCAACATCACGGAATTAAAGTCGATCCGGAAAGGATTAAAGCTATCTTAGAAATGCCGCCTCCCAAAACCTTGAAGCAATTACGATCCTTTCAAGGAAAATTGGCATATCTTCGACGCTTTATCTCGAACTTGTCAGGTAGGTGTCAGCCCTTCTCGGCATTAATTAAAAAGGACGCCAAATTCATTTGTGAAGAGAAATGTCAGTGGGCCTTCGAGTACATTAAGCAATATTTAATGACACCTCCTATCTTAGCAGTCCCAGTCTCGGGTAGACCGTTAATACTTTATACCGCGGCTTTAGACGACTCCCTTAGAGCCCTTTTAACCCAGGTCAATGACGAGGGAAAAGAAAATGCTCTCTACTACTTAAGTCATCGTCTGATTCCGACAGAAGTAAATTATCTTCCGATTGAGAAGCATTGTTTGGCCCTGATCTTCGCCGCTCAAAAGCTCAGGAATTACATGATTTCTCATAAGGTCAACCTTATTTCGAAGTTTAATCCATTGCAATATTTGATGACTCGCCCAACGCTTTCCGACAGACTTGCCAGGTGGTTGATGATACTATTGCAATTTAAATATAACTTTCATCCCTCTTCGTGCAGTAAAAGGATAAGTCCTAGCAGACTTCCTCACAGCACATCCTTTGCCGGCAGAATCGCCTCTCAATGACGACTTGCCAGACGAGCATATAATAAGCTTACAAGATCCAGATGATCAGCGTACTTCGATGGAGCATCTTCAGCACAGAAAGACAGAGAATCGCAAAGGATAATGCCCGGTAAGGTAGGAATCAGACTAATCTGTGTAACACCGGAGCAGGGGATGTTAAGATACTCCTACCAACTAACAGAACCATGTATAAATAACGAAACAGAATACAAAGCCCTCATAACAGGATTGGAATTAACCATTCAGATGAGTATAACAGATATCAACAACTATGGAGATTCACAGTTGATCATTCAGCAGATCGCTGGACTGTACATAATTTTGAAACCCAGGCTCGAGCAGTACTTTCAGTATACCATGAAACTACTGGAGCAAATTTCGAATGTGACAATCTACAAGATTCCCATAAAATAAAATGCTCTTGCAGATGTGTTCGCTCGCCTCACAAAAGAGTTTGCCTGCTTACAGGATGAATAAATTGAAGTGTTAGTTCAGGGACGACAGGTCCTATCATAGCTCGACATGGACACGATACACAAATCAGTAAAAGAAGAGGGAATAGTTGCAACGACAGAACGTAAAATGCGAAGACTGGCGTCAACCATTAGTAGACTTCTTGCAAACGGGAAATCTACCGGACGATAATTCATTAGCCCATCAGATCAAGAAAAGAACTCTGTCTTACGCATTAATAAACAATATGTTATACAGAAGGTCTGTCGATCAGAGGTGGCTAAGGTGCCTGAGCGGGTCCGAGGCTCGTGAAATCGTTAAAGAAGTACACTCAGGACTTTGTGGCGCTCATCAGTCAGGTCCGAAGATGAGAATGAAAATTAAAAGACTAGGGTACTACTGGCCCTCAATGATGACTGACTGCATGAAGGTTGCCAAAAGTTGTCACCAGTGCCAAGTGCATGGAGTTGTTCTACATCAACCTCCAAATGTGCTACATCTGACAATCGCGTCGTGGCCATTTGAATGTTGGGGCACAAATATGTTGACCTCATTTTTGATGAGGTTTTCTCTTCTCTTTTTAGTACTTAGGATCTAGACTTAGGCTTTTCCTTTGACTATCTTAGAGGACTAGAGAAGGAACCTACCCCTTTAGAAACTCAACCACTTCTTAACTCCCTGCAAACCCCACAAGCTTGATTGTAAACACCTAATCACCTAGAGGGTTGAGATCAAATGTGGAGGTTTAAAGGATGAGTTCCCTGTAAGACTCTTTGGCCTTAGGATCACCCCAGGTGGCACAGTGTCCAGTGAGGGTTCACTCGCACACATTACACTTTCACACACATTCCAAATCCTAAAACTATTCATGCCTAGCTTGACTTCCTGACTCATGTAGATAATTCATATTGATGGACCTTAACCCCTAGGCCCTTGGCTAAGAGGATTAGGAACAACATAGTGAATGCCTCAAATGAGTCCTCTCATGGCTCCTATGGGCTTAATATGGCTCCATGGTTCAATCAAAATGATTCCATTTCACTCACACTTGTTCAATTTTCATTTTTCCAAAATTTCAATTTTTGACCCCTGGGGCCCCGGACCAACCAAACCTACTAAAAGCCCTTGAAACTACCCAAAACCACCAAAATTTCCAAACCACCAAAATTAACCTTGAACATTTCCCCACCAATCAAATTGATCATTTACAGCCAAAAATACCAAATTTTCAAAAAATACCCCCAATACCCTCCAAATTACCAAAATGCCCCTCTTGACCCAAAAATCCAAACATTTAGAAAATTCCTAGAAAATTCCAGAAAATCCCAAATATTCCCAATTTTATTTTGTTCAACTATACCATGGGCTAATTTTGCCAAATTACCCGACTTTTAAAAAAACTCCCAATTTAGCCCATTTTAAACCCAAATGAACCCAATGTCAAACCAAATCACCCCAATTGACCTCAATTTTGGTCCAATTCAATTCTAAAATTCAATTCCATATCCCCAATATCAATCTAGACTAAATACAAGCCCAATTTGATTGACATTTGAATCCAATTTCATTTTTAAGCTTAAAGCCCAATTTTGACCCATGACCCAAACTTAGCCCAAACCAACCCAATTCAACTCCAATTGTCCCCAAATCTTTTCTAAACCTTCCCTAAAATCTCCATAAACAAAACACTAACATAATTTGTCCAAAATTTTGACCCAAACCCCACTCAAAATCAACCCAAACCCAAAATCCCCAATTTAGCCTAAACCCAAGCTTAACCCTAACTTAGCCCAAACCCCAAAATTGAACCCCAACCAAAGTTGAAAACTCTTTGTAACACACCTATAAAAATTTATCAACATTAATTTTACATCAAAACCAACTTTGGCCCAATCATAGCCCAAGTTAACCCATTTTGATCTATTTTGACCCTATCACCAAGGGGACCCAAATTAGACTCAATTCAATTCCAAATCACCTCAAATTTGTCTCAAATCACTCATGACACATCCTTAAACCAAACCCAAAATTTATTTAGCATGTCTCTTTGTAAAATTTTTCATCTAAAACCCCATTTTGAAACATAAATTCCCATTCCCTTAAACCATTTTTAAAGCCCACCTTTACCAAATTTTCAAAGCCCAAACCCATCATAAAGCCTACATTGCAATCTCATATAATCCTCACTCAATTAATATCACTCCCTAAGTGCTAAATCCATTATGAAAATGAAACCAAAATGGTATTATGCCAAATCCCATCAAATAACCCCAAAATTTTCAAAATTCCATAAACCCTTTTCCATGAAAGTTAACTTGACTTTTCCGAAGCCAAATGGAGCCATGAAGCCATGTATGAGCCACATGGGAGCAATGAAAGCCTTGGACACCTCACCATACCCAAAGTGGCAAGAAGAGGGGACCCTTTAATGATTCTTTTAAGAGTGATTAACCACTCTTATGATTCCCCTAAACCATGCTTAAGCCTAATTGTACTTGGATGGTGACTTCTCCCCACTAATTAAGCTGAGCCAAATAGCTTTCTCTTCAGCCCAAGCCAGCCTTATGTGGTGAACCTAACCCAAAACCATGGGTTGACCCATTTAGACCCAAAAATAGCCTTTCCCCATTCCACTTCTATTCAAGCCCTTTACACATGGCCAACTCCAATTGACTTCACCATTGCCAAGCCCTGCCCTTACTGGTCAAGATGGTGACCTAACCCTAGCCGGCCAGCCACCACAGCCGCCGGAAACTGCCATGGCCGAGAGCACCATGAGAGCCCAACATTAAAATTCTCTCTTGCTGAGTTGCCCCATGCCCAATGGCCATTGGAGATGTTCTTCCCTTGCCCAGAGCAGCTGATCCCAGCCATTAACTCCCCCTGGGAGGCCCTCTAGCCAACTCTATTTAAACCCCACCCCTCTCGGCCAAGAAGGGAGTTGCACCAAACCATACAGAAACTCTGCCAAAATTGTTCCAGACCATCCTCCACACTTAGAGCAATTGATCCCCAGTGATAATTTGCCCTAATCCCCACCCACAGAGCTCAATTTCTCAGCCAAAATTTCACCCAGAACATGACACTTTCAAATCCCCCAACAAAATCAAATTAAACTCTCCCACACCTGTACAAGACCAAGAGAAGGATTTCCCTAGTGAAAGCCCCCTCTCCAGGCCACCCATTTGTTCTAGTCTCCAAAGGTTGAAATCGGGTCTGGTGGAAATCAGGTCTAGGCAATTCCCCAGGGCCAGAGTCTTCATCTAGAGCTTACATGGACTCAATCAAAGGTGACACAACTCTCAGATCGAAGCCACACTTCTCTGAGCAAAGGTATAAGCTCTCTCTTCTTCTCAAGCTTTTGAAAATTTTCTATTTTAATTGGATTAATTTCATGCCACATAAACCATATGGATATGTTTGTCTCTTCAAGATGAATCCATAGAGTAAAAGAACACGAAAATCCATTGAGAATCGAGTGAGATCTTAGGGTTTTAGTGTGGACGATCATGGGTGCACACAAGTCGTAGATGATGGCCGAGAGCCGTTGGATCGCGTGTGTATCGAGCAGAGGGCTCAGATGGCGTCAGACCAGGAGATGGTACGTAAACTGCGGGCCCCATCGTAGCTGACTCAGATGGCGGCGCCAAATTAAAGCGAGCCGCGTGGCCTTTCGGAGCTGCCGAGGATTGCATGGCGCCACGTGGATAGTAGGAAATTAGGGCTATTTTCTATTTATTTAATTACGAGAACATCAAAAATTCATAACTTAGTGTAGAAAAATCATAAAAATAAAATAAAAATACCCTCTTGCTCAGTGAACAGAGGAGAATAATGTGGAAAAGAAATCAAGTCATTTCATTAAGTATTTTATTTTTAATGATTTATTTACTCTTTGTGGTATTTTAATTCTCCATTTGCATAGACAATTCATCATGGCATGAGACCATAGGGCTTTTGAAGCCTCTGAACTTGGGAACATTCCTTGAATTTTCCAAGGTCAGAGGCCATCCCTTTAAGAAGCTATTGAATTTTCAATTGCATGTTACTATTTTGAGTATTTTAATTCCAATAATTAGCATGTTGAGAAATAAATTCTAGGGAAATATGGTGATGTTTCTTATGACCAGAGGAACCTAGGAAAAATAGGTTTTGAGTTAATTCACATGGAATAACCCTAATTGGTCTAAACACCCAAAATTGAACTTTAATTAATTAGGGTTATCTACACATTCAATTAACTTAAAAACAATTCTCCACTGATCTTTAGGATCAGAGGAACATAACATAAAAATTTGAAATCAATTGGAAATGTTTAACCCCACTAAATGGATTAATTAAGTCACATAACCAAAATTAAACTTTAAAAATTCATAACTCACAAAATACTTTTAAAAAATTCACAATAATGGTTTTAGGGCTTCTCTGATATCAGAGGAACTTAGGAGAATGAAAATTGTAACTTTATAAAAAAAGTTGATTTTTATCATTATTTTAATATTTTTAATAATTAAAAAATAATAAAAATCATAATAATATTAAAAATCACCAAAATGTCATATTTTAAATTCTAATCACTTAGGAACAAACTAAATATTTTTCCTAAGTCTCTAGGATAAGATATTGAATTTTAATGGCCTGAAACAATTTTTGAATTAAAAAAATGATTTTCTTTAACAATTCCACTAAATTAATTCTAATAAATCAAAGAAAAATCAGAAAAATATAAAATTTTGTTCTCTAACATCCCTGATATATGAGAGACTTTTGAAAAGTATAAAACCTATTTCTCAACTTTACTTTTATTTTAAAATTAATTAATACATCAAAAATTAAAATAATTGTAATAAATAAAATATTATTCAAAAAATCACCAAAATTTGTCCAAGTGGTCCTCTGGTCATTAGGGACATCCCATAATTTTCTTAAGGACAGAAACATTTCCTTGGTCATGTTATTGAATTTTCCTTGAAAACCCCTATTTTCCATTAGAAATAATTACATAAATAAATTAAATACAGAAAAATCACATTTTTTCCTCTAATGTCTTAATTGACATGTGAGTGAGGTTACATAAAAATTTCAAGTTCATTTGAGCTTACTTTAGTGAGTTATAGAATTATTAAGCTTGAAGGGCAAAAGAGTAATTAAAAATTTCAACCCTTAATTAAAATTTTAGGATTAATCAAAAAGTGGAGGGTAAAATATTTGATCCTAAAATGATTTTGGATGATTGAAATTTAAATAATTGAAGGGTAGAAACCTACTAATCATTTCAAGAATAATTAAAATAAACTTTAATTAATTAATTAATTGAAATTTTGGAAGAATAATGGAAATTTGAATTATTAAAAATAGGGATATTATTAAGAAAATATTTATTCTTTAATTTAAAAATCACTAAATTAATCACTGCAATAATATTTAATTCCTAATTTGAATGATAACCCAATTTAAAATTTAAAAGTTCTAAAAGACTTAACTATTAAATTAAATTAACTTTAAATTAAATTAAATCAAAATCTAAATTAAGTTAACACCTTAACAATTAAATTAAATCATATTTAATATATTAAGATAAAATTAAAATTAAACCAAAATAAATTAAAATTTAAAATAAATTTAATTAAAATTAAATTAAAATTTAATTAAAATTAAATTAAATCAAATTAAATTAAAATTAAAATTAAATTAAATTAAATTAAATTAAAATTAAATTAAATCAAATTAAATTAAATTAAATTAAATTAAATTAAACTTAAATTAAAATAAAATTAATTTGAATTAAAATCATTTAACAACAAACCTAAATGAAATCATTAAGAATTAACTCTAAAATAATTTGAACACTATTTCAAACTTAAACTTTTTTTTATATAATTAAGTTAAATTTAAAATTAAATCATTAAATTAAATCATTAAAATACTTAATAAGTTGATTTGCCCTTTTAAAGCTCTTATTATTATAACTCTTAAATGAAGTATCAAGTGAAGTGTTACTTCACTTATAGGACATTCAAATGTCCTAGTTCACTGAGCAAGAGAACAAAACTTAAACCCCTGGATGATTAATTCACCTGTGCAACTAAATTTACTTGGACTCAAAACAATCCCAGAAATATTGAAAAGATATTTAGGACTCGCCCTAAGCACTTCCTCAATATGACGGGATGTTTTAGAAGAACAATTGAGTCTAGTTGTTCTTTGATGAAGAAAATCATCCTTAAACCAAACCTAGAACCTAGACGTCATAGGAGATGACTAGTTATAGGATTAGAAATTTGGTAGACAACTAAAACCCTTCCCTTAGCTTTACCTAGGTATCTTTTGAAATATTTAAATGCCTTAACATGTATTTTAAGTGCAGCTTGGGATGACGGGAAGACCCTCCAGCTACACTTTTATTTTATTGCAATTTACTTTGTTCCAATTTACTTACATGCATTGTACTTTACTTTTTCTTGCATGATAAATAAAACCGTTGCATGAAAACCAAAACTTTTAGGATAGTCCCTAAACTGAAACCAAAACTAATTTAAAAGTCATTGCAAGATAAAATTCACCGCCACAACATTCCAAAACATAAAACAACTCAAAATTAAATCACAAACAGAACAACAAAACTACAATTGCAACTAAATTAAAACATCTCGTTGAATGATCGGGAATACCTCGGATGATGTAGCCCACGTGTTGCTAACAGGATTTCCCATGGTCTAAATGAAAGTGTGGAACTCATTCGGTTGAGTTTTGAAAATTCATCTCGACTAAGTGAATTCAATAAAAATAATGGTGCCGGGATGACGGAACCGTTGGATCTTAATCGATTCTATTTAAATAACTTTAAGATTTGTTTTAATTAAAATATTAAAAACAAATGGATTTTAAGATTTTCTCTAAACCAAAACACTTCTCTCATCTCCTGATTTATGACATCTAAATCTAAACCTCTGCAACAATAAGGAGCTCGGAGCATGGTGGGCAGCTCGACCATCGTCATCGGCAAAACTCGGATCTACTTCAGCAAAAATTTCTTAGAATTAAATAACAACTAAACCGTAAGATTTTGAGGTAGTTTTCCTAGTGCAACATAAATCCTCAACTCTTCGTTAGGCATTTGCATGATCATGTCATGTAAATTAAGCCCCAACTAGTCTTAGGACTCCGAGGTAGTTGTCTGGTATGACACAAACCCTCAAATCTTCGAGGCTATTTGCATGACTGCGTCATGCAAATATAAGTCCTAATTAATTAAAATTGGCAGGATTGAAACATTAAATAAACTCCCAAATTGAAACCAAACAATAGGATAGTTTGAGAAGTTGTCAAGATTCTTCTTGGATCCTCAGCTTCTCCTACTTCTCTTTCTTTGAACTCTTAAAATAACTATTCCAAACATGATCCATTCCCTATTGAAATTTTTAAAACTCAATCCTTTGAAAGCCTTAAACTTTAAAATTCTTCAGAGCAAAACCACTAATTATTATCGAGAGTTTTCTTAAATAATTCCCGTCATTTAAGATGTCATTAACTATAGGGGCTTGCCCTTATAGGGAACTTTAAGAACACAGGTAATATAAACCCTGCTTAATTCATTTATATTAAGCAGGGGAACTTGTCAACTTATAAAATTGGTTCGCAGACCAAACGGATGTCACAAATCTTCTAGTTTACTTAATCGAGCCCCATCGTCAAGCAGTGTGCCTATTCTTCAGGATAGATACACGGTTTGTGGTGTAGTGCTCGTTTATATAAACTATTTGGGATGTGAGATCGATTTGATTTCATATCTTAAAATTTTCAAATTTAAAAATTATTTTTAAAGTGAAATACTATATATATATATATATATATATATATATATAAACTAAATTTAAAATTCGCCGATAATTTCTGTAGGCGACCCTTTTTCAAAATACAAGACATAACCTAAAAATATGCCGACAACTTCTAGTGACTCCGCTGGGAAGTAGTTCCTCTCTCCATTTTGATTAGAAGGTTTTGCTTTCATAAATCGGTGGTGAGTCCATATCCCTAATGGACCAAAACTACCATTCTTCCCTTGGAATACCCCGTCATTTTTGTCTTGAACGAGTATGGCCAACTCATCTCGGATTTGGGAGGCACTGTTTAGACACCATTAAACAGAGAGGATCCAAGATCCTTTTACCTCTTTTCTGAGATGAGGTGGACCCCCAATAGGTGTTAGTTTAGGAGAGGTCCTTCGAGTCGAGAAGTCTTGCATAAGACTTTCTCTTCCTTTCTGATTCTGAATCGAATCCTTTACCTTTTCTATACCATTAAACATTCAATTCCTAATAAACAAATCCTCTAATAAACGAATCTTTTGATGAATAAATTCTTTTAAAATCACAAATACACTATGATAAATGAAAATGTGTTCGGACTCTTTCTTTTTTGCCCTAAACGTTACAATAAAAAGAAGCATAATTCGGGACTGACATTCTGAATCTGCCCTGCAGAAAATGACTGCCCCAAAGCTAATCTTCTCTTTCACCAATGAAATGGACTTCGCCGTTTACAAGGATGAACTGCCCGACAATGGGATCATCCATTTTGGACAAGGATTCAGCAACACAGATGTCATGTTCGCTGACGTCACTCTCTTCACACTAATGGACAAAGCGTCGGAAACTGAAAAGCCAGTGATTGAGTTCAAACTGAAGTCGGCTCAAGAATTCACTCCCCTACAAAGGGTTCCAGCTGAGAAGAGTACTACTGTTCGTAGGAGGACTGTTATCTCTACCCCCACCGGTCTAGTCATCTCTGCACCTACCCCGACTTCTGCCAAACTGAAAGGGGATGAAATCCAAGTCGGTGATGAGCCTGTCACCGTGGAGGGTTCAGATTTTGCTACAATACCATCTATTTTTTAGATTGGGTCCAGTTCAATAATTGCACCCCTAACTCAGACTCAAAGGAGAAATAGAAGCAGAAAGATCGCCAAGAAAGCTAGAGCTGCTGAAGTTGCTTTTCTAGAGGAAATTCCTGAAGAAAGAGAAGAACTGCCTGAGTATATACCTCTGTTGGGAGGGAGCAGGTTTCACCCCCTCTCTGCCGCATCATATGAAGAGGATGTTCGTAGGATCGCCACCGCATTACCCCGACCTGCATACTACAACAATTACAAGAGGAAAATGGATAAGACTACGCCATTGGCTCAATCGCAAGTCGTTATAGAAAGATTGGCAAAGAAAGAAAGATGCCCCGTATCGAAATCTTAAGAAGGATAGGACGGGTGCCAGTTAAATCCCGCCTCGGACCGCGAATAGAACCTATTGCTGCCACAGAGAAACCAAAGAAGAAGATAAAAGCCAGTCCACCTGTTGTTGTATCGAGTCTACAAATTAGGGAGGATACCACCTTCCAGCATATAGCCGACAGACCATTCGGTCCTAGGCTTCCTGCTGCAAGAAGGATGGTATGGCGACCTACCACTGGCAAGTTAAGACTAAAGCAATGCCCTGAGAAGAAAAGTCACGTCAGGAGACTCGAATCAGAAGAAAGTGCTACTGCAATAAAGGGGACTCCCGGAAAGGAAGTTCAACAACAGTCACGAGACAACTGCAAGACCGTGCGAAAAGGGCCACTGGAGGATGCCATGGATAAGTAAAGGACCAACATCTGACGGTTAGCAAAAGAAAGAGAAGAAGAATTAGGAGATGAAGTTGACTCATCAGTGTTCATGGATGAGGAGTATGTCGAGATCAACATAGTTGAAAAACGAGCATCGTCAGCTTTGCAATGTGCTCTAGCAGCTGCAGAAAGAGATGAACCAAAAGTGTTAAGAGCACAGCTTCGGGAAAGAGATGATACAATTTCCCAGATGGCAAAGAGGATGGAAGAAATGGCTGCTGCCTTAGCCACTCTCCAGAGTCAAGCCCAGCCTCAGAAAGAGACACTCCCAGAAATTATCCATATTACAGATGGAGGAAAAGAGATCACATCCGTCAACGGAGACGAATTACCAAAGAAGGATTCAACACAAAGCATGATTCCAGAAAAGGATAATAAAAACATGGTAGAACAGCAGGTGCGAGAAGCTTTAGCACAATCCAAGAATGGAGCATCTATTCAGAAGGGTAGACCTTACCCCAAGGAGTTCGATGTAGTCCAATACCCGAAAGGCTTCGTACCACCTCTGTTTAAGAATTTTGATGGAACAGGAAACCCCTGGCAACATGTTGCACATTTTCGTGCTAGTTACTGCAATGTTGGTGGGAGCGACGCTCTACTCTTCCGCGAGTTCGTTAGCAGTTTGTCAGGGATTGCCTTCGACTGGTACGCAGAATTTTTAAATGGCTCAGTGAAGACTTTTTCAGAACTGGAGAATCTCTTCGTTAAACGATTTGTCGGGGCTCAGCACCACATCACTATCGGTGATCTAGTGGTGGAGCAACAAAAGCTGAACGAGACTTTAGTGGATTACTTACTTTGATGGAGAAACTTAAGCATGAAGTGTGAACAACAGCTTCAAGAACAACATGCAGTCGGTATCCTGCTTAAGAGTATCCATGGCCCGATAGCACTCCTCCTTAAAGGATTTTCAATCAAGACTTTCGAAAAGTTGCTTAGCAAGGCCGGGAGCTTGCAAGAAGAGGTAAAATAGTTAAGTTTCACGGACAAGAACGATAAGTAGAAACCTGTGAAAACATTTGAAAAGAAATCCAGAATTGTCGCGACAGTAGATAAGGACAAGCAGCCGGTTCAGATACAGTCAGAGCGGCCACTGCCTAGTTATCAACCGCCACAACAGACTTATCAGCAACCTCAGCAAGGCTATCAGCAACCTTGTCTGAGCTATCAATCGTCTCAACATTATGAACAACCGCCTCGTTCATCGTGTACCTTAAGAGAACTCCTAAATAAAGAATATCCATTCAAAACTGAAGCAGTAGCGAAGATGTTCCGCAGCTTAATGAAGACACCGTATTTTTAGCTGCTAGAGCCCAAGAAGCCGGAGGAAGTCAATAAGAAAGATCATCCGAACTATTGCCCTTACCACCAGATGCTTGGACATAAGATAGAGGATTGCATCACTTTCAAGAGTTGGCTCGATGACAATCTCCGAAAAGGGAACACAATGATCCCAAAAGGAATAAATGAAGGAACCCTAGAAGGGAGGTTCCGTCAATGTTGTTTCAACGGATCCCATTGTTCCGATAGACCCTTACACAACTGATGATGGATGGAGTACCGTCTGGACGAAGTCATCAAAGAAAATTTTGGATCACATCCAGGCCGCTTCTGTACGCGCTTCAGCTCAAAGTGTGAAACCTGTCGAGCCGGCACTATCACTTGAGATTGAAGAACCGCCCCAGAAGGAGGAGAAGATTGTGGAAGAAAAGAAGACCGAGGCTCCGAAGGGTAGACTGGGGGCTGCTTATCCTAGGATGGTTGTTTCCGATTCGAGGGAGAAATCTCTCGAACTCCTGACTCTGTATAATTATCTGCTCTCCCTTGAGGGATCTTATAATGATAAGGGTTATGGCGTTGGCTACGTTTTGACTGTTTCTAACGATTACGTAATTAGCAATAACCGACTTAATCCGGATCTCGATTCCAATACGGATAAAGATTCTCAAATCATACATAACCTCGATGACCACGATGAAGAAGGTGTTCACAAAGAGGCTACAAAAGCTCGACAAGCAACGAGTCCATTTGTGAATTTAGAGGAACTCCGATCACGATAGAATTAGAACCATCAGACACCGAAGCGACTTCAGAAGAGCCAGTTGTTCCGATTCAAGAGGAGACACCGGTAAATTTAGAAGAGATAACAAAGGTTAATCTAAGAAGCAGAAATGTTCTACCCCCGAGAATGAGTCCAAAGGATAAAGGAAAGCAGGTGGTTGCTCAAGAAGAGCAAGCCCCGGTAGAGGAATTGCCCATTCGAGAAGAAACCGAGAAACATGGTAATAAAGTGGACTATAATGTGCTAGCCCATCTTAGGAAGCTACCAGCCAAACTAAGCATATACGACGCTCTGATGCTTTCAAAGGAGATGAGGGAGGCTCTGATCGAAGCTTTACTTGATCCAGAGATTTGTTTAACTCAAATGGCTGGTAATTCCTTCGACAAGGTTTGCTCGTTAAAAGAACAGTGAGGTGTTACCTTCACAGACAATGATCTATTACTGGGAACAGCAGATCACAACCGACCGTTATACATTTCAGTCACTATTGGAAGGTTTACGCTCTCCAGAGTGTTGGTTGATCCGGGAGCATCAATCAACATAATGAACCTTCGGACGCTAGCATATTTGGAAATTCATGCACGCGAACTTGAAGTAGACAAGAGGCTATTAAGAGTCTTCAATCAAAAAGGAGAAAGAGCTCTTGGATCGATAACACTACTAATGAAGACTGGTGATTTAGCAATGACAACTGCAAAATTCCACATAATTGATTCTGAGACATCGTTCAACGCTCTACTCGGTCGACCGTGGATCCATGAAAATCGGATGGTACAGTCGTCTCTGCACCAGTGCATAAAGTATTACGAATGAGGGGAACAGTGTATCAAAGGTGACTTACAACCATTCTCCGTACACGAAATTGGAATTCATGAAGATGCGGCCTACTACGCGCCCCCGAAGAAAACTATCTTTTCTAGAAATACCATACCAAATGAAGCAAAAGAAATCTAAGATGACGAAGGACCTGAAGTTCTAGTTCAACAGTTACTCACCACTCCCTTACATCGAGATGGGCCGGGGACGAGGACGTGGAAGAAATGTTAGAATAGTTGGACAGAAGAAACCGGTCATCGATGTTGATTGGGAGAACACTTCCGAAGAAGAAGAAGAAATCAAGAAAGAAGCAGCGACAATAAGTCAAAAGAAACCCTGATTCCGGATCTCTCTCGAAGATGAAAAGAATGAAGAATACAAATCAATGTACGAGAAGATTAACCATCATGTACATACTATGACCTTGACCCCGATCCATTCTAATAAGATCGAGGGTATGGTGGTCAAGGAAGTACATGGTGGTGGTACTAAGCCAATCACGTTTTACCGTGGTGATGCTTCTTCCAATAATGAAAAAGATGTACAATTTGAAGATGTTACTTCTTCCGAATTAATGGAATTACCTTTTGAGTGGTACTCTCCCTATGTTCAAAATTTAATTCAACGTGGTGTCTTACCTCGATAATGGACAAAAGGCCGATCACAACACTTCGAAAAATTATGGAATAATGTCGGTCAGCCTCCCAATTCAAAACATGGTTTTGGATTTGGCACAGTAGGATCCGTTGACAATACGGGATTTTGCTTGGTTGTCACTTGCGAACCTAATGAAGACTGCTTGGAAGTTTCAGAAGATCTTGAAGATCTACCAATCAGTGATGCTCCACCAGAATTCGAAGAAGAAATCAAATCTACAATAGACGAGTTAACGGAAGTAACTTAGGTACTAGAGAAGAGCCCAGGCCTACCTTTGTTAGCTCCTTACTTAATAAAGAAGATTCTGAGGAAATAATCAAGCTAATAATGGAATTCAAGGATTGTTTTGCTTGGAGTTACGATGAAATACCAAGATTAACTCCAGAAGTCACAGTTCACAAGTTAGGAGTAGATCATACTTCTGTTCCAGTCAGACAAGCCCCTAGAAGAATTCATCTAGAAATTGAGCAACAAGTAATAGCCGAAGTTAAGAAGCTAATAGACGCTAAATTTGTTCGTGAAGAACAATACCCTACTTGGTTAGCCAATGTGGTACCAGTCAGAAAGAAGAATGGTCAGATCAGAATCTGCGTAGACTTCAAAGATTTAAATAAAGCATGTCCAAAAGACGAATTTCCACTACCAATCCCAGAACTAATGATCGATATTGCTTCAACACATGAAATATTTTCATTCATAGATGGATCATTAGGATACAACTAGATAAAGATGGCACCAAAAGATGAAAAACTCATGGCATTCAGAACGTCGATCAGAGAGTATTGCTACACAGTAATGTCATTCGGACTAAAGAACACAGGAGCAACATACCAAAGAGCGATGACGAAGATTTTTGATGATCTCATTGACAACCAAGTTGAGTGAAAACAAACTGAACGAAGATCACCTATATGAATTGAGAATTGTTTTCGAGCGACTAAGACAATTTAACCTTAAAGATGAATCCCTTAAAATGCGCCTTCGGCGTCACCTTCGGGAAATTCTTAGGATTTGTTGTCCGACATCGCGGAATTGAAATTGATCTGAAAAAGATTAAAGCTATCTTAGAAATGCCTCCCCCCAAAACTTTGAAACAACTACGATCCTTTCAAGAGAAGTTGGCATATCTTCGATGCTTTATCTCGAACTTGTTAGGTAGGTGTCAGCCCTTCTCGGCATTAGTTAAAAAGGTTGCCAAATTCGTTTGGGATGAGAAATGCCAGCGGGCTTTCTAGGACGTTAAGCAATATTTAATGACACCTCCTGTCTTAGCGACCCCGGCCTCGGTGTAGACCATCGATACTTTATATGGCGGCTTTAGATGACTCCTTGGAGCCCTGCTAGCCCAGGTCAATGATGAGGGAAAAGAAAATGCTCTCTACTACTTAAGCCGTCGTCTAATTCTGACGGAAGTAAAATATCCTCCTATTGAGAAACACTGCTTGGCTCTGATCTTCGCCGCATAGAAGCTCAGGCATTACATGCTTTTTCATGAGATCAACCTTATTTCGAGAGTTAATCCGTTGTAATACTTGATGACCCGACAGACTCTCTATGGCAGACTTGCCAGGTGGTCGATGATACTATTGCAATTTGACAAAACTTTCGTTCCTCTTCGCGCCGTAAAGGGACAAGTTCTAGCTGACTTCCTTGCAGCGCACCCTTTACCGGCAGATTCGCCTCTCGACGAAGATTTTCCTGATGAGTAGATAATAAGCCTAGAAGACCCGATGATCGACGTTGGGAACTATACTTCGACGGAGCGTCCTCAACACAGAAGAACAAAGAATTTCAAACGATAGTGCCCGGTAAGGCAGAAATCGGACTAATCTTTATAACACCGGAGTGGGGGATGTTAAGATACTCCTACCACTTAACAGAGCTGTGTACAAACAACGAGGCAGAATACGAAGCCCTCGTAACAGGACTAGAACTAACCATTCAAATGGGAATAACGGACATCAACATCTACGGAGATTCTCAGTTGATCATTCAACAGGACGCCCGACAATACAGAATTTTAAAGCCAAGACTCGAGTAGTACATTTAGTATGCCATGAAACTGTTGGAACATATTCCGAATGTAACAACCTAAAAGATCCCCAGAAAAGAAAATGCTCTCGCGGATGCGCTAGATCGCCTTGCAAAAGAATTTGCCTGCTTACAAGATGAGTCAGTTGAAGTGTCAGTTCAGGGACGACAGGTCCTATCACAGCTCGACATCGATATGATACTGAAATCAGAAAAAGCAGAGGAATCAGTTGTAGCAATAACAGAAAACACAGAAGATTGGCGTCAACCGCTAATAGACTACCTGCAAACAGGGAAATTACCGGGCGATAAGTCGCTAGCCCATCAGATCAAGAAAAGAACTCTGTCTTACGCATTGATAAACAATACATTATACAAAAGGTCTTTTGATCAGATCTGGCTAAGATGCCTAAGCAAGTCTGAAGCTCGTGAAATCGTTAAAGTACATTCAGGACTTTGTGGCGCTCATCAGTCGGGTCTGAAAATGAAAATGAATATTAAAAGACTAGGGTACTACTGGCCCTCAATGATGACCAACTGTATGAAAATCGCCAAGAGCCGTCACCAATGCAAAGTGCATGGAGTGGTTCTACATCAACCTCCAAATGTGCTACATCCGACAATTGCGTCGTGGTCATTTGAGTGTTAGGGCACAGATATAGTGGGTCTAATAGAACCACCTTCTGCAAGAGGATATCGCTTCATTCTAGTAGCTACAGACTACTTTTCTAAATGGGCAGAAGCTGTACCACTCAGAGAAGTGAAGGCACACCACGTGCTACAGTTCTTCAAAAACTAAGTTGTCTACCGTTTTGGGGTACCACGCAGAATCATTTCAGGTAATGGGTCAGCATTCAAAAGTACAAAGATCAACAATTTCGTCAGAAGACACGAGATCGATTGGCGATACTCAACGATCTACTACCCAAGAGCAAACGGCTTGGCCGAGGCTTTTAATAAAACTCTCGTTCAAATTCTAATGAATACTTTGGATGACAAAAAGAGAAATTGGCATGAGAAGTTGTTAGAAGCCTTATGGCCCTACAGGACAACTTTTAGGACTCCTACTCAGTCTACACCCTATGCTTTAGTGTACGGGTCCGAGTTAGTTCTACCCTTGGAAGTTCAGCTCCCATCACTCAGAATTACAGTTGAGAACAAAATCACTAGGGAGGAAAATGCCAGACTACGACTAGAAGACTTGGAGAGCATGGAAGGGAAAAGACTTTCCGCGCAACAGAATTTGGAACCGTATCAAGCTAAGATGATCCGTGCCCATGATAAACTAGTCCGCCCCAGGACATTCAAAGCTCGGTGACTTGGTTTTGGTTCTCGAAGACCTATTCTCGCATATCGCAAGATGGGTGGTAAATTTGAACTGACTTGGGAAGGGCCGTTTGTGGTCGAGACAGTCTACTCAGAAGGCTCCTACCAACTTGTGAATTGCCAAGGAGAACGACAAATGCTTCCAATCAACGGATGATATTTGAAGAAGTATTACGCAACCTGATGTTTGGAAGGAATGAATTCGCATCTCTAGAAACATAGGTGAAGTAACCACTTGTGACTGGGTCCGAAACAAAATAAAAACATAAAAATGGATGACAAAAAAAATCATTAACAAAAAAATATGTGCTAAAAATAAAATATGCGAAATCATAATAATAAAGTTTTACCCTTTCGTTCAAATCAAATCTTGTTCCTGATCTTTTTTCATCTTTTCCTACTTTCCTTAAAAATTAAAATAAGTGAATAAGAATCTTCAGTGATAAATACTTTCTTAATGTTCTTGTCCTTAGTACGACCCCTCGATCCTTTCCTTGTCTTTTCGCAGGGAAATGTCGAACGGGCGGTTGGTCCTAAACTTTAGAAATGGCGTGAGTCTCGCACTCGATGAAAAGAGGGTGAAGGATGGAGCAATGATAGAAATTGATTCTGACTTCACACCAGCCAGCCTACCGTACGAAGAAAATGATTGGGTCCCAGTTGACCAAGAAGATCTTCACGGCTAGACAGTGATGAAGATGGGTGGCCCAAACCACCAATCCAGCAACAAGAAAAGAAAGACAAACATCGAGGAAAGCAAGAAAATCAAGTCTGTAGTTACCACAACAGAGGGCAGGCTCGTCAGCGCCGCGCCTGCAAAAATTCAAGGGGTAAGGAGAGCTACTCTCACTGCTACCCAAAGAAGGAATAAGAATCACCATATCTGCAAGATGTTGACTAAACTAGCAGCAGATCAACACGAGGAAACAACCGCTTTTGCCAGTACACACATTTCAAAGATACCGATTCGTCGAGAACCAGAAAGAAGAAAGTCAACGCCAAGAAAATCAGAACAAATCGAAGAAGTGCCAAGAAGAACAGAAATAGAGTCAGTGCCTCGACACCGGACAGAGATACCAAATCTGAAGAACCTTTTTGTAGAAGCAACCCCGGAGAATGTCCTGACAGAGACAATCCCCTAGGAGCCAAGGTATGCAGGAGAACGTGACGGGATTGAGTCATACATCCCGCAGTACGTTACTAGGCCTCGTTACTTGCAGATCATCCCAGAATATGAATTAGAAAGAATGCAAAATGTTGATAAGAAGACTTTCGAATACTTTGAAAGGATTAAAGGCAAGAGAATCAACATTTTGGAAGGCCTCGAGTTACACACAGATGTATTCTTAGAACATGAGCAACATCAGATTGTGGATTGCATCCTAGAACTTCAGAAGATGGGTCGAGCAGGCCGTCTGAGGGAAAAGACTTATTCAGAACCCCGGAGATGGATGTCAGGGAAAGGAAGAGTCACAATACAATGCGGATGTTGCTATAACTTCGCAGAGGATAGAAAAGGAAATCCACCAGGGATACTCCGTCGCAGTGAGGTGGATCCAATGCCGAGGAAAATTAAAAGAATGGTGAAAAGAATGATAACGTGGAGGGTATTGCCAGCAGACTGCATACCCAATAGTTGCATCATCAACATTTATCAGAAGGGCGACTGCATACCTCCACACATTGACCACCACGACTTTGTCAGACCTTTCTGCACAGTTTCGTTCGTCAACCAATGCAATATCATGTTCGGATCTGACCTCTAGATAGCAGACCCTGGTAAGTTCTAAGGGGCGGTGGAGATACCACTTATGGTAGGTTCCGGCATGATATTAAAAAAAATGGAGCAGACATCGCAAAACATTGTATATCGGGAGTGCCAGTGGAGTGGATCTCTGTCACTTTTAGAAGGATGGACGACATAAAGGTACCTTACCACTTCCAGCCAGATCCAGAATTGGAGAGTCTCCGGCCCTATGAGCTGTGAGTTTCATGGGAAATAACACACCGCCAATGCACATCCATACGGCATTCCTGCCAAGAGGTGGCTTGGAAGGTGATGTTACTACCCATGTTTCTTACTATTCAGACATGGATTTTTGACAGACGCTTTTGGATGTATCAACAAGAAGTTTACACAGTCCGTTTTGGATTACATGGATTGTACGAGACATTAAATTTCTGAGGAAAATGTCATCATGACTAGACAAAGTTGTATGATGTACTTTCAGCAAGTTGGAATGAAAATGACTACGTCACATTTTGCCTTCACCTCTTTTTGTGCAAATTGACTGGGAAACACCATTAGAGTTAAATGAACTTTGAACGAAGAACATAAGAGAAAAGAAAATCAATGAGAACTTTTCCTAAAAATCTAAATAGTAAAATGAACTTCAAATTCACATGAACGCCAAATAAACAACAAATAAAAATAAAATCATTTCGTTAAAGGACAAACAAAACGAATCTAAATCTCAAATTGAATTCCACTCTAAATCCATCTTTTCAAATCCTTCAATTCTTCTTCAAATCAAGTTCTACTTCAGACCTCCTTTGAAACCCTCTCTCGGGATGGTTTCAGAACCACGAAAAATTTTCGATTTGATTCTGATGGCATGGATTCATACCCTTCGCCAAATAATCAAACTTTGATTGATTCTTGTGGGATGTGGAACACTTTCATATCTCATTTCGATCTCCCGCTAAATCCAAATCTCCACAGTACATTTCAATTCAAAATTTCCGAGACTGGCACCTACATTCTAGTTCTCATTTCGAGATCGATACCTACATTTCGATTCTCATCTGAATTGATACCTACATTTCAATTCAAAATTTTCAAGACTAGTACCTACATTCCAGTTCTCATTTTGAGATCGATGCTTAAATTTCGATTCTCATCTGAATTGATACCTACATTTCAATTCAAAATTTCTGAGACTGGTACCTACATTCCAGTTCTCATTTTGAGATCGATACCTACATTTCTATTCTCATCCGAATTGATACCTACATTTCAATTCAAAATTTACGAGACTGGTACCTACATTCCAGTTCTCATTTTGAGATTGATACCTACATTTCGATTCACATTTGAATTGATACCTGCATTTCAATTCAAAATTTTCGAGACTGGTACCTACATTCCAGTTCTCATTTTGAGATCAATACCTACATTTCGATTCTCATTCGAATTGATACCTACATTTCAATTCAAAATTTTCGAGACTGGTACCTACATTGCAGTTCTCATTTCGAGATCGATACCTACATTTTGATTCTCATCTGAATTGATACTTACATTTCAATTTAAAATTTCCGAGACTGGTACCTACATTCCAGTTCTCTTTCGAGATCAGTACCTAAATTTTGATTCTCATCCTTTTCAATCGACACTTAAGCTCAGATGCTTACTCCGAGGCTGCTACCTAAAATCTAGTTTTCCTTGCAATCCCGTCAATTCTCATTTCAAATCCAAATTTCCTCAAACTGATTTTAAATCAAACTTCAATCTAAATTGGAACTTCAAATAGAAAAAAGTCTAAACTCACACATTAAAACTTGAACATGAAATAAAACGAAATCTAAATCAAAATTCTCCAAATCTTGTGATTTGGAATTCACCTCCTTTTCCTTTCTTCAGCGAGAGTTCAAGAACCTCCAGTCTTGGAGATATACTTGATACTACCCAGTGGAAATTTTTCTACTATGTCCTAAGTTTGTCACTTGGACATCTGTGTTGGTTTCGTTGATCTCTTCGGTCAACGCCAATACGCGCAGTGTGCTTGGTTAGCACACCACACCTATTGGGGGTCCATTAGTTGACCTCATTTTTGATGAGGTCTTCTCTTCTCTCTTTAGTACTTAGGATCTACCCTTAGGTTTTTCCTTTGACTATCTTAGAGGACTAGAGAAGGAACCTACCCCTTTAGAAACTCAACCACTTCTTAACTCCCTGCAAACCCCACAAACTTGACTGTAAACCCCTAATCACCTAGAGGGTTGAGATCAAATGTGGAGGTTTAAAGGATGAGTTCCCTATAGGACTCTTTGGCCTTAAGATCACCCTTGGTGGCCTGGTCTGGTGAGGGTTCACCTGCACACATTACACTTTCACACACATTCCAAATCATAACACTATTCATGCTTAGCTTGACTTCCTGACTCATGTAGATAATTCATATGGATGGACCTTAACCCCTAGGCCCTTGGCTAAGAGGGTTGGGAACAACATAGTGAATGCCTCAAATGAGTCCTCTCATGGCACCTATGGGCTTAATATGGCTCCATGGCTCCATGGCTCCATGGCTCAACCAAAATGATTCCATTTCACTCACACTTGTTTAATTTTCATTTTTCCAAAATTTCAATTCTTAACCCCCGGGGCCCCGGACCCACCAAACCTACTAAAAGCCCTTGAAACTACCCAAAACCTCCAAAATTTCCAAACCACCCAAAACGTTTCCAAAATTAACCTTGAACATTTCCCCACCAATCAAATTGATCATTTACAGCCAAAAATACCAAATTTTCCAAAAATACCCCCAATACCTTCCAAATTACCAAAATGCCCTCCAAATTACCAAAATGCCCCACTTGACCCAAAAATCCAAAAATTTCGAAAATTCCCAGAAAATTCCAGAAAATCTCAAATATTCCCAATTTCATTTTGTTCAACTACACCATGGGCCAATTTTGCCAATTTACCCCACTTTTATCACAACCCACAATTTAGCCCATTTTTAAACCCAAATGAACCCAATGTTAAACCAAATCACCCCAATTGACCTCAATTTTAGTCCAATTCAATTCTAAACTTCAATTCAATATCCCCAATATCAATCTAGATCAAATCCAAGCCCAATTTGATTGACATTTGAATCCAATTTCATTTTTAAGCTTAAAGCCCAATTTTGCCCTATGACCCAAACTTAGCCCAAACCAACCCAATTTAACTCCAATTGACCCCAAATCTTTTCTAAACCTTCCATAATATCTCCATAAACAAAACACTAACATAATTTGCCCAAAAGTTTGACCCAAATCCTACTCAAATTCAACCCAAACCCAAAATACCCAATTTAGCCTAAACCCAAGCTTAACCCTAACTTAGCCCAAACCCCAAAATTGAACCCCAACCAAAGTTGAAAACTCGTTGTAACACACCTATAAACATTTCTCAACATTAATTTTACATCAAAACTAACTTTAGCCCAATCTTAGCCCAAGTTAGGCCATTTTGATCTATTTTGACCCTATAACCAAGGGGACCTAAATTAGACTCAATTCAATTCCAAATCACCTCAAATTTGTCTCAAATCACTCATGACACATCCCTAAACCAAACCCAACATTTATTTAGCATGGCCCTTTGTAAAATTTTTCATCTAAAAGCCCATTTTGAAACATAAAAGCTCATTCCCTTAAACCATTTTTGAAGCCCACCTTTACCAAATTTTAAAAGCCCAAACCCATCCTAAAGCCTACATTGCAATCTCATCTCATGCTCACTCAATTAATATCACTCCCTAAGTGCTAAATCCATCATGAAAATGAAACCAAAATGATATTATGCCAAATCCCATCAAATAACCCTAAAATTTTCAAAATTCCATAAAACCTTTTCCATGAAAGTTGACTTGACTTTTCCCAAGCCAAATGGAGCCATGAAACCATGTATGAGCCACATGGGAGCCATGAAAGCCTTGGACACCTCACCAAACCCAAAGTGGCAAGAAGTGGGGACCCTTTAATGATTCTCTTAAGAGTGATTAACCACTCCCATGATTCCCCTAAACCATTCTTAAGCCTAATTTTACTTGGATGGTGACTTCTCCCCACTAATTAAGCTGAGCCAAATAGCTTTCTCTTCAGCCAAAGCCAGCCTTAGGTGGTGAACCTAACCCAAAACCATGGGTTGACCCATTTAGACCCAAAAATAGCCTTCCCCCATTCCACTTCAATTCAAGCCCTTTACACATGGCCAACTCCAATTGACTTCACCATTGCCAAGCCCTGCCCTCATTGGTCAAGATGGTGACCTGACCCTGGCGGGCCAGCCACCACAGCCGCCGGAAATAGCCATGGCTGAGAGCACCATGAGAGCCCATCATTGAAATTCTCTCTTGCTGAGCCGCCCCATCCCCAGGGCCAGAGACTTCATCTTGAGCTTACTTGGACTCAATCGAAGGTGACACAACTCTCAGATCGAAGCCACACTTCTCTGAGCAAAGGTATGAGCTCTCTCTTCTTCCCGAGCTTCTGAACATTCTCTATTTTGATTGGATTAATTTCATGCCACATAAACCATATGGAAATGTTCGTATCTTCAAGACGAATCCATAGAGTATAAGAACACGAAAACCCATTGAGAATCGAGTGAGATCTTAGGGTTTTAGTGTGGATGGTCACGGGTGCACACCAGTCGTAGATGATGACCGGGAGCCGTTGGATCGCGCGTGTATCGAGCGGACGGCTCAGATGTCGTCGGACAAGGAGATGTTACGTGAACCGCGGGCCCCATGGCAGCTGACTCAGATGACGGCTCCTAATTAAAGCACGCCGCATGGCCTTTCGGAGCTGCCGAGGATTGCGTGGCGTCGTGTGGATAAGTAGGAAATTAGGGCTATTTATTTAATTGCCAGAACTTCAAAAATTCATAAATTTGTGTAGAAAAATCCTAAAAATAAAATAAAAATACCCTCTTGCTCAGTGAACAGAGGAGAATAATGTGGAAAAGAAATCAAGTTATTTCATTAAGTATTTTATTTTTAATGATTTATTTACTCTCTGTGGTATTTTAATTCTCCACTTACATAGACAATTCATCATGGCATGAGGCCATGGGGCTTTTGAAGCCTCTGAACTTAGGAACATTCCCTGAATTTTCCAAGTTCAGAGACCATCCTTATGAGAAGTTATTGATTTTTCAATTACATGTTACTGTTTTGAGTATTTTAATTCCAATAATTAGCATGTTGAGAAATAAATTCTAGGGAAATTTGGTGATGTTTCTTATGACGAGAGGAACCTGGGAAAAATAGGTTTTGAGTTAATTCACATGGAACAACCCTAATTGGCCTAAACTCCCAAAATTGAACTTTAATTAATTAGAGTTAACTACACATCAAATTAACCTGAAAACAATTCTCCACTGTTCTTTAGGATCAGAGGAACATCACATAAAAATTTGAAATAAATTGGAAATGTTTAACCCCACTAAATTGATTAATTAAGTCACATAACCAAAATTAAACTTTAAAAATTCATAACTCACAAAATACTTTTCAAAAATTCGCAAAAATGGTTTTGGGGCTTCTCTGATATCAGAGGAGCTTAGGAAAATTAAAATTGTAATTTTCTAAAAAAATTTGATTTTTATCATTATTTTAATATTTTTAATAATTAAAAAACAATAAAAATCCTAAAAATATTAAAAATCACCAAAATGTCACATTTTGAATTCTAATCACTTAGGAACAAACCAAATATTTTTCCTAAGGCTCTAGGATATGATATTGAATTTTAAAGTCCTAAAACTATTTTTGAATTAAAAAAATGATCTTCATTAACATTTCCACTAAATTAATTCTAATAAATCCAAGAAAAATCAGAAAAATATAAAATTTTGTTCTCTGACTTCCCTAATATCAGAGAGACTTTTGAAAAATATAAAACCTATTTCTCAACTTTAATTTTATTTTAACATTAATTAATACCTCAAAACTATAAATAATTCTAATAAATAAAATATAACTCAAAAAATCACCAAAATTGGTCCAAGTGGTCCTCTGGTCATTAGGGACATCCCATAATTTTCTTAAGGACAGAAATATTTCCTTGGTCATGTTATTGAATTTTCCTTGAAAACCCCTATTTTCCATTAGAAATAATTACATAAATAAATTAAATACAGAAAAATCACATTTTTTCCTCTAATGTCTTAATTGACATGTGAGTGAGGTTACATAAAAATTTCAAGTTCATTTGAGCTTACTTTAGTGAGTTATAGAATTATTAAGCTTGAAGGGCAAAAGGGTAATTAAAAATTTCAACCCTTAATTAAAATTTTAGGATTAATCAAAAAGGAGAGGGTAAAATATTTAATCCTAAACTGATTTTGGATGATTGAAATTTAAATAATTGAAGGGTAGAAACCTACTAATCATTTCAAGAATAATTAAAATAAACTTTAATTAATTAATTAATTGAAATTTTGGAAGAATTATGGAAATTTGAATTATTGAAAATAGGGATATTATTAAGAAGATATTTATTCTTTAATTTAAAAATCCCTAAATTAATCACTGTAATAATATTTAATTCCCAATTTGAATGATAACCCAATTTAAAATTTAAAAGTGCTAAAAGACTTAACTATTAAATTAAATTAACTTTGAACTAAATTAAACCAAAATCAAAATTAAGTTAACACCTTAACAATTAAATTAAATCATATTTAATATATTAAGATAAAATTAAAATTAAACCAAAAAAAATTAAAATTTAAACTAAATTAAATTAAAATTAAATTAAAGTTAAATTAAATCAAATTAAATTAAATTAAATTAAATTAAATTAAAATTAAATCAAACTAAATTAAATTAAATTAAATTAAAGTAAACTTAACTTAAATTAAAATTAAATTGAATTAAAATCATTTAACAACAAACCTAAATGTAATCATTAAGAATTAACTCTAAAATAATTTGAACACTATTTCAAACTTAACCTTTTTTTTATATATTTATGTCAAAATTAAAATTAAATCATTAAATTAAATCATTATAATACTTAGTAAGTTGATTTGCCCTTTTAAAGCTCTTATTATTATAACTCTTAAATGAAGTATCAAGTGAAGTGTTACTTCACTTATAGGACATTCAAATTTCCTAGTTCACTGAGAAAGAGAACAAAACTTAAACCCCTAGATGATTAATTCACCTGTGCAACTAAATTTACTTGGACTCAAAACAATCCCAGAAATATTGAAAAGATGTTTAGGACTCGCCCTAAGCACTTCCTCAATATGACGGGATGTTTTAGAAGAACAATTGAATCTAGTTGTTCTTTGATGAAGAAAATCATCCTTAAACCAAACCAAGAACCTAGACATCATAGGAGATGACTAGTTATAGGATTAGGAATTTGGTAGATAACCAAAACCCTTCCCTTAGCTTTACCTAGGTATCTGTTGAAATATTTAAATGCCTTAACATGTATTTTAAGTGCATCTTAGGATGACGGGAAGACCCTCCAGGTAAGCTTTTATTTTATTGCAATTTACTTTGTTGCAATTTACTTACATGCATTATACTTTACTTTTTCTTACATGATAAATAAAACTGTTGCACGAAAACCAAAACCCTTAGGATAGTCCCTAAACTGAAACCAAAACTAAATTAAAAGGCATTGCAAGATAAAATTCACCGCCACAACATTCCAAAACATAAAACAACTCAAAATTTTATCACAAATAGAACAATAAAACTACAATTGCAACTAAATTAAAATGTCTCGTTGAATGATCGAGAATACCTTGGATGATGTAACCCACGTGTTGCTAACAGGATTTCCCATGGTCTAAATGAAAGTGTGGAACTCATTCAGTTGAGTTTAGCAAATTCATCTGGACTAAGTGAATTCAATGAAAATAATGGTGCCGAGATGACGGAACCGTGGGATCTTAATCGATTCTGTTTAAATAACTTTAAGATTTGTTTTAATTAAAATATTAAAAAAACTTGGATTTTAAGATTTTCTCTAAACCAAAACACTTCTCTCATCTCCTGATTTATGACTTCTAAAACTAAACCTCTGCAACAATAACGAGCTCGGAGCATGGTGGGCAGCTCGACCATCGTCATCAGCAAAACCTGGATCTACTTCAGCAAAACTTTCTTAGAATTAAATAACAACCAAACCGTAGGAGTTCGAGGTAGTTTGCCAAATGCAACATAAATCCTCAACTCTTCGATAGGCATTTGCATGATCATGTCATGTAAATTAAGCCCTAACTGATCTTAGGACTTCGAGGTAGTTGTCTGGTACGGCATAAACCCTCACATCTTCGAGGCTATTTTCATGACTGCATCTTGCAAATATAAGTCCTAATTAATTAAAATTGGTAGGATTGAAACATTAAATAAACCCCCAAATTGAAACCAAATAATAGGATAGTTTTAGAAGTTGTCAAGATTCTTCTTGGATCCTCAGCTTCTCCTACTTCTCTTTCTTTGAACTCTTAAAATAAACTCTTCCAAACTTGATCCATTCCCTATTGAAATTTCCAAAACTCAATCGTTCGAAAACCTTAAACTTTGAAATTCTTGAGAGCAAAACCACTAATTATTATCGAGAGTTTTCTTAAATGATTCCCATCATTTAAGATGTAATTAACTATAGGGGCTTACCCTTATAGGAAACTTTAAGAACCCATGTAATATAAACCCTGCTTAACTCATTTATATTAAGTAGGGGAACTTGTCGGCTTATAAAATTGGTTCACAGACCAAACAAATGTCACAAATCTTCTAGTTTATATAATCGAGCCCCATCGTCAAGCAGTGTGCCTATTCTTCAGCATAGATACACGGTTTGTGGTGTCGTGCTCGTTTATATAAACTATTTGGGATGTGAGATCGGTTTGATTTCATATCTTAAAATTTTCAAATTTAAAAATTATTTTTAAAGTCAAATGCTACTTTCTAAATATATATATATATATATATATATATATATATATATATATATATATATATATATATAAACTAAATTTAAAATTCACCGATAATTTCTGTAGGCGACCCTTTTTCAAAATACAACACATAACCTAAAAATATGCCGACAAAATATTGTGGGTCCGATAGAGTTGCCTTCTTCAAGAGGACATCGCTTTATTCTTGCAGCTACAGACTACTTTTCTAAATGGGCAGAAGCCGTACTGCTCAGAGAAGTGAAGGTACATCACGTGCTACATTTCTTCAAGAATTAGGTCGTCTGCCGCTTCTGGGTACCGCACAGAATTATTTCAGATAATGGGTCTGCTTTTAAAAGCACAAAGATCAACATTTTTGTCAGAAGGCATGGGATTAATTGGCTCTATTCATCGATCTACTACCCAAGAGCAAACGGCTTGGCCAAGGCTTTTAATAAAACTCTCGTCCAAATATTAAAGAAAACTTTGGACGACAACAAAAGAAATTGGCACGAGAAGTTGTTGGAAGCCTTATGGGCCTACAGAACGACTTTCAAGACTCCTAATCAGTCTACGCCCTACGCTCTAGTGTACGGGTCTGAGGCAGTTCTACCCTTGAAAGTTCAGCTCCCATCACTTAGAATTGCAGTTGCGAACAGGATCACTACAGAAGAAAATACCAGACTACGACAGGAAGAATTGGAAAACTTGGAAGGAAAGCGACTTGCAGTGCAACAGAATCTGGAACTATATCAAGCTAAGATGATCCAGGCCCACGACAAATTGGTCCGCCCAAGGACATTTAAAGTCGGTGACTTGGTTCTAGTTCTCAGAAGGCTTATTCTTGCACACCACAAGATAGGAGGTAAATTTGAACCAACTTGGGATGGACCGTTCGTGGTCGAGACAGTCTACTCAGGTGGTTCATACCAGCTTGTGAATTGTCGTGGAGAATGATTTATGCTTCCAATCAATGGACGATATTTGAAAAAGTATTACGCAACCTGATGTTTCGAAGAATGAAATTTCATTCCTAGAAGCACGGGTAGAGTGATCACTTATAACTGGATCCAAACCCGAAAGAAAATGAATGATAAAAATCATAAATAAAATATGTGTTTTAAAGGAAAACATATGCAATTGAAGTAATAATAAAATTTTTACTCTTCCTTTCAAGACTGGTACCTAAATTCCAGTTCTCTCCTTTCGAGGTCGGTACCTAAATTTTGACTCTCTTTTCGAGATCGATACCTAAATTTCTATTCTCTTTCGAGACTGGTACCTAAATTCCAGTTCTCTCCTTTCGAGGTAGGTACCTAAATTTCGACTCTCTTTCTGAGATTGATACTTAAATTTTCATTCTCTTGCGAGACTGGTACCTAAATTTCTATTCTCATCTCTTTTGAGATCAGTACCTAAATTCTGATTCAAATCCTTTGTGAGGTCGGTACAAAAATTCTGACTCTCTTTTTGAGATTGATACTTAAATTTAAATTCTCATCTCTTTCGAGATCAGTACCAAAATTCTGATTTTCATCCCTCTCGAGGTCGGTACCTAAATTCTGACTCTCTTTTTGAGATTGATACTTAAATTTCAATTCTCATCTCTTTCGAGATCAGTACCTAAATTCTGATTCTCATCCCTCTCGAGGTCCGTGCCTAAATTTCGACTCTCTTTTTGAGATTGATACTTAAATTTCAAATCTTAACTATTTCAAGATTAGTACCTAAATTCTGATTCTCATCCCTCTCGAGGTCGGTACCTAAATTTTGACTCTTTTTTTGAGATTGATACTTAAAATTCAATTCTCATCTCTTTTGAGATCAGTACCTAAATTCTGATTCTCATCCTTTGTGAGGTCGTACCTAAATTCCGATTCTCTTTCGAGGCTGGTACTTAAATTCCGGTCCTCATTCCTTTCGATCAGTACCAAAATTCTGATCTTCTTTCCGAGGTTGGAGCCAAAATTCCAACTCTCTTTGTCGAGACTAGAGCCTAAATTCTAGTTCTCTTTCAAATTCTAAGGTTAGAACCTAGGTTCTGATTCTTATTCCAAATTCTGAATCTCATTGAGGTCCACCTTGAAATTAATCTTAAATCGAACTTTAACTAAAATTGAAACTCAAACTCAAAATTGAAACTTGAAATAAAAATTGAACGAATCTAAAATCTAATCTCTCAAAGTCTTGTGATTTGGAATCCACCTCCTTTTCCCCAGTGAGAGTTCGGGAATATTCAGTTTTGGAGATTTACGTGACACTCCCCAGCGGAATTGTTCTACGCTTTGTTCTAAGTGTGTCACTTAGACGTCTGTGTTGGTTTTGTTGATCTCTTCAGTCAACGCCAATAAGTGTGTTGTGCTTGGTTAGCACACCACACCTATTGGGGGTCCATTTGTTGACCTCATTTTTGGTGAGTTATTTTCTCTCCTTAGTGCTTCTTAGGATCTAACCATAAGGTTTTCTCCTTGATTATCCTAGAGGACTAGAATTGGGACCCACCATTTAGCAATTCGGCTGCTTCTTGACTCCTCTTGGGATCCCACTTGGAAGGTTGCAAACCTCTAAATCACCTTATAAGGTTAAGAAGACCATATGGAGAACCAATAATGAGCTCCTATATGGTTGTTCAAGCCTTAGGACTACCTTGGGTGGCCCGGTCCTAGTGAGGTCTAGCTTACACACACTGCACTCTCACACAGACCATCCTTACCCAATTCTCCCCCCTGGTTCATTGGAGCACTCATGTGGCTAAGTCCAAACCCCTAGCTCTTTGGCTAAGAGGATTGGGAACAACCCATGAGATGTTCCATGAAATATTCTGATTTTTCCCAAAATTTGCAATGTGGTGAAAATATATGGTGAAAATCAAAACTTTTTTCATAGGAGTGAAGCTCTTACCAAGGTAAGATGAAATCCGGTGACAAAAGTGTTGAAATCGCTTCAAATTCAAGATCTCTCAAGCCCTAGGTCGGTTTTTGCGAAAATGAGAGGTTGGGGATGATGAATAGTGTTTTTGACCGGTCAAAATATATGTTTTTCCCGACTCTCGCCGTCGCCGAGATTTTTCTCACCGTCGGCGAGCTAATATTTTTCGAACCAAAAACTCTCGGAAAAATCCGTCGTCGGAGAGAAATTCTTCGCCGTCGCCGAGATCGATTTCGATTGTCGGCGGGATTTTTCTCGCCGTCGGCGAGATTCCAAAATTTTAATTTCGAAATTTGTCACTCATTTTCGTCCTTGATTTGCCTTATATTATATTTCCGATCACATCATTTATTAATTTAATATGAAGATTAGCTACTTATACACAAACAAATTCACACAACACAACAAATTAACTTTAATATTGAAATCCATGAGATGTACAAACTAACATAATTTTAAACTCTATAATCAAACTTCAAACTTCAATCCTTACTACTAATCAGCATCGCAAACCAATCCACAACACACTAAATGCTGATACAAAACTATGACGCATATCTCAATTAAGTTTGAGATATTCAAATCATCACTCCACACATAATAAAATCTAAATCAAATCAAATAACATAAATACAAACATACTATGGAAATCTTTACTACTACTCTTCAAGGTCGAATCTTCATCTTCTCCGATATTTCGATATGAAGATGATGCACAAATAAGTTATAGAAAGGCTCGAAGGGAAAATCCGGCGCATTCTTCGGTGATCCAACCCTTCTGTCTCGCAAATGAAGAAAGCCAGCTTCCAGTGTGTCCGGAATGATCAAAGTGTTTCTTCATCCTCCAAATCAATGTGATCAAATAAATCGGATATATTGTCGATTAAATCTCTCACATTCTGCAGCTTCTTTCTCCATTCCTTTAATTTTCTTCATAAGTAACTTCGTTTTATCTGAAATAGGCCTTGCTATAGGATTATTCTGTGAAGCTCTATCAGAGATAAATGTAATGTTTTCATTATTGTCCAAAGTAGGGAACATATGTGTAGGATCAAGCGGCTTCCAAGGTAACATAAACTTTTCCAAAGCTTCATAAGAAACACCGGTATCGATCGCATAATGCAAAAATAAGTAGATAGGTGTCCTAGTCCGTGAACGTGACCCATGCACAATTAAACCCTACGTACTTAACAATTATTGATCCAACATCAATAAGCAATCCAATTTGAATGCAATAATTCAATATAGTGCATTCCTTCGAAACCTTGTTTACCCTCATAGTAGGTAACAATTTAGATGAGATGAAAAAGTGCCAGTAGCTTCGAGACAGGGTTCAAAAGTGATGCAGAGAAACTAACATACCCGTCTTCACGCATTTCCCAATCTTCCGGTTCATCAGTCAGATATCGAAATATCTCATTCATATTATATCGAGAAGGCACAAAATTTGAATAGTGACATATCGGGGTGTTTTCTATATAGAATAACTCATTTAATCTTGATGGAGTAAACGTCACTCATCTTCCTCGGACGTAGACATTCCCATTGTTGATCGCATGTAAGTTAGAGTAGAACACTTTTACAACTGGAATAACAACATCGGACGTAGTGTAACAAAATACCTCCCAAGCAGCGCCGCGCGATCATTTCTCCTATCTTCGTAATGGAATTCTCTAATCCTCGATTGACAAATCCCCGTTCTCGATAACTCTTTTCTTTACCAAAACCTTGTTGAAGATCCGCTGTGCTTCCGCACTCACAAATTTCCTCCGGTTAAACACTCAAGAATTAGAGGAATCTAAGAATTTGGAGGCCATTATGGTGATTGGAATGAATTCTAGTGAAGAAGGCAGATTTAGAATGATTTAAGAATGGGTTATCACTAAGGAATTGGTGTTGAAACCGTCCAACTCGGCATTCGTAGTATAAATAACTCATCTTTATAACTTCCTCGCCGTCGGCGAGAAGTTTTCGCCGTCGGCGACTCGACTATAAAACTGCCTCCCATGTTCTCGCTATCAGCGGGACGTTTCTCGCTATCAGCGAACTCGATAAATAAACTGAATTTAATTTAGGCGCGAACCTCGCTGTCGGCGAGTATCGACCTCGCCGTCGGCGAGATTCCAAAATAATGTCCAATTTCTCTTTAAATCGAATAATTTTTTTTTCTCATCATAATGGTTCGATTATGTGATGATTCTTGATAATAATTGAGTAGTAAAGTTTCAATAATATAGACTAAGTATTAAGATACAATAAAAATAGATAACTAATATGGGTTGCCTCCCATAAAGCGCTTGGTTTAACGTCGTCGACCCGACCTAATTTTCAATTATTAATCGAGTCGACTAAGCATTAAAACCTTTTTATAGTTAGGTCTTATACCTTCAAAATATGGTTTTAATCTATGTCCATTAACTTTAAATTTATGTCCAAGCTTTTGGATCTTCGATTTCTATAGTTCCGTATGAAAATATTTGAGTTATGGTGAAAGGTCCTAACCATCGAGACTTCAATTTTCCAGGAAATAATTTCAATCTAGTATTATATAGCAAAACTTCCTGTCCTGGTTCAAAATTTCTCTGATTAATCTTCCGATCATGCCATAATTTCATCTTTTCTTTATAAATCCGATCATTATCATATGATTCATTTCTTAATTCTTCCAATTCATTTAATTGCAGCAATCTTTTCTCACCAGACTTTCCTTCATATTATAATTAAATTTTTTAATCGCCCAATATGCTTTATGTTCTAATTCAACCGGTAAGTGGCATGTTTTTCCATATATAAGCCCGTAAGGAGTCATTCCAATCGTAGTTTTATAAGCAGATTCTATAAGCCCATAATGCATTGTCTAATCTAATAGACCAATCTAACCTATTCGGGTTTACGTGATTTTTCTAAAATACGTTTAATCTCACGATTAGATACTTCAGCTAATCCGCTAGTCTGTGGATGATAAGCAATGGATATCTTATGAGTAATATTGTATTTTTCTACTAGTTTGTGAATGTATTTATTTCTAAAGTGAGTTCCTCCGTCAGTGATAATCACTCTCGGCATTCCAAATCTAGTAAAAATTTTTTTCATCAGAAATTTCGAAACACTCTTAGCATCACACCTAGGTAAAGCTTGTGCCTCAATCCATTTGGAAACATAATCAACAGCTACTAATATATATGATTTTCCAAATGAAGGAATAAAAAGTCCCATAAAATCTAATCCAAAACATCAAAAAATTCAACTTCTAATATAAAATTTAGAGGCATTTCGTTTCTTCTAGATAAATTTCTTACTCTTTGACATTTATCGCAAGTTTTAATATATCTGTATACATCTCTAAATAGAGTAGGCCAGTAAAATCCAGATTGTAGAATCTTATAAGCAGTTTTATCAGTCCCAAAATGTCCTCAAAAATCAGAATCATGACATTTTTGAATAATTGGTTCAGTTTCTTCATAAGGTACACATCTTCTAATAATTAAATCCTTATATTGCTTATATAAATATGGTTCATCCCAAAAATAGGTTTTCGTATCATGGATGAATTTTTCTGTTGTTGCAAAGTTAGCATATGTGGTAAAATATTACTAACTATATAGTTTACTATATCCGCATACCATGGTATTTTCCACTCATTAATATTATATAGTTGTTCATCAGGAAAACTGTCTATAATTTCATTTTCAATATCAGATAATTCATGATTTTCTAATCTTGATAAATGATCCGCAATTCGATTATCGGCTCCTTTCTTATTAACGATCTCAAAATCGAATTCTTGCATTAATAGCATCCATCTAATTAATCTTGGTTTGGAATCTTTCTTTTGCATTAAATATTTTATAGCAGAATGATCAGTATGCACAATACATTTTGTTCTAATCAGATAAGGTCTAAATTTATTAAAACCATATACTACCGCTAATAATTCTCTTTCATGAATCGTATAATTTATTTCAGCATCATTTAGAGTTTTACTAGCATAGTATATAACTTTTAAAAATCTTTTCATATCTTTGCCCAAGAACTCGCTCCTACAAGATAATTACTAGCATCACACATAAGTTCAAATGGTTTCTCCTAGTTAGGTGAAACTATTATAGGTGATGTAATTAATTTTTCTTTTAAGAGTTCAAAAGCATTCAGGCATTCGATTGTAAATTCAAATTTCTTGTCCTTTTCGAGAAGTTGGCATAGAGGTTTAGTAATTTATGAAAAATCTTTTATATAGCGTCTGTAGAATCCAGCATGTCCAAGAAAACTTCTTACCCCTTTTACCGTAGTTGGAGGTGGTAATTTAGCTATAACTTGAATTTTTGCAGGGTCCACTTCCATGCCTTTTTCCAAAATTTTATGCCCTAATACAATGCCGCCCGCAACCATAAATTGAAATTTCTCCTAATTTAGAACTAAATTTGTTTTCTCACATACTTCTAATACTTTTTCAAGATGAGTTAAGCATGTGTCAAATGATGTTCCAAATACATAGAAATCATCCATAAATACTTCTATTCCATTTTCAATTAACTTACTAAATATAGACATCACACATCTCTGGAATGTTGCTGGTGCATTACATAATCCAATGTTGACCTCATTTTTGATGAGGTCTTCTCTTCTTCTCTTTAGTACTTAGGATCTAGCCTTAGGCTTTTCCTTTGGTTATCTTAGAGGATTAGAATTGGGACCCACAACTTAGAAATTCAAACCACTTCTTAAATCCCTGAAAACTCCACAAACTTGACTATAGACCCCTAATCACCTAGAGGGTTGAAATCAAATGTGAAAGTTTAAAGGATGAGTTCGTATAGGGCTCTTTGGCCTAGGACTACCCCAGGTGGCTCGGTCCAGTGAAGGGGCTGACTTACACACACACTACACCTACACACTACACTTTCACACACCTCCTAAAAAACAAACCCATACCCAACTTGACCTCATGACTCATAAGGGTGATTCACATGGATGGTCCTTAACCCCTAAGCCCTCGGCAAGAGGGTTAGGAACAACATAAATGGATACCTCAAATGAGTCCCTTCATGGCTCATGTGGGCTTAATATGGCTTCATGGCTCAACCAAAATGATTTCATTCCACTTACAACTACTCAATCTTCATTTTTCCAAATTTTCAATTTTTGACCCCCGGGACCCTACACCCGCCTAGCCTACCCAAAACCCTTAAAATTACCCAAATTTTTCCAAAAATCTCCAAATCACCCAAAATTCCTCAAGACCAATCCCAAACATTCACACATCACTCAAATTGACCATACATAGCAAAAAATACCAAAAATTCCAAAAATACCTCCCAATACCCTCCAAATACCCAAAATACCCCTCTTGACCCAAAAATCCAAAAATTTAGAAAATTCTCAAAAAATTCCAGAAAATCCCAAATATTCCCAATTTCATTTTATTCAACTACATTATGGGCCAAATTTGTCAATCTACCCTACTTTTGTCAAAATCCCCAATTTGATCCATTTTAACCCAAAGTGAACCCAATGTCAGGCCAAATCTATCCAATTGACCCAAATTCTGGTCCAATTCAATTCTAAACTTCAATTTAACATTCCCAACATAAATCTAGACCAAATCCAAGTCCAATTTGATTGACATTTGAATACAATTTCACTTGTGGCCTTAAAGCCCAATTTGGACCCATGACCCAAACCTAACCCAAACTAACCCAATTCAACTCCAATTAACCCCAAACCTTTTCTAAACCTTCCTTAGCATCCCCACAAACAAAACACTAACATGATATTCCCAAAATTTAGACCCAAACCCCACTCAAATTCAACCCAAAGCTAAAAGGCCCAATTTTGACCTAAACCCAAACCTAACCTAAATAAGCCCAAACCCCAAAATCAAAAGCCAACCAAAGCGAAAAACTTCTTTGAAATACTCCCATAAACATTTCCCAACATTTATTTTACATCAATTTCAACCCTAGGCCAACATTGTCCCAAGTTAGCCCAATTTGACCTATATTGGCCCATTCACCAAAGAGGTCCAAATCCAACCCAAACCTAGCCCAAACACTTCAAATTTATTCCAAATCATTCATGAAACATTCCTAAACTAAATTCAACACTTATTGGATCCAATCCTTTGCTAAATTCTCATCCTAAAATAAAAAAAAAACCACTTCCCTAGATCACTTTAAAAGCCCATCTAAAACCATTTCAAAGAGCCCAAAATCTACCCTAAAGCCCACATGACATTTCCATTTACCATCCATTTAATCAAAGCCATTCCCTAAGTTCCAATTCCATCATCAAATAAATCAAAATCAAGCCATATGCCAAATCCCATCAAATCACTCCTAAATTACCAAAATTTCCTAATTCCATTTTCATGAAATTGACCAAGCTTTTCCCCAAGCCAAAGACAAGACATGAAGCCACTTGCAAGCCATGGAAAAGCCACATGAAGCCATGGAAGGTTTGACATGTGATCAAGCCATTAATGGCAAAAGGAGGAGCCTCTTTTAAGCCCCCTTAAAAAGGTTTTAACCCTTTTAATGCTTCACCTTAATCCATGATTAATCAAAATATTCATGGATGGTGACTTCTCTACCATTTCCTAACTGATTCATCTGATCCTCCCTCAGCCCAAATCAACCATGGAAGGGTGCACCAAACCCAAAAAGGTAGGTTGACTCATTTGAACCCAAAATAGCCTTCCCCCCATTCCATTTCAATTCAACTCCTTTACACATGTCCATGGCCAATTGACTGCACTAAGCCCCAGCCCTGACCTCACTGACCTTGAGGGTGACCTGACCCTGGCCGGCCAGCCACCACAGCCGCCGGAAATCACCAGGTCAAGAGCTCACATGTGAGCCCAAACTTGGAATTCTCACCTGCTGAGCTGCCACATCCCCAGTGGCCATTGCAGATGTTCTTCTCTTGCCAAGAGCAGCTGATCCCAAGCCTTAAACCCCCCTGGGAGGCCCTCCACCCTCTCCTATTTAAACACCACCCCCTCTCGGCCATGAGAGGTGCTAAACCAGACCTTACTGAAACCCTGCCAAAATTGCTCCAGAACACTCTCCATACTTAGAGCAGTTGATCCCCAGTGACAATTTGCCCTAATCCCCACCAACAGAGCCCAATTTCTCAGCCAAAATTCCACCGAAAACCAGGACACTTCTCCACAGTGGATCAATCCTCAAATTGATTGGTCCTACACCTTCACTAGACAAGTGGAAGAGGTCCACCAGCAAAAGCCCCCTCTCCAGGCCACCCATCTGTTCCAGACACCAAGCTTTGTGATCGGGCTTGGTCGAAATCATACCTAGGCAATTCACCAGACCAAGAGACTTCATCTGGAGCTTGCTGGGACCCAATCAAAGGTGACACAACCCTCAGATTGAAGCCACACTTCTCTGAGCAAAGGTATGAGCTAACTCTTTATCCCAAGCTTCTGTAGATTCTCTATTTCAAATGCCTTAATTTCAATGCATGATCACCGTATAGATGTATTCGTCTCTTCAAGACGAATCCATAGAGCACAAGAACACAAAAATCCTTTGAGAAATGAGTGAGTTCTTAGGGTTTTAGTGTGGACGGCTCTCTGGTGAGGACGCTTGGGGACGATGAACGGATGCCGTTCATTCCATACACGCGCGGACGGACGGACGGCCAGGATCGCGCCGGATGAGGAGATGGAACGATACAGCGGGCCCCCGGAGCGCTGAGTTGGATGGCGGCGTCGAATGACAGCGCGACACACGGCGTTTCAGAGCTGCCGAGGATGGCGTGGCGCCGCGTGGATAAGTAGGAAATTAGGGTATTTTTTTATTTATTTAATTCCCTAAACTTCAAAAATGCATAACTTTGTGTAGGAAAATCAGAAAAATAAAATAAAAATACCCTCTTGCTCAGTGAATAGAGGAGAATAATGTGGAAAGGAAATCATTTAATTTCAGCAAGAATTTTATTTTTAATGATTTATTTACTCTTTGCATTGTTTTAATTCTCCATGCATATAGGAAATTCACCATGGCATGAGACCATAGGGCTTTTGAAGCCTCTGAATTTGGAAACATTCCCAGAATTTTCCAAAGTCAAAGGCCATCCCTATGAGAAGTTATTGATTTTTCAAATTCACGTTGCTGTTTTGAGTATTTTAATTCCAATAATTAGCATGTTGTGAAATAAATTCTAGAAAAATTTGGTGATGTTTCTTATGACCAGAGGACCCTAGGAAAAATAGGTTTTGAATTAATTCACTTGGAATAACCCTAATTGGCCTAAACACCCAAAATAGTTCTTTAATTAATTAGAGCTAATCACACATCAAGTTAACTTGAAATCAATTCTGTACTAACCTTTAGGATCAGAGGAACCCACCATAAAAATTTGAAGTCAATTGGACTTGGTTAGCCCTACTAAATGGGTTGATTAAGCCATTTAGCCAATTTAAACTTTAAAAATTCATAACTTTCAAAATACTTTTCAAAAATTCACCAAATCGGTTTTGGAGCCTCTCCGATATCTCGGGAATTTAAGAAAAATAAAATTGCAATTTTCTAAAAAAGTTAATTTTTTGCATTATTTTAATTTTTTAATAAATAAAAAATAATAAAAATCACAAAAATAATAAAATTCACTAAAATGTCACATTTTGAATTCTAATCACTTAGGAACAAACCCCATATTTTTCTTAGGTCTATTTGATGAGATATTAAATTTTAAAGGCCTGAGGTAATTTTAAAATTAAAAAAATGTATTTTTTTAGCATTTCCACTAAAATAATTCTAATAAGTCAAAGAAAAATCAGAAAATTGTAAAAATTGATTCTCTGATTCCCTTGATATCAGAGGGATTTTTTAAAAATATAAAATTCATTTTTCAACCTTTATTTTATTTTTAAATTAATTAATACTCCAAAACTTAAAATAATTATAATAAAAATAATATAATTCAAAAAATCACCAAAATTAGTCCAAATGGTCCTCTGGTCATTAGGAATGTCCCATAATTTTCTTAAGGACAGAAACTTTCCCTTGGTCATATTGTTAAATTTTCTTTGGAAATCTCTATTTTCCACCAAAAATAATTACATAATTAAATTAAATACAGAAAAATCACATTTTCTCCTCTCATGTCTTTATTGACATATGAGTGAAGTCACATAAAAATTTCAAGTTAATTTAAGCTCAATTTAGTGAGTTATGAAATTATTAAGCTTGAAGGGGCAAAATGGTAATTAAAATTTTAATCTTTAATTAAAACTTTAGGCTTAATAAAATTAAAGAGTAAAATATTTGATCATAATCTAATTTGGATGATTGAAATTTAAATAATTAAAGAATAGAAACCAACCAAACAATTTGAAAATAATTAAAATAAACCTTAATTAAATAATTGATTAAATTTGGAAGAATAATAAAATTGGAATTATTAAAATAGGGATATTATTAGGAAGAGATTTGTTCTTTAATTTAAGAATCCCTAAATTAATCATCTCCATAATATTTAATTCCTAATTAAAATGATAATCCAAGTTTAAGATTTAAAATGCTAAAAGACTTAATCATTAAATTAAATTAAAGTTAAATTATTTAAATTAAACCCTTTTAAAATTTCAATTAAATTAAAATTAAAAGTAAAATTAAAAGTAAAATTAAATTAAAATTTATATTAAATTGAATTAAATTAAATTAAATTAAAACAAGTTAAAATTAAATTAAATTAAATTAAATTAAAACATATTAAATTAAATTAAATTAAATTAAATTAAATTAAATTAAATTAAATTAAATTAAACAAATTAAATTAAATTAAATTAAATTAAATTAAATTAAATTAAATTAAAGGAAATTAAATTAAATTAAATTAAATTAAATTAAATTAAATTAATTCATATCAAATCAAACTAAATTGAATTAAATTAAATTAAATAATAGAATCAAGTTAAAATTAAAATCAAGTCAAATTAAATCAAAATTGAAACTAAACTAAATTAAATTAAATTAAAGTTAAATTAAATTAAATTAAAAAAAATAACATCACCTAAGACATAAAGAAATTCAAAATAAAGCAACTTGAGCACTATTCCAAATTTAAACCCGATAACAGAAATTAAATTAAATCACAAACCATTTGAACACCAATTTGCCCTCGAAAGCTTTGGTTATCATAACTCCTAAATAGAACGTTAAATGAAATGTTACTTCACTTATAGGATATTCAAATGTCCTAGTTCACTGAGCAAGATAACAACAAAACTTGGATTCTCGGACGATTAATTCATTTGTATAATTAAATTCATTTGGACTTAAAACAATTCTAGCAATATTGAAAAGATGTTTAAGATTCTTCTTAAACACTTTCTCAATATGATAGGATATTTATAAGAACAATTGAACTTAATTGTTCTTTGATGAAGAAAATCGTCCTCAAACCAAAACACAAGAGCCTAGACGTCATAGGAAATAACTAGCTATAGGATTAGGAATTTGGTAGAAAACCATAACCCTTCCCTTAGCTTTACCTAGGAACTTGCTTAAATATTCAAATCATGTTTTAAGTGTAGCTTGGGATGACGGGAAGACCCTCCAGGTACGCTTTTATTTTATTGCAATTTACCTTATTGCAATTTATCTAATCACATCGCACTTACTTTTCTTTCATGATAAACAACTGTTGCATGAAGACCCACACCTTTAGGATAGTCCCTAAAACTGAAACCAAAACTAAATTAAAAGTCATTTCAAGATAAAATTCACCGCCACAACATTTCAAAATATAAAATAACTCAAAGTTTAATCACAAACAGAACACAAAACTACAATTACAACTAAATTAAAACGTCTTGTTGGATGATCTGGAATACCTCGGATGATGTAACCTACGTGTTGCTAATAGGATTTCCCACGGTCTAAATGAAAGTGTGGAACTCATTCAGTTGAGTTTAGCAAATTCATCTAGAATAAGTGAATCCGATAAAAATAACGATGCCGGAAGGATGGAACTGTGGGATCTTAACCGATGTTGTTATAATCAACTTTAAGATTTGTTTTAAATAAAACATAAAAAACACTTGGAAATTAAGATTTTCTTTAAACCAAAACACTTTTCTCATCTCCTGATTTATGACTTCTATAACTAAACCTTTGCAACAATAAGGAGCTCGGAGCATGGTGGGCAGCACAACCATCGTCATCAGCAAAATCGAATCTACATCAGCAAAACCTTTCTTAGAATTAAATAACCAAACCCATAGGACTTCGAGGTAGTTTGCCTAGTGCAACATAAAGCCTCAACCTTTTGTTAGGCATTTGCATTGCAAATTAAGCCCTAACCGGTTTTAGGATTCCGAGGTAGTCGTCCAATAAGACATAAACCCTCACATCTTCGAGGCTATTTGTGTGATCACATCATATGAATATAAGTCCAAATTAATTAAAATTGGCAAGATTGAAACATTAAATAAACATTAGGACTTTCCTAAATCCAAGCCAAACAATAGGATAGTTAGGAAATTACCGAAGTTCGCTTCAAATCTGTGATTTCTCCTACCTTTCTTCCTTTGAATTCCCAAAACAAAATGTCCCTAAACTTGATCCATTCCCTATTTAAATTCTAAAATCCAATCCTTTGAAAACCTTAAACTGTGAAATTCTTGAGAGCAGAATTACTGATTATTATCGAGAGTTTTCTTAGGTGATTCCCGTCACTTAAGATGTAATTAAATATAGGGGCTTGCCCTTATAGGGAATTTTAAGAACCTAGGTAATATAAACCCTGTTTAATGCTTTCATATTAAGCAGGGGAATTTGTCGGCTTATAAAATTGGTTCGCAGACTAAACGGATGTCACAAATCTTCTAGTTTATTTAATCAAGCCCCATCGTCAAGCAGTGTGTCTATTCTTCAGGATAGATACACGGTTTGTGGTGCGGTGCTTGTTTATGTGAACTATTCGGGATGTGAGATCAGTTTGATTTCATATCTTGCAATTTTTAAATTTAAAATTATTTTCAAAATCAAATACTACTTTCTAAATTATATATATATTTAAATTAAATTTAAAATCTAAAATTCGCCGACAATTTCGTTAGGCGACCCCTTTTCAAAATAAAACACACAACCTGAAAATAATGCCGACATATTTCTGGCGACTCCGCTGGGGACAATTCCTTTCTCCATTTTAATCAGATAATTCTGCTTTCAAAAATCGGTAGTGTATCCATGTTCCTAGTGGATCAAACTACCCTTCCTTTCGTTGGAATACTATGTTCATTTCTACCTTGAACAAGTATAGCCAACATTCTCTCGGATTTAGAAGCCATTGTTTAGACACCCCTAAACAGAGAGGTTCCGAGATCCTTTTGCCTCATTTCTGGGGTGGGGTGGACCCCCAATAGGTATTAGTTTAGAAACGGTCTTGCGGGTCGAGAAGTTTCTACAAGACTTCCTCTTCCTTTTCCAGTTCCTAATCAATTCCTTTTACCCTTCCTACAACTCTCCTTCTTTTTTTAATTCTCCTTCCTAACGAATAAATCTTTCCGAAAAAACAATCTTCCTTTAATACCACAAATACACTAAGATAAACAGAAATGTGTTCGGACTCTTTCTTTTTCGTCATAAGTTTTACGACAAGAAGAAGCACAATTCAGGGACTAACACTTGGAATCTGCCCTGCAGAAATGGAAGCCCCAAAACTGATCTTCTCCTTCGTCAACGGACTCGACCTGGCCGTGTTCAAGGACGAACTTCCGGATAATGGAATTATTCGATTCGGACAAGGATTCGAGGACACCGACATCAAAATCCCTGACGTCACTCTATTTTCACTCACAAGTAAAGTACCAGAAACTGAGAAGCCGTTGATTGAGTTCAACCTCAAGTCAACTCACAAATTCCCTCCTCTGCAAAAGATTCCAACTAAGAGGAGTACTGCTGTCCACAGAAGGACTGTTGTTGCTACCCCCACTGGTCTAGTTGTCTCTGCACCTACCCCGGCTCCTGCCAAACTAAAGGGGAAGGAAATTCAGAACTATGGTGAACCTGTTACCGTGGAGGGTACAGACCTTCCTGTGAGACCTTCTATTTTTGAAATTAGGTCCAGCTCTAGAATTCCATCGCTGACACGAACTCAGAGAAGGAACAGAAGTAGAAGGATCACTAGAGAAGCCATAGCTGCTGAAGTTGCTTTCCTGGAGGAAATCCCAGAATTGCCCGAGTATACACCGCTGCCTGAATACATACCACTTTTGGGAGGAAGTAGATTCCATCCCCTCTCCGCCGCAGAGGATGAAGAAAATGTCCGCAAGATTGCTTCGCATTGCCTCGACCCGCATATTACAACGACAGCTCGTAAGAAAAGGGCTAGAATTACGCCATTTGCTCGACTCCAAACCTTGATAGAAAAGTTGGCAAAAAAGGAAAAATGCCCTGTATCAGAAGTTTTAAGAAGGATAGGGCGGGTGCCAGCCAAGTCCCGTCTTGGGCCGCAAGTAGAACCCGCTGTCGCTGCAGATAAGCCGAATAAAAGAATGAAAGCTAGTCTGCCTGTCGTCGTTTCAGGACTACAAATTAGGGAGGATACCACCTTCCAGCATTTGGCTGACAGACCATCCGGTCCTAAACCTTCCGCCGCTAGAAGGATGGTATGGCGTCCCACTCACGGACAATTAAGATTAAAACAACAACCCGAGAAGGAAAGTCTCTTCGGGAGACTTGACTCCGAAGAAAGTGCTACTCGCAAAGAAAGGGACTCATGAGAAGGAAACCTGACAGTTATCACATGACAACTGCAAGGATGTAAAGAAAAGACCACTAGAAGATGCTATGGAAAATCTAAGAACCGATATTCGGCGATTAGCAAGGGAAAGAGAAGAGAAATTCGGAGATGAGATTGATTCGTCAGAGTTCATGGATGATGAGTATGCAGAAATTAACATTGTTGAAACACGAGCTTCGTCAGCTTCACAAGGTGCCCCTGCAGCCGCGAAAGAGAGGAGCCGGAAGTAATGAGGAGGCGGCTTCAAGAGAAAGATGATACGATTACCCAAATGGAAAAAGGATGGAAGAGATGGCTGTAGCCCTAGCCACTCTCCGAGTCGAGTGCAACCCCAAAGAGAAACACCCCAGAAGTCATTCACATTGTAGACGGAGGAAAGGAGATTACGTCTGTTAATGGGGATGATCAATTAAAGAAGGATACAACACAAAGCATGATTCCGGAAAAGGATATTAAGAACATGGTGGAACAGCAAGTGCGAGAAGCCTTGGCACAATCAAAGAGCGGGACATCCATTCGGACGGGTAGACCATACCCTGAAGAATTCGATGCCGTCCAATATCCGAAAGGCTTTGTACCACCTCTGTTCAAGACCTTTGATGGAACCGGAAACCCTCAGCAGCATGTTGCACATTTTCGTGTCAGTTGTTGCAATGCCGACAGAAGTGATGCCTTACTCTTCGGACAATTTGTCGACAGCCTATCGTGGATCGCCTTTGATTGGTATGCGAATTACCAAACGGTTCGGTGAAGACATTTTCGTAACTAGAGAACCTCTTCATCAAGCGATTTGTCGGAGCTCGACGAACACATCACTATAGGTGATTTAGTTGTAGAGAAGCGTAAACCCAACGAAACCTTGGTGGACTACATACTTCGATGGAGGAACCTAAGTATGAAGTGTGAGCCACAACTACAAGAACACCATGCAGTCGGCATTTTACTTAAGAGCATTCATGGCCCGATAGCACTTCTCCTCAAGGGATTTACTATTAAGACTTTTGAGAAGTTGTTAAGCAAGGCCGGGAGCTTGCAAGAGGAGGCGAAGCAATTGAGTTTCACCGACAAAACAGACAAACAGAAGCCCGTAAAAACTTTTGAAAAGAAGTCTGGGATCGTTGTAGCAGTCGATAAAGGCAAGCAACCGATACAAATATCGTCAAAACGGCCACAACAACCTCAATAGAATTACCAGCAACCCCGACCTAGCTATCAGTCATCCCAAAAGTATGAATAACCACCTCGTCCGCAACGTACATTAAGGGAGTTTCTGAGCAGGGAGTATCCGTTCAAGAATGAGGCAGTGCCGAAAATATTCTGCAGTCTGATGAAGACTCCAGATTTCCAACTACCATAACCTAAAAGACCAGAAGAAGTAGACAAGAAAGGTGATCCCAACTTTTGCCCTTACCACCGGATGCTTGGGCATAAGATAGAACATTGTATTACCTTCAAAAGTTGGCTCAACGACAATCTTCAGAAAGGGAATATAACGATCCCGAAGGAATACATGAAGGAACCCCAGAAAGGAGGTTCTGTCAATGTTGTCTTGACTGATCTCATTGTTCCAATAGATCCCTATGCGACTGATGATGGATGGGCTACCGCTTGGACAAGGTCTTCGAAAAAGATTTTGGATCACATCCAAACCGCTTCGGTGCGAGCCTCAATTCGTAGTTCGAAACCCGTTAAGTCCACACCGTCACTTGCGATAGAAGAACCACCTCAACAAGAGACGATTGAAGAGAAGAAGAAAATCGACTAAGAAGAGAAGATCGAAGCTCTTAAGGCTAGACTAGGGGTCGCTTATCCTAGGATAGTTGTTTTCGATTCGGGGAGAAATCTCTCGAACCTCCGACTCGTATGATTATCCGCCCACTCTGGTGGGATCTTATAATGATAAGGATTATAGCATTGGCTACGTTTTGACTGTTTCTAACGATTACGTAACTAGCAACAATCCGACATCGATTTCGATACAAATGACAATTTTCAAATCATACACACTCTCGACGATCACAATGACGAAGAAGACATCCATCAAGGAGGCTACGAGAGTTCAACAAGCAACAAATCTATTTGTGAGTTTCGAGGAGCTCCAGTCACAATAGAGTTAGAGCCTTCAGACTCCGAAGCTAATCCAGAAGAACCTGTCATTCCGATTCAGAAGGAGACATCAACAAACTCAATACTAGATTCAGAAGAAATTACAGAGGTTAACTTAAGAAGTGGAAGAGTTCTACCTCCCAGAATGGGTCCAAAGGACAAAGGAAAGCGGTGGTTATTCGAGAAGAACCAACCCTAGCAGAAGAAATACCCATTCGGGAAGAAATCGAGACACATGGAACTAAAGTGGACTACAACGTTCTAGCCCATCTTAGGAAACTACCAGCCAAACTGATCATCTACGACGCTCTCATCTTATCAAAGGAGATGAGAGAAACTCTGATCAAGGCCTTACTTGATCCAGAAATTTTCTTAGCTCAAATGGTCGGAGATTCCTTAGATGAGGTTTGTTCGTTAAAGGAACAGCGAGGTGTCACCTTCACGGACAATGATCTACTACTTGGGACAGCAGACCACAACCGACCGTTGTACATTTCAGTTACAATTGAGAAGTTTACTCTCTCCAGAGTATTGGTGGATCCAGGAGCATCAATTAATATAATGAGTCTTCGAACACTAGCATATTTGGAAATTGATGCTCGCGAGCTCGAAGCAGACAAAATGTTATTAAGAGGATTCAACCAAAAAGGAGAAAGGGCCCTCAGATCAATAACACTGCTAATGAAGACCGGTGACTTAGTAAAGACAACTGCAAAATTTCACATAATTGATTCAGAAATGTCATTCAACGCTCTATTGGGCCGACCATGGATACATGAAAACAGGATGGTACCATAATCTCTACATCAGTGCATCAAATACTACGATAGAGGGGAACAGTGCATCAAAGGTGACTTACAACCATTCTCCGTACATGAAATTGGAATCCATGAAGATGCAACTTATTATGCACCTCCGAAGAAAACAATCTTCTCCGGAGATACCATAACGAATGAAGCAAAGGGAATTCGGGATGACGAAGAACTCCGAAGTTCTAGTCCAACAGTCACTCACCACTCCCTTACGGCGAGATGGTGAAGGTTTCTCCACAACTCGCATCTGAGGTCGAGGCCGGGGACGAGGTCGTGGCAGAGACGTTAGGAGAGTTGGACAGAGAAAACCAGCCATCAATGTTGATTGGGAAGACAATTCTAAAGAATAAAAAGAGATCAAGCAAGAAACAACGACAATAAGTCGGAAGAAGCCGCAATTCAGGATCCCGCTTGAAGATGAAAGAAATGAAGAATATAAATCGATGTACGAGAAGATTAACCACTATGTACATACTATGACCCTGACCCCGATTCATTCTAATAAGATCGAGGGTATGGTGGTCAAAGAGGTACATAGCGGCGGTGCAAAGCACATCAAATTCTACTATGGTGCTCCTTCCGCCAAAACTAAAAATAATGTACAATTTGAAGATGTCACTTCATCAGAATGAATGGAATTACCTTTTGAGTGGTACACTCCCTGTGTTCAAAATTTAATTCAGCATGGTTTCTTACCTCGACAATGGACAAAAGGTCAATCACAACATTTTGAAAAATTATGGAATAACTCCGGTCGTCCACCCAATTCAAAGCATGGTCTCGGATTTGGCACAAGTAGGATCGATCGACGATATCGAATTTTGCTTAGTTGTCACTTGCGAGCCTAATGAAAACCGCATGAAAACTACGAAGAATTTGAAGATTTACAAATTGGAGACGCTCCACCGAGTTCGAAGAAGAGATCAAATCTACAATAGATGAGTTAACGGAAGTTAACTTAGGTACTAGCGAAGAACCTAGACCTACCTTTGTTAGCTCCTTACTCAATAAAGAAGACTCAAAGAAATAATCAAGTTATTAATGGAATTTAAAGACTCGTTTTGCTTGGAGCTACGATGAGAGGCCGGGATTAGCTCTAGAGGTCGCAATTCATAAACTAGGAGTGGATCCTACTTCGTCTCGGCCGGACAAGGTCCCAGAAGAATGCGTCTAGAAATCGAACAACTAGTCATAGCTGAAGTTAAAAAGCTAATAGACGCTAAATTTGTCCGTGAAGAACAATACCCAACTTGGTTAGCCAATGTGGTACCAGTTAGGAAGAAGAATGGTCAGATCAGAATTTGTGTGGACTTCAGAGATTTAAACAAGGCGTGTCCAAAAGATGAATTCCCTCTACCGATCCCAGAATTAATGATCGACATTGCTTCGACACATGAAATATTCTCATTCATGGATGGATCTTCAAGATACAACCAGATAAAAATGGCTCCAGAAGATGAAAAACTTACAGCATTCAGAACAACGATTGGAGTATATTGCTACACAGTGATGCCATTTTGACTGAAGAACGCAGGAGCAACATACCAGAGAGCGATGACAAGAATTTTTGATGATCTCATCCACAATCAAGTCGAGTGCTACGTTGACGATGTGGTCATCAAAAGCTAAAGGACAACCACCTATATGATTTGAGAATTGTTTTAGAACGATTAAGACAATTTAACCTTAAGATGAATCCCATAAAATGCGCCTTCGGCGTCACCTCCTGGAAATTCTTAGGATTCGTTGTCCGACATCGTGGAATTGAAATCGACCCGGAAATGATTAAAGCTATCTTAGAAATGCCGCCTCCCAAAACCTTAAAGCAACTACGATCTTTTAAAGGGAAGTTGGCATATCTTGGACGCTTTATCTCAAACTTGTCAGGTAGGTGTCAGCCTTTCTCGGCATTAGTTAAAAAGGACGCCAAATTTATTTGGGAAGAGAAATGCCAGAAGGCCTTCGAGGACATTAAGCAATATTTAATGACACCTCCTATCTTAGCGACCCCGAGCCTCAGGTAGACCGCTGATACTTTATACCGCATCTTTAGACGACTCTCTCGGAGCCCTGTTAGCCTAGGTCAATGTTGACCTCATTTTTGATGAGGTCTTCTCTTCTTCTCTTTAGTACTTAGGATCTAGCTTTAGGCTTTTCCTTTGACTATCATAGAGGATTAGCATTGGGACCCACCAATTAGAAATTCAAACCACTTCTTAACTCCCTGAAAACTCCACAAACTTGACTATAGACCCCTAATCACCTAGAGGGTTGAAATCAAGTGTGGAAGTTTAAAGGATGGGTTCCTATAGGACTCTTTGGCCTTAGGACTGCCCTGAGTGGCCTGGTCTGGTGAAGGGGGCTAACTTACACACACACTACATTTACACACTACACTTTCACACACCTCCTAAAACCACACCCATACCTAACTTGACCTCCTGACTCTTGTAGGTGATTCACATGGATGGTCCTTAACCCCTAAGCCCTTGGCTAAGAGGGTTAGGAACAACATAGTGGATGCCTCAAATGAGTCCCTTCATGGCTCATGTGGGTTTGATATGGCTTCATGGCTCAACCAAAATTATCTCATTTCACTTATATTCACCCAATCTTCAATTTTCCAAATTTTCAATATTTGACCCCGGGGACCCTACACCCGCCTAGCCTACCCGAAGCCCTTGAAATTACCCAAATTTTTCAAAATTTCCAAATCACCAAAAATTCCTCAAAACCAATCCCAAACATTTCCACATTACTCAAATTGATCATTCATAGCCAAAAATACCAAAAATTCCAAAAATACCTCCCAATACCCTCCAAATACTCCTCTTGACCCCAAAATCCAAAAATTCAGAAAATTCCCAGAAAATTCCAGAAAATCCCAAATATTCCCAATTTCATTTTGTTCAACTACACCATGGGCCAATTTTGGAAATTTACCCTACTTTTGTCAAAACCCCCAATTTGACCCATTTTAACCCAAAGTGAACCCAATGTCAAACCAAACCTACCCAATTGACCCAAATTCTGGTCCAATTCAATTCTAAACTTCAATTCAACACTCTCAACACCAATCTAGACAAAATCCAAGTTCAATTTGATTGACATTTGGATCCAATTCCACTTTTGCCCTTAAAGCCCAATTTGGACCCATGACACAAACCTAACCCAAACTCACCCAATTCAACTCTAATTGACCCCAAATCTTTTCTAAACCTTCCTTAACATCCCTACAAACAAAACACTAACATGATTTGCCCAACATTTATACCCAAACCCCACTTAAATTCAACCCAAAACCAATAAGCCCAATTTTGACCTAAACCCAAACCTAACCCAAACAAGCCCAAACCCCAAAACCAAAGCCCAACCAAAGCCAAAACCTCTTTGAAACAGCCCTATAAACATTTCACAATATTAATTTTACACCAATTTCAACATTAGGTCAACTTTGGCCCAAATTAGCCCAATTTGACCTACATTGGCCACTTTACCAAAAAAGCCCAAATTCAACCCAATTCAAACCCAAATCACTCCAAACTTGTTTCAAATTACTCATGGCACATTCCTAAACCAAACCCAACAATTATTTGGCCCAAACTTCTACAAATTTCCCATCCACCAATTTATTTTCAAGCTTAAAGCCCACATCCCTTAAACCTTCCTAAAAGCCCATCCAAGACAAATTCAAAAGCCCAAAGTTCATGACAAAGCCCACATGACACTTTCCCTCATCACACATTCAAATTAAAATCATCCCTAAGATCAAATCAATCATCAAATGATTCCAAATTGAGTCCCATACAAATTCCCATCAAATTACCAAAATTTTTAAAATCCATTTTCATGAAATTGACCAAGCTTTTCCCCAAGCCAAAGACAAGCCATGAAGCCATGCATGAGCCCCATAGAAGCCATGAGAGCCATGGAATCCACTTTCCCCCTCACCAAACCATTAATGGCAAGAGAGGGGATCTCTTTCTTAAACCTTTTTTAAGCCCTTTTTACCTTAAACATGATACACTCTAAACCATACTTTGCCACCAAATCCTCGATGTGGACTTCACTACCTTTGGTAGGTCGACTCACATGATCCTCCCGCCCAAAACCAGAACTTGGAAGGGTGCACCAAACCCAAAATGGTGGGTTGACCCATTTGGAGCCAAAATGAATCCTCTCACATTCCATTCTAATCCAAGCCTTTTACACTTGGCAACCGCCAATCGAATACACTAAGCCCCAGCCACGACCTCCCCGAGCTTGATGGTGACCAATGCACGGCCGACGCCACCACCGTGTCGCCGGAAAACACCACACCCGAGAGCTCACATGTGAGCCCAAAATTGAAATTCTCACCTGCTGAGGTGCCCCATCCCCAATGGCCATTGTAGCTGTTCTTGTCTTCCCAAGAGCAGCTGATCCCAAGCCCTAACTCTCCCTGGGAGGCTCTCCAGCCACCTCTATTTAAACCCGACCCCCTCACGGCCATGGGAGAGAGTTGCACAAACCTTACCGAAACTCTGCCAAAATTATTCAAAACCCTTCTCCATCCGTAGAACAGTTGATCCCCAGTGTCAATTTGCCCTAATCCCCACCAACAGAATCCAATTTCTCAACTGAAATTTCACCCAAAACTAGGACACTTTGCCACAGTGAGCCAATCCTCAAATCGACCGGTCCTACACCTTCACTCGGACCAAGAGGAGAAGTTCCCCATCGAAAGCCCCATCTCCAGGCCACCCAGTTGCTCCAGCCTCCAAGCTTTGTGATCGGCTATGGTCGAAATCTTACCTAGAAAACTCACCAGGACAAGGGACTTCATCTGGAGCTTGCTGGGACCCAATCGAAGGTGACACAACCCTCAGATCGAAGCCACACTTCTCTGAGCAAAGGTATGGCCTCACTCTTCTTCCCGAGCTTCTGAACATTCTCCATTTTTATCGAGTCAATTTCATGACGCATAAACCGTATGGATGTGTTCGTCTTCTCGAGACGAATCCATAGAGCATAAGAACGTTAAATTTGGTTAAGTATCGAGTGAGATCTTAGGCCTAGAAGGTGGACGGTTCTCGGGTAAGGATGCCTGGGGACGATGAACGGATGCCGTTCATTTAATACACGCGTGGACGAATGGCCAGGATCGCGCCGGATCAGGAGATGAAACGACACAGTGGGCCCCCGGAGCGCCGAGTCAGATGGCGGCGTCGAATCGGAGAGCGCCACGCGGCGTTTCGGAGCTGCCGAGGTTGACGCGGCGCCGCGTGGATAAATAGAAAATTAGGGTATTTTTCTATTTATTTAATTCCCTAAACTTCAAAAATTCATAACTTTGTGTAGGAAAATCAGAAAAATAAAATAAAAATACTCTCTTGCTTAGTGAACAGAGGAGAATAATGTGGAAAAGAAATCATTTAATCTAATCAATTATTTTAATTTTAATGATTTATTTCCCTTCTGCATTGTTTTAATTCTCCATGCATATATGAAATTCACCATGGCATGAGACCATGTGGCTTTCGAAGCCTCTGAATTCGGGAACATTCCCTGAATTTTCCAAAGTTAGAGGCCATCCCTATGAGAAGTTATTGATTTTTCAAATTCATGTTACTATTTTGAGTATTTTAATTCCAATAATTAGCACGTTGTGAAATAAATTCTAGTGAAAATTTGGTGATGTTTCTTATGACCAAAGGACCCTAGGAAAAATAGATTTTGAACTAGTTTATTTAAAATGACCCTAATCGGCTTAAACACCCAAAATAGCTCCTTAATTAATTAGAGCTAATCATACATCAAATTGACTTGAAATCAATTCTCCACTGACCTTTGGGATCAGAGGAACCCACCATAAAAATTTGAAGTCAATTGGACTTGGTAAGCCCTACTAAATGGGTTGATTAAGCCATTTAGCCAATTTAAACTTTAAAAATTCATAACTTTCAAAATACTTTACAAAAATTCACCAAATTGGTTTTGGAGCCTCTCCGATATCAGGGGAATTTAAGAAAAATAAAATTGTCAATTTTCTAAAAAATTGATTTTTTGTATTATTTTAATATTTTAATAATTAAAAAAATAATAAAAATCAAAAAAATAATAAAATTCACCAAAATGTTAAATTTTGAATTTTAATCACTTAGGAATAAATCCCATATTTTTCTTAGGTCTATTTAATGAGATATTAAATTTTAAAGCCCTAGGGTAATTTTAAAATTAAAAAAATGTATTTTCTAGCATTTTCACTAAAATAATTATAATAAATCAAAAAAATATTCGAAAATTGTAAAAATTGATTCTCTAATTTTCTTGATATCAGAGAGAGTTTTGAAAAATATAAAATTAATTTTTCAACCTTTACTTTATTTTTAAATTAATTAATACTCCAAAACTTAAAATAATTATAATAAAAATAATATAATTCAAAAAATCACCAAAATTGGTCCAAGTGGTCCTCTGGTCATTAGTAATGTCCCATAATTTTCTTAAGGACAGAAACTTTCCCTTGGTCATGTTATTAAATTTTCCTTGGAAATCTTTATTTTCTACCAAAATAATTATATAAATAAATTAAATACAGAAAAATCACATTTTCTCCTCTCATGTCTTTTTTAACATATGAGTGAAGTCACATAAAAATTTCAAGTTCATTTAAGCTCAATTTAGTGAGTTATGAAATTATTAAGCTTGAAGGGCAAAATGGTAATTAAAATTTTAACCTTTAATTAAAACTTTAGGCTTAATAAAATTAAAAAGTAAAACATTTGATCTTAATCTGATTTGGATGATTGAAATTTGAAAAATTAAAGGGTAAAAACCTATTAAACAATTTAAAATAAGTGAAATAAACCTTAATTAAATAATTAATTAAATTTGGAAGAATAATAAAATTGGAATTATTAAATAGGGATATTATTATTAGGAAGAAATTTATTCTTTGATCTAAGAATCCCTAAATTAATCAATCTCAATAATATTTAATTCCTAATTAAAATGATAATTCAAATTTAAGTTTTAAAATGTTAAAGGACTTAATCATTAAAATTAAAATAAAATTAAATTAAAGGTTAAATTAAATTAAATCAAATCAAATTAAATTAAAGATTAAATTCAATTAAATCAAACAAATTAAATTAATTTAAATTAAATTAAATCAAATCATATTAAATTAAATTAAATTAACATTAAATTAAATTGAATATAATTTAATTAAAATTAAAATTAAATTAATTAAATAAAATAAAAATAATAACAATAATTAAATTAAATTAAATTAAATTAAATTAAATTAAATTAAATTAAATTAAACATATTAAATTAAATTAAATTAAATTAAATTAAATAAAAAATATATATAATAATAAATAATTAAATCAAATTAAATCAAAAATTAAAGTAAATCATATTAAATTAAATTAAACAAATTAAATTGAATTAAATTAAAAATAAAATAATAAATCAAGTTAAATTTAAAATTAAATTAAATAAATCAAATTAAAAACTAAACCAAGTTAAATTAAATTAAATTGAATTAAATAACATCACCTAAGACATAAAGAAATTAAATATAAAGCAACTTGAACACTATTCCAAATTTAAATCCGATAACCGAAATTAAATTAAATCACAAACCATTCAACACCAATTCGCTCTCGAAAGCTTTCGTTATCATAACTCCTAAATAGAACATTAAATGAAATGTTACCCCACTTATAGGATATTCAAATGTCCTAGTTCACCGAGCAAGATAACAAAACTCGAATTCTCGGACGATTAATTCATTCGATAATTAAATTCATTCGACTTAAAACAATTCTAAGCAATATTGAAAAGATGTTTAAGATTCTTCTTAAACACTTTCTCAATATGATAGGATGTTTATAAGAACAATCGAACTTAATTGTTCTTCGATGAAGAAAATCGTCCTCAAACCAAAACACAAGAACCTAGACGTCATAGGAAATGACTAGCTATAGGATTAGGAATTTGGTGAAAACCATAACCCTTCCCTTAGCTTTACCTAGGAACTTGCTTAAATATTCTAAATTGTGTTTAAGTGCAGTTCTGGGATGACGGGAAGACCCTCCGTGTATGCTTTTATTTTATCGCAATTTACTTTATCTTGCAATTTACTTTAATCGCAATCGCACTTACTTTTCTCGCATGATAAACAACCGTTGCATGAAAACCCACACCTTTAGGATAGTCCCTAAAACCGAAACCAAAACTAAATTAAAAGTCATTGCAAGATAAAATTCACCGCCACAACATTTCAAAATATAAAACAACTCAAAATTTAATCACAAACAGTAACACAAAACTACAATTACAACTAAATTAAAACGTCTTATTGGATGATCGTGAATACCTCGGATGATGTAACCTACGTGTTGCTAACTGGATTTCCCACGGTCTAAATGAAAGTGTGGAACTCATTCAGTTGAGTTTAGCAAATTCATCTGGACTAAGTGAATCCGATAAAAATAACGATGCCGGAAGGATGGAACCGTGGGATCTTAACCGGTGTCGTTATAATCAACTTTAAGATTTGTTTTAATTAAAATATTAAAAAACACTCGGATTTTAAGATTTTCTCTAAACCAAAACACTTTTCTCATCTCCTCGATTTATGACTTCTATAACTAAACCTCTCGCAACAACAAGGATCTCGGAGCATGGTGGGCAAGACGACCATCGTCATCACGTAAAACTCGAATCTACATCAACAAAACCATTCATAGAATTAAATAACCAAGCCATAGGATTTCCAGGTAGTTTGCCTAGTGCAACATAAATCCTCAACTCTTCGTTAGGCATTTGCATAACAAATTAAGCCCTAACAAGTTTTAGGATTCCGAGGTAGTCGTCCGATACGACATAAACCCTCACATCTTCGAGGCTATTTGTATGATCATGTCATACGAATATAAGTCCTAATTAATTAAAATTGGCAAGATCAAAACATTAAACAAACATTAGGACTTTCCTAAATCCAAGCCAAACAATAGGATAGTCGGAAATTACCGAAGTTCGCTTCGAATCCGTAATTTCTCCTACTTTTCTTCCTTTGAATTCCCAAAACAAAATGTTCCAAATTTGATCCATTCCCTATCGAAATTCCAAAATTCAATCCTTCGAAAACTTTAAACTTTCAAATTCTCGAGAGCATAATTATCGATTATTATCGAGAGTTTTCTTAGGTGATTCTCGTCACTTAAGATGTAATTAACTATGGGGCTTGCCCTTATAGGGAATTTTAAGAACCTGTGTAATATAAACCCCGTTTAATGCTTTCATATTAAGCAAGGGAATTTGTCGGCTTATAAAATTGGTTCGCGTACCAAACGGATGTCACAAATCTTCTAGTTTATTTAATCGAGCCCCATCATCAAGCAGCGTGTCTATCCTTAGGGATAGATACACGGTTCGTGGTGCGGTGCTCGTTTATATAAACTATTCGGGATGTGAGATCGGCTTGATTTCATATCTTAAAACTTTCAAATTTAAAATTATTTTCAAAATTAAATGCTACTTTTCAAATTATATATATTTAAATCAAATTTAAAATATAAAATTCGCCGACAATTTCTGTTAGACGACCCCTTTTCAAAATACAACACAACCTAAAAATAAGCCGTACAATTTCCGGCGACTCCGCTGGGGAAAATTCCTCTCTCCATTTTAATCGGACAATTTCGCTTTCAAAGATCGGTAATGTATCCATGTCCCTCGTGGATCAAGCTACCCTTCTTTCCGTTGGAATACTATGTTCATTTCTACCTCGAACGAGTATAGCCAACATTCTCTCGGATTTAGGAGCCACCGTTTAGACACCCCTAAACGTAGAGGTTCCGAGATCCTTTTACCTCATTTCCGAGGTGGGGCGGACCCCCGATAGTGTTAGTTTAGAGTAATCCTTCGAGTCGAGAAGTCTTGCATAAGACTTTCTTTTCCTTTCCAACTCTGAATCAGATTCATTACCTTCTCTACACCTTTGAACATTCCGTTCTAAATAAACAAACCCTCTAATGAATGACTCTTTTAACAAATAACTTCTCCTTATAAATACATGAACAAGAATGTGTTCGGACTCTTTCGATTCCTTTCTTTTCGTCCCGATGAGAAGAAGCATAACTCGGGACCGACAATCGAATCTACCCCGAGAAATGGAAGCCCCAAAGCTGATTTTCTCCTTCACCAATGGACTCGACTTCGCTGTTTACAAGGATGAGCTGCCCGACAATGGGATCATCCGATTTGGACAAGGATTCGAGAACACAAATGTCAAGATCACCGACGTTTCCCTTTTCGCACTGACAAACAAAGTATCTGAAGCTGAGAAGCCGTTGATCGAGTTCAACCTTAGTCAACTCAAGAGTTTCCTCCCCGCAAAAGATTCCAACCGAGAGGAGTACCGCCGTCCGCGAGAGGACCGTTGTTGCTACCCCCACCTGGTCTAGTCGTCTCTGCACCTACCCCGGCTTCCGCCAAATTAAAGGGGAAGGAAATCCGTAACTATGGTGAACCCGTTACCGTGGAGGGTACGGACCTTCCCGTCAGACCTTCCGTTTTCAAATCGGGTCCAGCCTCGAGAATTCCATCACTAACACGGACCCAAAGAAGGAATGAAGTAGGAAGATCGCCGTGAAGCGCCGTAGCCGCCGAAGTTGCTTTCCCGGAGGAAATCCCGTAAATCCCCGAGTACACACCACTACTCGAATACATACCATTGCCTGAAGATACACCCTTCTTGGAAGGAAGTAGATTCCACCCCCTTTCCACCGCAGTTGACGAGGAAAATGTCCGCAGGATTGTTTCTACATTACCTCAACTAGCATACTACAATGACAGCAGAAAGAAAAGGGCTAGGAATACACCATTTGCCCGACTACGTACCGTGATCGAGAAGCTAGCGAAGAAAGAAAAATGCCCCGTATCGAAATTCTGAGAAGGATAGTGGCGGGTGCCGCCCAAATCCCGTCTCGGGCCACGAGTGGAACTCCGTCATCGTTACGTAAAAGCCAAATAAAAGGATGAAGGCTAGTCCGTCCGTCGTTGTTTCGTGATTACGGATTAGGGAGGATACCACCTTCCAAGCATTTGGCCGACGCACCATCCGGTCCTAGACCTTCCGCCGCTAGAAGGATGGTATGGCGTCCCACTACCGGACAAGCTAAGATCGAAACAATAGCTCGAGAAGGAAAGTCTCGTCAGAGACTCGAATCCGAAGAAAGTGCTATCGTAGTAAAAGGGACTCGCGAGAAGGGAACCCGACAGCCTATCACACGACAACCGCAAGGATGCGCGAAAGGACCGCTAGAGGATGCTATGGAAAAGTCGAGGACCGATATTCGACGATTAGCAAAAGAAAGAGAAGAGAAATTCGGGGATGAGATCGATTCATCGGAATTCATGGATGATGAGTATGCAGAAATCAACATGGTCGAAACACGAGCTTCGTCAGCTTCACAAGGTGCTCCTGCAGCCGCAGAAAGAGAGGAGCCGGAAGTGATGAGAAGGCAGCTTCAAGAGAAAGACGATACGATCGCCCAAATGGCGAAGAGGATGGAAGAGATGGCTGTAGCCCTAGCCACTCTCCAAAGTCAAGTGCAACCCCAAAGAGAGACACCCCCAGAGGTCATTCACATCGTAGACGGAGGAAAGGAGATTACATCCGTCAACGGGATGATCGACTAAAGAAAGATACAACACAAAGTATGATTCCAGAAAAAGATATCAAGAGCTTGGTGGAACAGCAGGTGCGAGAAGCCTTAGCACAATCAAAGAGCGGGACATCCATTCGGACGGGTAGACCTTACCCGAAAGAATTCGATGTTGTCCAATACCCAAAAGGCTTCGTACCACCTCTGTTCAAGACCTTTGATGGAACCGGGAACCCCCGACAGCATGTTGCACACTTTCGTGCCAGTTGTTGCAATGCCGGCGGGAGCGATGTATTACTCTTCCGACAGTTCGTCGCAGCTCGTCCGGGATCGCCTTCGATTGGTATGCGTAATTACCGAATGGTTCGGTGAAGACATTCTCGAACTAGAGAACCTCTTCATCAAGCGATTTATCGGAGCTCAGCACCACATCACTATAGGTGATTTAGTGGTAGAGAAGCGTGCCGAACGAAACTTTGGTGGATTACATACTTCGATGGAGGAATCTAAGTATGAAGTGTGAACCACAACTACAAGAACAACATGCAATCGGCATCTTACTTAAAAGCATTCACGGCCCGATAAAGACTTCTCCTCAAGGGATTTACTATTAAGACTTTCGAGAAGTTGTTAAGCAAGGCCGGAAGCTTGCAAGAGGAAGCGAAGCAATTAAGTTTCACCGACAAGACGTACAAGCAAAAGCCCATGAAAACTTTTGAAAAGAAGTTCGGGATCGTCATGCAGCAACTGACAAAGGCAAACAACCGATACAAATATCGTCCGAACGACCGCAAAGCAATCCTCAACAGACATTATCAAGCAACCCCGACCCAGCTATCAGTCATCTCCACAATATGAACAACCGCCTCGTCCGCAACGTACATTAAGGGAGCTTCTGAGCAGGGAATATCCATTCAAGAATGAGGCAGTGCCGAAAATGTTCCGTAGTCTGATGAAGACTCCAGATTTCCAACTGCCAGAGCCTAAGAGACCAGAAGAAGTCAACAAGAAAGGTGATCCCAACTTTTGCTCCTACCACCGGATGCTTGGGCACAAGATAGAAGATTGTATTACCTTCAAAAGTTAGCTCAATGACAACCTTCGGAAAGGGAATATAACAATCCCGAAGGAGTACATGAAGGAACCCCGTAAAGGAGGTTCCGTCAATGTTGTCTCGACCGATCTCATTGTTCCGATAGCATCCCTATGCGACTCGACGATGGATGGACTACCGCTTCGACAAGGTCTTCAAAAAGATTTTAGACAAGCATCCAAACCGCTTCGGTGCGAGCTTCAATTCGTAGTTCGAAACCCGTCAAGCCGACACTGTCACTTGCGATGGAAGAACCACCTCAACAGAGACGATCGAAGAGAAGAAGAAAATCGACGAAGAAGAGAAGACCGAGGCTCCTAAGGCTGGACTAGTGGGCCGCTTATCCTAGATAGTTGTTTCGGATTCGGGGAGAAATCCCTCGAACCTCCGACTCGTATGATTATCTCGCTCACTTCGGTGGGATCTTATAATGATAAGGGTTATGGCGTTGGCTACGTTTTGACTGTTTCTAACGATTACGTAACTAGCGACAATCCGGACATCGATTTCGATACCAATGACAATTCTCAAATCATACACAATCTCGACGATCACAATGACGAAGAAGACATCCATCAAGGAGGCTACGAGAGTTCAACGAGCAATGAATCTATTTGCGAGTTTCGAGGAGCTCCAAATACAATGAGTTAGAGCCTTCGTACTCGAAGCTAATCCAGAAGAACCCGTCATTCCGATTCGAGAAGAGACACCAACGAAGCTCAACACTAGAGTCGAAGAAATTACGAAGTCAACTTAAGAAGTGGAAGAGTTCTACCTCCGAGAATGGGTCCAAAGGACAAAGGAAAGCAGTGTGGTTGTTCGAGAAGAACCAACCCCGGCAGAAGAAATACCCATTCGGGAAGAAGCCGAGACACATGAAAATAAAGTGGACTACAACGTGCTAGCCCATCTTAGGAAACTACCGACCAAACCGAGCATCTACGACGCTCTCATCTTATCAAAGGAGATGAGAGAAGCTTCGATCAAGGCCTTACTTCGATCCGAAATTTGCTTAGCTCAAATGGCCGGAGATTCCTTAGATGAGGTTTGCTCGTTAAAGGAACAGCAGAGGTGTTACCTTCACGGACAATGACCTACTACTTGGGATGCGGATCACAACCGACCGTCGTACATTTCAGCTATAATCGGGAAGTTTACACTCTCCGCAGTATTGGTGGATCCAGGAGCATCAATCAATATAATGAGTCTTCGAACACTAGCATATTTGGAAATTGATGCTCGCGAGCTCGAAGCGTACAAAATGTTATTAAGAGGATTCAACCGTAAAGGAGAAAGAGCCCTCTGATCAATAACACTACTAATGAAGACCGGTGACTTAGCAAAGACAACCGCAAAATTTCACATAATCGATTCGAAACGTCGTTCAACGCTCTACTGGGCCGACCATGGATACATGAAAACAGGATGGTACCATCATCTCTACATCAGTGCATCAAATACTACGATGGAGGGGAACAATGCATCAAAGGTGACTTACAACCATTCTCCGTGCATGAAATTGGAATCCATGAAGATGCAACATATTATGCACCTCCGAAGAAAACAATCTTCTCCAGAGATACCATAACGAATGAAGCAAAGAAAGTTCGGGACAACGAAGAACCTGAAGTTCTAGTCCAACAGTCACTCACCACTCCCTTACGGCGAGATGGTGAAGGTTTCTCCACAACTCGCATCCGAGGTCGAGGCCGGGGACGAGGTCGTGGTAGAGACGTTAGGATAGTTGGACAGAGGAAACCAGCCATCAATGTCGATTGGGAAGACAGCTTCGAAGAAGAAAAAGAAATCAAGCAAGAAGCAGCCGACAATAAGTCGAAAGAAGCCGCAATTCAAGATCTCTCTCGAAGATGAGAAGAATCGAAGAATATAAATCGATGTACGAGAAGATTAACCACTATGTACATACTATGACCCTAACCCCGATCCATTCTAATAAGATCGAGGGTATGGTGGTCAAAGAGGTACATAATGGCGGTGCAAAGCCAATCAAATTCTACCGTGGTGCTCCTTCCTCCAAAACTGAAAATAATGTACAATTTGAAGATGTCACTTCATCAGAATTAATGGAATTACCTTTCGAGTGGTACTCTCCCCGTGTTCAAAATTTAATTCAGCCGTGGTTTCTTACCTCGAAAATGGACAAAAGGTCAATCACAACATTTTGAAAAATTATGGAATAACTCCGATCGTCCACCCAATTCAAAGCATGGTCTCGGATTCGGCACGAGAGGTCGACTGACGATACCGAATTTTGCTTGGTTGTCACTTGCGAGTCTAATGAAAACTCGCATGGAAACTACGTAAGAACTCGAAGATTTACAAATCGGAGATGCTCCACCGTAATTCGAAGAAGAGATTAAATCTACAATAGATGAGTTAACGAAAGTTAACTTAGGTACTAGCGAAGAGCCTAGTACCTACCTTTGTTAGCTCCTTACTCAATAAAGAAGACTCCGAAGAAATAATCAAGTTATTAATGGAATTTAAAGATCTGTTTTGCTTGGAGCTACGATGAGATGCCGTGATTAGCTCCAGAGGTCGCATCCATAAGCTAGAGTGGATCCTACTTCGTCCCGATCGACAAGGTCCCGTAAGAATGCGTCTAGAAATCGAACAACAAGTCATAGCCGAAGTTAAAAAGCTAATAGACGCCAAATTTGTCCGCGAAGAACAATACCCAACTCGGCTAGCCAATGTAGTGCCACCGAAAGAAAAATGGTCGATCGAATTTGTGTGGATTTCGCAGATTTAAACAAGGCATGTCCAAAGGATGAATTCCCTCTACCGATCCCGTAACTAATGATCGACATCGCTTCGACACATGAGATATTCTCATTCATGGATGGATCTTCGTGATACAACCAGATAAAAATGGCTCCAGAAGATGAAAAGCTTACAAGCATTCGTAACGCCGATCGGAGTATATTGCTACACAGATGATGCCATTCGGATCGAAGAACGCAGGAGCAACATACCGTAGGGCGATGACAAGAATTTTTGATGATCTCATCCACAATCAAGTCGAATGCTACGTGGACGATGTGGTCATCAAAAGCAAAGTAAAGGAAAACCACTCGTATGATTCGAGAATTGTTTTCGAACGATTAAGACAATTTAACCTTAAGATGAATCCCTTAAAATGAGCCTTCGGCGTCACCTCCGGAAATTCTTAGGATTCGTTGTCCGACATCGTGGAATTGAAATCGACCCGAAAAGATTAAAGCTATCTTAGAAATGCCGCCTCCCAAAACCTTAAAACAACTACGATCCTTTCAAGGGAAGCTAGCATATCTTCGACGCTTTATCTCAAACTTGTCAGGTAGGTGTCAGCCTTTCTCGGCACTAGTTAAAAAGGACGCCAAATTTATTTGGGAAGAGAAATGCCGAAGGCCTTCGAGGACATTAAACAATATTTAATGACACCTCCCGTCTTAGCAGACCCCAGCCTCGTGTAGACCATCGATACTTTATACCGCGGCTTTAGACGACTTCTCGAGCCCTGTTAGCCTCGTGTCAATGATGAGGGTAAAGAAAATGCTCTTTACTACCTAAGCCGTCGTTTACTTCCGACGGAAATAAGGTATCCCGCGATCGAAAAGCATTGTTTGGCCCCGATCTTCGCCGCTCAAAAGCTCGTGCACTACATGCTTTCCCATAAGGTCAACTCGATCTCGAAATTTAATCCATTGCAATACTCGATGACCCGTCCAACGCTTTCCGGCGTACTTGCCAGATGGTCAATGATATTATTGCAATTCGATATAACTTTCGTGCCTCTTCGTGCCGTAAAGGACAAGTCCTAGCAGACTTCCTCGCAAAGACACCCTTTGCCGGCAGAATCTCCTCTCAATGACGATTTGCCGGACGAACAAATAATGAGCCTAGAAGACCCCGATGATCGACGTTGGGAATTATATTTCGACGGAGCATCTTCAAGCACACAAAGACGAAGAATCGCAAGTGATAAGTGCCCGGTAAGGCAGAATCGGATTAATCTTTATAACACCGGAGCGGGGGATGTTAAGATACTCCTACCACTTGACAGAACCGTGTACAAACAACGAAGCGTAATACGAAGCCCTCATAACAGGACCGGAATTAACTATTCAAATGGGGATAACGTACATCAACATCTACGGGGATTCGCAATTAATCATTCAACGTATCACGGACAAGACAAAATTTTAAAACCAAGACTCGAGCAATACTTCCAAGATGCCATACAAACTGTTGAACAAATTCCGAATGTGACAATCTACAAAATTCCTGTAAAAGAAAATGCCTTAGCAGATGCGTTAGCTCGCCTCGCAAAAGAATTTGCCTCGCTTGCAAGATGAATCGTTGGAAGTGTCGGCTCACTGGACGTCAGGTCCTATCACAACTCGACATGTACACAATACACAAATCGAAAAAGAAAAAGGATCAATTGCAATAGTGACGAAAAACACGAAAGATCGGCGACAGCCCATTAATGGACTACCCGCAAACAAGAAAATTACCGCATGATAGGTCGTTAGCCCATCGTATCAAGAAAAGAACTTCGTCCTACGCATTAATAAACAACACGTTATACGAAGGTCTTTTCGATCAAATGTGGCTAAGGTGCCTAAGCGGGTCCGAGGCCCGTGAAATTGTTAAAGAGGTGCATTCGTGACTCCGTGGCGCTCACCGCCGGGTCCGAAGATGAAAATGAAAATTAAAAGACTAGGGTACTACCGGCCCTCGATGATGACCGACCGCATGAAAATCGCCAAGAGCCGTCACCAATGCCAAGTGCACGGAGTGGTTCTACACCAACCTCCAAATGTGTTACATCCGACAATTGCGTCGCGGCCATTCGAATGTTGGGGCACAGTATATAGTGGGTCCAATAGAACCACCATCTTCAAAAGGACATCGCTTCATTCTTGCGGCTACAGATTACTTTTCCAAGTGGGCAGAGGCAGCTCCACTCAGTAGAAGTGAAAGCACACCACGTGCTACGCTTTTCAAGAACCAAGTTGTCTACCATTTCGGAGTGCCACGCAGATCATCTCGTATAATGGGTCGCATTCGAAGCACACAAATCAACAACTTTGTCGGAGACACGGAATCGACCGGCGATATTCAACAATTTACTACCCAAGAGCAAACGGCCCGGCCGAGGCTTTTAATAAAACTCTCGTTCAAATCTTAAAGAAAACTTTGGACGATAATAAGAGAAATTGGCACGAGAAGTTATTAGAAGCCTTACGGGCCTACCGGACAACCTTCGTAACTCCTACTCAAGCTACACCTTACGCTCCGGTGTATGGGTCCGAGGCAAAGTGTTACCCTTAGAGGTTTAGCTTCCTTCACTCGTAATTGCAGCTTGCAAACAAAATCACGATGTAAGAGAATGCCAAATTACGACTAGAAGAATTGGAAAGCCCGGAAGGGAAAAGACTTGCAAGCGCAACAGAATTTAGAACTATACCAAGCTAAGATGGTTCAAGCCCATGACAGACCGGTCCGCCCAAGAACCTTCAAAGTCGGTGACTTAGTTCTCGTTCTCAAGAGACCTATCCTTGCACACCGCAAGATAGGAGGAAAATTCGAACCCACTCGGGAAGGGCCGTTCATGGTCGAGTGCGCCCACTCGGAGGCTCCTACCACCAGTGAACTGCCAAGGAGAACGACATATGCTTCCGATCAACGGACGATACTTGAAGAAGTATTACGCTACCTGATGTTTCGAAGGAATGAATTCTTCATCCCTAGAAGCACGGGCGAAGTAGTTACTTATGACTGGGTCCGAACTCAATAATAATAAAAAATGTGCTAAAATAATAAAATCATGATAATAAAGCTTTCCTTGTTTTCTCTTCCATATCAAAATCTCTTTCCTGATCTTATCCCGCTTCATTCCTGTTAAATTTAAAAATACAAAAAGTAATAATAAAAAATGTGTCTTTAATAAACATTTTCTTAATGTTCTTGTTCTTAAGTACAACCCCCGATCCTTTTCCTCGTCTTTTCGCAGGGAAATGTCGAACTGGCGGTCGGTCTCGAACTTTAGAAATGGCGTAAGCCTCGCACTCGACGAAAAGAGGGTGAAAGATGGAGCGATAATCGAGATCGACTCGGACTTCGCACCAGCAGGCCCGCAATATGAGGAAAGTGACCGGGTCCCGCCGATCGAGAGGAACTCGCCCGCCGACAAGAATGAAAGTGGGTGGCCCAAGCCACCAATCCAAGAAGAAGAAAAGGAAAACAAACACCGAAGAAGATAAGAAAATCAAGTCCGTAGTCGCTATAGCCAGAGGGCGAGCTTGCCGCCGCCGCGCCCTCGTAGATTCGTGAAGTACGAAGAGCTACCCTCACAAGCAACTCAACGAAGAAATAAGAATCGCCGTATCCGCAAGATGTTAACCAAACTAGCAATGACCGGACCGCGACGAGGCTATTAGCTACGCGAGACACACACTTCAAGGACACCGGTTCACTGTGTACTCGAAGAAAGGAGGCCAGCTCCTAGGATAACGAAGAAACCGTGGAAATCTCAAGAAGAGCGAAGAAAGAAGGCTACCACGCCACCGCATAGAACCACCCGCAATGCATGACCTTGTTGCGTAAGCAACCCCGGAGGATGTCCCGACGGACATCATCCCCGAGGAGCCGAGGTATGCAGGAGAACGTGAAGGGATTGAGCCGTATATCCCACAATACGTCACTGTGCCCCGCCATTTGCGCATTATTCCGTAGTACGAGCCGGAAAGAATGCGGAATGTCGAAAAGAAAACTTTTGAATACTTCGAGAGAATCGAGGCAGAAGGATCAATATACTGAAGGCCTCGAACTACATACGACGTGTTCTCGAATATGAACAACAACAAATCGTGGATTGCATCCAGGATTTGAAAAGAATGGGCCGAGCGAGTCGCCTAAGAGAAAACACTTACTCAGAACCCCGGAGATGGATGCCAGGGAAAGGTAGAATTACGATACAATGCGGATGCTGCTACAACTTCGCAGAAGACAGAAGGGGAACCCACCGGGATACTCCGTCATGGCCAAGTGGATCCAATGCCATTAGTCATCAAGAGAATGGTAAAAAGATTGATAACATGGAGGGTACCGCCGCAGTATCGCATACCCAATGCAGCTCGCATTATTAACATTTACAAGAAGGGTGATCGCATACCCCCGCACATAGATCACCACGACTTTGTCGACCTTCTCGCACGCTTTCTTTCCCGAACGAGTGTAACATCATGTTCGGATCTCGACCTCCGGATAGCAGGCCCATGTGAGTTCCGAGGGCCGTTGAAGATACCATTACCGGTAGGTTCCGTCATGATACCGAAGGGCAACGGAGCGCATGTCGCTAAACATTGCATACCGTGAGTACCAAGTGAAGCGGATCTCGCTACTTTCGAAGGATGGACGACAAGAAGACACCTTACCACTTCCAGCCGTACCCGGAGCTAGAGAGCCTCCGGCCTTACGAGCCGCGAGTTGCATGGAAAATATCACACCTCCAACGTACATCCATACGGCATCCTTGCCAAGGATGGCTTGGAAGGTGATGTTATTGACCATGTACCCCACTATTCGTACATGGATTTTTCGATCGATACCTTTTTGGATGGATCGACAAAGATCATACATAGTCCGTTTTGAATCTACATGGATTGTATGAGATGTATTCCGGATCGAGTTGTATGATGTATCTTCAACATGATCGGAATGAAAGTGACCATGTCACATTTTTGGCCCTCACCTCTTTTGTGCAAATTGACTGGGAAACGCCATTAAAGTTAAATGAACTTCGAACAAAGAACAGAAAAGAAATTAAAAAAAGAGAATAAAAGAAAAACTTTCCGTAAACATCTAAAAATGATGAACACCAAATTCACATGAACATTAAATAAACGATAAAATAAATTCGAATCGTTAAAAGACAAACAAAATGAACATAAATTTCAAATCAAATTTTAAATCAAATTCAAATTCAATCTTTCCGCATTCCAAATCTCAATCAAATCTCAAATTCAATCTTCCGAATCTCAAATCAAATCTCAATCAAATTCAAATTCAATCTCCAAATCGAAATCCAATCCGTTCTACTCTTTCCCTCGTCCGGATGGAAGCGGTCGATTCCATCGACACGGATCGAATCTGATGGCGAGGAATTATATCCAATCCAAATCAGTGACTTTCGACCAGCTCTTTTGAATGGGTATGTAACATCTACATATTCCCTCCTAATCTATTTCCTTCCATGAAAGTCTTTTACAACTTTCATGAAATTCTCGAAACACCAAAATTCCACACTTTTCAAATCAACACTACAAATCTTTGCAAAGTCAATGACTATTCACATCAAAATTAAACTTTTGGGGTTGAGGATTTTACATCTGAGACTGCATTGCTTTAGGATCCTTTCCCTATCGCAATGAAATACATCAAATTCAAACTTTGGGTCGAGGATTTTACATCCGAGACCGCATTGCTTTAGGATCATTTCCTTATCGCAATGAAATACATCAAATTCAAATTCTTGGGTCGAGGATTTTACATCCGAGACTACATCGCTTTAGGATCCTTTCCTATCGCAATGAAATACATCAAATTCAAACTTTCGAAGTCGAGGATTTTATATCCGAGACTGCATTGCTTTAGGATTCTTTCCCTATCGCAATGAAATACATCAAATTCAAATTCTCGTGGCCGAGGATTTTACATCCGAGACCGTATCGCTTTAGGATCCTTTCCCTATCGCAATGAAATACATCAAATTCAAACTTTTGAGCCGAGGATTTTACATCCGAGACCGCATCGCTTTAGGACCCTTTCCTTATCGCAATGAAATACATCAAATTCAAACTTTTGGAGTTGAGGATTTTACATCCGAAACCGCATCGTTTTAGGATTCTTTCCCTATCGCAATGAAATACATCAAATTCAAATTCTCGGGGTCGAGGATTTTACATCCGAGACCGCATCGCTTTAGGATTCTTTCCCTATCGCAATGAAATACATCAAATTCAAATTTTCGGAGTTGAGGATTTTACATCCGAGACCGCATCGCTTTAGGATTCTTTCCCTATCGCAATGAAATACATCAAAAATTCAAATTCTTCGGGTCGAGGATTTTACATCCGAGACCGCATCGCTTTAGGATTCTTTCCCTATCGCAATGAAATACATCAAAATCAAATTCTTGGAGTCGAGGATTTTACATCCGAAACCGCATCGCTTTAGGATTCTTTCCCTATCGCGATGAAATACATCAAAATCAAACTCTTGAGGTTAAGGATTTTACATCCAATACCGCATTGCTCCGAGATCCCTCCTCATTGTAATGATTCAATCCAATCAATTCAATTTTCTTTGAGGTCGAAGATGTTACATCTAAAACCACAAAATTCCAATTTTCATTTCAAGTTCAAATCCCTTCAAATTAATTTTCGACAAAACTTCAATCTAAATTGAAACTCCAAACTAAAATCTAAGCTCACACATCAAAACTTAAACTGAAACAAAATAAAATCTAAATTGAAATTCTCCCGTGTCATGTGATTTGGGATTCACCTCCTTTCCTTTCCCCGGCGAGAGTTCGTAGATCTCCAGCTTCAAAGATATACTCGACACTCCCCAGCCGGAAACTCTTCTACTTTGTCCTAAGTTTGTCACTTGGACGTTTGTGTTGGTTTTGTTGATCGCTTCGGTCAACACCAATACGCGCGGTGTGCTCCGTCAGCTCACCACACCTATCGGGGGTCCATTTGTCGACCTCATTTTCTATGAGGTCTTCTCTTCTTCTCTTTAGTACTTAGATCTAGCCTTCAGCTTTTCCTTCGACTATCTTAGAGGATTAGCATTGGGACCCACCACTTAGAAATTCAAACCACTTCTTAACTCCCCGCAAACTCCACAAACTCGACTATAGACCCCTAATCACCTGTAGGGTCGAAATCAAGTGCGGAAGTTTAAAGGATGGGTTCCTATAGACTCTTCGGGCCTCAGGATCGCCTCGGGTGGCCCGGTCTCGGTGAAGGGGGCTGACTTACACACACACTACATTTACACACTACACTTTCACACACCTCCTAAAACCACACCCATACCTAACTCGACCTCCCGACTCATGTAGTGATTCACATGGATGGTCCTTAACCCCTAAGCCCTCGCTACGAGGGTTAGGAACAACATAAGTGGATGCCTCAAATGAGTCCCTTCATGGCTCATGTGGGTTTGATATAGCTTCATGGCTCAACCAAAATTATCTCATTTCACTTATATTCACCCAATCTTCAATTTTCCAAATTTTCAATTTTTGACCCCCGGGACCCTACACTCGCCTAGCGTACCCGAAGCCCTTGAAATTACCCAAATTCTTCAAAATTTCCAAATCACCCAAAATTCCTCAAAACCAATCCCAAACATTTCCACATTACTCAAATTGATCATTCATAGCCAAAAATACCAAAAATTCCAAAAATACCTCCCAATACCCTCCAAATACCCCTCTCGACCCCAAAATCCAAAAATTCAGAAAATTCCCACAAAATTCCAGAAAATCCCAAATATTCCCAATTTCATTTTGTTCAACTACACCATGGGCCAATTTTGTCAATTTACCCTACTTTTGTCAAAACCCCCAATTCGACCCATTTTTAACCCAAAGTGAACCCAATGTCAAACCAAACCTACCCAATCGACCCAAATTCTGGTCCAATTCAATTCTAAACTTCAATTCAACACTCCCAACACCAATCTAGACCAAATCCAAGTTCAATTGATTGACATTTGGATCCAATTCCACTTTTGGCCTTAAAGCCCAATTTGGACCCATGACCCAAACCTAACCCAAACTCACCCAATTCAACTCCAATTGACCCCAAATCTTTTCTAAACCTTCCTTAACATCCCTACAAACAAAACACTAACATGATTTGCCCAACATTTATACCCAAACCCCACTTAAATTCAACCCAAAACCAATAAGCCCAATTTCGACCTAAACCCAAACCTAACCCAAATAAGCCCAAACCCCAAAATCAAAGCCCAACCAAAGCCAAAACCTCTTTGAAACAGCCCTATAAACATTTCCCAACATTAATTTTACACCAATTTCAACATTAGCTCAACATCGGCCCAAATTAGCCCAATTTGAACATACATTGGCCACTTTACCAAAAAAGCCCAAATTCAACCCAATTCAAACCCAAATCACTCCAAACTTGTTTCAAATCACTCATGGCACATTCCTAAACCAAACCCAACAATTATTTGGCCCAAACTTTTACAAATTTCCCATCCACCAATTTATTTTCAAGCCTAAAGCCCACTTCCCTTAAACCTTCCTAAAAGCCCATCCAAGGCAAATTCAAAAGTCCAAAGTTCATAACAAAGCCCACATGACACTTTCCCTCATCACACATTCAAATTAAAATCATCCCTAAGTTCAAATCAATCATCAAATGATTCCAAATCGAGCCCCATACAAATTCCCATCAAATTACCAAAATTTCTAAAATCCATTTTCATGAAATCGACCAAGCTTTTCCCCAAGCCAAAGACAAGCCATGAAGCCATGCATGAGCCCCATAGAAGCCATGAGAGCCATGGAATCCACTTTCCACCTCACCAAACCATTAATGGCAAGAGAGTGGAGCTCTTTCTTAAACCCTTTTAAGCCCTTTTACCTTAAACATGATACACTCTAAACCATGCTTTAGCTCACCTAATCTTAGATGTGGACCTTCACTACCTATGTAAGCCGACCTCACATGATCCTCCTCAGCCCAAAACCAGAGCCTGGAAGGGTGCACCCAAACCCAAACACAGTAGGTCGACCAATTTGGAGCCAAAATGAATCCATGCTCCCATTCCATTATGATCCAAGCCACTTTACACTTGGCAACCGCCAATCGAATACACTAAGCCCCGACCTCGACCTCCCCGAGCTTCGAGGGTGACCATGACCCGGCCGGCCAGCCACCACAGCCGCCGGAAAACACCACAGCCGAGAGCTCACATGTGAGCCCAAAATTGAAATTCTCACTCGCCGAGCCGCCCCATCCCCAACGGCCATCAGAATTGTTCTTCTCTTGCCAAGAGCAGCTCGATCCCAAGCCCTAACTCTCCCTGAGAGGCTCTCCAGCCACCTCTATTTAAACCCGACCCCCTCACGGCCATGACAGGAGAGTTGCACAAACCTTGCCGAAACTTTGCCAAAATTGTTCCAAACCCTTCTCCATCCTTAGAGAAGTTGATCCCCAGTGTCAATTTGCCCTAATCCCCACCAACAAAATCCAATTTCTCAACTGAAATTTCACCCAAAACCAGGACACTTTGCCACAGTGAGCCAATCCTCAAATTGACTGGTCCTACACCTTCACTGGACCAAGAGGAGAAGTTCCCCACTGAAAGCCCCATCTCCAAAGCCACCCAGCTTGCTCCACTCTCCAAGCTTTCGTGATCGACCGTGGTCGAAATCCTACCTGGACAACTCACTGTGCCAAGGGACTTCATCCGGAGCTTCGCCGAGATCCAATCGAAGGTGACACAACCCTCAGATCGAAGCCACACTTCTCTGAGCAGAGGTATGGCCTCACTCTTCTTCCCGAGCTTCTGAACATTCTCCATTTTCATCGAGTCAATTTCATGCCACATAATCCGTATGGATGTGTTCGTCTTCTCGAGACGAATCCATAGCAGCATAAGAACGTTAAATTTGGTCAAGTATCGAGTGAGATCTTAGGCCTGAAGACGGACGGCTCTCGGCAAGGACGCTCGGGGACGATGAACGGATGCCGTTCATTTAATACACGCGCGGACGGACGGCCGGGATCGCGCCGGATCGTAGAGATGGAACGACACAGCGGGCCCCCGGAGCGCCGAGTCGGATGGCGGCGTCGAATCGGAGAGCGCCACGCGGCGTTTCGGAGCCGCCGAGGCCGACGCGGCGCCGCGTGGATAAATAGAAAATTAGGGTATTTTCTAATTTATTTAATTCCCTAAACTTCAAAAATCCATAACTTTGTGTAGGAAAATCGAAAAATAAAATAAAAATACCCTCTCGCTCAGCTGAATAGAGGAGAATAATGTGGAAAAGAAATCATTTAATTTCATCAAGTATTTTATTTTTAATGATTTATTTCCATTCTGCATTGTTTTAATTCTCCATGCATATAGGAAATTCACCATGGCATGAGACCATAGTGGCTTTCAAGCCTCCGAATTTGGGAACATTCCCTGAATTTTCCAAAGTCGAGGCCATCCCTATGAGAAGTTATTGATTTTTCAAATTCATGTTACTATTTTGAGTATTTTAAATTTCAATAATTAAGCATGTTGTGAAATAAATTCTAGGAAAATTTGGTGATGTCTCTTATGACCGTAGGACCCTAGGAAAAATAGATTTTGAACTAGTTTATTTAAAATAACCCTAATCGGCTTAAACACCCAAAATAGCTCCTTAATTAATTAGAGCTAATCATACATCAAATTGACTTGAAATCAATTCTCCACTGACCATTGGGATCAGAGGAACCCACCATAAAAATTTGAAATCAATTGGACTTGGTTAGCCCTACTAAATGGGTTGATTAAGCCATTTAGCCAATTTAAACTTTAAAAATTCATAACTTTCAAAATACTTTACAAAAATTCACCAAATTGGTTTTGGAGCCTCTCTGATATCAGGGGAATTTAAGAAAAATAAAATTGTAATTTTCTAAAAAAGTTGATTTTTTTGTATTATTTTAATATTTTAATAATTAAAAAAATAATAAAAATCACAAAAATAATAGAATTCACCAAAATGTTAGATTTTGAATTTTAATCACTTAGGAACAAATCCCATATTTTTCTTAGGTATATTTAATGAGATATTAAATTTTAAAGCCCTAGGGTAATTTTAAAATTAAAAAAATGTATTTTCTAGCATTTTCACTAAAATAATTATAATAAATCAAAGAAAAATCAAAAAATTGTAAAAATTGATTCTCTGATTTTCTTGATATCAGAGAGAGTTTTGAAAAATATAAAATTCATTTTTCAACCTTTATTTTATTTTTAAATTAATTAATACTCCAAAATTTAAAATAATTATAATAAAAATAATATAATTCAAAAAATCACCAAAATTGGTCCAAGTGGTCCTCTGGTCATTAGGAATGTCCCATAATTTTTTTAAGGACAGAAACTTTCCCTTGGTCATATTATTAAATTTTCCTTGGAAATCCCTATTTTCCACCAAAATAATTACATAAATAAATTAAATACAGAAAAATCACATTTTCTCCTCTCATGCCTTTATTGACATATGAGTGAAGTCACATAAAAATTTCAAGTTCATTTAAGCTCAATTTAGTGAGTTATGAAATTATTAAGCTTGAAGGGCAAAATGGTAATTAAAAATTTTAACCTTTAATTAAAACTTTAGGCTTAATAAAATTAAAAAGTAAAATATTTGATCTTAATCTGATTTGGATGATTGAAATTTAAATAATTAAAGGGTAGAAACCTATTAAACAATTTAAAATAATTGAAATAAACCTTAATTAAATAATTGATTAAATTTGGAAGAATAATAAAGTTAGAATTATTAAATAGCGATATTATTATTAGGAAGAAATTTATTCTTTGATCTAAGAATCCCTAAATTAATCAATCTCAATAATATTTAATTCCTAATTAAAATGATAATTCAAATTTAAGTTTTAAAATGTTAAAGGACTTAATCATTAAAATTAAATTAAAAGTTAAATTAAAGATTAAACTCTATTTAAATTATTCAAATTAAATTAATTAAATTAAATAAATCAATATATTAAATTAAAAATTTAACATTAAATTAAATTAAATAAATTTAATTAAAATTAAAATTAAATTAATTAAATAAAATAAAATAATAATAATAATTAAATTAAATTAAATTAAATTAAATTAAATTAAATTAAATTAAATTAAATTAAAACTATTAAATTAAATTAAATTAAATTATATTAAATAAAATATATATATATAATAATAAATAATTAAATCAAATTAAATCAAACAAATTAAAGTAAATCATATTAAATTAAATTAAACCAAATTAAATTGAATTAAATTAAAAATAAAAATAATAAAATCAAGTTAAAATTAAAATTAAATTAAATAAATAAAATTAAAAACTAAACCAAATTAAATTAAAGTTAAATTAAATTGAATTAAATAACATCACCTAAGACATAAAGAAATTAAATATAAAACAACTTGAACACTATTCCAAATTTAAATCCGATAACCGAAATTAAATTAAATCATAAACCATTTGAACACCAATTTGCCCTCGAAAGCTTTGGTTATCATAACTCCTAAATAGAACATTAAATGAAATGTTACCCCACTTATAGGATATTCAAATGTCCTAGTTCATCGAGCAAGATAACAAAACTTGAACTTCCTCGACGATTAATTCATTCGATATAATTAAATTCATTTGGACTTAAAACAATTCTAGCAATATTGAAAAGATGTTTAAGATTCTTCTTAAACACTTTCTCAATATGATAGGATATTTATAAGAACAATCGAACTTAATTGTTCTTTCGATGAAGAAAATCGTCCTCAAACCAAAACATAAGAACCTAGACGTCATAGGAAATGACTAGCTATATGATTAGGAATTTGGTAGAAAACCATAACCCTTCCCTTAGCTTTACCTAGGAACTTGCTCAAATATTCTAAATTGTGTTTAAGTGCAGCTTGGGATGACGAGAAGACCCTCCGTGTACGCTTTTATTTTATTGCAATTTACTGCAATTTACCTTATCGCAATTTATCTTAATCGCATCGCACTCTACTTTTCTTGCATGATAAACAACCGTTGCATGAAAACCCACACCTCTAGGATAGTCCCTAAAACTGAAACCAAAACTAAATTAAAAGTCATTGCAAGATAAAATTCACCGCCACAATATTTCAAAATATAAAACAACTCAAAATTTAATCACAAACATAACACAAAACTACAATTACAACTAAATTAAAACGTCTTGTTGGATGATCGGGAATACCTCGGATGATGTAACCTACGTGTTGCTAACGGGATTTCCCACGGCCTAAATGAAAGTGTGGAACTCATTCAACTGAGTTTAGCAAATTCATCCGGACTAAGTGAATCCGATAAAAATAACGATGCCGAAAGGATGGAACCGCGGGATCTTAACCGATGTCGTTATAATCAACTTTAAGATTTGTTTTAATTAAAATATTAAAAAACACTCGGATTTTAAGATTTCTCTAAACCAAAACACTTTTCTCATCTCCCGATTTATGACTTCTATAACTAAACCTCTGCAATAACAAGGATCTCGGAGCATGGTGGGCAAGCACGGCCATCGTCATCAACAAAACTCGAGTCTACATCAAGCAAAACTATTCTTAGAATTAAACAACCAATCCATAGGATTTCGAGGTAGTTTACCTAGTGCAACATAAATCCTCAACTCTTCGTTAGGCATTTGCATAGCAAATTAAGCCCTAACCGATCTTAGGACTCCGAGGTAGTCGTCCGATACGATATAAACCCTCACATCTTCGAGGCTATTTGTATGATTATATCATACGAATATAAGTCCTAATTAATTAAAATTGGCAAGATCAAAACATCAAACAAACATTAGGACTTTCCTAAATCCAAGCCAAACAATAGGATACTCGGGAAATTACCGAAGTTCGCTTCGAATCCGTAATTTCTCCTACTTTTCTTCCTTTGAATTCCCAAAACAAAATGTTCCAAATTTGATCCATTCCCTATCGAAATTCCAAAATTCAATCCTTCGAAAACTTAAACTTTGAAATTCTTGAGAGCTGAATTATTGATTATTATCGAGAGTTTTCTTAGGTGATTCCCGTCACTTAAGATGTAATTAACTATAGGGGCTTGCCCTTATAGGGAATTTTAAGAACCTGTGTAATATAAACCTCGTTTAATGCTTTCATATTAAGCTAGTGGAATTTGTCGGCTTATAAAATTGGTTCGCAGACCAAACGGATGTCACAAATCTTCTAGTTTATTTAATCGAGCCCCACCATCAAGTAGCGTGTCTATCCTTAGGGATAAATACACGGTTTGTGGTGCGGTGCTCGTTTATGTAAACTATTCGGGATGTGAGATCAGTTTTATTTCATATCTTAAAACTTTCAAATTTAAAATTATTTTCAAAATTAAATGCTACTTTCCAAATTATATATATTTAAATTAAATTTAAAATTCGCCGACAATTTCTGTTAGGCGACCCCCTTTTCAAAATAAAAAACACAACCTAAAAATAAGCCGTACAGTCAATGATGAGGGTAAAGAAAATGCTCTTTACTACCTAAGCCGTCGTTTACTTTCGACGGAAATAAGGTATCCCGCAATTGAAAAGCATTGTTTGGCACTGATCTTCGCCGCTCAAAAGCTCAGGCACTACATGCTTTATCATAAGGTCAACCTGATCTCGAAATTTAATCCATTGCAATACTTGATGACTCGTCCAACGCTTTCCGGCAGACTTGCCAGATGGTCAATGATATTATTGCAATTCGATATAACTTTCGTGCCTCTTCGTGCCATAAAGGGACAAGTCCTAGCGGACTTCCTCACAAGACACCCTCTGCCGGCAGAATCTCCTCTCAATGACTACTTGCCGGATGAACAAATAATGAGCCTAGAAGACCCCGATGATCGACGTTGGGAATTATATTTCGACGGAGCATCTTCAAGCACACAAAGACGAAGAATCGCAAGTGATAGTGCCCGTGAAGGCAGGGATCGGATTAATCTTTATAACACCGAGCTGGGGATGTTAAGATACTCCTACCACTCGACGGAGTCGTGTACAAACAACGAAGCGAATACGAAGCCCTCATAACAGGACCGGAATTAACTATTCAAATCGGGGACAACAAACATCAACATCTACGGGGCTTCGCAGCTTAATCATTTAACGGATCGCCGGACAAGTACATAATTTTAAAACCAAGACTCGAGCAATAATTCCAGTATACCATACAACTGTTGGAACAGATTCCGAATGTGACAATCTATAAAATTCCCAGGAAAGAAAATGCTTTAGCAGATGCGTTAGCCCGTCTCGCAAAAGAATTTGCCTGTTTGCAAGATGAGTCGACAGAAGTGTCGGCTCACGGATGTCGGGTCCTATCACAGACTCGACATAGACACAATACACAAATCGAGAAAAAGAAAAAGAATCAGTTGCAACGATGATAGAAAACACGTAAGATCGTCGACGTACCATTAATAGACTACCTGCAAACAGGGAACTACCAGACGATAGGTCACTAGCCCATCAGATCAAGAAAAGAACTATGTCCTACGCGTTAATAAACAACACGTTATACAGAAGGTCTTTCGATCAAATGTGCCTAAGCGGGTCTAAGGCCCGTGAAATTGTTAAAGAGGTGCATTCGGGACTCTGTGGCGCTCACGAGTCGGGTCCGAAGATGAAAATGAAAATTAAAAGACTAGGGTACTACTGGCCCTCGATGATGACCGACTGCATGAAAATCGCCAGGAGCTGTCACCAATGCCAAGTGCACGGAGTGGTTCTACACCAACCTCCAAATGTGCTACATCCGACAATTGCATCGTGGCCATTCGAATGTTGGGGCACGGATATAGTGGGTCCAATAGAACCACCATCTTCAAAAGGACATCGCTTCATTCTTGCGGCTACATATTACTTTTCCAAGTGGGAAGAGGCAGTTCCACTTAGAGAAGTGAAAGCACACCACGTGCTACAGTTTTTTCAAGAACCAAGTTGTCTACCATTTTGGAGTGCCGCGCAGGATCATCTCGTATAATGGGTCAGCATTCAGAAGCACACAAATCAACAATTTTGTGAGGAGACAAGGAATCGACTGGCGATATTCAACAATTTACTACCCAAGAGCAAACGGCCTGGCCGAGGCTTTTAATAAAACTCTCGTTCAAATCTTAAAGAAAACCTTGCACGATAATAAGAGAAATTGGCGCGAGAAGTTATTAGAAGCCTTATGGGCCTACCGGAAAACCTTCAGAACTCCTACTCAAGCTACACCTTACGCTCTGGTGTGTGGGTCCGAGGCAGTGTTACCTTTAGAGGTCCAGCTTCCTTCACTCAGAATCGCAGTTGCAAACAAAATCACGACGAAAGAGAATGCCAAATTACTACTAGAAGAATTGGAAAGCCTGGAAGGGAAAAGACTTGCAGCGCAACAGAATTTAGAACTATACCAAGCCAAGATGGTTCAAGCCCATGACAAATTGGTTCGCCCAAGAACCTTCAAAGTTGGTGACTTAGTTCTCGTTCTCAAGAGACCTATCCTTGCATACCGCAAGATATGAGGAAAATTTGAACCCACTCGGGAAGGACCGTTTGTGGTCGAGGCGGCTTACTCGGAGGCTCCTACCAGCTAGTGAATTGCCAAGGAGAACGACATATGCTTCCGATCAATGGACGATACTTGAAAAAGTATTACGCTACCTGATGTTTCGAAGGAATGAATTCTTCATTCCTAGAAGCACAGGTGAAGTAGTTACTTATGACTGGGTCCGAACCCAAAAATAATAAAAAATGTGCTAAAATAAATAAAATCATGATAATAAAGTTTTCCTTGTTTTCTCTTCCATATCAAAATCTCTTTCCCGATCTTATCCCACTTCATTCCCGTTAAATTTAAAAATATAAAAATAATAAATAAAAAACTGTCTTTAATAAACATTTTCTTAATGTTCTTGTTCTTAGTATGCCCTCGATCCTTTTCCTTGTCTTTTCGCAGGGAAATGTCGAACGGGCGGTTGGTCCCGAACTTTAGAAATGGCGTAAGCCTCGCACTCGACGAAAAGAGGGTGAAAGATGGAGCGATAATCGAGATCGACTCGGACTTCGCACCGCAGGCTCCGCAATACGAGGAAAGTGACCGGGTCCCGGCTGACCGAGAGGAACCGCCCAGTCGGACAAGAATGAAAGTGGGTGGCCCAAGCCACCAATCCAACGAAGAAGAAAAGGAAAGCAAACGCCGAAGAAGACAAGAGAATCAAGTCCGTAGTCGCCTCAGCCAGAGGGCGAGCTTGTCGCCGCCGCGCCCACGTAAATTCAGGAAGTACGAAGAGCTACTCTCACGGCAACCCAGCGAAGAAATAAAAATTGCCGTATCCGCAAGATGTTAACTAAACTAGCAGCGGACCAGCAGGACGAAGCAGTTGCTACTGCCAATACGTATACTTCAAGGATGCCAGTTCACCAGGTACTTGAAGGAAGGAGGCCAGCTCCCAGGATGACAGAAGAAATCAGGGAAATCTTGAGGAGATTAGAAGAAGGAAGGCTACCATGCCACCAGATAAAGTCACTAATAACGCATAACCTTGTTGCAGAAGCAACCCCGGAGGATGTCCCGACGGACACCATCCCCGAGGAGCCGAGGTATGCAGGAGAACGTGAAGGGATTGAGCCGTATATCCCACAGTACGTCACCAGGCCTCGCCATTTGCAGATTATTCCGGAATACGAGCTAGAAAGAATGCAAAATGTAGAAAAGAAAACTTTTCGAATACTTCGAGAGAATCGAGGCGAGGAGGATCAATATACTAGAAGGCCTCGAGCTACATACGGACGTGTTCTCGAATACGAACAACAACAAATCGTGGATCGCATCCGGGATTTGAAAATAATGGACCGAGCGAGCCGCCTAAGAGAAAACACTTACTCGGAACCCCGTAGATGGATGCCGTGGAAAGGGAGAATTACCATACAATGTGGATGCTTGCTACAACTTCGCGAAGACAAGAAGGGAAACCCACCGGGATACTCCGTCATGGCCAGGTGGATCCAATGCCATTAGTCATCAAAAGGATGGTAAAGAGAATGATAACGTGGAGGGTACTTCCAGCAGATTGCATACCCAACAGTTGCATCATTAACATTTACAAGAAGGGTGACTGCATACCCCCGCACATAGATCACCACGACTTTGTTGGACCTTTTCGCACGGTTTCTTTTCGAACGAGTGTAATATCATGTTCGGATCCGACCTCCGGATAGCGAGCCCGAGTGAGTTCCGAGGGCCAGCAAAGATACCATTACCGGTAGGTTCCGTCATGATACTAAAGGGCAACGGAGCGGATGTCGCTAAACATTGCATACCGGGAGTACCCGTGAAGCGGATCTCGCTTACTTTTAGAAGGATGGATGACGAGAAAGCACCCTACCACTTCCGACATGCACCCGGAGCTAGAGAGCCTCCGGCCTTACGAAGTCGTGAGTTACATGGAAAATATCACACCTCCAACGTACATCCATACGGCATCCTTGCCAAGGATGGCTTAGAAGGTGATGTTATTGACCATGTACCTCACTATTCAGACGTGGATTTCTGACAGATACCTTTTTGGATGGATCGACAAAGATCATACATAGTCCGTTTTGAGTCTATATGGATTGTATGAGATGTATTCCAGATCGAGTTGTATGATGTATCTTCAACATGATTGGAATGAAAGTGACCATGTCACGTTTTTTGCCTTCACCTCTTTTGTGCAAGTTGATCGAGAAACGTCATTAAAGTTAAATGAACTTCGAACAAAGAACAGAAAATAAAAAAAAAGAATAAAGGAAAACTTTCCTTAAAAATATAAAAAAATGATGAACGCCAAATTCACATGAACATTAAATGAATGATAAAATAAATTTGAATTGTTAAAGGACAAACAAAACGAGCATCAAATTTTAAATCAAATTCAAATTCAACCTTCCAAATCGCAAATAAAATCTTAATCAAATTTCAAATTCATTTTTTTTTCAGATCTCAAATGAAATTTTAAATCAAATTCAAATTCAACCTTCCAGATCTCAAATCAAATCTCAATCAAACTCTAATTCAACCTTCCGGATTTTAAATCAAATCTCAATCAAATTCAAACTTAACCTTCCAAATCTGAAATCCAATCCGTTCTACTCTCTCCCTTGTCTGGGATGGAAGCGGTAGATTCTATTGACACGGAGCAACGAGCTTTTCGATTTTGATCTAGTGGCGAGGAATTGTATCCAATCCAAACCAACAATTTTCGATCCACTCTTTTGAATGGGATATGTAGCATCTACATATTCCCTCCTAATCTGTTTCTTTCCACAAAATCTTTTACAACTTCCATGAAATTCTCGAAACACCAAAATTCCACACTTTTCAAATCAACACTACAAATCTTTGCAAAATCAATTACCATCAAAATCAAATTCTTGGGGTCGAGGATTTTACATCCGAGACTCGCATTGCTTTAAGATTCTTTCCCTATCACAATGAAATACATCAAATTCAAATTCTTGGGGTTGAGGATTTTAGATCCGAGACCGCATCGCTTTAGGATTCTTTCCCTATCGCAATGAAATACATCAAAATTCAAACTTTGGGGTTGAGGATTTTACATCCGAGATCGCATTGCTTTAGGATTCTTTCCTATCGCAATGAAACACATCAAAATTCAAACTTTTGGAGTCGAGGATTTTACATCCGAGACCGCATTGCTTTAGGATTCTTTCCCTATCGCAATGAAATACATCAAATTCAAAATTCTTGGGGTTGAGGATTTTAGATCCGAGACTGCATTGCTTTAGGATTCTTTCCCTATCGCAATGAAATACATCAAAATTCAATCTTTTGGAGTTGAGGATTTTACATCCGAGACTGCATTGCTTTAGGATTCTTTCCCTATCGCAATGAAATACATCAAATTCAAACTTTTTGGAGTTAAGGATTTTACATCCGAGACTGCATCGCTTTAGGATTCTTTCCCTATCGCTATGAAATACATCAAATTCAAACTTTTGGAGTTGAGGATTTTACATCCGAGATTGCATTGCTTTAGGATCCTTTCCCTATCGCAATGAAATACATCAAATTCAAACTTTTTGGAGTTAAGGATTTTACATCCGAGACTGCATTGCTTTAGGATTCTTTCCCTATCGCAATGAAATACATCAAATTCAAACTTTTGGAGTTGAGGATTTTACATCCGAGACTGCATTGCTTTAGGATCCTTTTCCTATCGCAATGAAATACATCAAAATCAGACTTTTGGGGTTGAGGATTTTACATCCGAGACTGCATTGCTTTAGGATTCTTTCCCTATCGCAATGAAATACATCAAAATCAAACTCTTGAGGTTAAGGATTTTACATCGAATACCGCATTGCTTTGAGATCTCTCCTCATTGTAATGATTCAATCCAATCAATTCAATTTTCTTTTGAGGTTGAAGATGTTACATCTAAAACCACAAAATTCCAATTTTCATTTCAAGTTCGAATTCCTTCAAATTAATCTTAATAAAACTTCAATCTAAATTGAAATTCAAACTAAAATCTAAGCTCACACATCAAAACTTAAATTGAAACAAAATAAAATCTAAATTGAAATTCCCCCAGATCATGTAATTTGAGATTCACCTCCTTTTCCTTTCCCCAGCGAGAGTTCAGGAATCTCCAGTCTCAGAGATATACTTGACACTCCCCAGTGGAAATTCTTCTACTTCGTCCTAAGTTTGTCACTTGGACATCTGTGTTGGTTTTGTTGATCTTTTCGGTCAATGCCAATACGCGCGGTGTGCTTGGTTAGCACACCACACCTATTGGGGGTCCATTTGTTGACCTCATTTTTGATGAGGTCTTCTCTTCTTCTCTTTAGTACTTAGGATCTAGCCTTAGGCTTTTCCTTTGGCTATCTTAGAGGATTAGAATTGGGACCCACCACTTATAAATTCAAAGCACTTCTTAACTCCCTGCAAACTCCACAAACTTGACTATAGACCCCTAATCACCTAGAAGGTTGAAATCAAATGTGAAAGTTTAAAGGATGAGTTCCTATAGGGCTCTTTAGCCTTAGGACTACCCTGGGTGGCCTGGTCTTGTGAAGGGGCTGACTTACACACACACTACACCTACACACTACACTTTCACACACCTCCTTAAAAATACACCCATACCCAACTTGACCTCCTGACTCATAAGGGTGATACACATGGATGGTCCTTAACCCCTAAGCCCTTGGCTAAGAGGGTTAGGAACAACATAGTGAATACCTCAAATGAGTCCCTTCATGGCTCACGTGGGCTTAATATGGCTTCATGGCTCAACCAAAATGATTTCATTCCACTTACAATTACTCAATCTTCATTTTTCCAAATTTTCAATTTTTGACCCCCGGGAGCCTACACCCGCCTAACTACCCAAAACCCTTAAAATTACCCAAATTTTTCCAAAAATCTCCAAATCACCCAAAATTCCTCAAGACCAATCCCAAACATTCACACATCACTCAAATTGACCATCCATAGCCAAAAATACCAAAAATTCCAAAAATACCTCATAATACCATCCAAATACCCAAAATACCCCACTTGACCCAAAAATCCAAAAATTCATAAAATTCCCAAAAAATTCCAAAAAATCCCAAATATTTCCAATTTCATTTTGTTAAACTACACCATGGGCCAATTTTCTCAATTTACCCTACTTTTGTCAAAACCCCCAATTTGATCCATTTTAACCCAAAGTGAACCCAATGTCAGGCCAAATCTACCCAATTGACCCAAATTCTGGTCCAATTCAATTCTAAACTTCAATTTAATATTCCCAACACCAATCTAGACCAAATCAAAGTAAAATTTGATTGACATTTGAATCCAATTTCACTTTTGGCCTTAAAGCCCAATTTGGACCCATGACCCAAACCTAACCCAAACTAACCCAATTCAACTCCAATTAACCCCAAAACTTTTCTAAATCTTCCTTAGCATCCCCACAAACAAAACACTAACATGATTTGCCCAAAATTTAGACCCAAACCCCACTCAAATTCAACCGAAAGCTAAAAAGCCCAATTTTGACCTAAACCCAAACCTAACCCAAATAAGCCCAAACGCCAAAATCAAAACCCAACCAAAGCCAAAACCTCTTTGACACACTCCCATAAACATTTCCCAACATTTATTTTACATCAATTTCAACCCTAACCCAACATTGGCCCAAGTTAGCCCAATTTTACCTATATTGGCCCATTCACCAAAAAGGTCCAAATCTAACCCAAACCTAGCCCAAACACTTCAAATTTATTCAAAATCATTCATGAAACATTCCTAAACTAAATTCAACACTTATTGGATCCAATCCTTTGCAAAATTCTCATCCTAAAATAAAAAAAAACCACTTCCCTAAATCACTTTAAAAGCCCATCTAAAACCATTTCAAAGAGCACAAAATCTACCCTAAAGCCCACATGACATTTCCATTTGCCATCCATTTAATCAAAGCCATTCCCTAAGTTCCAATTCCATCATCAAATAAATCCAAATCAAGCCATATGCCAAATCCCATCAAATCACTCCTAAATTACCAAAATTTCCAAATTCCATTTTCATGAAATTGACCAAGCTTTTCCCCAAGCCAAAGACAAGCCATGAAGCCAAATGCAAGCCATGGACAAGCCACATGAAGCCATGGAAGGTTTGACATGTGATCAAGCCATTAATGGCAAAAGGAGGAGCCTCTTTTAAGTCCCCTTAAAAAGGTTTTAACCCTTTTAATGCTTCACCTTAATCCATGATTAATCAAAATATTCATGGATGGTGACTTCTCTACCATTTCCTAACTGATTCATCTGATCCTCCCTCAGCCCAAATCAGCCATAGAAGGGTGCACCAAACCCAAAAAGGTGGGTTAACTCATTTGAACCCAAAATAGCCTTCCCCCCATTCCATTTCAATTCAACTCCTTTACACATGTCCATGGCCAATTGACTTGCACTAAGCCCAGCCCCGACCTCCCCGACCTCGAGGGTGACTCGACCTCGGCCGGCCGCCCACCACAGCACACGGAAACCACCAGCCGAGAGCTCACATGTGAGCCCAAACTTGGAATTCTCACCGCCGAGCCGCCCCATCCCCAGTGGCCATTGCAGGTTGTTCTTCTCTTGCCAAGAGCAGCTCGATCCCAAGCCTTAAACCCCCCAGGAGGCCCTCCACCCTCTCCAATTTAAACACCACCCCCTCTCGGCCATGAGAGGTGCCGAACCGAACCTTACCGAAACCCCGCCAAAATTGCTCCGAACACTCTCCATACTTAGAGCGAGTTGATCGCCAAGTGACAATTTGCCCTAATCCCCACCAACGAGCCCAATTTCTCGACCAAAATTCCACCCAACACCGGGACACTTCTCCACGAGTGGATCAATCCTCAAATTGATTGGTCCTACACCTTCACCGGACCAAGGGAAGAGGTCCACCAGCAAAAGCCCCGTCTCCGGGCCACCCATCCGTTCCGGACTCCAAGCTTTGTGATCGGGCTTGGTCGAAATCATACCTGAGCAATTCACTGCGACCAGGAGACTTCATCTCGGAGCTTGCTGGGACCCAATCGAAGGTGACACGGCCCTCGGATTGAAGCCACACTTCTACGAGCAAAGGTATGAGCTAACTCTTTATCCCGAGCTTCGGAGATTCTCTATTTCAAATGCCTTAATTTCAATGCATGATCACCGTATAGATGTATTTGTCTCTTTAAGAAGAATCCATAGAGCACAAGAACACGAAAATCCGTTGAGAAATGAGTGAGTTCTTAGGGTTTTAGTGTGGACGGCTCTCGGGTGAGGATGCTTGGGGATGATGAACGGATGTCGTTCATTCCATACACGCGCGGACGGATGGCCGAGGATCGTGCCGGATGAGGAGATGGAACGATACAGCGGGCCCCCGGAGCGCTGAGTTGGATGGCGGCGTCGAATGGCAGAGCGACACGCGGCGTTTCGGAGCTGCCGAGGATGGCGTGGCGCCGCGTGGATAAGTAGGAAATTAGGGTATTTTTTTGATTTATTTAATTCCCTAAACTCAAAAATGCATAACTTTGTGTAGGAAAATCAGAAAAATAAAATAAAAATACCCTCTTGCTCAGTGAATAGAGGAGAATAATGTGGAAAAGAAATCATTTAATTTCATTAAGTATTTTATTTTTAATGATTTATTTACTCTCTGCATTGTTTTAATTCTCCATGCATATAGGAAATTCACCATGGCATGAGACCATAGGGCTTTCGAAGCCTCCGAATTTGGGAACATTCCCTGAATTTTCCAAAGTCACAGGCCATCCCTATAAGAAGTTATTGATTTTTCAAATTCATGTTGCTGTTTTGAGTATTTTAATTCCACTAATTAGCATGTTGTGAAATAAATTGTAGAAAAATTTGGTAATGTTTCTTATGACCAGAGGACCCTAGGAAAAATAGGTTTTGAATTAATTCACTTGGAATAACCCTAATTGGCCTAAACACCCAAAATAGATCTTTAATTAATTAGAGCTAATCATGCATCAAATTGACTTGAAATCAATTCTCCACTGACCTTTAGGATCTGAGGAACCCACCATAAAAATTTGAAGTCAATTGGACTTGGTTAGCCATACTAAATGGGTTGATTAAGCCATTTAGCCAATTTAAACTTTAAAAATTCATAACTTTCAAAATACTTTTCAAAAATTCACCAAATTGGTTTTGGAGCCTCTCTGATATCAGAGTAATTTATGAAAAATAAAATTGCAATTTTCTAAAAAAGTTAATTTTTTGCATTATTTTAATATTTTAATAAATAAAAAATAATAAAAATCACAAAAATAATAAAATTCACTAAAATGTCACATTTTGAATTCTAATCACTTAGAAACAAACCCCATATTTTTCTTAGGTCTATTTGATGAGATATTAAATTTTAAAGCCCTAAGGTAATTTTAAAATTAAAAAAAATGTATTTTTTTAGCATTTCCACTAAAATAATTCTAATAAATCAAAGAAAAATTAGAAAATTGTAAAAATTGATTCTCTAATTCCCTTGATATCAGAGGGATTTTTTAAAAATATAAAATTCATTTTTCAACCTTTATTTTATTTTTAAATTAATTAATACTCCAAAATTTAAAATAATTATAATAAAAATAATATAATTCAAAAAATCACCAAAATTGGTCCAAGTGGTCCTCTGGTCATTAGGAATGTCCCATAATTTTCTTAAGGACAGAAACTTTCCCTTGGTCATATTGTTAAATTTTCCTTGGAAATCTCTATTTTCCACCAAAAATAATTACATAATTAAATTAAATACAGAAAAATCACATTTTGTCCTCTCAAGTCTTTATTGACATATGAGTGAAGTCACATAAAAATTTCAAGTTAATTTAAGCTTAATTTAGTGAGTTATGAAATTATTAAGCTTGAAGGGACAAAATGGTAATTAAAATTTTAATCTTTAATTAAAACTTTAGGCTTAATAAAATTAAAGAGTAAAATATTTGATCCTAATCTTATTTGGATGATTTAAATTTAAATAATTAAAGAATAGAAACTTACCAAACAATTTGAAAATAATTAAAATAAACCTTAATTAAATAATTGATTAAATTTGGAAGAATAATAAATTTGGAATTATTAAAATAGGGATATTATTAGGAAGAGCTTTGTTCTTTAATTTAAGAATCCCTAAATTAATCATCTCCATAATATTTAATTCCTAATTAAAATGTTAATCCAAGTTTAATATTTAAAATGCTAAAAGACTTAATCATTAAATTAAATTAAAGTTAAATTATTTAAATTAAACCCTTTTAAAATTTCAATTAAATTAAAATTAAAAGTAAAATTAAATTAAAATTTAAATTAAATTGAATTAAATAAAATTAAATTAAAACAAGTTAAAATTAAATTAAATTAAATTAAATTAAATTAAAACATATTAAATTAAATCAAATTAAACTAAATTAATTAAATAAAATTAAATTAAACAAATTAAATTAAATCAAATTAAATTAAATTAAATTAAATTAAATTAAATTAAATTAAACAAATTAAATTAAATAAAATTAAATTAAATTAAATTAAAGGAAATTAAATTAAATTAAATTATATCAAATTAAATTAAATTAAATTAATTCATATCAAATCAAACTAAACTGAATTAAATAAAATTAAATAATATAATCAAGTTAAAATTAAAATCAAGTCAAATTAAATCAAAATTGAAACTAAACTAAATTAAATTCAATTAAAGTTAAATTAAATTGAATTAGAAAAAATAACATCACCTAAGACATAAAGAAATTCAAAATAAAGCAACTTGAATACTATTCCAAATTTAAACCTGATAACTGAAATTAAATTAAATCACAAACCATTTGAACACCAATTTGCCCTCGAAAGCTTTGGTTATCATAACTCCTAAACAGAACGTTAAATGAAATGTTACTTCACTTATAGGATATTCAAATGTCCTAGTTCACTGAGCAAGATAACAATAAAACTTGGATTCTCGGACGATTAATTCATTTGTATAATTAAATTCATTTGGACTTAAAACAATTCTAGCAATATTGAAAAGATGTTTAAGATTCTTCTTAAACACTTCCTCAATATGATAGGATATTTATAAGAACAATTGAACTTAATTGTTCTTTGATGAAGAAAATCGTCCTGAAACCAAAACACAAGAACCTAGACGTCATATGAAATGACTAGCTATAGGATTAGGAATTTGGTAGAAAACCATAACCCTTCCCTTAGCTTTACCTAGGAACTTGCTTAAATATTCAAATCATGTTTTAAGTGCAGCTCGGGATGACGGGAAGACCCTCCAGGTACGCTTTTATTTTATTGCAATTTACCTTATTGCAATTTATCTAATCGCATCACACTTACTTTTCTTGCATGATAAACAACTGTTGCATGAAGACCCACACCTTTAGGATAGTCCCTAAAACTGAAACCAAAACTAAATTAAAAGTCGTTGCAAGATAAAATTCACCGCCACAACATTTCAAAATATAAAATAACTCAAAGTTTAACGACAAACAGAACACAAAACTACAATTACAACTAAATTAAAACGTCTTGTTGGATGATCGCGAATACCTCGGATGATGTAACCTACATGTTGCTAACGGGATTTCCCACGGTCTAAATGAAAGTGTGGAACTCATTCAGTTGAGTTTAGCAAATTCATCTGGACTAAGTGAATTCGATAAAAATAACTATGCTGGAAGGATGGAACCGTGAGATCTTAACTGGTGTTGTTATAATCAACTTTAAGATTTGTTTTAAATAAAACATAAAAAACACTTGGAAATTAAGATTTTATCTAAACCAAAATAATTTTCTCATCTCCTGATTTATGACTTCTATAACTAAACCTCCGCAACAACAAGGAGCTCGTGAGCATGGTGGGCAGCACGACCATCGTCATCAGCAAAACTCGAATCTACATCAGCAAAACCTTTCTTAGAATTAAATAACCAAACCCATAGGACTTCGAGGTAGTTTTCCTAGTGCAACATAAATCCTCAACCTTTTGTTAGGCATTTGCATTGCAAATTAAGCCCTAACCGGTTTTAGGATTCCGAGGTAGTCGTCCGATACGACATAAACCCTCACATCTTCGAGGTTATTTGTGTGATCACATCATACGAATATAAGTCCAAATTAATTAAAATTGGCGGGATTGAAACATTAAATAAACATTAGGACTTTCCTAAATCCAAGCCAAACAATAGGATAGTTGGGAAATTACCGAAGTTCGCTTCGAATCTGTGATTTCTCCTACCTTTCTTCCTTTGAATTCCCAAAACAAAATGTCCCAAAACTTGATTCATTCCCTATTGAAATTCCAAAATCCAATCCTTTGAAAACCTTAAACTGTGAAATTCTTGAGAGCAGAATTACTGATTATTATCGAGAGTTTTCTTAGGAGATTCCCGTCACTTAAGATGTAATTAACTATAAGGGCTTGCTCTTATAGGAATTTTAAGAACCTGAGTAATATAAACCTCGTTTAATACTTTCATATTAAGCAGGGAAATTTGTCGGCTTATAAAATTGGTTCGCAGTCACAAATCTTCTAGTTTATTTAATCAAGCCCCATCGTCAAGCAGTGTGTCTATTCTTCAGGATAGATACACGGTTTGTGGTGCGGTGCTTGTTTATGTAAACTATTCGGGATGTGACATCAGTTTGATTTCATATCTTAAATTTTTAAATTTAAAATTATTTTCAAAATCAAATACTACTTTCTAAATTATATATATATATATTTAAATTAAATTTAAAATCTAAAATTCGCCGACAATTTCTGTTAGGCGACCCCTTTTTCAAAATAAAACACACAACCTGAAAATAATGCCGACATCCAAAAGGCATTCTTCGAAAAGTGAAAGTTCCATAAGGACTAGTAAATGTAGTTTTCTCTTGATCCTCGAGAGCAATTTGTATTCGATAATAACCGGTGTATCCATCTAGAAAACAAAAATACTTATGTCCGATTAATCTATCCAACATCCGGTCTAGAAATGCGTAAAGGGAAGTGATCTTTCCCGGTGGCGTATTTAATTTCCAATAATCAATACATATACGCCAACCGGCAACTTGTCTTATAGGAATAAGATCGTTATTTTCATTGGCGATGATGGTCACTCCTCCTTTCTTAGGAACACGATGAATTGGGCTTACCGCAAGCATCGACGAAATAGGATATATAATACCATTATCTAACCATTTTAAAATTTCTTTCTTAACTACTTCTTTCATTATCGGGTTTAATCTCCTTTGGGGATCAGCTTTAGGTTTATGTTCATCATCTAAAATAATTCTATGCATACAGATTGAAGGACTAATTCCTTTAATATCTGCTAAAGTCCAACCAAAAGTTTTCTTATATTTTTTTAAAGTTTCTAAAAGTTTTTGTTCTTGAGATTCGTTTAGTGCAGATAAAATAATAACTTCTAAAGTTGAAGAATTACCTAAATAAGCATATTTCAAATTATCAGGTAAAATTTTTAGCTCAAGTTCAGGAGGTTTAATAATTGATGGAACTATATTCTTGTCGATGTTTTCGTAATATCCAAAAATTCAAATCTTTCCCGAATATAATTTAGTTCTTCATTATTATCTTCAATTAATTCAGTATTTTCTTTTTCTAATTTATCTTCGTAATATTCCTTAAAATGTTCTTGTTGTAAATGTTTAAGTATTTCCATCCGAAAACATTCATCATCTTTTTCTAAGCGCAAGATATTTCATTGATTTTGCAATATTAAAGGTAACTTTTTGGTCATTTACTCTCATAGTTAATTCTCCTTTCGAACATCAATCATAGCTTTTCCAGTAGCTAAAAATGGTCTTCCTAAAATGAAAGGAATTTCTTTATCTTCCTCCATATCTAAAACAATAAAATCTACTGGGAAGATAAATTTATCCACTTTTACTAACACATCTTCCATAACTCCCTTAGGGTAGGTAACCGAACGATCAGCTAATTGAAGGGTTACTGAAGTAGGTATAATTTTTCCTAATCCTAATCTCTTAAAAATCGATAGAGGCATTAGATTGATGCTTGCTCCTAAGTCACACAAAGCTTTTCCATAAAATTTTTCTCCTATAGCGCAGGTATAGTGAAACTACCAGGATCTTTCAATTTTTCAAGAAGCTTCTTCTGAATAATAGCACTACACTCTTCACTAAGTGCGACAGTTTCATTATCAGTGATTTTTCTTTTCTTATTTAGAATATCTTTCATAAATTTTACATAATTTGGCATCTGATCTAAAGCTTTGACAAAAGGTATATTGATTGTTAATTTCTTTAATATTTCAAGGAATTTAGCAAATTGTTTATCTTTTTTATGTTGAGCTAGTCATCGAGGAAATGGTGGTGGAGGTTTTTCAACGTAAATTTTCATAGGTATTAAAGGATGTTCTAAGTTTGAATCTTGTTGAATTGTTTCCTTTTCAATTTCCACTTCCTCTTTTGTCTTTCAAGTTCTTTTTGAATTTGAGGTTCTAATTCTTTTCCACTCCTTAGTTGTATTGCTTTAATTTGTTCTTTTCCTTGATCTTTAGGATATATTTCCACATTACTAGGAAAAGTTCCAGGTATTCTATTATTTAGCGCAGTAGCAATATGTCCAAGTTGAGTTTCGATATTTTTAATAGATGTTCCTTGAATTTGTAATTGATTTCCTTGAATTTGTAGTTGATTTCCTTGATTTTGTAGTTGATGACCCATATTCAAAATTAATTCATCCATAGATAATTTCTTATCTTTGTATTGAGGGTTATTATTATTAAATCCGAGTGGGTAATTAGGTTTATAGTTTGGATTTGCTTGATTAGGTTGATTCATCCATTGTTGATTAGATGTGTTATTCCAATTAAAATTTGGATGAGTTTTCCAACCAGGATTATAATAGTTTGAATAAGGGTTATTAGTTCTATTATTAATAACATTTAAAGTTTCATAACTAGATTGAGATTCTATGATTTGTCCAGATGAGTTTTCTTATAAAGTAGGAGAGTAGTTCATTCCAAAATGATCTAATTTCTTAGATATAGCAGACAATTTGAGAAGCTAACATAGATATTGCATCGTTTTCATGAATGCCGGCTATCTTTTTCGGATTTACTCTATCAACAGTGCCATTGGAAATTATTTGTTTTCATTTCTTCGATTAGTGCATAAGCTTCATCAAATGGTTTAGACATTAATGAACCTCCAAGCAGACAGCATCGATGATTGATCTTAAAGATCCTACTAATCCATTATAAAATGTTTGAATAATCGACTAATCTGTAGCGCATGATGTTGGCATTTCCGAGAAGTTCCTTAAATCTCTCCCAAGATTCATATATTGATTCTCCATCTAACCGACAAAAAGAAGTTATATCATTTCTAAACTTAGCGAGTTTTAGATGGTGGAAAATATTTGGATAGAAATTTTTGTGATAATTCTCCCCAAGTTTTAATAGATCCAGGTGCTAACGAATTCAACCACATTTTAGCCTTATCCCTTAATGAAAAAGGAAAAAGTCTAAGTTTTATAGCATCTTCAGATACTCCTTGATATTTAAAAGTAGCACAAAGTTCTAGAAAACTAGCAAGATGTAAGTTAGGATCTTCAGTAGGTGAACCACTAAATTGATTGTTTTGTACCATTTGGATAATTGCGAGTTTAAGTTCAAATGAATTAAGCAACTACATCGTGGTTTTGAATAGTTAAATGAATTTCATCCGATGTAGGGTTGGCATAATCTCTTAATGGTCTTTGTTGGTTCATATTTTGAATTTCAGGAATATTCGCCATTTGTGTTAAATTTATAGTTTGTTTCTTTTGTTTTCTAATTCTTTTAATTGTACGCTCTAATTCAGAATCGTAAGGTATTAAATTTTTGTTTCTAAATTTGCGCATACAATTTTAGAATAAATATTAATATATTTATTATGATTATTTTAAAATAGTCCGTTACTCTAGTAAATTTTTCTTACTCTCCCCGGCAACGGCACCAAAAACTTGACCCCACTATATTATATGTATAGAATTGTAATTGTTTATGTTGTGGATGCTACGCAAGTATACTTATCGTATCAAGTTATACAGGGCTCTAGTGGAGTCCTGGTTATCGATCCCACAGGGAAAGAGAAAATTAAATAACTACTAATTTTAAAATAATAATAATAAATTTAAAATAGTATGCGAAAATTTGGAATTCTGAATTTAAGCTCAATAAAGTAAACTAAGTATTTTAATCAGGTAACTTAACTATGTAGAAAATTAATACGTACTGAAAGTGCAGAAAATTAAACTAATTGCTAAATAAGTCTTAACTATTCAGAAAAAGTATCTTTCCCCTTGTTTAGAAACTTAAGTTATTGATGAATTTAAATAGATAATTTTAAGGTATTGTGACAAATAGGAGCATTCCTATTCTTTACCCTTTGGTCCAGTGTAAAGAATGTTGACTAATCCTATGTTTGATTACCGAATCCGCGGCTAGGCCGGGAGGATACCGACTGCCACTTCGAGCTCCCACGTTCCCCTCGCTCGAGGGCTAACATCTACACTTCAGCTCTCAAACAATAGGACCGAATTGAATATTTTAGTCCGTCACACTAAAATGCTCGAATTCTACGCCCAAGTGATATTATTTCCCTATTTATTTGCACCTTCCTTCCAAGGCTTTTGAATTCCCCGAATATCAGATGTAATTTTTACTATAGTTGATATTCAACACATTTTAACAAATCAAATGGCCAGTTTGAAAGTAAATTAGTTTTAAGTAAAAATTATCACAATTTATTAATATATAAAAGTACTTCTAGTTTTAGTTCATCAAGTCACTTAATTTCATAACAGGGAGAAAGACTAATAAACTACTCAGAATGCATGGGAACTAAACTAAGCATGGATTTCATTTAAAGTTAAAAACAATAAATACAAATACTTATCTCGATTTATCCCCAAGCAGACTCTTAGTAGTTCCTTTGACTCTTCCTTCCAATACAGCAAGACTCACTAAAAACTCACTAACTCACTAAAGACTCACTAAAGACTCAAAATAACACACTTATAACATTTAAAGACACAAAAACTACACACTTAGACACAAAAACTGCTGAATTTTGGCCTCTATATATAGAGGTGAGCAAAGGACCAAGAGGTGTGTAAGCATCTCTTCAAACAGTATCCAGGTTCAATGTATCTGCGCCATTTGAACTAGCTCGCCGTCAGCGACGAACTACCTCACTGTCGGCGAGGCTTCTAGAAGATCTTCAAACTGTGCTAGCTCGCTGTCAGCGGGCTCGTGCTCGCTGTCAACGAGACAGTTATAATTCCTTCAAAAATGTCTCCTCGTAGCCTCGCCATCGGTGGGCTCGATCTCGCCGTCAGTGACTCAGCACAAATTTCATTATTTTCTTCCTTTTTGCTCCAAATTCGCTACTTTTTATGAATTTTGCTTTTCTCACCTAAATTCTCGATTCCTGCAATAAAATAAAGAAAATACCTTTCTTTAAAGTGAAATTTCATCAAAAGTAGGTATGAATTTCTTAATAAAATTTTCAGTGATCAGTGGCCCTGGCCATTTAAAACACCACCTCTCGGCCATGAGAGAGGTGTTCAAATTTTCCTCAACAGAAGCCCTCCAAATTGTTCCCAGAGCTCATCCTAGCCACGAGAAGCTCATCCCCACTGTTCTCCTACCTTGAATCCCCCCAGCTGAGCCCAATTTCTCAGCTGAAAATCAGGCCAGAAACAGGACACTCTATGAAACTTCACCAAATCCAAATTAACTCTTCCCACACCTTCACCTGAGGTAGAGAAGGAGTTCCCCAGTGAAAGCCCCCTCTCCAGGCCACCCAGTTGTTCCAGCCTCCAAGCTTTGTGATCGGGCCTGGTGGATGACCAGTCTAGGCATTTCACCACAGCTCCAGGCTTCATCCCTTGCCTCGTTGGACTCCAACGAACGTGCTGAGCCTCTCTGATAGAAGCTTCACTTCTGAGAGCCAAGGTATTGCCCTCTTCTTCCTCCCCAGCTTCTGATTATTCTTCATTTCAGTCAATTCAATTTCATGGCATGTTAACCGTATGGATATGTTCATATTCTCAAGACGAATCCATAGATCATAAGAACTCAAAAATTCGTTGAGAAACGAGAGAGATATTAGGGTTAGAAGGTCGACAGTCACGGGTGCACACCAGTCGGAGACGATAACCAGGAACCGTCCGATCGATTGTGTATCGGTTGAACGGTAGAGATCAAGTTGGACCAGAAGACGGAGCGGGACCACGGGACGCATGGCTGCTGACTCAGGTGGCGGCGTCAAATGAGAGCGCGACACGTAGGGCTTCGGAGCTGCCGAGGTTGACGCGGCCCTGACTGGTTTAAGTAGGAAATTAGGATATTATATATTTATTTAAATACCAGAACTTAAAAAATTCATATCTTTGCATAGCAAAATCATAAAAATAAAAGAAAAATACCCTCTTGCTCAGTGAACAGAGGAGAATAATGTGAAAAAAGAATTGAGTTAATTTGATGAGTATTTTATTTTTAATTAATTATTTACTCATTTCAGTATTTTAATTCTCTATTTGCATAGACATTTCACCATAGCATGAGACCATAGGACTTTTGAAGCCTCTGATCTTGGGAACATTCCCTGAATTTTTCAAGGTTAGAGGCCAACCCTATGACAAGTTATGTATTTTTCAAGTTTATGTCACTGTTTTTGATGTTTTAATTCCAAAAATTAGCATGTTTCTTAGAAAATTCCAGGAAAATTTGGTAAAGTTCCTTAGGACCAGAGGACCCTAGGATAATTATGGTTTGAGTTAATTCCATAAAAATAATCCTAATTGGCCTAATCACTCTAAATTAAACTTTAATTAATTAGAGTTAATCACAAATTGAAATGACTTGAAAATAATTCTCCACTGATCTTTAGAATCAGGGGAACCACACATAAAAATTTGAAGTCAATTGAAAATGTTTAAGCCTATTAAATGGATCAATTAAGCCACATAATCAAAATTAAACTTTAAAATTCATAACTTCAAAAATATATTTCAAAAATTCACCAAATTGATTTTTGGGACTTCTCTGATATTAGAGGAGTCTAAGAAAAATAAAATTAGAATTTTCTAAAAATTTTCATTTTTAAGCATATTTTAATATTTTCAATAATTAAAAAATAATAAAAATCACAAAAATAATAAAAATCATAAAAATGTCATATTTGGTCCCCTAATCACTTAGGAACCCATCAAATATTTTTTCTAAGTCTCTAGGTTAAGATATTTAATTTCAAACCCTTAAAACAATTTTTGAATTAAAAAATGTATTTTCTAGCCTTCCCACTAAATTAATTCTATTAAATAAAAGAAAAATCATAAAAAATATAAAATTTGTTTCTCTAACCATTTTGATGTTAGAGGGTTTTTTGAAAAATATAAAATTTATTTTTCAACTTTTATCTTATTTTATAATTAATTAACACTCCAAAACTTAAAATAATTATAATAATTAAAATATAATTTAAAAAATTACCAAAATTGGTCCAAGTGGTCCTGTGGTCATTAGGAACATCCCATAATTTTCTTAGGAACAGAGACTTTACCTTTGTCATGTTAGTGAATTTTCTTTGAAAACCCCTATTTTCCATTAAAAATAATTATATAAATAAATTAAATTTAGAAAAATCACATTTTCTCCTCTAATGTCTTAATTGACATGTGAGTGAAGTGGCATAAAAATCTTAAGTTCATTTAAGCTTAATTTAATGAATTATAAAATAAATAAACTTAAAGGGGCTTAAATGTAATTAAAAGATTTTAACCCCTAACTAAAACTTTAGATGTAAACAAAATGGGGGTAAAATATCTGATTTTAATTTTCTCTCAGATGATTGAAACTTTGGGAAATCAAAGGGTAGTAACCCATTAATCACCTTAATAAACCAAAAATGAAACTTTAATTAATTAAATAATTTAAATTTTGGAAGATTAATTGAAATTGGATTATTGAAATGGGGATATAACTTAAGAGGATAAGTGGAACTAATAATTAAATGATTAAAAGTAAATAATTCTTAACTTAATTAAAACCTACATCATTAAATAATTTAATAATTGATTAAAACATAAAATGTTAAATAATTAAAAAATTAAATTAAAATATTTGAAACTAATTTAAAATCATTTCAAAACAAACTTAAATCAAAATTACAAATTTTAAATAATTTTAAGACAACTTACCTTAAAACATAATATATAAAAATTAAATTAATTAATATAATTAATCTAAATTAAATCATCAAAATTTAATAAATAATTTGAACACCTCTTTTGACCTAAGTTAATCTAAAAAAATTGAATTAACATGAAATATTGATATCATTTATAAAAAGTTTAACTTAAATGAATCAAACATCATTTCGAACTTAAAATCATTGATTAAAATTTCATAATTAAATCACATTAAAGTAAATCATCAAATTTAACTTCAAATCATTAAAATCTTTAACAAATCAACTTGCCCCTGAAAACTTTAAATTATTATAACTATTAAATGAAACATTAAGTGAAATGCCACTTCACTCATAGGATAATCAAACATCCTAATTCACTGAGCAAGGGAATAAAACTTAACTAAACTCTTGGATGATTAATTCACCTATGTAATTAAATTCACTTGGACTCAAGACTGTCCCAGAGGTATTGAAAAGATGTTTAGGATTTATTTTAAGCACTTCCTCAATACGATGGGTAGTTTTAAAGAAAAATTGAACTTAATTTTTCTTTGATGAAGAAAATTATCCTTAACCAAAATCAAGAACCTAGATGTCATAGGAAATGACTAGCTATAGGATTAGGATTCTGGTAGACAACCAAAACCCTTCCTTTAGTCTTTACCTAGGTACTTGTTGAAATATTTAAATGCTTTAATATGTGTTTTAAAGTTTAGCTTGGAATGATGAGAAGACCCTCCAGGTACGCTTTTATGTTATTGCAATTTACTTTATTGCATTTTCTTTACATACACTGCGCTTTACTTTTCTTGCATGTTAAACAAGACTGTTGCATGAAAACCAAAACTAAATTAAAAGTCACTACAAAATAAAATCCACCGCCACTACATTCAAAATATAAAACAACTCAAAATTTAATCACAAACAAAATAACAAAGTACAACTTTAACTAAATTAAAATATCTTGTTGGATGATCTGGAATACCTCGGATGATGTAACCTACGTGTTGCCAACGGGATTTCCCACGGTCTAAATGAAAAGTGTGGAACTCATTCAGTTGAGTTTAGCAAATTCATCTGGACTAAGTAAATCCGATAAAAATAACGATGCCGGAAGGATGGAACCGTGAGATCTTAACCGGTGTTGTTATAATCAACTTTATGATTTCCCTAATAAAACATTAAAGAAATTTAAATTTTAAGATTTCTCTAAACTAAAAAACTTCTCTCATCCTTTGATTTATGACTTCTAAAATTAAACCCCTGCAACAACAAGGAGCTTGGAGCATAGTGGGCAGCACGTCCATCGTCGCCAGCAAAACTGGAATCAACATCAGCAAAACCTTTCCTTAGAATTAAACAACCAAGCCATAGGATTTCGAGGTAGTTTGCCTAGTGCAACATAAATCCTCAACTCTTCGTTAGGCATTTGCGTAATCATGTTATGCAATTTAAGCCCTAATCAGTCTTAGGACTCCAAGGTAGTCGTTTGGTACGACATAAACCCTCACATCTTCGAGGCTATTTGTATGATCATGTCATATGAATATAAGTCCTAATTAATTAAAATTTGCAGGATTGCAACATTAAATAAACTCCCAATTTGAAGCCAAACAATAGGATAGTTTGGGAAGTTGCCAAGATTCTTCTTGGATCCTCAGCTTCTCCTACTTTTCTTCCATTGGATTCCTAAAATAACTGTTCCAAATTTGATTCATTCCCTATTAAAAATTCCAAAATCCAATTGCTTGAAAAACTTAAACTTTGAAATTCTTGAGAGCAAAACCACTGATCATTATCGAGAGTTTTCTTAAATGATTCACGTCATCTAAGATGTAATTAACTATAGGGGCTTGCCCTTATAAGGAACTTTAAGAACCCAGGTATTAATTTATTTATATTAAGCAGGGGAATTTGTCGGCTTATAAAATTGGTTAGCAGACCGAATGGATGTCACAAATCTTCTAGTTTATTTAATCAAGCCCCATCATCAAGCAGTGTGTCTATTCTTCGGGATGGATGCACGGTTTGTGGTGTAGTGCTCGTTTATATAAACTATATGGGATGTGAGATCGGTTTAATTTTTAATATTTTAAAATTTTCAAACTTAAAATTATTTTCAAAAATTAAATACTAATTTTCAAATTATATATTTAAATTAAACCTAAAAATATGTCGACATCATTCAATTGCATAAATCTTTTTTTCCAATTATTTTCAAAATAAAATTCAACTCTTTTATCGCCCAATATGATTTATGCTCCAATTCAACCGGTAAATGGAAAGTCTTACCAAACAATAATCTATAAGGAGACATTCCAATAGGGGTTTTAAAAGCAGTCTTATATACCCATAAAGCAGTATCTAATCGAGCAGACCAATCTAATTTATGATTATCCACAGTTTTCTCCAAAATTCTTTTAATTTCACGATTAGACACTTCTACTAAACCACTGATCTGGGGATGATAAGCAGTAGAGATTCTATGAATAATATTATATTTCACAATCAATCTCTTAATTTGATTATTCCTGAAATGGGATCCACCATCAGTTATGATCACTCTCGGCATTCCATATCTTCAAAATATATTTTTATTTAAAAATTTTGAAACGCTCCGAGCATCACAACAAGGTAAAGTAATAGCTTCAATCCATTTCGAGACATAATCAACGACAACCAATATATATAAATTTCAAAATGAAGGAGTAAATGGTCCCATAAAATCTAATCCCGTACATCAAAAATTTCAACTTCCAAATTATAATTTAGAGGCATCTCATTTCTTTTAGAGATATTACCTACTCTCTGACATCGATCACATGATTTAATATTATTATAAATATTTCTAAAAAGAGTAGGCCAATATAATCCATATTGTAAAATCATAAAAGCAATTTTATCAGCACCAAAATGACCACCAAATTCATAATCATGACATCATTGAATAATCAAATTCGTTTCTTCTTGTGGCACACATTTCCTAATAATCAAATCCTTGCACTGTTAATATAGATAGGGCTCATCCTAAAAATAAAATCTTGCATGATATTTAAACTTCTTTTGTTGTTGCCTTGTTAAATCAGATGGTACAATATCACTTACAATATAATTCACAATATCAGCATACCAAGGCAAATTGCTTCCCATAGTAGTACAAAGTTGTTCATCATGGAAAATTTTTGTAACTTCCTCCTCAAATTTAGATAATTTATCATACTCTAATCTTGGCAGATGATCACCTATTTGGTTATCAGCTCCCTTCCTATCAACTATCGTAAAATCAAATTCTTTCAGAAGAAGTATCCATCTAATTAGTCTAGGTTTCACATCCTTCTTTTGCATTAAATATTTGATAGCCAAATGGTCTTTATGCACAATGCTTTTAGCTCCAATTAAATAAGGTTTAAAATTTTCAAAAGCAAATACTATAGCTAAGAACTCTCTTTATGTAGTGGTATAATTAATTCGAGCTTCATTAAGAGTTTTACTAGCATAGTAAATGACTTTGAAAACTTTATCATGCCTTTGCCCTAATGCTACTCCGATCGCATAATCACTTGCATCACACATAAGTTCAAATGGTTTCTCCCAATCAGGTGAAACAATTACAGGTGCAGAGATTAATTTATCTTTCAATAATTCAAATGCACTCAATCATTCATCATTAAAATCAAATTTTCTATCATTTTCTAAAAGTCGGCACAATGTTTGGTAATTTTAGAAAAATCTTTATTATATCGCCTGTAAAATCTAGTGTCTTAAGAAACTCCTCACCTCTCTCACATTAGTGGGCGGCGACATTCTCTCAATCACTCTAATTTTAGTAAGATCGATCTCCATACCACACTCAGAAATTTTATACCCAAGCATAATTTCTCCTGCAACCATAAATTGACATTTCTACCAATTGAAAACTATATTTATTTTCTCGCAAAGCTCCAAAAATTTTGCTAAGTTTTACAGGAAAATTTCAAATGAAGTCCCGAATATAGAGAAATCTTCCATAAAAACTTCTATTCTATTATCTATCATACTACCGAAGATAGACATTATACATCTCTGAAATGTTGCACATGTATTACACAGTCCAAAAGATATTCTTTGAAAAGCAAAGGTTCCATAAGGGTTAGTAAATGTTTTCTTTTCTTGATCCTAAGGAGAAATAGGTATTTGATGGTAACCAGTGATCCCCGATAGATATAAGTGCAACGGATGCCAGAAACTTGGTTCTGCTGGATAAATGCACTGATGATTTAAGATATTAAAATAATGATTTTATAATATGGGATACTACACAAGTATACATATCGTCTATCAAGTAATATAGGACTTTCTGATTAAGCCCCGAGATATCGATCCCATAGGGAAAATGTGAAATCTTTAAAGGAATCAAAGAAATTATCTTTTTACTTTCTTTAATTATTTTCAAAAAAGTATATCTTGATTTTGAAAAGTTTTGAAGGTTGATATGTCTTTTGAAATTTTCTTAATAGAAAAGCAAAGCAAGAAATTAAAATTAGAATAACTAATAACACTGGAGGTAAAATACTATTAACTAGAATATCTTTTTCTAATATTACATTCAAGTATATGGACTACAGTTCTCACCCATATAATTTCATGTGATTCATACTAACATTTATGAGACAATACCGCATTGGATCTTACATAATCTCAAGAAATTTTATAACTTAATAGGCCAAATTAAGAAGTAAACAAAATTTTTAGAATCAATCTTCACAACTCCTTCCAACTTTTAAACACTTATACTTTCCACAACAATTCTCTTTAAATTAATTACTTCTCCATTTAAGAAAGAAAAAGATAAAATAAACTACTCAGAATGCATTGAGAAAATATAAAAATACATTTATTTAAAATTAAGAACAATGATAAGAAAAAAAATAAATGAAAATAAGTATTAATAAACTAAATAAAAGTAAACACTTATCTGAAAATCCTCTCCACAAGACTAAGGAAGTTCCTCTAAAACTTTGACTCTTCGCTAAACTACTCCTCAGAGCAAGTCTCCCAACTCCGATGACTCAGTATACAGACTTCAGACTTCAATAAAAACTAATCTAAAAGAAAGAAAAGAACTGGGAAGAAGAATACTTCACTCCGACCCTTTTCTCCTTTCTACTCTCTACTCCTACTCAAAATAAAAACTTTTAAAATGTAGTGGAAGAACAATGGAAGTACTCCTCAAAATACAGTGGAAGAGTCTTCTCAAATTGCCACTCTAAATCTTTCCTAAGACTCTCTTTAAATAGTAAACCAAAAGGTGCCTTGGTGTCTCTTCAAAATGTGTCTAGATTCCATGTATCTACCAAGGAACGCACCCCTTCATTAAAACTTGCCGCCCAAAGGAAGTTATGGACGTTACCACCAATAGTTGCATCCCATCCCCTTTGAAATTGGTGCCAAATCCATTTGAATCTCGATTTTTAACTGTGGCAGCTAACCGCCGGCCCAGCGGCGCTTAGATGCCAGTGCCAACTTTTTTATTTTTCATTTTTTTCTCCAAATTTGATCCAATTTTACTACTTTCATCATGACCATCCATTTTCATCATACCTGCAAGAAAAACACAAAACTTCCATTAAAGTGCAATATCATCAAAAATAGGTATAAAAATGTACATAAAAATACTATATATTTTATGTGTATCAAAATCCCCCAAACTTAAAATGTTACTTGTCCTCAAGTGACAGTTAATCTCATAAAACTTTTTGGCATGCAAATTATGTAATGAGTTTCTTAGGAAGATAACAAAATTTTGTTATAGAAATGGAATAATCCAATTTAGAAAAAATTTCAGTAATTAAAACCAACTTAATGTTTAGAAAGTTCCTAAGTAAAGGAAATTGACAAATATAAGTTTCTATCTATTTCATAAATATTTGTAGATTTTTTAAAATATAGGATTCAAACACTTATTTTTCTTACTTAAGAATCTTTATTTGATAATAATTTCACTTACTATATTATAACCTTATGCTTTATATTTTCTCTGAACTTAAATCTTAAACTTTAGGTATGAAACCAATTTTTGATTAGGCCCTTAAATCCTCAAGCTTCTCCTCCCTTTTCATATACTATATTTTTCACTTCTTTTTTTTTGTAAGGCAAGAATTACTATATCTGGGTAGACCTTTAATGATTTTTAATTCCATCCTTCCCTTTAAAATAAAGATCAGATTTTCTGTTAAAAATCATAATAATAGTATCTGAAAATTACTCTTCAATAAAAGAAATTTATCCTTTGAAGAATAAAAGTCAAATCTTCTATTTATCCAAAAATACAAAACTTCTTACTAAAGATAGTTTAACTTTATTTAACACTTCTTCATTAAGAAAATTTTTAAGTTTAAGTTTTTCATGATTACTATAAATTTTAACTAAATTCTTTTATTCATTTCTATATTCAAAATTTTGTTCCCCTAATATAACTTCATGTACATAATTGTTCTCAATCAAAAATAAGATTTATTTTTAAGTATTCTTGAGAATCAAATAAAATTTTAGGTTTTTGAAAATCTTTATTTTTAAAGTCTCCCCAAACTTTAAATTTTTAATTAAGATAAAACATTTAAGCATAAGAAATGATACATGGGTGAGAAATAAAAACTGTCATATCATGCTTGCAAAAATTTTTAATATCCAAATATGCAAGTATAACAATTTAAATATAGGAGTAAAATGAAATTAAATTTATTTTTTCAAAACATTTTTCTTTTTTTATAATAACAGTAGTGGAGGTTTTCAAAGCAAATGCACACCAACAAAAATAACACACTGATACAGATAACAGATGATAGTGGAATTTGAAGAATTTTAAACATGTAGTTTTCCTAAGTAGAAGTTTCTAATAGAGGTTTATAATTTCCTAACAGTTTTTTGAAATTAAAAAAACATACTACTAAAAACTCTGACATAACATACACATAAAAACATTTACTATTACACACTACCACACATCAACATTAAATCAACAATAAAATAACAAAAGTACCTGAATATGCATAAAGATAAACAGTACAACTACAATCTGCATACTATCAAGGTTCACATCACAACACAATCATCAAACAAAATACTAGATAAAGTACACAGTGACACAATACATCAATACAACAACTAAAACAAACAACATACATCTACTCTTCATCCTCATCATCATCATCATCTTGCTCGTTCCAATCTCTGGATGGTACATAAGGTATATAGAATGGATGAAGTGGCATCTCAGCACGCTGATCTCCTCTAATCAGTCTATCCAAATATTGCTGATAATTCTCCTCATATTCATCATGTTTTACAATATATCTCTCAACATTATCCAGCTTACCATCCATATCTCTCACATGCTCTCGAGTAAGACTCACTTTTTTGAAAATCTTTCTTAATAAACCAGTCTGTGAATCAGTAGATGACGAAGCACATGAAGTAGTGGCACGAGAAGCAGAAGAAGCAAAAGCAGAAGCAGTAGAAGCCCTACCAAATCCTCCTCTCTAACCAAACTCTGAATGTACAGTGTAAGCACCAACGTTTACACTGGTAATTGGTCTCAATGGTTGAAGTACCTCTTCCCAGGTTTCAAATTTCACTCCAGATCTTTCACATAGTGAATGAATCAAGGAAGGAAATCCCATACCTATAGTCGTGGTTGATCTAGCACAGTTCAAAACATAATAAAAAATTATGCTTCCAATATCAATAGGCTTCCCATGCTAATACAATGGTTCAACACCGCTCTTTCTATCGTCAGTTCACTGGTATGACTTGAAGGTAACAACTTAGATGAGATAAAATAATGTCATTCCTTAGAAATGACATTCAATTTGGATGCAGGAAAGTTCACTCTTCTATCATTTGTAATTTTCCATAATCCTCTTCCATCAGTCAGAAACTCCATAATCTCATCTAATTCTCCTTCCGAAGGATGATAGTTAGAATAAAAATAGAACATGTCAGGAGGTAGTCCATAAAAGGTATTGATTGCACCCGAAGAAATGTTTACTTCATGCCTCCTAACCATCACCTGATTTTCCTCTACAACAGGTAAATTTGCATAAAATTCTCTTACCACAGAAACAACAGCAACAGCAGAGAAGAAATAATAATTCTGTCAGTTTCTTCTTGCAATCATATCTTCAATCACCTCTCCTAGCTTACTAAACAGTCGCTCAGGAATCAACTTATGTGATTGCAATGCATCGACGTATTGTTCCTCAGCCCTCAAACTAACAAATTTTTCACAATCAAACTTCGTCTTTTCTCGTGCACGCATTGACTTTGGAACCATCTCTAAAAATTCATGAAAAATTCACCATAAATTCCAAAATCAAACTAAACTTGCTAAATTATCTTCCAAAAGATATTTTCACTAAATCCAAGCAATTTATCAAGCTTTTTCTCAAATTTTCACCATGAATAGTGATTTTAAGATCTTTCAAAATGTACTCAAAATACATGGTGAAAATAAAATTTTTTTACTTAGGAGTAGTGCTCTTACCTCAAGGAATCCAAATCTAACAATGTTTGTTGAGATCAGCACTTAAATGATCCACAAAATGATGCCTTAGGCTCCTCTTTCGTGGCAAAGCAAAGGTTGAAGACAATGGGGTGGTTGAAATGGAAATTTTTGGATTTTTAACTTTCGGGAATCAATTTTCGCGAACTGGTGCCTAAGCACAAACTATCGGCGCTTAGCTGCGAAATTTGGCGTGTAAGCACCGGCACTTTGGCGCTTAGCCGCCAATACCCAAATTTTTATAATTAAGGTATATGCACTAAATCTCTTTGTTAATTACCATTAATTAGTCCACAATAACTAATTCTCCCCACAAATCTTCTAATACTCCAATTCAAAGTTTAATAACCATTGATTCCATACAAATTTCACAAAAACACAAACTTATATTAAAATAAACATAACATTCAATACAATACTAGAATTTTTATCCAAACATAAAGGATAAAATTCTCAAAATACGAGACACTATAATCTTAAACTGATAAGTGTACATCTCTAAGATGTACCCATCACATCGTCAGGAATATATAAAAACATTAAACACACCAAACATGAACTCACAAGAACATTAACGTAACACATAAGACACTAAACAAATAGAAACTGTCGGCATATTTTTAGGTTGAGTGTTGTATTTTTGAAAAGGGGTCGCCTACAGAAATTGTCGGCGAATTTTTTAATTTAATTTAAATAAATAATTTGAAAAAGTAGTATTTGATTTTGAAAATAATTTTTAAGATATGAAATCAAACCGACCTCACATCCCAAATAGTTTATATAAACGAGCGCCGCACCACAAACCGTGTATCTACCCCGAAGACTAGACACACTGCTTGGTAATGGGGCTCAATTAAATACTAGAAAGGTTTGTGACATCTGTTTGGTCTGCGAACCAATTTTATAAGAAGACAAATTCCCCTGCTTAATATAAGTGAATTAAGTAGGGTTTATATTACCTGGGTTCTTAAAATTCCTTATAAGGGCAAGCCCCTATAGTTAATTACATCTTAAGTGACGGGAATCACCTAAGAAAACTCTCGATAATAATCAGTAATTCTGCTTTCAAGAATTTCAAAGTTTAAGTTTTCAAGGGATTGAATTTTGGAATTTCAATAGGGAATGGATCAAATTTGGAACATTTTGTTTTGGGAATTCAAAGGAAGAAAGGTAGGAGAAATCACAGATTCGAAGCGAACTTCGGTAATTTCTCAGCTATCCTATTGTTTGGATTGAATTTAGGAAAGTCCTAATATTTATTTAATGTTTTGATCTTGCCAATTTTAATTAATTAGAACTTATATTTGTATGATAAAATCACACAAATAGCCTCGAAGATGTGAGGGTTTATGTCGTATCTGACAACTACCTCGGAAATCCTAAGACCGGTTAGGGCTTAATTTGCAATGCAAATGCCTATCAACAGGTTGAGGATTTATGTTGCACTAGGCAAACTACCTCGAAATCCTATGGCTAAGTTATTTAATTCATAGAAAGTTTTTCTGAAGTAGACTCAGGTTTTGCTAATGACGATGGCCGTGCTGCCCACCATGCTCCGAGCTCCTTGTTGTTGCAGAGGTTTAGTTTTAGAAGTCATAAATCAGGAGATGAGAAAAGTGTTTTGGTTTAGAGAAAGTCTTAATTTCCAAGTGTTTTTTATGTTTTATTTAAAACAAATCTTAAGGTTGATTATAACAACACCGGTTAAGATCCTACGGTTCCATCCTTCGGCATCGTTATTTTTATCGGATTCACTTAGTCCGGATGAATTTGCTAAACTCAACTAAATGAGTTCCACACTTTCATTTAGACCGTGGGAAATCCCGTTAGCAACACGTAGGTTACATCATCCGAGGTATTCCCGATCATCCAACAAGACGTTTTAATTGAGTTGTAATTGTAGTTTTGTGTTCTGTTTGTGATTAAATTTTGAGTTGTTTTATATTTTGAAATATTGTGGCGATGAATTTTATCTTGCAATGACTTTTAATTTAGTTTTGGTTTCAGTTTTAGGGGCTACCTTAAAGGTGTGGGTTTTCATGCAACAGTTGTTTATCATGCAAGAAAAGTAAAGTGCATTTGCAATACAGTAAATTGCAAGAAGGTAAATTGCAATAAAATAAAAGCGTACCTGGAGGGTCTTCCCGTTATCCCAGCTACACTTAAACACAATTTAGAATATTTAAACAAGTTCCTAGGTAAAGCTAAGGGAAGGGTTATGGTTTTCTACCAAATTCCTAATCCTATAGCTAGTCATTTCCTATGACGTCTAGGTTCTTGTATTTTGGTTTGAGGACGATTTTCTTCATCAAAGAACAATTAAGTTCAATTGTTCTTATGAATATCCTATCATATTGAGGAAGTTATTAAGAAGAATCTTAAACATCTTTTCAATACTGATAGGATTGTTTTAAGTCCAAATGGATTTAATCAATCAGGTGAAGTAATCGTCCGAGGTTTAGTTAAGTTTTGTTGTTATCTTACTCAGTGAACTAGGACATTTGAATATCCTATAAGTGAAGTAACATTTCATTTAATGTTCTGTTTAGGAGTTATGGCAACAAAAGCTTTCGAGGGCAAATTGATGTTCAAATGGTTTGTGATTTAATTTAATTTCAGTTAACGGGTTTAAATTTGGAATAGTGTTCAAGTTGCTTTATTTTGAATTTCTTTGTCTTAGGTGATGTTATTTTTAATTCAATTTAATTTAACTTTAATTTAATTTAATTAGGTTTAGTTTTAATTTTAATTTAATTTAATTTGATTTTAATTTTAACTTGATTCTATTATTTAATTTAATTTAATTCAATTTAGTTTGATTTGATATGATTTAATTTAATTTAATTTAATTTGATTTAATTTAATTTAATTTGTTTTAATTTAATTTAATTTAATTTAATTTAATTTTATTTAATTTAATATTTTATTTTTTTATGTTTTAAAGATGATTGTAATTGTTAAAGTATTAGTTTAATTGAAATTTTAAAAGGATTTAATTTAAATAATTTAACTTTAATTTAATTTAATGATTAAGTCTTTCAGCATTTTAAATCTTAAATTTGGATTATCATTTTAATTAGGAATTAAATATTATTGAGATGATTAATTTAGGGATTCTTAAATTAAAGAACAAATCTATTCCTAATAATATCCCTATTTTAATAATTCCAATTTTATTATTCTTCCAAATTTAATCAACTATTTAATTAAGGTTTATTTCAATTATTTTTAAACTGTTTAGTAGGTTTCTACCCTTTAATTATTTAAATTTCAATCATCCAAATCAGATTAGGATCAAATATTTTACTCTTTAATTTTATTAAGCCTAAAGTTTTAATTAAGGGTTAAAATTTTAATTACCATTTTGCCCTTCAAGCTTAATAATTTCATAACTCACTAAATTGAGCTTAAATAAACTTGAAATTTTTATGTGACTTCACTCATATGTCAATAAAGACATGAGAGGAGAAAATGTGATTTTTCTGTATTTAATTTATTTATGTACTTATTTTTGATGGAAAATTGTGATTTCCAAGGAAAATTTAATAATATGACCAAGGGAAAGTTTCTGTCCTTAAGAAAATTATGGGACATTCCTAATGACTAGAGGACCACTTGGACCAATTTTGGTGATTTTTTGAATTATATTCTTTTTATTATATTTATTTTGAGTTTTGGAGTATTAATTAATTTAAAAAATAAAATAAAGGTTGAAAAATGAATTTTATATTTTCCAAAAATCTCTCTGATATCAAGGAAATTAGAGAATCAATTTTTACAATTTTCTGATTTTTCTTTGATTTATTAGAATTATTTTAGTGGAAATGCTAAAAAAATACATTTTTTAATTTTAAAATTACCTTAGGGCTTTAAAATTTAATATCTCATCAAATAGACCTAAGAAAAATATGGGGTTTGTTCCTAAGTGATTAAAATTCAAAATATAACATTTTGATGAATTTTATTATTTTTGTGATTTTTATTATTTTTTAATTATTAAAATATTAAAATAATACAAAAAATCAACTTTTTAGAAAATTGAAATTTTAATTTTCTTAAATTCCCCTAATATCAGAGAGGCTCCAAAACCAATTTGGTGAATTTTTTAAAAGTATTTTGAAAGTTATGAATTTTTAAAGTTTAAATTGGCTAAATGGCTTAATCAACCCATTTAGTAGGGCTAACCAAGTCCAATTGACTTCAAATTTTTATGGTGGGTTCCTCTGATCCTAAAGGTCAGTGGAGAATTGATTTCAATTCAATTTGATGTATGATTAGCTCTAATTAATTAGGGATCTATTTTGGGTGTTTAAGCCAATTAGGGTTATTTTGGGTGAATCAATTCAAAACCTATTTTTCCTAGGGTTCTCTGGTCATAAGAGACATCACTAAATTTTCCTAGAATTTATTTCACAACATGATAATTATTGGATTTAAAATACTCAAAACAGTAACATGAATTTGAAAAATCAATAACTTCTCATAGGGATGGCCTCTGACTTTGGAAAATTCAAGGAATGTTCCCAAATTCAGAAGCTTCAAAAGCCCTATGGTCTCATGCCATGGTGAATTTCCTATATGCATGGAGAATTAAAACAATGCAGAGTGGAAATAAATCATTAAAAAAAAATACTTAATGAAATTAAATGATTTCTTTTCCACATTATTCTCCTCACGTTCATCTGAGCGAGAGGGTATTTTTATTTTATTTTTCCGATTTTTCTACACAAAGTTATGGATTTTTAAAGTTTAGGGAATTAAATAAATCAGAAAATCCCTATTTTTCTATTTATCCGAGTCGGCGCCGCGTCAACCTTAACATCTCCGAAGTGCCGCGTGGCGCTTTCTGATTCGACGCCGCCATCCGACTCAGCGCTCCGGGGGCCCGCTGTATCGTTCCGTCTCCTCATCCTGCGCGATCCTGGCCATCCGTCCGCGCGTGTATGGAATGAACGGCATCCGTTCATCGTCCCTAAGTGTCCTAACCCGAGAGCCGTCCACACTAAAATCCTAAGAACTCACTCATTTCTCAACGGATTTTCGTGTTCTTATGCTCTATGGATTCTTCTTGAAGATATGAATACATCTATACGGTGATCATGTATTGAAATTAAAGCATTTGAAATGGAGAATCTCAAGAAGCTCAGGATAAAGAATTAGCTCATACCTTTGCTCAGAGAAGTGTGGCTTCAATCTGAGGGTTGTGTCACCTTCGATTGCATCCCAGCAAGCTCCAGATGAAGTCTCCTGGTCTGGTGAATTGCCTAGCTATGAAAGTGACCACAGCCGATCACAAAGCTTGGAGGCTGGAACAACTGGGTGGCTCGGAGATGGGGCTTTCAGTGGGAAACTTCTCCTCTTGGTCTAGTGAAGGTGTAGGGCCAGTCAATTTGAAGATTGGCTCACTGTGGCAAAGTGTCCTGGTTTTTGGGTGAAATTTCAGTTGAGAAATTGGGTTATGTTGGTGGGGATTAGGGCAAATTGACACTGGGGATCAACTGCTCTATGTATGGAGTAGGGCTTGGAACAATTTTGGCAGAGTTTCGGCAAGGTTTTTGCAACTCTCCTTCATGGCCGTGAGGGGGTCGGGTTTAAATAGAGGTGGTCGGAGAGCCTCGCGGGGATGGCCAAGGGTTGGGATCAGCTGCTTAGGTCAAGGGAAGAACAGCTATGGTGGCCATTGGGCATGGGGCAGCTCAGCAAGGGAGAATTCCAATGTTGGGCTCACATGTGAGCTCTCGGGCATGGCGTTTTCCGGCGGCCTGGTGGCTGGCCGGCCAGTCTCAGGTCACCATCTTGGCCAGTGGGGTCAGGGCTTGGCATTAGTGTAGGCAATTGGCAAATGCCATGTGTCAAAAGCTTGATTTAAAATGGAATGGGAGAGGGCCAATTTTGGCTTGATTTGGTCAAGTCCACCCTTTGGGCTTGGTTCACTCTTCAAGGTGGCTTTGGGTGCTGTGAGGAGTCAAAATAATCAGCTGGTTTGTCATGGAGAAGTCCTTATCCAAATATATTTGGATTAAATTTGGGTTAAGGGGAATCATGGTTAAGGTTAATGACTTCAGGAGATTAAGGAAAGAGTCTCCTCCTTTTGCCCAAAATGGCATGGTGACATGTAAAGAGGCTCTCATGGCTTCCATGTGGCTCATGCATGGCTTCATGGCTCATCTTTGGCTTGGGAAAAGTTAAGTCGATTTCATGGAAATGGGTTTAAGAAAATTTTGGTATTTTGATGGGAATTTGTATGGGGCTTAATTTAGAATGGCTTCATGATGAGTTTTGAAACTTAGGGATTGATTTAATTGAAAATATGGTGTAGAGCAATTGTCATATGGGTTTTGGATTAATTTTGGCCCTTTGGATTTTGGTGGAGATGGGCTTTAGGAAGGTTTCATGTAAGTGGGCTTTTAAGTTTAAGAATAAATTCATGGATGGGAATTTTGTAGAAGTTTGGGCCAAATAATTGTTGGGTTTGGTTTAGGGATATGTCATGAGTGATTTGAAATGAGTTTGGAGTGATTTGGGTTTGAATTGGGTTGGATTTGGGCCTCTTTGGTAAATGGGCCAATGTAGGTCAAATTGGGCTAACTTGGGCCAATGTTGGGCTAGGGTTGAAATTGATGTAAAATAAATGTTGGGAAATGTTTATGGGAGTGTTTCAAAGAGGTTTTGTCTTTGGTTGGGCTTTGATTTTGGGGTTTGGGCTTATTTGGGTTAGGTTTGGGTTTAGGTCAAAATTGGGCTTTTTGGCTTTGGGTTGAATTTGAGTGGGGTTTGGGTCTAAATTTTAGGTAAATCATGTTAATGTTTTGTTTGTAGGGATGTTAAGGAAGGTTTAGAAAAGATTTGGGGTTAATTGGAGTTGAATTGGGTGAGTTTGGGTTAAGTTTGGGTCATGGGTCCAAATTGGGCTTTAAGGCCAAAAGTGAAATTGGATCCAAATGTCAATCAAATTGGACTTGGATTTAGTCTAGATTGGTGTTGGGAATGATAAATTGAAGTTTAGAATTGAATTGGACCAGGATTTGGGTCAATTGGGTAGGTTTGGTTTGACATTGGGTTCACTTAGGGTTAAAATGGGTCAAATTTGGGGTTTTGACAAATGTAGGGTAAATTGACAAAATTGGCCCATGGTGTAGTTGAACAAAATGAAATTTGGAATATTTGGGATTTTCTGAAATTTTCTGGGAATTTTCGGAATTTTTGGATTTTTGGGTCAAGAGGGGTATTTTGGGTATTTGGAGGGTATTGGGAGGTATTTTTGGAATTTTTGGTATTTTTGGGTATGGATGATCAATTTAAGTAATGTGGGAATGTTTTTGATTGACTTTGGGGAATTTTGGGTGATTTGGAAATTTTGGAGGATTTCAAGGGTTTTGGGTAGGCTAGGCGGGTGTAGGGTCCCGGGGGTCAAAAATTGAAAATTTGGGAAATTGAAGATTAGGTAAATGTACGTGGAATAAAATCATTTTGGTTGAGCCATGAAGCCATATCAAGCCCACATGAGCCATGAAGGGACTCATTTGAGGCATTCACTTATGTTGTTCCTAACCCTCTTAGCCAAGAGCTTAGGGGTTAAGGACCATCCATGTGAATCACCTACATGAGTCAAGAGGTCAAGTTGGGTATGGGTGTGGTTTTAGGAGGTGTGTGAAAGTGTAGTGTATAGGTGTAGTGTGTGTGTAAGTCAGCCCTTCACCAGACCAGGCCACCCAGGGCGATCCTAAGGCCAAAGAGTCCTATAGGAACTCATCCTTTAAACTTCCACATTTGATTTCAACCCTCTAAGTGATTAGGGATCTACATTCAAGTTTGTGGAGTTTGCAGGGAGTTAAGAAGTGGTTTGAATTTCTAAAAGGTGGGTCCCAATTCTAATCCTCTAGGATAGTCAAAGGAAAAGCCTAAGGCTATATCCTAAGTACTAAAGAGAAGAAGAGAAGACCTCATCAAAAATGAGGTCAACAGAAACAAAAAACTTTTAATTCCACTCTCCATTAGGCGGAATATAACCAAGACCAATATTATTCTCATTTGACCCTTCAGGAATATAAATTTGATAGAATGGGAGATCATTGTTCATTCTTATATCATCTTCTTCAATCCATTTGTTCTTCACGAACATCGCCTTATCTATTTCTGCCACATACCTTGAATGATTTAATTGAATATTAAGTTGCCATCCCATGTGATCCAGATGTAAAGTAATATCATTGATCTTTGCTTCCATTGAAGTCACTCAGGCTTCAACTTTTGCAATCATCTTTGCAATACCTTGAATGCTAACAGCCAGATATCCATTAAATAACTCCTTAGCACTATCACTAATGAACTTACTTTTATCAGAATCTTGCTCCTTCTTCATCTCGTTCTCCCAGGAAGACATGGTGCTCAAAATTCTCTTCTTAGACTTCAGAAATGAAAATACGACTTGGGGCAAGTGTTTTCCTTAAGTTAGGACCTTTTATAGACTTGGGAGATGCTAGAATATTTTCTAACACGTTTAGAATCTCCTAAATAACTCCCATAACTTCTCCCCCACGATTTAGGCTCTAAGTTCACATTTTTCGCATTTTTTTAACTGTGGCGCCTAAGCGCCAACTAGTCGACGCTTAGCCACTAGTGCACAATTTAGCACAGGCCGACTAAGTGTCCAAATTCTCATTCTGACTTTTCCAAGTCATTAATTAAGGTCAAATAAACTCCACTTTAGTTTAAAAACTCCAAATTACTACCACAAAAAAATATAAAAACAAACCAAACAAAGCAAACAAAACACACAAAACAAACATAGAGCAAACACACCGATAAATATGGTTTGCCTCCAACAAAGCGCTTGTTTTAACATCATCAGCCTGACATACCCAGAACTCATTCTGAGTGACCCAACATTAAATTCTCATCAGATTTAGATTTATTGGCTGAAAAATATGGTTTAAGTCTATGTTCAGTTAACTTCAAATATTATTCCAGTCTTAGGACCTTGAATATCTACAGCTCCATAAGAATAAACTTTTATCACAATGAATGGACCCATCCACCTGGACTTAATTTTTCCAGAAAATATTCTCAATCTATCATTATACAGCAAAACTTGTTGTCCTGGTACAGTATTTTTGGTAAGAATCTTCCGATCATGCCATAAATTCATTTTTTCCTTATAAATCTTAGCATTTTCATAAGATTAATTCTTTATTTCTTCAAGCTCATTCAATTGCAATAATCTTTTTTTAGCAGCATCTTTCAAATTATAATTGAACTCTTTAATAGCCCAATAAGCCTTATGCTTAGGTTAAAAAGGTAAATGACAAGCTTTTCCAAAAATCAGCCTATATGGGGACATTTCTATAGGTGTTTTGTAAGCAGTCCTATAGGCCAACAAAGCATAATCCAGTTTAATTGACCAATCCTTTCTATTTGAATTAATAGTTTTTCCAATATTCTTTTAATTTCACGATTAGATAATTCAACCAAACCACTTGTCTTCGGATGATAAGCAGTAGCAATGCGATGATTAATATGATATTTTTTTGCTAACTTCTCAATAATCGCATTTCTAAAATAACTTCCTCCATCAGTTATGATTACTCTTGGTATTTCAAATATGCAAAATATATTCTTTTCTAAAAACTTTGCAATACTTTGAGCATCACATGGAAGTAAAGCAATAACTTCAATCCATTTGGAAACATAGTCTACTACTATCAAAATATAAACATTTTCGAAAGATGGTGTAAGTGGTCCCATAAAATCTAATCCCCAAACATCAAATATTTCAACTTCCAAAATATAATTGAGGGGCATCTCATTTCTTCTAGAAATATTGCTTACACGCTGACATGTATCACAATTTTTAATATAAACATTCACGTCCTTAAAAATTGTAGGCCAATAAAATCTTGATTGTAATATTTTATATGCAGTTTTATCACTTCCAAAATATCCCCCATAATAAGAATCATGACATTTTTGAATAATTTCGTAAGTCTCTTCCAAAGGTACACATCTTTGAATTATAAGATCCTTTCATTGTTTATATAAAAATAGGTCATCCTAAAAATAAGTCTTAGCATCACGCAGAAATTTCTTCTTTTCATGATATGTCAAACCATAGGGTATAATATTACTAACAATAAAGTTTACTACGTCTGCATACCATGGAACACTCCATTCTTTAACAGTGAACAGTTTTTCATCAGGAAAATGTTCATTAACATTTTTAATATCATAGAAAAATTTTTCAATTTCAAGTCTGGACAAATGATCAGCAATTTAATTATCAGAATCCTTCCTATCTACTATCTCAAAATCAAATTCTTATAAAAGAAGAGTCCATCTTATAAGTCTCAGTTTTGCATCAATTTTCTTCATTAAGTATTTGATAGCAGAATGATCAGTATGCACAACACATTTAGTTCCAATTAAATATGATCGAAATTTATTAAAGGAAAATACTATAACTAATAACTCTTTCTTAGTAGTGGTATAATTAATTTGAGCTTCACTAAGAGTTTTACTAGCATAATAAATTACTTTGAAAATTATATCATATTTCTGACCCAAAAAAGCACAAATAACATAGTCACTAGCATCACACATTAATTCAAAATGTTTTTCCAAATTTGGTGAAATTATTACAGGTGTAGTGATTAATTTTTCTTTTAATGTTTCAAACGCTTTATGACAGTCATCATCAAAATTAAAAATTACATCCTTTTCCAGTAAACGGCATAAAGGTTTTGTAATCTTTGAAAAATCTTTGATGTAACGCCTGTAGAATCTAGCATGTCCTAATTAACTTCTAATTCCCCTTACATTTGTTGGGCAAGGTAAATTAGATATAACTTAAATTTTTGCAGGATCTACCTCCAAACCTTTTTCTGAAATACGATGTCCCAAAACAATTCCTACTGCTACCAAATATTGGCATTTTTTCAATTTAAGGACCAAATTAGTTTCTTCACAGCATTTTAGAACTTTAGATAGATGTTCTAAACATGATTCAAATGAAATTCCAAATACTGAAAAGTCATTCATAAAAACTTCATACCCTTTTTCAATTAAATCACAAAAAATAGCCATCATACATCTCTGAAATGTAGAAGGGGCATTACATAAACCAAAGGGCATTCTTCTAAAAGCAAACGTACCAGAAGGACTGGTAAACGTAGTTTTCTCTTGATCCTCAGGAGCAATTTGAATTTTGTGGTAACCAGTATATCCATCCAGAAAACAAAAGTATTTATGCCCAGCCAATCTATCCAACATTTGATCTAGAAAAGGGAGTGGAAAATGATCTTTCCTTGTGGCAAGGTTTAATTTTCTATAATCAATGCATATTCGCCACCCTTTAACTTGTCTTGTTGTATCATCTCATTCTTTTTATGAACAATCACAGTTACTCCTCCTTTCATAGGAACACAATGAATAGGACTAACCCATGCACTATCTAAAATAGGGTAGATAATTCCAGCATCCAACCATTTTAAAATTTCTTTCTTAACAATGTCTTTCATAATAGAATTTAATCTCCTTTGGTGATCAGGCAACAATTTGGGGATAAGAATTCTGTGCATACAAATTGAAGGACTAATTCCTTTAATATCAGCAATTGTCCATCCAAAGGCTTTCTTGTGCTTCTTTAAAATTTTAAGCAAACTCTATTCTTCTTTTTCAGTTAATTGAGAGGAAATTATAACAGGCAAGGTTGAGGATTCACCTAAAAAACATACTTCAAATGACCAAGAAGCATTTTTAACTCAAGCTCAGGAGGTTTTTCAATTGATGGACCATAAGATTTATCTTTTTCAGTCATATCCTACAATTCAAAACTTTCACGAACATATTTTAAATCTTCTTCTTGAAAATCTTCAAAATCAAATAACTCCTCTTCTTGCTTATATTCAAATTCTTCTCTTTCAGCTTTCTCTTCATAAGTTGATTTGAAATAACATTCACTTAAATATTCGATAACATCCATCCTAAAACACTCATCTTCTTTACCTCTTGCAGGATATTTCATCAATTTTGAAATATGAAATGTAACAGTCTGATCATTAACCCTCATTATTAATTCCCCTTTTTGCACATCTATCATGGCTCTGCTTGTAGCTAGAAAAGGTCTCCCTAAAATTATGGGTATCTCTTTATCTTCCTCCATATCTAACACAATGAAAACCACAAGAAAAATAAATTGATCCACTTTTACCAAAACATCTTCTATAACTCCTTTAGGATATGTGATCGAACGATCTGCTAATTGCAAAGTTACAGTAGTCAGGGTTATTTGTCCTAGTCCCAGCCTTTTGAATATTGATAGAGGGATAAGGTTAATGCTTGCACCCAAATCACATAATGCTTTTCCACAGAATCTTTCTCCGATTGCACATGGAGTTGTGAAACTACCAGGATCTTTAAATTTTTCAGGAAGCTTTTTCTGAATTATTGCACTGCACACCTCACTAAGTGCAACAGTCTCATTTTCTTCAAACTTCCTCTTTTTATTAAGAATGTCCTTCATAAATTTCGCATAGCTTGGCCTTTGTTCTAGGGCTTCAGCAAATGGAATATTAATGGTAAGCTTCTTCAATATCTCTAAGAATTTTGAAAATTACTTATTCAACTTTTGTTGACGAAGTCTCTGAGGAAATGGAGGTGGTGGTTTTTCTAAATCAACCTAAGGTGGAGAAATAGGTCTTTCAAAACCTTTTGGAGCGTCCTCTTTAGGTCTTTCAATCTCTTCTTTCTCTACTTCAGTTTCTTTTTGAACTCTACCTTCCAATTCTTATCCACTTCTCAGATGAATTGCTTTCACTTTTTCTTTATTCTTTTCTCTTGGATTCACTTCAGTTTTACTTGGAAGCATTCCTTGGGATCTATTACTTAAGGCATTTACAATTTGTCCCATTTGATTTTCAATATTTCTGATGGTTTCTCCTTGAATTTGTAATTGATATCCCATATGTGATACTACTTCTTCCATAGACAACTTCTTCTCCTTATTTTGTAAAGCATTCTTATAACCTGAAGGATAAGTTAGTCTATTTATAGTATTACCTTGGTTGTTCTAATTCCCCAATGGGTTTACTTGGTTTTCCCCCATTGTTGATTAACACCACCCTCATCATTGTTATTCCAGTTAAAATTTGGATGATTCTTCCAACCTGGGATATAATAATTAGAATATGGGTTGTTAGGTTTGATTATAGCATTCACAGTTTCTGGTGAAGAATAAGAATCAACCATTTAGCCTAAAGAATTTTCTTCAATCTTGAGATCTGGCTGAGAAAAATTCATCCCAAATTGGTCTATCTTCCTTGATACAACAGCAACTTGATTTGCTAACATTGTAAAAGCATCATTTTCATAAACATTGGCTACCTTTTTAGGATTTAACCTTTCAGAAGACCATTGAAAATTATTAGTAGCCATTTATTCAATTAAATCATAAGCATCAGAAAATGGTTTAGACATTAACGATCCACCAGCAGCAGCATCAATGATTAATCTAAGAGATCCAACTAATCCATTAAAAAAGTTTGAATTATTAGCCAATCTGTTATCGCATATGTGGACATTTCTTGAGGAGATTTTAAATATTTCCCATGCTTCATAGATTGATTCCCCTTCAAATTGACAAAAAGATGTTATATCATTTCTCAACTTAACAGTCTTAGATGGTGGCAAATATTTAGCAAGGAATTTTTGTGACAGTTCACCCCAAGTTCTAATTGATCCAGGTGCTAATGAATGTAACCATATTTTAGCTTTATCCCTTAGTGAAAAAGGAAAAATTCTAAGTCTAATAGCATCATCCGAAACACCATCATATTTAAAAGTAGCACACAACTCTAGAAAATTAGCAAGATGCAAATTAGGATCTTCAGTTGTTGCTCCCCTAAACTGATTATTTAACACCATTTGGATAATAACAAGTTTAAGCTTAAGTGAATTAGCAGCTACAGCAGGGTTTTGAATACTACCACGAAGTTCATCTACTGTAGGGTTAACATAATCTCTTAAAGGTCTTAATTCTTGATTGATGCCAACATTTTGATTTTGATGATTTGCCATTTCTTGAATATTTTTTTTCTTTTTCTATATTTTTAATTTTTTTTTATTTTTCTGATAAGTCTTTATAATTTAGAATCGTAAGGCACAAGTTCTTCAGAACCTGAACTAAGCATACAATAATAAAACAAAACAAAAATACAACACACTAAGAAAAATAAAGAAAAGTAAAAATTTAAAATTTCTTAATTCTCTTTAAAATGCAATTTAATTAATTTTCCTCGACAACGGTGCCAAAAACTTGATCCCGTATGGATAGTTATAAATGCAATGGATGCCAGAAACTTGGTTCTGCTGGATAAATGCACTGATGATTTAAGATATGAAAATAATGATTTTATAATATGGGATACTACGCAAGTATATGTATCATTTATCGAGTAATATAGGACTTTCTGATTAAGCCCCGAGATATCGATCCCACAGGGAAAATGTGAAATCTTTAAAGGAATCAAAGAAATTATCTTTTTACTTTCTTTAATTGTTTTCCAAAAAGTATGTCTTGATTTTGAATAGTTTTGAAGGCTGTTATGTCTTTTGAAGTTTTCTTAATAAAAATGCAAAGCAAGAAATTATAATTACAATAACTAATAACACTGGATGTAAAATACTATTAACTAGAATATCTTTTTTTAATTTTACATTCAATTATATGGACTACAGTTTTGACCCATATAATTTCATGTGATTCTTACTAACTTTTATGAGACAATACCGCATTGGATCTTACATAATCCCAAGAAATTTTACAACTTAACACGCCAAATTAAGAAGTAAGCAAAGTTTTTAGAATCAATCTTCACAACTTCTTCCAACTTTTAAACACTTATACTTTCCACAACAATTCTCTTTAAATTAATCACTTCTCCATTTAAGAAAGAAAAAGATAAAGTAAACTACTCAGAATGCATTGAGAAAATATAAAAACCCATTGATTTGAAATAAAAAACAACGATAACAAAAATAATAAATGAAAACAAGTATTAATAAACTAAATAAAAGTAAACACTTATCTGAAAATCCTCTCCACAAGACTAGGGTAGCTCCTCTGAAACATTGACTCTTCGCTAAACTACTCCTCAAAGATAATTTCCCAACTCCAATGACTCAGTATACAAACTTCAGACTTCAATAAAAACTAATCTAAAATAAAGAAAAGAAGTGGGAAGAAGAATACTTCACTCTGACCCTTCTCTCCTTTCTACTCTCTAATCCTACTCTAAATAAATACTTTTAAAATGCACTAGAAGAACAATGGAAGTACTCTTCAGAATGCAGTGGAAGAGTCTCCTCAAATTGCCTCTCTAAATCTTTCCTAAAACTGTCTTTAAATAGTAAACCAAAAGGTGCCTTGGTGTCTCTTCAAAATGTGTCCAAATTCGATGTATCTACTAAGGAACGCACCCCTTCATTCAAACATGCCGCCCAAAGGAACTTATGGACGTCACCACTAAGAGTTGCATCCCATCCCCTTTGAAATTGGAGCTAAATTCATTTGAATCTTGATTTTTAACTATGGCGGCTAAGCGCCGGCCCAGCGGCGCTTAGCCGCCAGTGCCAAATTTTTTATTTTTCATTTTTTTGCTCCAAATTTGATCCATTTTTTCTAATTTCATCATGACCATCCATTTTCATCATACCTGTAAGAAAAATACAAAATAACTTCCATTAAAGTGCAATATCATTAAAAATAGGTAAAAAAATGTGCATAAAAATACTATATATTTTTGGTGTTTCAACCAGTATATCCATCTAGAAAGCAGTAGTACTTATGTCTAGCAAGTCTATCTAGTATTTCATCAAAAAAAGGAAGAGGAAAGTGATCTTTTCTGGTGGTGGCTTTTAATTTCCTATAGTCAATACAAATTCGCCATCCATTAATTTGTCTTGTGGGTATAATTTCATTACATTCATTCACTTCAACAGTCACTCCTCCATTTTTTGGTACATAATGTATTGGACTTACCCAAGCACTATCCGAAATAGGGTAAATAATTCTGGCATCCAACCATTTTAAAATCTCTTTCTTAACTACTTCTTTCATTATTGGATTCAATCTTCTTTGCGGATCAACTCTTAGTTTATGTTCTTCATCTAATAAAATTCTATGCATACAAATCGAAGGACAAACTCCTTTAATATCTGCCAAAGTCCATGCAAAAGCTTTCTTGTATCTTTTTAAAGTTTCCAACAACTTCTGTTCTTGATAATCGTTTAACTCTGAAGATACAATAACTGATAGGGTAGATGATTCTCCTAAAAAAATACTTTAAATGATTAGGAAGAATTTGCATCTCAAGTTCAAAAGGTTTTATTATAGATGAAATTAAGCTTTTATTTCCACCTTCCTAGTGTTTAATACTTCTAATCTCTCTTCAACATACTCTAAATCTTCATTCTTCTTACTATCTGAATTTTCTTCATTTTCAATTTCTTCTTCAAACATATTTTCATACTCTACTTCTTTTTCAAATATACTTTCAAAATGATCATTTCTCAAATATTTACAGACCTCCATCCTAAAACATTCATTATCTTTTTCTATTGAGGGATACTTCATAGATTTCAAAATATTAAAGGTCACCTCTTGATCATCAACTCTCATAGTTAATTATCCTTTTTGAACATCAATCACTGCTCTTCAAGTTACAAGGAATGGTCTTCCAAAAATGATTGGAATTTCTTTATCTACCTCCATATCAAGTACGATAAAATCCACAGGAAAGATAAATTTATCCACATTCACTAATACATCTTCCACCACTCCTTTAGGGTAAGAAATGGAATGATCGGCCAACTGAAGAGTCATAGATGTAGGAGAAATTTCTCTTATTTCAACCTTTTGAAAGTTGATAAAGGCATAAGATTAATACTAGCTCCCAGATCACATAATGCTTTTTTGAAAAAAGTTTCACCAATAGCACACAAAATAGTGAATCTACCATGATCTTTAAGTTTTTCCGGAAGCTTCTTCTAAATAATTGCACTACACTCTCCACTAAGTGCAACAGTTTCATGATCTTTGAGGAAATGAAGGTGGTAGGTTTTCAACAGTTATCTTCATTAGGTCAAGAGGATAATCCAGGTCTGGATAAATATTGTTTGAACCTTTTTTGGTTTCCACCTTCTCCTTTTAGATTTCAACTTCTTTTTTCACTCTAGTTTCCAATTATTTTCCACACCTTAATTGAGTAGCCTTAAGTTGTTCCTTGTTTTGATCTTTTGGATTGATCTCAACATTACTTGGAAGTGTTCCAGAAGGTCTATTATTAAGTGCAGTGAAAATATGCCCCAATTGATTTTCATTATTTTTCATAGCAACAACTTGAGCTTGTAATTGATTTCCAATATTCAGAATCATTTCTTTAGTAGACAACTTCTTAGCCTTAAATTGCGGGTTACTATTGAATCCAGGAGGATAAGATGGTCTAAAATTTTTATGTCCTTGATTTTTTGAATTTCCAATTGGATTTATAGAACTATTCCCCCAATGTGGGTTACCATTGGCATTGCTAGTATTCCAATTGAAATTTGGGTGATACTTCCAACCAGGATTATAATAATTCAAATAAGGATTGTTAGGTCCATTAATAGCATTTAAAGTCTCATAAGGTGTTTGAGATTCTGTTATCTGTCTAAATGAATTTTCCTTTGACACTTGAGGTGGTTGAGAATATTGTATTCCATATTGATGTATTTTCTTAGAAAGGGTTGCAATTTGAGAAACTACCATAGTCATCATATCTGAATCATGAACACTAGCTACTCTCTTAGGATTTACCCATTCAGAGGGCCATTGAAAATTATTAATAGCCATTTCTTCAATTAATGCGTATGCTTCATCAAAAGGTTTTGACATTAACGATCCACTAGCAGCAGCATCTATAATAGATCTCAATGATCCCACTAATCCATTATAAAATATTTGAATTATTAACCAATTTGGTAAAGCATGATGTGGGCACTTCGTAAGAAGATCTTTAAATCTCTCCCAAGCTTCATATATTGACTCTCCTTTAAACTGACAAAAAGATGTAATATCATTTCTTAGTTTAGCAGTCTTTGATGGAGAGAAATATTTTTATAGAAATTTCTGAGATAATTCTCCCCAAGTTCTAGTAGATCCAGCTACTAACAAGTTTAACCACGCCTTAGCTTTATCCCTTAACGAAAAAGGAAAAAGTCTAAGTCTGACAGCGTCACTAGACACTCCGTCATATCTTAAAGTAGCACACGGTTCTAAAAAACTAGCGAGATGTAAATTTGGATCCTCATTAGGTGTTCTTCCGAATTGATTATTTTGTATCATTTGGATAATAGCAGGTTTAAGTTCAAATGAATTGGCAGCAACATCAGGATTTTGAATAGTTAAGTGAATTTCTTCTGTTGTTGGGTTAGCATAATCTCTTAAAGGTATTGGAAAATTTCTAATATCATTTATCTGATTATCTTGATTATTCACCATTTCAAAATGATTTTCAGTTTGTTTTTGTTGTTTTCTAATTTTTTTGACAGTACGCTCTAACTCCAAATCTTAAGGCACTAAACTTATAGATCCACTAATTACACAAATACTTTTTAAAAAGTAAACAAACACACAATTACACACTACAAACTAAAGGTTTTGTGTTACTATATTATCAATAAAACCGTTTATACTTCCTTCCTTACTTAGTTACTTCGTTACTTACCCCGACAACGACACCAAAAACTTGACCGGATGATGTACAGACTTTTATTTTGCAAGAGTTTATGAACTCAAATTTATATATGTTTATAATGATTTTGTAAAGTCCAAGCACTCAACGCTAGTATACGTATCGTATCATGTAATACAGGGCTTTAATGGAGTCTTGGTTATCGATCACACAGGGAAGCTACGAAGTAGAAGAAAGTGTTTCACAATAGAAAATGTAGCACTGAAATCCGATACTAAAATTACACTTAAAGTTTAATGCTTACTTCTACTACCACTATGCAGAAAATAGTAACAATTAATCAAACTACAATTACTTCTAATAACATTAAAAACAAAATTAGCTAATAGACACACTAAGCTATATATTTGAAAGGTTTTTGATATATGAGAAAAGTATATTTCCTCTTGCAATGAAAATATGATGTATGGATGATATGGAATGATTAACTATGTTTTTGGGCCAAATAGAAGCATAAATGTTTCTTTACCCTTAAAAGAGTACCCCCTCTTCCAAGCATGAAAAGAACATTGACATATCCTAAGTTTAGTCACTAAATCTAAGGCTAGGTTGGGGGGGATACCGGTTCTCACTACGGAGCTTCCACTCACCCTTCACCTGAAGGCTAACCTTCGAGTTTAGTTACTAATCTTAAGATCAAATTGGGGATCTCAGCCTGTCAACCTGAAACCTCTAAATTGAAGTCTGTCAAAACACATTTCCCTTTTTATTTGCATTCAATTCCTATAAACTACGCAATTCATCCAAGGAAATTGAATGGATTCTTCATTATTGTTGTAGGACACTAAATCCTTTCAGAATTAATGTTCAACAACATATTTTAACAATTCAATTGGCCAGATCAAAAATAAAATTAAGTTCGAAATGAAAAACCATCACAATTTCTTCAATACATTACAAGCACTTCAAATCCACATCAATCCATCATCACATCTCTATGAAAGAAGAAAGACAAAGGAGACTACTCAGAATTCATGAAGAAGATACAATGAAACATGGATTTTATATATAAAAAAAAGTCATACAAACCACAAAAGAAAATACAACTTATCTCTTTCTTTTCCCCAATGCAATTCCCTTGAAGTTCATTTAAATCTTTTTTTCACTACTTTACAACACTTAATTCTCTCATTAGAATGGAAAGGAAGAAGCAATCTCTCACTTTAATTCTTCTCCTTCACTCCTTAAAGAAGAATTCCTCTCAAATGCTAACTTCTACACACTTTTCTCTTAAGCCCTAACACTCAACACACACTCTCCCTCTCTAGAACTTTAGAATACACACTCAAAACCTCTCCCATTTTCATCCAAAAATAGTTATTTATAAGTTAAAAATGAAATCCCAAGAGTTTCCATAGGCATTCCTTAAAACATTCGCCAAAATACGTCAAATTTGAATTCCACCGACATTAGGCGCCGGTGTCGCCCGATAGAGCTCTGATGGCTCTCTATCATCGAATTAATTGATAAGTCCTTGGAAAATGGCACCGGCGGCACCAGAACCTGTTTTCCTCCTTTTTTCTCCTTTTTTCTCTGAATTCATTCCTTTTCGCTTCTTTTCTCTCTAATCACCTAAAATCATCATACGTGTAACAAATCATGAAAATTGCCTTTCTTTAAAGTGAAATATCACCAAAAATGGGTAAAATTATATAGCAAAAATAGTATATACATCAAGGGGCATAAAGATAATGGTACAAAGTCAGGGGTTCGAGGGGTTTTATCCCTAAATTCGAAGCAACAAATCTAACAAATGCATCCTCTATCCTGCCCTTCGTGCTATCATCCTTAATTTCGCTCATGATTCGCTTCATCCTCCATTCTTGTCGCAGTGGCTTCCTTGGTGAAGCCTTAATCTTGGACTGGGCTGGCGGTAGACTCTGGACAGCAGTTTTCTTTTATGTAGACTGATTCTAGTCCAGGACTTTCTTGAGCTCATTCCAAATTGTGCTTGCTGACCTCATTTTTGATGAGGTCTTTTGCTTCTTTCATTAGTACTTAGGATCTAGCCATAGGCTTTTCCTTTGACTAATCTTAGAGGATTAGAATTGGAACCCACCCTTTATAAATTCAAACACCTCTTGACTCCCTACAAACCCCACAAGCTTGATTGTAGACCCTTAATCACCTAGTGGGTTGAAATCAAATGTGGAGGTTTAAAGGATGAGTTCCCTATAGAACCCTTTGGCCTTAGGAATACCCTGGGTGGCCTGGTCTGGTGAGGGTTGACTTGCACATACACTACACTCTCACACACATTCCAGGTCCTAAAACCACACTCTCACCCAAGTTGACTTCCTGACTCATGTAGGTAATTCATATGGATGGTCCTTAACCCCTTAGCCCCTAGCTAAGAGGGTTAGGAACAACATAGTGAATGCCTTAAATGAGTCCTCTCATGGCTCATATGGGCTTAATATGACTTCATGACTCAACCAAAATAATTCCATTTCACTCACACTTGATCAATCTTCCTTTTTTTAAAATTTCAATTTTTGACCCCAGAGGCCCCGGACCCACCAAACCTACAAAATGCCTTTGGAACTACCCAAAATTTGCAAAATTTCCTAAATTACCCAAGATCCCTCAAAATCAATCCTAAACATTTCCCACCATTCAAATTGACCATCTTTGTCCAAAAATACCAAAATTTCCGAAAATACCCCTAAACCCCCCAAAATTACCAAAATACCCTTTTACACCAAAAATCCAAAACTTCTGAAAATTCCCAGAAAATTCCAGAAAATCCCAAATATTTCCAATTTCATTTTGTTCAACTACACCATGGGCCAATTTTTCTATTTTACTCCGCTTTTACCAAAACCCACAATTTGGCCCATTTTAAAACCAAGTGAACCCAATGTCAAACCAAACCACCCCAATTGACCTCAATTTTGGTCCAATTCAATTCTAAACTTCAAATAAGTATCCCCAATATCAATTTAGATCAAATCCAAGTCCAATTTGATTGACATTTGAGGCCAATTTCAATTTGAAGTCTAAGGCCCAATTATAGCCCATGACCTAAACCTAGCTCAAACCAATCCAATTCATCTCCAATTGGCCCCAAATCTTTTCTAAAGCCTTCCTAACACCCCCATAAACAAAACACTAACTTGATTTACCCAAAATTTGAACCTAAACTCCACCCTAACCTAACCCAAAACCAAAATCCCTTAAATTGACCTAAGCCCAAACCTAACCCAAATGGGCCCAAATCAAAAAATCAAAGCTCAACCAAAGTTGAAAACTCTTTGTGACACTCGCATGAACATTTCTCAACATTAATTTTACATCAAATCCAACCTTAGCCCATGTTAGCCCAATTTGAACCACTTTGGCCCCTTTACTAAAAGACCCCACATTAAACCTAATTCAATTCAAAATCACTTCAAATTTGTTCAAAATCACTCATGATACATACCTAAACTAAAGACCAACATTTATTTGGCATGGTCCTTTACAAAACATTCATCCAAAAGTCAATTTTAAAAATCTAAAAGCCCACTTTCTTAAACCTTTTTAAAAGCCCACTTTCTTAAACCTTTTTAAAAGCCCACTTCCAACAAATTCAAAAGCCCAAATTTCATTCCAAAGCTCGCATGAAATTTTCCCTCATCATTCCCTATGATTTAAATCACCCCTAAGTTTCAAAATCATCATTAAACCATTCCATATCAAGCTTCATCCAAATTTCCAGCAAAAATGCCAAAATTCATAAAATCCCCTTTCATGAAATTGACCAAATCTTTTCCCAAGCCAAATGAAGCCATCGAGCCATGCATAAGCCATATGCAAGCCATGGGAGTTACTTTACACCTCACCATATCATTTATGGCAAGTGAAGGGGGCCTCTGTCTTAATCCTTCAATAAGCCTTTTAACCATACTCATGTCACACTCTAAACCATGCTTAGCCACCTCACCATGGATGGAGACCACACCATTTTCTCTTGGCTGACCCTAGTGATCCTTTTCAGCCCAAAACCATGCCTTGGGTGGTGCACCAAGCCCAAAACATTGGGTTGACCCATTTTAACCAAAAAAAACCTTCTCCCCATGCCATTTCAATCCAACTTTTTTACACATGTCCAAAGCCAATTGTTGGCACCAAACTCAAGCCCTGACCTTTCTGACCCTGAGGGTAACCCTTGCCTGGCCGGCCAGCCACCACAGCCGCCGGAAACCACCAGGCCGAGTGGCTTGATTTGAATCAAAAATTTATTTGAATTAGCTGACTTGTCCCAACCTAAATGGCCATTGCAGCTGTTCTTCCCTTGCCCTGAGCAGTGGATCCAAGCCGTTAAACCCCCTGGGAGGCCCTCCAGCCACCTCTATTTAAACCCACTCACCTCTCGGCCAAATAAGTGATGAACTAGACCTTAAGGAAACTCTGCCAAAATTGCTCCAGGACCTTCTCTTAACCCAGTGCAGTTGATCCCCAGTGTTCCTTTTTGTTTGGGTTAATTTCATAACATATAAACCGTATGGATGTGTTCTTCAAGACGAATCCATAGAGTATAAGAACACAAAAATCCATTGAGAATCGAGTGAGATCTTAGGGTTTTAGTGTGGACGGCCACGACTGTACACCAATTGTAGACGATGACCAGGAGTCATTGGATCGCGCGTGTATCGAGCGGACGGTCTAGATCAAGTCGGACGACGGAATGGTACATGAATCGCGGGCCCCTAGATAGTTGAGTCAAATGGCGGCGCCGAATCACAACGCGACGCGTGGGCTTTTGTAGCTACCGATGTTGACGCGGCACCGCGTGGATAAGTAGGAAATTAGGGTATTTTTGAATTATTTAAAAGCCCTGAAATTCAAAAATTTATATATTTGCATAGAAAAATCAAAAAAATAAAATAAAAATACCCTCTTACTTAGTGAACAGTGGAGAATAATGTGGAAAAGAAATCAAGTTAATTGGATGAGTATTTTATTTTTAATAATTTATTTACGATTTTCAATATTTTGATTTTCCATTTGCATAGACAATTCACCATGGCATGAGACCATAGGGCTTTTGAAGCCTCTAATCTTGGGAACATTCCCTGAATTTTTCAAGGTCAGAAGCCATCTCTGTGAAAAGTTATTGAATTTTCAAGTTCATGTCACTGTTTTAGGTATTTTAATTCCAATAATTAGCATGTTGTAAAATAAATTCTAGGAAAATTTGGTGATGTTCCTTAGGACCAGAGGACCCTATGAAAAATATATTTTGAGTTATTTCACTTATAATAACCTTAAATGGCCTAAACCCCTAAAATTAAATTTGATTTAATTAGGGTTATCCACACATCAAATTGACTTGAAAACAATTCTCCATTACTCTTTAGGGTCAGAGAAATCTTATAAAAAATTTTGAAATCAATTGGACTTGGTTAACCCCACCAAATGGATTGATTAAGCCTCATAAGCAAAATGGAACTTTAAAAATTCATAACTCCAAAAATACTTTTCAAAAATTCACAAAAATGATTTTAGTGCTTCTCTGATATCAGGGGAGTTCAAGAAAATTAAAATTGGAATTTTCTATAAAAAAATTTGATTTTTCACAATATTTTAATATTTTAATAATTAAAAAAATAATAAAAATCACAAAAATATTAAAAATCATAAAAATGTCACATTTTGACTCCTAATCACTTAGGAATAAACCAAATATTTTTCCTAAGTCCCTAGAATAAGATATTAAATTTTAAAGGCTTAATGTAATTTTCAATATTAAAAAATAAGTTTTTAACCTTTTTCACTGAAATAATTCTAATAAATCAAAAAAAATCATAAAATTATAAAATTTATTTCTTTGAACTCCTTGAGGTCATAGAGATATAAGAAAAAAACAAAATCTAATTTTCCACTTTAATTTTATTTTATAATTAATTAATACTCTAAAAATTAAAATAATTATAATAAATAAAATATAATTCAAAAAATCACAAAAATTGGTTCAAATGGTCCTCGGGTCATTAGAAATATCCCATAATTTTCTTAATGACAGAAACCTTTCATTGGTCATGTTGTTGAATTTTCTTCGAAAACCCCTATTCTCTACTAAAAATAATTATATAAATAAATTAAATTCAGAAAAATCACATTTTCTCCTCTAATGTCTTAATTGACATGTTAGTAAGGTGACATAAAAATTTCAAATTTATTTGAACTCAATTTAGTAAGTTATGAAATAAATAAACCTAAAAGGGCATAAAGTTAATTAAAAATTTTAACCCTTAATTAAAACTTTAGGTTTAATCAAAATGGAGGGTAAAATATTTGATTTTAACTTTCTCTTGGATGATTGAAACTTAGGGAGATTAAGGGATAGAAACACATTAAACGCTTTGAAAATATCAAAATGAAATTTTAATTAATTAAATGATTTAAATTTTGGAAAGAATATATTTAAATTTGGATTATTAAAATAGGGATATTATTAAGAGGATATTTATTCTTTAATTTAAAAAATCCCTAAATAAATCACTTTAACAATATTTAGTTCTTAATTAAAAATTAAGATAATAATCCAAATTAACAATTAAAACCAAAATTAAAAACTTAAATTAAATTAAATTAAATTAAATTAAATTAAAATTAAAATTAAAATTAAACTAAAATTAAAATTAAACTAAAATTAAAATTACATAAAATTAAATTAAATTTAAATTAAATTAAAATTAAACTAAAATTAAATTAAATTAAAATTAAAATTAAATTAAATTAAAACTAAAATTAAATTAAATTAAAATTAAAATTAAATTAAAATGAAATAAAATAAATCTAAATTAAATTAAAATCAAATCGTATTAAATTAAATTAAAATCATTTAACAACAAACCTAAATGAAATCATTAAGAATTAAATCAAAATATATCAATAATTTCAACACCTCTTTCTATCTAAGTAAATTTAAAACATGAACATCAACTTGAAATACCAAGATAATTGAAAATATAAAAATTTAAATCAAAAATAATTTGAACACTATTCCAAACTTAAAATTATTAATTAAAACCTCATAATTAAATTAAAAAACTTTAAACCATTAACTCAAACTTTAAATTAAGAATGATTAAAATTCTCGATAAACCAGCTTGCCCTTAAAGGTTTTAATTATTATAACTCTTAAATATAGTATTAAGTGAGATGTCACTTCATTCATCAGTTAATCAAATACTTAAGTTCACTGAGCAAGAAACAAAGTTTAACTAAACTCCTGGATGATTAATTCACCTGTGCAACTAAATTTACTTGGACTCAAAACAATCCGAGAAATATTGAAAAGATGTTTAGTCCTAAGCACTTCCTCAATATGACGAGATATTTTAGAGGAACAACTGAATTTAATTGTTCTTTGATGAAGAAAATCATCCTTAAATCAAACCAAGAACCTAGACGTCATATGAAATTACTAGTTATAGGATTAGAAATTTAGTAAACAACCAAAACCCTTCCCTTAGCTTTACCTAGGTATCTGTTGAAACATTTAAATGCCTTAACATGTGTTTTAAGTGCAGCTTGGAATGACGGGAAGATCCTCCAGGTACGTTTTCATTTTATTGCAATTTATTTTATTGCAATTTACTTACATGCACTGTACTTTACTTCTCTTGCATGATAAATAAAACTGATGCATGAAAAACAAAACCTTTAGGATAGTCCCTGAACTGAAACAAAAACTAAATTAAAAGTCATTGCAAGATAAAATTCACCGCTACAACATTCCAAAATATAAAACAACTCAAAATTTAATCACAAACAAAACAACAAAACTACAATCCCAACTAAATTAAAACGTCTCATTGAATGATCGGGAATGCCTCGGATGATGTAACCCACATGTTGCTAACACGATTTCCCAAGTTCTAAATGAAAGTGTGGAACTCATTCAGTTGAGTTTAGAAAATTCATCTGGACTAAGTGAATTCGATGAAAATAACGGTGCCGGGATGATGGAACCGTGGGATCTTAATCGGTTCTGTTTAAATAACTTTAAGATTTGTTTTAATTAAAATATTAAAAACACTTGGATATTAAGATTTTCTCTAAACCAAAACACTTCCCTCATCTCCTGATTTATGACTTCTAAAACTGAACCTCTGCAACAACAAGGAGCTCGGAGCATGGTGGGCAGCTCGGCCATCGTCATCAGCAAAACCCGGATATACTTCAACAAATCTTTTTTAGAATTAAATAATCAAGCCATAGGACTTCGAGGTAGTTTGCCTAGTGCAACATAAATCCTCAACTTTTTGTTAGGCATTTGCATAATCATGTTATGCAAATTAAGTCCTAACCGGTCTTAGGATTCCGAGGTAGTTGTTTGGTACGACATAAACCCTAACATCTTCGAGGCTATTTGTGTGACTTTATCATTCAAATATAAGTCCTAATTAATTAAAATTGGCAAGATTGAAACATTAAACAAATTCCCAAATTGAAGCCAAACAATAGGATAGTTTGAGAAGTTGCCAAGATTCTTCTTGGATCCTCAGCTTCTCCTACTTCTTTTTCTTTGGACTCTTAAAATAAATTGTTCCAAACTTGATTCATTCCCTATTGGAATCCCAAAATTCAATTTTTTGAAACCTTAAACTTTGAAATTCTTGAGAGCAAAACCACTAATCCTTATCGAGAGTTTTCTTAAATGATTTCGTCATTTAAGATGTAATTAACTATAGGGGCTTGCCCTTATAGGGCACTTCAAGAACCCAGGAAATATAAACCTTGTTTAATTTCTTTATATTAAACAGAGAAATTTGTCGTCTTATAAAATTGGTTCGCAGACCAAACGGATGTCACAAATCATCTAGTTTATTTAATCGAGCCCCATTATCAAGCAGTGTGTCTATTCTTTGGGATAGATACACGGTTTGTGGTGTGGTGCTCGTTTATATAAACTACTTGGAATGTGAGATCGGTTTAATTTCATATCTTAAAATTTTCAAACTTAGAAATATTTTCAAAATCAAATGCTACTTTCCAAATTATACATTTTAAAATTAAAATTAAATAACTTCTGTAGGCGACCCCTTTTCAAAATACAACACAACCTAAAAATATGCCGACAACTTCTGGAGACTCTGCTGGGGACTAGTTCCTCTCTCCATTTTGATTAGATGATTTTGCTTTCATAAATCGATAGTGAGTCCATATCCCTAGTGGACCAAAACTATCATTCTTCTGTTGGCATACCCCGTTCATTTCTGTCTTGAACGAATATAACCAACTCCTCTCGGATTTAGGAGCCACTGTTTAGACACCCCTAAACGGAGAGGTTTCGAGATTCTTTTAACTCTTTTCTGAGGTGGGGTGGACCCCCAATAGGTGTTAGTTTAGGAGCGGTCCTTCGAGTCGAGAAGTCTTGCATAAGACTTTCTCTTCCTTTCCAATTCTAAATCGGGCCCTTTACCTTTTTTATAACCTTTTTTCCTTTAATCGTTTTGTTTCTAACAAATGAACCTCCTAATAAACAATCTCATTTAAAAGTCACAAATACACAAAGATAAACGAAAATGTGTTCGGACTTTTTCTTTTTCATCCTAACTTTATGACAAAAAGAAGCATAATTCGGGACTCACATTCGGAATCTGCCCTGCAGAAAATGACTGCCCCAAAGCTAATATTTTCCTTCACCAATGGAATAGACTTCGCCTTTTACAAGAATGAGCTGCCCGATAATGGGATCATCCATTTTGGACAAGGATTCGACAACACATATATCAAGTTTGCTGATGTCACTCTCTTCACACTAATGGACAAAGTGTCAGAAATGGAAAAGCCCGTGATTGAGTTCAACCTGAAATTGACTCAAGAATTCCCTCCCTTGCAAAAGATTCCAGCTGAAAGTAGTACTACTGTTCGTAGGAGGACTGTTGTCTCTCCCCCCACCGGTCTAGTCATCTCTGCACCTACCCCGATTTCTGCCAAACTGAAGGGGAAGGAAATCCAAGTCTGTGATGAGCCTGTCACCGTGGAGGGTACAGATTTTGCTACAATACCATCTATTTTTTAGATTGGGTCCAGTTCAAGAATTGCACCCCTAACTCACACTCAAAGGTGAAAGAGAAGCAGAAAGATTTCCAGAATTGAGAAAGCTAAAGCTGCTGAAGTTTCTTTTCTAGAAGAAATTCCTGAGGAAAGAGAAGAACTGCCTGAGTATATATCTCTGTTGGAAGGGAGCAGGTTTCACCCTCTCTCTGCCGCATTAGATGAAGAGAATGTCCATAGGATCGCCGCTGCATTATCCCGACCTGCGTACTACAGCAATTACAAGAAGAAAAGGGATAAGACTACGCCGTTGACTCGGCTGCAAGCTGTGATAAAAAGATTGGCAAAGAGAGAAAGATGCCTTGTGTCAAAAATCTTAAGAAGGATAGGATGGGTGCCAGCTAAATCCGGACTTGGACCGCGAGTAGAGTCTGTTGCTTCCACAGAGAAACCAAAGAAGAAGATAAAAGCCAGTTCACCCGTTGTTGTATTGGGTCTACAAATTAGGGAGCATACCATCTTCCAGCATATGGCCGAGAGATCATCCGGTCCTAGGCTTCCGGCTGCGAGAAGGATGGTATGGCGACCTACTACAGGCAAGCTAAGACCAAAACAATGTCCTGAGAAGAAAAGTCTCATTAGGAGACTTGAATCAGAAGAAAGTGCTACTGCAATAAAGGGGACTCTCGGGAAGGAAGTTCAACAACCGTCACGAGACAACTGCGAGACCGTGCGGAAAAGGCCATTAGAGGATGTCATGGACAAGTTAAGGACCGACATCCGACCGTTAGCAAAAGAAAGAGAAGAAGAACTAGGAGATGAAGTTGACTCATCAGAGTTCATGGATGAGGAGTATGCTGAGATCAACATGGTTGAGACGCGAGCATCATCAGCTTCACAAGGTGCTCCAGTAGCTGCAGAAAGAGATGAACCGGAAGTAATGATTGCACAACTTCGGGAAAGAGATGACATAATTTCCCAGATGGCAAAGAGGATGGAAGAGATGGTTGCTGCCTTAGCAACTCTCTAGAGTCAGGTACAATCTCAGAAAGAGACACCCGCAGAAATTATCCATATTGCAGATGGAGGAAAAGAGATCACATCTATCAACGGAGACGAACAACCAAAGAAAGATCCTACACAAAGCATGATTCCAGAAAAGGACATTAAGAGCAAGGTAGAACAGTAGGTGCGAGAGACCCTAGCACAATCCAAGAGTGGAGCATCTATTCAGAAGGGTAGACCTTACCCTGAAGAATTCGATGCAGTTCAATACCCAAAAGGCTTCGTACCACCTCTGTTTAAGACATTTGATGGAACAGGAAACCCCCGGCAGCATGTCACACATTTTCGTGCTAATTGCTACAATGCCGGTGGGAGTGACGCTTTACTCTTCCGACAGTTCCTCAGCAGCTTATCAGGGATTGCCTTCGACTGGTACACAGAATTGTCGAACGGTTTAGTAAAGACCTATTCAGAACTAGAGAATCTCTTCGTTAAATGATTTGCCGGGGCTCAGCACCACATCACTATCGGTGATCTAGTGGTGGAGTAACAGAAGCCGAATAAGACTTTAGTGGATTACATACTTCGATGGAGAAACTTAAGCATGAAGTGTGAACCACAGCTTCAAGAAAAACATGCAGTTGGCATCCTACTTAAAAGTATCCATGGCCCAATAGCACTTCTCCTTAAAGGATTTACAATCAAGACTTTCGAGAAGTTGCTTAGCAAGGCCGGGAGCTTGCAAGAAGAGGCAAAGCAGTTAAGTTTCGTGGAAAAGAACGATAAGCAGAAGCCTGTGAAAACATTCAAAAACAAATCTGGAATCGTCACGGCAGTAGATAAGGGCAAGCAGCCGGTTCAGATACAGTCAGAGCGGCCACAGCCTAGTTATCAACCACCACAATGGACTTATCAGCAACCTCAGCAGGGCTATCAGCAACCTCAGCAGGGCTATCAGCAACCTCAGTAAGGCTATCAGCAACCTCGTCTGAGCTACCAGTTGCCTCAACATTATGAACAACCGCCTCATTCATCGCGTACCTTAAGAGAACTTCTAAATAAAGAATATTCATTCAAAACTGAAGCAGTAGCGAAGATGTTCCACAGCTTAATGAAGACACTAGATTTTCAATTGCCAGAGCCCAAAAAGCCGGAGAAAGTCAATAAGAAAGATCATCCAAACTATTGCCCTTACCACCAGATGCTCGAACACAAGATAGAGGATTGCATCACTTTCAAGAGTTGGCTTGATGACCATCTCCAAAAACGGAACATAACGATCCCAAAGGAATACATGAGGAACCTCAGAAAGGAGGTTCTGTCAACGTTATTTCAACGGATCCCATTATTCTGATAAACCCATACATGATCGATGATGGATGGAGTACTGTCCAGATAAAGTGATCAAGGAAAATTTTGGATCACATCCAGACCGCTTCGGTACATGCTTCAACTCAGAGTTTGAAACCTGTCGAGCCGGCACTATCACTTGTGATTGAAGAACCGCCCAAGAAGGAGGAGAAGATCATGGAAGAAAAGAAGACTGAGGCTCCGAAGGGTAGACTAGGGGCTACTTATCCTAGGTTGGTTTTTTCTGATTCGGGGGAGAAATCCAGATCGTGGAAGAAAAGAAGACCGAGGCTCCGAAGGGTTGACTAGGGGCTGCTTATCCTAGGATGGTTGTTTCCGATTCGGGGGAGAAATCCCTCTAACTTCTGAGTCTGTATGATTATATGCTCGCTCCGGTGGGATCTTATAATGATAAGGGTTATGGCGTTGGCTACGTTTTGACTGTTTCTAACGATTACGTAACTTGCAACAACCGGCTTAATCCAGATCTCGATTCCAATACAAATAACGATTCTCAAATCATACACAACCTCGATGACCAATACGAATAAGATGTTCACAAAGGAGGCTACGAAAGCTCGACGAGCAACGAGTCCATTTATGAATTCCGAGGGGCTCCGATCTCAATAGAATTTGAACCATCAGACACCGAAGCAACTTCAAAAGAGCCAGTTGTTCCAATTCAAGAGGATACACCGACAGATTCAACACCAAATTCAGAAGAAATAATTGAAGTAAATTTATAAAGTGGGAAAGTTCTACCCCCGAGAATGGGTCCAAAGGATAAAGGAAAGCAGGTGGTTGCATAGGAAGAGCCAACCCCAGCAGAGGAATTGCCCATTCGGGAAGAAGCTGAGGAACATGGTAACAAAGTAGACTGCAACGTGCTAGCCTATCCTAGGAAATTACCAGCCAAACTAATCATATACGACGCTCTGATCCTATCAAAGGAGATGCGAGAGGCTCTGATCAAGGCTTTACTTGCTCCAGAGATTTGTTTAGCCCAAATGGCCAGTAATTCCTTCGACGAGGTTTGCTCGTTAAGAGAACAACGACGTGTTACCTTCACGGATAATGATTTATTACTGGGAACAGCAGATCACAACCGACCGTTGTACATTTCAGTCACTATTGGAAAGTTTACGCTCTCCAGAGTGTTGGTTGATCCGGGAGCATTGATTAACATAATGAATCTTCGGACGCTAGCATATTTGGAAATCGATGCTCGTGAGCTTGAAGCAGACAAGATGCTATTAAGAGGCTTGAATTAAAATGGAGAAAGAGCTCTTGGATCGATAACACTACTAATGAAGACCGGTGATTTAGCAAAGACAACCACAAAATTCCACATAATTGATTCTGAGACATCGTTCAACGCTCTACTGGGTCGGCCATGGATCCATGAAAACCGGATGGTACCGTCATCTCTACACCAGTTCATAAAGTATTACGAAGGAGGAGAACAGTGTATCAAAGGTGACTTGCAACCATTCTCTGTACACGAGATTGGAATTCATGAAGATGCGGCCTACTACACGCCTCTGAAAAAAACAATCTTTTCTAGAAATATCATACCAAATGAAGCAATAGAAATTGGAGACGATGATGAACCTGAGATTCTAGTCCAACAGTTACTCACCACTCCCTTACGGCGAGATGGAGAAGATTTCTCCAGAACTCGCACCCGAGGTCGAGGCTGGGGACGAGGACTTGGAAGAAACGTTGGAACAGTTGGAGAGAAGAAACCGGTCATCGATGTTGTTTGGGTGAATAGCTCTGAAGAAGAAGAAGAAATCAATAAAGAAGCAGCAACAACAGATCAAAAGAAACCACTGTTCAAGATCTCTCTCAAAGATTAAAAGAATGAAGAATACAAATCAATGTATAAGAAGATTAACCATTATGTACATACTATGACCCTGACCCGGATCCATTCTAATAAGATCGAGGGTATGGTGGTCAAGGAAGTACATGGTGGTGATACTAAACCAAACAAGTTTTACCGTGGTGCTTCTTCTTCCAATAATGAAAAAGATGTACAATTTGAAGATGTTACTTCTTCCGAATTAATGAAATTTCCTTTTGAATGGTACTCTTCATGTGTTCAAAATTTAATTCAACGTGGTATCTTACCTCGACAATAGACAAAAGGCCGATCACAACACTTTGAAAAATTATGGAATAATGCCGGTCGAGCTCCCAATTCAAAACATGGTCTCGGATTCGGCACAGTAGGATCAGTTGATGATACAGGATTTTGCTTAGTTGTCACTTGTGAACCTAATGAAGACTGTTTGGAAGCTTCAGAAGATATTGAGGATCTACCAATCGGCGACGCTCCACCAGAATTCGAAGAAGAAATCAAATCTATAATAGACGAGTTAATGGAAGTTAACTTAGGTACTAGCAAAGAGCCTAGGCCAACCTTTGTTAGCTCCTTACTTAAAGAAGACTCTAAAGACATAATCAAGCTATTAATGAAATTCAAGGACTGTTTTGCTTGGAGTTACGATGAAATGCCAGGATTAGCTCCAGAAGTCGCAGTTCACAAGTTAGGAGTAGATCCTACTTCCGTTCCAGTCAGACAAGCTCCCAGAAGAATGCGTCTAGAGATTGAACAACAATTGATAGCTGAAGTTAAAAAGCTAATAAACGCTAAATTTGTCCTTAAAAAACAATACCCAACTTGGTTAGCCAATGTGATACCAGTCACAAAGAAGAATAGTCAGATCAGAATCTGCGTGGATTTCAGAGATTTGAATAAAGCATGTCCAAAGGACGAATTCCCACTACCAATTCCAGAATTGATGATCGACATTGCTTCAACACATGAAATCTTCTCTTTCATGGATGGATCATCAGGATACAACCAGATAAAGATGGCACCAGAAGATGAAAAGCTCACAACATTCAGAACGCCGATCGGAGTGTATTGCTACACAGTAATGCCATTCGGACTAAAGAATGCAGGAGAAACATACCAAAGAGCGATGACGAAGATTTTTGATGATCTCATTCACAACCAAGTCGAGTGCTACATGGATGATGTGGTCATCAAAAGTAAACTGAAGGAAGATCACCTGTATGATTTGAGAATTGTTTTCGAGCTACTAAGACAATAAAACCTTAAGATGAATCCCTTAAAATGCACCTTCGGCGTCACCTCCGGGAAATTCTTAGGATTTGTTGTCCGATATCGCGGGATTGAAATCGATCTGAAAAAGATTAAAGCTATTTTAGAAATGCCTCCTCCTAAAACTTTGAAACAACTACTATCCTTTCAAGGGAAGTTAGCATATCTTCGACGCTTTATCTCGAACTTATCAGGTAGGTGTCAGCCGTTCTCTGCATTAGTTAAAAAGGACGTCAAATTCGTTTGGGATGAGAAATGCCAGCGGGCTTTCAAGGACATTAAGCAATATTTAATGACACCTCCTGTCTTAGTAGCCCCAGTCTCAAGTAGACCGCTGATACTTTATACCGCGGCTTTAGACGACTCCCTTGGAGCCCTGCTAGCCCAGGTCAATGATGAGGGAAAAGAAAATGCTCTCTACTACTTAAGCCGTCGTCTAATTCCGACGGAAGTAAAGTATCCTCCTATTGAGAAGCACTGCTTGGCCCTGATCTTCGCCGCACAGAAGCTCAGGAATTACATGCTTTCTCATAAAGTCAACCTTATTTCGAGAGTTAATTCGTTGCAATACTTGATGACCCGACCGACGCTTTATGGCAGACTTGCCAGGTGGTCGATGATACTATTACAATTCGACATAACTTTCATTCCTCTTCGCGTCGTAAAAGGACAAGTCCTAGCAAACTTCCTTGCAGCACACCCTTTACCAGCAGATTCGCCTCTCGACGACGATTTACCTGACGAGCAGATAATGAACCTAGAAGACCCTGATGATCGATATTGGGAACTGTACTTCGACGGAGCGTCCTCAACACAGAAGAATAAAGAATCGCAAACGATAGTGCCTGGTAAGGCAGGAATCAGACTAATCTTTATAACACCGGAGCGGGGGATGTTAAAATACTCCTACCACTTAACAGAACCGTGTACAAACAACGAGGCAGAATACGAAGCCCTTATAACTGGATTGGAATTAACCATTCAGATGGGAATAATGGACATCAACATCTACGGAGATTCTCAGTTGATCATTCAACAGGTCGACGGACAGTACAAAATTTTAAAACCAAGACTCGAGCAGTACTTTCAGTACGCCATGAAATTGTTGGAGCAAATTCCAAATGTAACAATCTACAAGATTCCCAGAAAAGAAAATGCTCTCGCCGATGCGCTAGCCCGCCTCACAAAGGAATTTGCCTTCTTGCATGATGAGTCAGTTGAAGTGTCAGTTCAAGGACGACAGGTCCCATCACAGCTTGACATGGATACAATACATAAATAAGAATGAAAAGCAGAAGAAACAATTACAGCAGTGACAGAAAATACAGAAGATTGGCGGCATCCATTAATAGACTACTTGCAGACAGGAAACCTGCCTGATGATAAGTCATTAGCCCATCAAATCAAGAAAAGAACTCTGTCTTACGTAGTAATAAATAATACATTATATGTAAGGTATTTTGATCAGATGTGGCTAAGATGCCTGAGCAGGTCCAAGGCTCGTGAAATCGTTAAAGAAGTACATTCAGGACTTTGTGGCGCTCATCAGTCGAGCCCGAAAATGAAAATGAAGATTAAAAGACTAGGGTACTACTGGCCCTCAATGATGACCGACTGTATGAAAGTTGCCAAAAGTTGTCACCAGTGCCAAGTGCACGGAGTGGTTCTACACCAACCTCCAAATGTGCTACATCCGACAATCACATCATGGCCATTTGAGTGTTGGGGCACAGATATAGTAGGTCCGATCGAACCGCCTTCTTCAAGAGGACATCGCTTCATTCTTGCAGCTACAGACTACTTTTCTAAATGGGCAGAAGCTATATCACTCAGAGAAGTGAAGGCACATTGCTACAGTTTTCAAAGAACCAAGTTGTCTACCGTTTTGGGGTACCGCGCAGAATCATTTCAGATAATGGGTCTGCATTCAAAAGTACAAAGATCAACAATTTTGTCAGAAGACACGAGATCGATTGGTGATACTGAATGATCTACTACCCAAGAGCAAACGGCTTGGCCGAGGATTTTAATAAAACTCTCGTTTAAATTTTAAAGAAAACTTTAGACGACAACAAGAGAAATTGGCACAAAAAGTTGTTAGAAGCCTTATGGGCCTACAGGACGACTTTTAGGACTCCTACTCAGTCTACGCCTTACGCTTTAGTGTACGGGTCTGAGGCCGTCTTGCCCTTGGAAGTTCAGCTTCTGTCACTCTGAATTGCAGTTGCAGAAAATATCACTACAGAAGAAAATGCCAGACTACGACTGGAAGAATTGGAAAGCTTGGAAGGGAAAAGACTTTCCGTACAGCAGAATTTGGAACCGTATCAAGCCAAGATGATCCAGACCCATGATAAACTGGTCCGTCCCAGGACATTCAAAGTCGGTGACTTAGTTCTTGTTCTCAGAAGACCTATTCTTGCACATCGCAAGATAGGTGGTAAATTTGAACCAACATGGGAAGGGCCATTCGTGGTCGAGACTGTCTACTCAGGAGTTTCCTACCAACTGGTGAATTACCGTGGAGAACGACCCATGCTTCCAATCAATGGATGGTATTTAAAGAAGTATTACGCGACCTGATGTTTTGAAGGGTGGCCTCTAAAATATAATCTTATCCCTAGAAACATGGGTGAAGTAATCACTTTGTGGCTGGGTCCGAACCCAAAACAAAATGAAATGGATGATAAAAAAATCTCATCAACGAAAATGTTAAAAAGAGAACATGGGAAATCATAATAATAAAATGTCAATCTTTCCTCTTAAATCCATTCATTCCTGATATTTTCTCATCTCTTCCTTCTTCCTTTAAATTTAAAAGAAGTGAATAAGAATTTTTTTAAAGTGTTTTTCTCATTGTTCTTGTTCTTAGTACAGCCTCTGATCGTTTCCTTGTTTTTCACAGAGAAATGTCGAACGGGCGGTTGGTTATAAACTTTAGACATGGCGTGAGTCTAGCACTTGATGAAAAGAGGGTAAAGGATGGAGCAGTGATAGAGATTGACTCAAACTTCACACCAGCCGGCTTACAATACAAAGAAAATGATTGGATCCCAGTTGATCGAGAAGAACTTCACAGCCAAACAGTGATGAAAATGGGTGACCCGAGCCACCAATCCAGCAACAAGAAAAGAAAAGCAAATGTCGTGCATGCAACGGAGAAGATAAGAAAGTTAAGTCCGTGGTTGCCACAGCAGAGGGTAGGCTTGTCAGCACCTCACCCGCAGAAATTCAAGGGGTAAGGAGAGCTACTTTCACTGCTACCCAGCGAAGAAATAAGAATCGTATCATTCGCAAAATGTTGACCAAGCTAGAAGAAGATCAACATGAACAGACAGTGGATACTGTTAGTGCAAATGCTCCAAGGAGACCAGTTTGTTAGGAACTAGAAAGAAGAAAGTCAATTCTAAGAAGGTCGAAAAAAATAAAAGAAATATCAAGAAAAGCAGAAATAGAGTCGGTACCTCGACGCCGAGCATATGTACCATATCCGAAGAGTCATGTTGCGAATGCAACCTCGAAGGATGTCCCTACGGAGACTATCCCCGAGGAGCCAAGACATGCAGAAGAACATGCTGGGGTTGAGCCATACATCCCGCAGTATGTTACTAGATACCGAGGACTTCAGATAATCCCGGAATACGAGCTGGAGAAAATGCAACTAGTTGAGAAGAAAACCTTTGAATACTTTGAAAGAATTGGAAACAAGAGGGTCAACATCTTGGAAGGCCTCGAGCTAAATACATGTGTTTTCTCAGATTATGAGCAACAACAAATTGTAGATTGCATCCTTGAATTGCAGAAAATGGGTCGAGCTGGCCTCCTGAGAGAAAAGACATATTCAGAACCCCTAAGATGGATGCCAGGAAAGGGAAGAGTTACAATCCAATGCGGATGTTGCTACAATTTTGCCACTGACAGAAAATGAAATCCACCAGGGATACTCCGTCGCAGTGAGGTGGATCCAATGGCAAGAGTCATTAAGAGAATGGTGAAAAGGATGATAACATGGAGGGTACTGCCTGCAAATTGCATACCTAACAGCTGCATTATCAACATCTACTAGGAGGGCGACTGCATACCTCCGCATATAGACCATCATGATTTTGTTAGACCCTTCTGCACAATGTCATTCGTTAACCAGTGCAACATCATGTTCGGATCTGGCCTCCGGATTGCAGGCCCCGGTGAGTTCCGAGGGCCGATGGAGATACCACTACCGGTAGGTTCCGTCCTGGTGTTAAAAGGAAACGAAGCAGGCGTTGTGAAGCATTGCATTCCAGGAGTGCCTGTGGAGCGGATCTCAGTTACTTTTAGAAGAATGGACGATAGAAAAATGCCTTACCACTTTCAGCCAGATCCAGAATTGGAGAGTCTCCGGCCCTATGAGCTGTGAGTTATATGAGAAATAGCACACCTCCAATGCACATCCATGCGGCATTCCTGCCAAGGGTGGCGTGGAAGGTGATGTTATTACCCATGTTTCTTACTATTCAGACATGGATTTTTGACAGAAACTTTTGGATGGATCAACAAGAATCTTGCACAATCCGTTTTGGATTTACATGGATTGTATGAGACATTATATTTCTGAGGAAAATGTCATCATGACCAGATCAAGTTGGATGATGTATTTTCAGCAAGTTGGAATGAAAACGACTATGTCATATTTTGCGTTCACCTCTTTTTGTGCAAATTGATTGGGAAACGCCATTAGAGTTAAATGAACTTTGAACAAAGAACAGAAAAGAAAAGAAAATAAATGAGAATTTTTCCTAAAAATCTGAATATTAAAATGAACTTCAAATTCGCATGAGCACTAAATAAATAACAAAAATAAAAAAAAGGGATCGTTAAAAGACAAACAAAACGAATCTAAATCTCAAATTGAATTCCGATCTGAATCCTTTGATTCGAACCTTTCAATTCTTCTCTCAATCGAAATCTGTTTAAAACTCCTTTGAAATTTGAATATTTTCCTCGACTTATTGCTAAGTCAATTCTTTTCAGCTTGGTACAATTACCAGCTCCTTTCAGTTCTCTTTCTTCCGTGTCTTAGAGGATCGACTAGTTCTATTGACACGGAGCCACGAACTTTGTTCGATTTGGTTCTGATGGCATGAGATTGGGTCCCCCTTCATACAGATAAATCTTCGAGGCTAGAGCCTAACTTCTAGTCTTCTTTCAAACTTCCGAGACTGGTACCTAAATTCCAGTTCTCTTACTTCGAGGTCGGTACCTAAATTCTGACTCTCATTCGAGATCGATACCAAAATTTCGATTCTCTTTCGAATTGATACCTAAATTTCAATTCTGAATTCCGAGGCTGGTACCTAAATTCCAGTTCTCTTCCTTTGAGGTCGATACCTAAATTCTGACTCTCATTCGAGATCGATACCTAAATTTCGATTCTCTTTCGAATTGATACCTAAATTTTTATTCTAAATTCCGAGACTGGTACCTAAATTCTAGTTCTCTTCCTTCGAGGTCGGTACCTAAATTCTGACTCTCATTTGAGATCGATACCTAAATTTCGATTCTCTTTCGAATTGATACCTAAATTTCAATTCTAAACTCTGAGGCTGGTACCTAAATTCCAGTTCTCTTCCTTCGAGGTCGGTACCTAAATTCCGACTCTCATTCGAGATCGATATCAAAATTTCGATTCTCTTTCAGATTGATACCTAAATTTCAATTCTAAATTCCGAGGCTGGTACCTAAATTCCAGTTCTCTTCCTTTGAGGTCGGTACCTAAATTCTGACTCTCATTCGAGATCGATACCTAAATTTTGATTATCTTTCGAATTGATATCTAAATTTTAATTCTAAATTCCGAGGCTGGTACCTAAATTTCAGTTCTCTACCTTCAAGGTCGGTACCTAAATTTCGACTATCATTCGAGATCGATACATAAATTTAGATTCTCTTTCGAATTGATAAATAAATTTCAATTCTAAATTTCCGAGACTGGTACCTAAATTCCAGTTCTCTTCCTTCGAGGTCAGTACCTAAATTCCGACTCTCATTCGAGATCGATACCTAAATTTTGATTCTCTTTCCCATTGATACCTAAATTTCATTGCTATATTTCCAAGACTGGTACCTAAATTCCAGTTCTCTTCCTTCGAGGTTGGTACCTAAATTCCGACTCTCATTCGAGATCGATACCTAAATTTCGATTCTCTTTCGAATTGATACCTAAATTTCATTTCTAAATTCCGAGACTAGTACCTAAATTCCAGTTCTCTTCTTTCGAGGTCGGTACCTAAATTCTGACTCTCATTCGAGATCGATACCTAAATTTCGATTCTCTTTCGAATTGATGCCTAAATTTCAATTCTAAATTTCAGAAACTGGTACCTAAATTCCAGTTCTCTTCCTTCGAGGTCGGTACCTAAATTTCGACTCTCATTCGAGATTGATACCTAAATTTTGATTCTCTTTTGAATTGATACCTAAATTTCAATTCTAAATTCCGAGACTGGTATCTAAATTCTAATTCTCTTCCTTTGAGGTCGGTACCTAAATTCCGACTCTCATTTAAGATCGATACCTAAATTTCGATTCTCTTTCAAATTGATACCTAAATTTCAATTCTAAATTTCTAAGACTGGTACCTAAATTCCAGTTCTCTTCCTTCGAGGTAGGTAACTAAATTCTGATTCTCATTCGAGATCGATACCTAAATTTCGATTCTCTTTCGAATTGATACCTAAATTTCAATTCTAAATTCCGAGACTAGTACCTAAATTCCAGTTCTCTTCCTTCGAGGTCAGTACCTAAATTTCGACTCTCATTCGAGATCGATACCTAAATTTTGATTCTCTTTCGAATTGATACCTAAATTTCAATGCTAAAATTCCGAGACTGGTGCCTAAGCTAAAATTCCGAGACTGGTGCCTAAATTCCAGTTCTCTTCCTTCAAGGTCGGTACCTAAATTCCGACTCTCATCTGAGATCGATACTTAAATTTTGATTCTGTTTCAGGTTTGATACTTAACTTTCAAATCTCACTCTCTCAAGATCATTACCTAAATTATGATTCTCATCCTTTTTCCGTCGATACTTAAACTTTGATTCTCATTCCAGTGCTGGTACCTAAATTCGAGTTCTCTTCGCAATCCCAAGGTTGAAATCTAGGTTTTAATTCTCATTTCAAATCCAAATTTCAAATTCAAAATTTCCTTAAACCGATTTTAAATTTATCTTTAATCGAAATCTAAACTCACACATTGAAACTTGAAATTTAAAAGCAAAATGAAATCTAAATCGAATTTCCCCAGATCTTGTGATTTGGAGTTCACCTCCTTTTCCATTCCCCAGCGATAGTTCAGGAATCTCTGGCCTTGGAAATATACCTGATACTCCCCAGCAGAAATTCTTCTACTTCGTCCTGAGTTTGTCACATGGACATCTGTGTTGGTCTTGTTGATATCTTCGATCAACGCCAATACGCGCAGTGTGCTTGGTTAGCACACCACCCCTATTAGGGGTCCATTTGTTGACCTCATTTTTGATGAGGTCTTTTGCTTCTCTCTTTAGTACTTAGGATCTAGCCATAGGCTTTTCCTTTGACTAATCTTAGAGGACTAGAAGTGGATCCCACCCTTTAGAAATTCAAACACCTCTTGACTCCCTGCAAACCCCACAAGCTTGATTGTAGACCCCTAATCACCTAGAGGGTTGAAATCAAATGTGGAGGTTTAAAGGATGAGTTCCCTATAGGACCTTTTGGCATTAGGAATACCACAGGTGGCACAGTGCGAGTGAGGGTTGACTTGCACATACACTACACTCTCACACACATTCCAGGTCCTAAAACCCCACTCTCACCCAACTTGACTTCCTGACTCATGTAGGTAATTCATATGGATTGTCCTTAACCCCTAAACCCCTGGCTAAGAGGGTTAGGAACAACATAGTGAATGCCTCAAATGAGTCCTCTCATGGCTCATATGGGCTTAATATGGGTTCATGGCTCAACCAAAATGATTTTATTTCACTCACACTTGATCAATCTTCCTTTTTTTGAAATTTCAATTTTTGACCCCCGGGGCCCCGGACCCACCAAACCTACCAAATGCCCTTGGAACTACCCAAAATTTGCAAAATTGCCTAAATTACCCAAGATCCCTCAAAATCAATCCTAAACATTTCACACCATTCAAATTGACCATCTTTGGCCAAAAAAACCAAAATTTCCAAAAATACCCCTAAACCCCCCAAAATTACCAAAATACCCTTTTACACCAAAAATCCAAAAATCCAAAAATTCAGAAAATTCCCAGAAAATTCCAAAAAATCTTAAATATTTTCATTTTTATTTTTTTCAACTACACCATGGGCCAATTTTTCCAATTTACCCCACTTTTATCAAAACCCCCAATTTGGCCATTTTAAACCCAAGTGAACCCAATGTCAAACCAAACCACCCCAATTGACCTCAATTTTGGTCCAATTCAATTCTAAACTTCAAATCAATATCCCCAATATAAATTTAGACCAAATCCAAGTCCAATTTGATTGACATTTGAGCCCAATTTCAATTTGAAGCCTAAGGCCCAGTTTTGGCCCATGACCTAAACCTAGCTCAAACCAATACAATTCAACTCCAATTGGCCCCAAATCTTTTCTAAAGCCTTCCTAACACCCCCATAAACAAAACACTAACTTGATTTGCCCAAAATTTGAACCTAAACTCCACCTTAACCTAACCCAAAACCAAAATCCCTTAAATTGACCTAAGCCCAAACCTAACCCAAATGGGCCGAAATCCCAAAATCAAAGCCCAACAAAAGTTGAAAACTTTTTGTGACACTCCCATGAACATTTCTCAACATTAATTTTACATCAAATCCAACCTTAGCCCAACCTTTGCCCATGTTAGCCCAATTTGAACCACTTTGGCCCCTTTACTAAAGACCTCACATTAAACCCAATTCAATTCAAAATCACTTCAAATTTGTTCCAAATCACTCATGATACATCCCTAAACTAAAGACCAACATTTATTTGGCATGGTCCTTTACAAACATTCATCCAAAAGTCCATTTTAAAAATATAAATGCCCACTTTCTTAAACCTTTTTAAAAGCCCACTTTCTTAAACCTTTTTAAAAGCCCACTTCCAACAAATTCAAAAGCCCAAATTTCATTCCAAAGCTCACATAAAATTTTCCCTCATCATTCCCTATGATTTAAATCACCCCTAAGTTTCAAAATCATCATTAAACCATTCCATATCAAGCTTCGTCCAAATTTCAACCAAAAATGCCAAAATTCATAAAATCCCCTTTCATGAAATTGACCAAATCTTTTCCCAAGCCAAATGAAGCCATGGAGCCATGCATAAGCCATATGCAAGCCATGGGAGTTACTTTACACCTCACCATATCATTTATGGCAAGTGGAGGGGGCCTCTTTCTTAATCCTTCATTAAGCCTTTTAACCATACTCATGTCACACTCTAAACCATGCTTAGCCACCTCACCATGGATGGAGACCACATCATTTTCTCTTGGCTGACCCAAGTGATCCTTTTCAGCCCAAAACCATGGGTTGACCCATTTGAACCCAAAATAACCTTCTCCCCATGCCATTTCAATCCAACTTTTTTACATATGTCCAAAGCCAATTGTTGGCACCAAACTCAAGCCCTGACCTCTCTGACCCTGAGGGTAACCCATGCCTGGCCGGCTAGCCACCACAGCCGTCGTAAACCACCAAGCCGAGAGGCTTGATTTAAATCAAAAATTCAATTTGAATTAGCTGGCTTGTCTCAACCTAAATGGCCATTGCAGCTGTTCTTCCCTTATCCTGAGCAGTGGATTCAAGCCATTAAACCCCCCTGGGAGGCCCTCCAGCCACCTCTATTTAAACCCACTCACCTCTTGGCCAAATAAGTTATGAACAAGACCTTAAGGAAACTCTGCCAAAATTGCTCCAGGACATTCTCTTAACCCAGAGCAGTTGATCCCTAATGTTCCTTTGCCCTAAACCCCATTAATAGAGCTTAATTTCTGAGTTGAAAATCCATCCAAAAACCAGGACATCTCTAGAACCTCTACCAAATCCAAATTAAACTCACCCACACCTACACAGGACTAAGAGAAGGAGTTCCCCAGTGAAAGCCCCCTCTCCAGGCCACCCAGTTGCTCCAGCCTCCAAGCTTTGAAATCAGGTCTGGTCACTTTCATACTTAGACAATTCCCTAGAGCCAGAGACTTCAACTGGAGCTTGCCTGGACTCAATCGAAGGTGACACAACTCTCATATCGAAGCTTCACTTCTCTGAGCAAAGGTATGAACTCATTCTTCTCCCCGAGCTTCCAGCAATTCTCCATTTTGTTGGGGTTAATTTCATAGCCTATAAACCGTATGGATGTGTTCGTCTCTTCATGACGAATCCATAGAGCATAAGAACACAAAAATCCATTAAGAATTGAGTGAGATCTTAGGGTTTTAGTGTGGACGGCCACGAGTGCACACCAGTCGTAGAGGATGACCAGGAGTCGTTGGATCGCCCGTGTATCGAGCAAACGGCCGAGATCAAGTCGGACAACGCAATGGTACGTGAACCGCGGGCCCCTGGGCTTTTGGAGCTACCGAGGTTGACGGGGCGCCACGTGGATAAGTAGGAAATTAAGGCATTTTTGAATTATTTAAATGCCCTGAACTTCAAAAATTCATATCGTTGCATAGAAAAATCAAAGAAATAAAATAAAAATACCCTCCTGCTCAGTGAACAGAGGAGAATAATGTGGAAATGAAATCAAGTTAATTGGATGAGTATTTTATTTTTAATAATTTATTTACTGTTTTTAATATTTTGATTCTCCATTTGCATAGACAATTCACCATGGCATGAGACCATAGGGCTTTTGAAGCCTCTGATCTTGGGAACATTCCCTGAATTTTTCAAGGTCAGAGGCCATCTCTGTGAAACGTTATTAAATTTTCAAGTTCGTGTCATTGTTTTAGGTATTTTAATTTCAATAATTAGCATGTTGTAAAATAATTTCTAGGAAAATTTTGTGATGTTCCTTAGGACCAGAGGACCCTATGAAAAATATATTTTGAGTTAATTCATTTATAGTAACCTTAATTGGCCTAAACCCCTAAAATTGAATTTGATTTAATTAGGGTTATCCACACATAAAATTGACTTGAAAACAATTCTCCATTACTCTTTAGGGTCAGAGGAACCTTATATAAAATTTTCAAATCAATTGGATTTGATTAACCCCACCAAATAGATTGATTAAGCCTCATAAGCAAAATGGAACTTTAAAAATTCATAACTCCAAAAATACTTTTCAAAAATTCACCAAAATGATTTTGGAGCTTCTCCTATATCAGGGGAGTTCAGGAAAATTAAAATTAGAATTTTCTAAAAAAGTTGATTTTTCACAATATTTTAATATTTTAATAATTAAAAAATAATAAAAATCACAAAAATATTAAAAATCATAAAAATGTCAAATTTTGACTCCTAATCACTTAGGAAAAAACCAGATATTTTTCCTAAGTCCCTAGGATAAGATATTGAATTTTAAAGGCTTAATGTAATTTTTAATATTAAAAAATAAGTTTTTAACCTTTTTCACTAAAATAATTCTAATAAATCAAAAAAAAATCAGAAAATTATAAAATTTATTTCTTTGAACTCCTTGAGGTCAGAGAGATTTAAGAAAAATATAAAATCTATTTTTCAACTTTAATTTTATTTTATAATTAATTAATAATCTAAAACTCAAAATAATCATAATAAATAAGATATAATTCAAAAAATCATAAAAATTTGTCCAAGTGGTTCTCTAGTCATTAGGAACATCCCATAATTTTCTTAAGGACACAAACCTTTGCTTGGTCAAGTTGTTGAATTTTCTTTGAAAACCCCTATTTTCTACTAAAAATAATTATATAAATAAATTAAAATCAGAAAAATCACATTTTCTCCTCTAATATCTTAATTGACATGTGAGTGAGGTGACATAAAAATTTCAAATTTATTTGAACTCAATTTAGTGAGTTATGAAATAAATAAACCTAAAAGGGCATAAAGGTAATTAAAAATTTTAACCCTTAATTAAAACTTTAGGTTTAATCAAAATGGAGGGTAAAATATTTTATTTTATCTTTCTCTTGGATGATTGAAACTTAGGGAGATTAAGGGATAGAAACACATTAAACACTTTGAAAATATCAAAATGAAACTTTAATTAATTAAATGATTTAAATTTTGGAAAGAATATATTTAAATTTGCATTATTAAAATAAGGATATTATTAAGAGGATATTGATTCTTTAATTTAAAAAATCCATAAATAAATCACTTTAACTATATTTAGTTCATAATTAAAAATTAAGATAATAATCCAAATTAACAATTAAAACTAAAATTAAAACTAAAATTAAATTAAATTAAATTAAAATTAAATTAAAATTAAAGTTAAAATAAAATTAACAATTAAAATTAAAATTAAAATTAAACTAAAATTAAAATTAAACAAAATTAAATTAAATTTAAATTAAATTAAAATTAAACTAAAATTAAATTAAATTAAAATTAAACTTAAATTAAAATTAAATTAAAACTAAAATTTACTTGGACTCAAAACAATCCCAGAAATATTGAAAAAATGTTTAGGACTCGTCCTAAGCACTTCCTCAATATGACGGGATGTTATAGAAGAACAATTGAATTTAATTGTTCTTTGATGAAGAAAATCATTCTTAAATCAAATCAAGAACATAGACGTCATAGGAAATGACTAGTTATAGCATTAGAAATTTGGTAAACAACCAAAACTCTTCCCTTAGCTTTACCTAGGTATCTGTTGAAACATTTAAATGCCTTAACATGTGTTTTAAGTGCAGCTTGGAATTATGAGAAGATCCTCCAGGTACGTTTTCATTTTATTGCAATTTATTTTATTGCAATTTACTTACATGCATTGTGCTTTACTTCTCTTGCGTGATAAATAAAACTGTTGCATGAAAACAAAAACCTTTAGGATAGTCGCTGAACTGAAACCAAAACTAATTTAAAAGTCATTGCAAGATAAAATTGACTACCACAACATTCCAAAATATAAAACAACTCAAAATTTAATCACAAACAGAGCAACAAAACTACAATCACAACTAAATTAAAACGTTTCATTGAATGATCGGGAATATCTCGGATGATGTAACCCACGTGTTGCTAACGGGAATTCCTAAGGTCTAAATGAAAGTGTGGAACTCATTCAGTTGAGTTTAGCAAATTCATCTGGACTAAGTGAATTCGATGAAAATAACGGTGTCGGGATGACGGAACCATGGGATCTTAATCGGTTCTGTTTAAATAACTTTAAGATTTGTTTTAATTAAAATATTAAAAACACTTAGATTTTAAGATTTTCTCTAAAACAAAACACTTCCCTCATCTCCTGATTTATGACTTCTAAAACTGAACCTCTGCAACAACAAGGAGCTGGAAGCTTGGTGGGCAGCTCGGCCATCGTCATCAGCAAAACCCGGATATACTTCAACAAAACTTTTTTAGAATTAAATAATCAAGCCATAGGACTTCGAGGTAATTTGCCTAGTGCAACATAAATCCTCAACTTTTTGTTAGGCATTTGCATAATCATGTTATGCAAATTAAGTCCTAACCGGTCTTAGGATTCCGAGGTAGTTGTTTGGTACGACAAAAACCCTCACATCTTTGAGGCTATTTGTGTGATTTTATCCTACAAATATAAGTCCTAATTAATTAAAATTGGCAAGATTGAAACATTAAACAAATTCCCAAATTGAAGCCAAACAATAGGATAGTTTGAGAAGTTGCCAAGATTCTTCTTGGATCCTCAGCTTCTCTTACTTCTCTTTCTTTAGACTCTTAAAATAAATTGTTCCAAACTTGATCCATTCCCTATTGGAATCCCAAAATTCAATCCTTTGAAAACTTAAACTTTGAAATTCTTGAGAGCAAAACCACTAATCATTATCGAGAGTTTTCTTAAATTTTTTCCATCATTTAAGATGTAATTAACTATAGGGGCTTGCCCTTATAGTGAACTTTAAGAACCCAGGTAATATAAAATTGGTTCGCAAACCAAATGGATGTCACAAATCTTCTAGTTTATTTAACCGAGCCCCATCATCAAGCAGAGTGTCTATTCTTCGAGATAGATACACGGTTTGTGGTGTGGTGCTCGTTTATATAAACTACTTGGGATGTGAGATCGGTTTGATTTCATATCTTAAAATTTTCAAACATAAAATTATTTTCAAAATCAAATGCTACTTTCCAAATTATATATATTTAAATTAAAATTAAAATCTAAAAATTCGCCGACAACTTCTGTAGGCGACCCCTTTTCAAAATACAACACAACCTAAAAATATGTCGACAGTGCCCCATCCACTTTTGTTGGTGTACGGATCAATCAGAGAGATTAGCTTGGCTAAAATCGTATTTATAGAACCTCTTTCAGGTTCTTTCAATTATTCCTTTACTATCGTTATATTCCTTTCCTTATAATTCTACTCAAGCCAATCCTTAAAACTGAAGTAGCTTTCTATGGTGTGTTCGAGCATCCTGTGGTAGGGGTAGAAGTTTGGCTGATCCTTATTGTCCACCTCTTCTGGCTTCTTCAGCTCGGGCAATCTGAACTCGGGCTTCTTCATTAGATTTTTGAACATCTTTGCTATGGCATCTTCCTTGAAGGAGTAGTTTCTGTGCAGCAGTTCTGACATTGTTGGACCATGTTGTCCATCTGTCCTGTATGACCTCTACTGCTGACCAGATTAACTGCTCTGCTATGCACGAGGCTGACCATATTGCTAAGGCTAACTGTACTGAGGCGACAGACTGTGCTACTGCTCAGGTTGAATCATCATTGGCTGCTTTGCTTTGTCGACTGTTGCCACTACGCCAGACCTCTTCTCGTATGCTTTAGCCAGTTTTGTTTTTTTTTTGTCTTTTTTGCAGGCTCCATGTGCTTGACTTCTTCTTGTAGGCTGTTGGCTTTACTAAGCAGCTTCACAAAGGACTTGATGGTGAGACTCTTAACCATGAAGGCCACCAGACCGTGGATTCATTTGAGATGTATCTTGATGGCGTGTTGTTCTTATAGCTGAGGTTCACATTTCACGCTTAAGTTTCTCCATCTGAGAATGTAATTGACCAAAGTCTCGTCAGGCTTCTGCCACTCCATCACGAGATCTCTTATGGTAACATGATGTCGAGCACTGGCGAATCTCTTCACAAACATTTTTTCCATTTCTGCAGAAGTTTTTACTAATCCATTAGGAAGCTTGGCGTACCAATCGAAAGTTGTTCCTGACAGGCTGCTAACAAACTAACGGAACACAGAGCTTCACTTCCTCCTTTGTAGCAACAAGTAGCTCTGAAATGTGCTATATCCTGACGAGGATTCCATGTTTCGTCGAACTTCTTGAAAGACGGGGGCACTAAGCCTTTAGGGTAAGGAAAAACATCGAACTCCTCCAGCTAGGGTCTATCTTTGAAACTGATGCACCTCCTTTAGATTGAGCCAAGGCCTCTCAAACTTGCTTTCGACTATCTATTTAATGAATTTTTCTAGCAGATTTGGAGTCAGATCTCTTCTTAGCGGTTCGTCTTTATTGGCAGAAGCCACCTCCCTTCTTTCATCGGCGATGCATATAATCTAAGGATAGTTAACCTCTGGAGATGCTATTGGTTGTGGCTATGACTATCCGTGGAGTGTATCCATGGTGGTCATGGAGGCAGTCATCTCCTCCATTCTCTTCTCCATATGGCTAATATTTTCATCTCTTGTCAGGATGATCCTTCGCAGCTCAATTGCGGTGTTCTCCTCACTGGGAGCATCATGCGGAGATGACGTGGACCGAGTTTCCACCATGTTGACTTCCATGAACTCTTCGTCCATGTAATCTGAAAGGAATTAATCCTTGTCATCAATATCTAACCCTTGTTGTTTGGCTAACTCATAAATTTCTGCCCCGAGCTTTCGAACTCTATTATCAACTATTTTCTTCTTAGTCATCTTTAAATCTGTAAGTTTCCCTGTGCTATCACTCTTTTCTGCAACTGGTTCAAATACAATGGTTGTAGTGGCAACAAGAACATCAGACTCATGATCCATTTTGCGGTCAAGAGACCTTTCAGAATGTACTAGTACAACCCCTCTTGGTAACCACACTTTCCCCTTATAAGTCGTCGCCTTGAGACGAGGTGTCTCGGCGGGAACATCGAGGTAATGAGGGGAAGTGTGCTCCCTAGTGTGTAGACTATGCATAGAGGAGAATAATCCTCTTTTATCCTTTCTGTTTTAGGGTTTCTCATGATCATCGACAGCTAGAACTCTTGAACCAAACCGGGACTTGACTAATCTGCTTATAGTAGTATTATCTATAGCAGCTGCATCGGCACGTTTTCCCAAACGGTGTTTGACGGAAACTCAGACAGGTCTTTCCATTTCCATAATTTTATCCTTAATATCAATGGATATTGTACATCCCATCCTTTGAAAGGTTTAGCGACAGAACAACCTTCTATTTCGGATAACCTTCGTAGAAGAGTGTGAGCTCGGATGATAGGTGTGGGCCTTCCCCTCACCTTATCACGACCGTGTGGTGTCGAAAGTGTAGCAGCAATCCTTTCAAAGCTTTCGTCTCCAGTAGTGCCAGCTAACAAGTGGAACCTGCTACCTTGAAGAAGAGGAGATGTATCTGGTAAACCGAGTTCATCCTGTTAAGGAATCTCATCAATTACTAACAGATATGTGACCCGTGTTTTGGCAGCCAAGCAAATCCTGCGGTTGCAGTTTCTTCTTTGAGATTAGGTTAGCAGGGGAGGTCTAAAACTTGAGCCAACTTCGAAGACTTATAGCGGGGTAGGAAAGGCATCATCAGAAGTATCTTTATACAAGATCTCTTTCCCTTTGGAAGATGGGAAAATACGTACAGTGATGACAAAGTCGGTGGCAGTAGAAGCGACAACTCTCCTTGGCATGGAGATGACTGACCTGACGAAAGCAGTGGTTATCTTCACCTTCTTAGTAGAAGGAAAATCTTCATGGGAGTTCAAATCAAACTCAGCAGACGGCTCTTGAATTTTAGGAGTGGCATCTTTCATGACCATGAACAGAGCGTTCCCAAGTACGACTTCAAATTCACTGAAGCTGGTCCTGAACTGAATCATTGGTGTTGCAGACTGGCCTCACGGGAGGAGGGCATGTTGTAGGAGAAAGTCAGCATAGGGGTTGACATCTTGACTGTCAAGTGAACCAATCTGAAGGTTAGTGAGGGCACAAAACATTGTCATCATAGTGCAAACACTACGAAAAGGTTGTTCTATGGACTAGGAAAAATTTATTTCATTTTAATATTTTATTATCTTTTTATTTCATTTTTTTAGGTTTTCACATGTTGATTAATAGAATTTTTATGGTTTAAAGATCAGTGGGTTAATCTGCCAAAGGATTGAACCTAAATGACACAGAAAAGAAGTGAAGTATGGGACCCCGTTGGAGGTCCTCTTCACAGTGCAGATTGCCTTAGCGAGATTTGCTCACTGACACACCTATTGGGGGTCTGACCCCACAAGATCAAAAGGGAAAACTTAGGTACTCATGAACCCTTCTCTTTAGGAGTGACCAAACATATGGTCCTAAAATCGAAAGGAATTGATCACACTTTCCCAAGAAAGAAATGGGTTAAGTATGTCAATGGAAAAATGGTAATCTGGCTCCTGATGGACATGAGCACATTACCGATATATGAATATATTATTTCTTGAACTTAATGAAGAGAGAAACATTCCCCACGGAGTCGCCAGAAAACTATCAGCAGTTAAATTTATGTGAGGTTGATATTTTTTGAAAAGAGTTTTAGAATATAGTTTTATAAAATAGAATTTTGATTTAATTTAATACACACGCACACACACAAACACATATATATTTCAATTTTAAAGAATACGAAATCAAACTAATCTCATATAAATCATAGTTTAAATAATCAAGAATTTCACCATGAGACATGTATTTATGCCGTAGAATAAGTACGTGGCTTGAGGAGAAGTTTGATCAAATAAAATAAAGGATTTATGACATCCGTTTGATCTGTAAACTAGTTTTGACCGACAATTTCCCCTATCTAATATGAAGGAATTAGATAGGGTTTATATTAATCTAGCGTCTTTAAGTTTCCTATAAGGGCAAGCCCCTATAGTTAATTACATCTTAGAAAACTAAAGTTACCTAAGAAAACTTGATATGGATCAGGAAACATTTATATTCATTACTTCCAAAGTCCAGATCTTCAAAGAAAATATGATAATCAGAACCTCAATAGGTGAATGGCTCATGTTTTTGAACATTCCTTTTTTCAGAATTCAAAGGAGAGAATACTAGGGGAAGGACATAGATTCAAGGAGTAACCTCGAAGTCTTCTCAAACTATCCAATGGTTTGGCTTTGATTTAGGAAATGACATTATTTAAATTTCAATCCTACCAATTTTTTATCCAGGACTTACATTCACTTGATACTGATCATGGGCATGGCCTAGAAGATAAAAGTATTTATATTATACTCGATGACAACCTCAGAATCCTAAAACAAATTAGGGCTTATATTGCACAGTGGGGCTGTGCAAAATCCTGAAGAAAATGTGAGGATTTATGTTGCACTAGGCAAGCTACCTCGAAATCTTATGATTTAGTTTAAAGAAATATCAATTAAGGAGAAAAGAGAAGTTTTATGTTTTAGAAATATTTAAATTGAGGTGCCTTAGTGTTTTATTAGGAGGAACATTAAAGTTGATTATAACAACATCGGTTAATATCTCACGGTTCCATCATCCCGGCACCGCTATTTTCATCGGATTCACTTAGTCCAAATGAATTTACTAAACTTAACTTAATGAGTTCCATACTTTCATTTAGACCATGGGAAAACCTTGCTAGCAACAAGTGGTTTACCTCCTCCAAGGAATTAGTGATTATCCAACGAGATGTTTTAATTTTGTTGCAATTGTGTTTTTTTTGTGATTAAATTTTGAGTTGCCTTATAATTTGATTGTTGTGGCGGTGGATTTTATCTTGTTGTGATTTTTTATTTTGATTTTGGTCTCAGTTTTATGGCTATCCTAAAGGTTTCAGTTTTCATGCAGGCTGGTATTGTTGTTTAGCATGAAAGTTTGCAAGAAAAGAAAAGTGTGGTAAAGAAAATGTTGTAAACTTATAAACGTGTACCTGGCGAATGTTCTCGTTCCTCCACCTGAAACTTTAGCATTTTTTGCAATAAACATTTATATTTGCAGGGAACTAAAACCCTATGGATATGTTTGTCACAGGCCTAGCAAACTCTACGTCATAACCCGGTTAACTTCTGTTCATTTGTGAGATATTTTCATTTAATAAATATAGTAAATACAATAGTTCTATAAGGTGTCCAACAGACTTATGAAACGATCGAGGAGAAAACCGAGTATTTCACAACACTTTTGATCTTCCTTGTGGTCCTTTTGGACTTATTATAGTTATTAGACGATTTATCCCTTTCATACACTTATGCTCAGTGAACCAATATTTTAATCATTTCTAAGAGTAGGGTAATTCATCATTTATTATTTAATTTATGAATTATGTGGGTGAAGACCCCAAAGGACAAATTAAGATTATTAAGGTACTTGGTCAAATTTTGATTTGGGGCTTGTAGTGTCTCAAAATACTCTAGTTTTGATTAAATTTACTTTTCTAAACTTCTTTTTAATTAAATTTGATCATGCCTAGTTCACTACTGAGCCCCTTAAGAATTAGTAGGTATTTTTATGTCTTTAGAAAAGGAAATTTTATGACCTTCATGATTATGATTCTTATCAAAATATTGCTTCATCAATTAAAAATCAAATAAAGGGGAATTAATTTAGTGGAATATTAACTTCCAAAATCAACCCCTAACCTCAAGGTTCTTGAAATTTGATTTTTCTTTCAAATTATAATAGTTAAAGAAATTTAGATATTTAATTTTTATTTGACAAAATTGCTGTGAGTTTCTATCATTTATCCCTTAATGTTTCAATCATTGAAATGCACTTATTTAAAATCAAAATTTACCCATTTTTTTCCCTCTTGAATTGAAGCCTAAATTTTAATTAAGGCTAAGTATCCAAAATTACCTTTTTGCCCTTAAAGTCCTATCACCTCATAATTCATCAAATTAATTCAAATGACTTTGGGATTTTTATCCTACCTTACTAATGAATTTATTAAAACATCATATGAGAAAATGTGATTTTTCAAAATTTAATTTAATTTATATATTTATTTTCTTGCAAAAATAAGATTTTCAATGATAAATCAATAACATGACCAAGATAAATCCTAATCCTTTGAAATTTTTATTGGAGGTAGCTTTAGATAAGACAATCACTTGGACCAAATTAATGATTTATTGAATTTTAATTTAATTATTAGAATTATATTAAGTTATGGAGTTTTAATTAATTATAAATTATTTTAAAAGTTGAAAATTGAATTTTATATTTTTTAAAAAATCTCTCTGAGGTTAGGGAACCTAGAGAAGCCGATTTTATATCATTGTGATTTTTTTTTAATTATTAAAATTTTTTAGTGGAAAAATCAAGAAAATTCATTTTAGCCTCCTAAAAAAATTGATTTTAGCCTTTAAAAATAGATATTTTAATTTTGAAGCCTAGGAAAATTATGGGCATGGTTCCTAAGTGATTAGGAGAGCAAAATTAACAATTTGGTGATTCTTAATATTTTTGTGATTTTTATTATTATTAATTATTTAAATATTAAAATGTGATTTAAAATGAAAACTTTTTAAAAATCTCAATTTTATTTTTGAAAGAACCCTCTGATCACAGAGAACTCCCAAAACCACTCTTATAAAATTTTGACATGTATTTTAATTTTTAAAATTCATTTAAGTGCTAAAAAAGCCATTGGACATAGAAAAATTATTTAACCTATTAGATTAATTCCAAATGACTTCCAAAATTTTAGGGGTGTTCCTCTATCCCTGAAGCACAGTGGAGATCAAATTTTGTGTTATTTTGGTTTTATTTTGTCCTAATTAATTAAAAGTTTGTTTTAGGCCATGTGGACAATTAGGCTAATTTTTATCATTTTAAATCATGACTAAATTTTCCTAGGATTCTTTGACCATAAAGAACCATCCATAATTTTTTGGGATTTTTCGAAGCAACATGCTAATTATCACTTTTAATTTATCAAATAATGGACATAAACTTGAAAAATATAATTCTCTATTTAGTGATCTTTTCTGACTTTGGAAAAATCAGGGAAGATCCCCCATGACAGAGGGATTAACATACCAAAATTTCATGCTATAGTAAAATTCCAACATGCATGAAAAATTAAAAGTTTAAAAATAGTATTTAAATTATTAAAAATCAAATATGCATAGAAAATATTTCAAACTAATTCCAAATTATTCTCCTCTGTTCACTGAGCACTAAGTTATTTTTCTTTTATTTTTAATATTTTTCTAGGCCAAGATATGAATTTTTAAAGTTCAGGTGATTTAAATAAATTAGAAACATCAGTTTTGTCTACTTAAGTGACTCGATGCCATCTCATCCTACGGTGGATTGAAGCCCTACGTGGTGCACTCCCATTCGATATCGTCAGTTGACTGGGATGCCACGTGGCCCGCGGTCTCATTCCATCTTCCCGTACGATGTAATTTAGACCGTTTAACAAAAACACACGTGATCCAACAGCTTCCGGTCTTCATCCCCAACTGGTGTGATCCCGTTACCGTCCACACTAAACCCAAATTTCTCAACCTAGACACAACCAAATCTCTTTGGGTTTGATCCTATAGACTCGTTTAAGCATGGAGAACATATCCATATGGTTAAGCATGGTTTAAACTAACCCTTATTACATGGAGAATTAAGAGAAGCTCGGGAAGAAGAAGAGGTCAATACCTTGGCTCTGAGAAGTGAATCTTTGATCCAAGATGCTCTACACCTTTTTTGGAGTCCCAGAAGCTCAGGGATGAAGGCTCTTGCTCTGGTGAATTGCCTAGGTATGAAAGTGACCAGACCCAATTTGGAGCTTTGATGGAAGTCCTTATTGGAGTGGCCTGATGAAAGAGTTTTCAGTGGGGAACTTCTTCTCATGCTGTGAGGATGGTGTGGGTTAGTTTAATTTGAGTTTTATGGTATTTAGGGAGATGTCCTATTTCTGGTCTAAAATTGGACTTCAAAATTGAGGCAGGTCAATGGATTTCAAGGAAGGAATGCAGTGGGGAATGGCTTCTCTGTGCTGTGGAAAGGTTTCAGAATGATTTTGGCAGAGTTTTGTTAAGGTCTGGTTTAGTCCCCATTTTGGCCATGAAGGGTGGTGGCTTAAATAGCCATGGCTGGGGTGGCTACCAGGGCTTCAATTCAGGTGCAAAGAGCTGCCTAGGTGCAGTTCAGAGGAGTTCCAATGGAAATTTTAGGCTAACTTGGCTAGAGGGTGGAGTTTGGGTTTGGCCAAGTGTGAAATGTCTCTCATTTTGGACTCCTTCAGCGACTAGGCTGGCCGGCCTGGCCAGGGGAGGTGGCCAGTGGGTCAGGTGAGCCAGTGGGCAGGCCATGAGTGCAATGGGTTTTAATGGTTAAGGCATTATGGCAAACATCCTTTAGATTTTACCATTTAAGGGAGGAGATACCCTAATTTGGGGGACCTTTGGTCCATGGCTCGATTAGGGTGGGCTAGGTGGGTTTAGCTTAGTCCCTAGGGTCAACTTTGTGGCTGTGGAGGAGTTGGCTTGGTCACATTTGGTTCAATTTGGTTAATTTAGGTCATGGGTTCAATTTTGGGTCACATAGGTCAATGTTGAGGTAGGTTGGGTTTGAGCTTGGGTTAGACACAAATGATTGAGCAACTTGTTGTGGATTATTGTAATGAAGATTTTTCATGAAGAATTTGAGTGGTTTTAAGTTCAATTGAGGGGTCAATTTAGTGTAATTTGGGGTTTTGATCTATTTAGGACAAGTTGGGTAAACTTGGGTTTGGGTTGGGCTAGGGTTTTGTTCAAGGTCAATTGAAGGTTCCAAATGGTCTATGGGGATTTCATGAAGAGTTCCCAACTTTCATTGGGTGGAATATTTGGGAGCAGGTGACCCAATTTTTGTATTTCCAAATACAATGATTTGTTACCACTGATAGAAAATTTAATTTCTGCCAAAGGCGCGAAACACTAGACCTGGAATAACTTGCTATATAGATGTGTACCAAATTTTAATTAAGACAATAACATTAAATAAAACTTGATTGCTACTGAATGCCAGTCTGTTAATGTTTAAAACTTTTTTAAATATATGTTTATATAGCAAAATATAATTTAAAAAGAAAATATTTTTATATACTTTTTGAGTACTACGCAAGTATACGTATCGTTTCAAGTAATATAGGGCTTTTAAATAAAGACCCCAGTATTGATCCCAAGGGTAAAAATATGGTAATAAATTTTTAGCTATTGTATTTCAAAAATCTTTTTGTATTTTAATCTAACTATAAATTACTTTTAACTTACTAGATGCAGATAAAGAAAACAATAATAAAAAAATGATTTTGTGAAACTATATAAAACAAACAACTTTCTTCCCTTCAATTAATCTAAGATTTTTAAGATAATTTAATATTCGTTGGATAATTTAATTTATAGTATTGTGCCAAATAGAAGCATTCCTATTCTTTTCCCTTTGACCCAGGCGCAAAGAACATTGGTTAATTTATAGATCAGGTCCGAATGTATTGTTAGTAGAATGGGTTAATCTAGGCTCACACTACTAGATGTCCAAGGGTGGCTATGGTCGACCCTACTAGTGACCCTTTCCTTATCTATAAATCAAATTATAAGAATTTAGTCTGTCATTCTAAAAACTTATCAATTCTACGCGCTTTAAATCTTATCTTCCTATTTGTTTGCACTTCAGCTTAAATAGCCCGCACATGGCCTTCGACTACCCAAGGATTCATGTGACATTTACAAGTTAAGAGTTCTTCTCCTTCTAGGTCTCAAAACTCTTCAATAGGTTTTAATAATTTAAATGGCATATTTAAAAAGTAAAGTAAGATCAGGTATTAATATCATCACAATGTTTTGAAAATATTTTGAATTTCAATTCTCCATCGAATCTTATATTATCTTATTTATCTTTTCATAATTGAGGGAAGAAAGTAAACTAACTACTCAGAACACATTGAATATAAACAACAAAACATAATAAATAAACTTTGAATTAAAAATAAAATACTTATCTCAAATATTTCTTTTACAAATTTTCTGATTCCTACTGACTCCACAGTGTAATGAACTCCAGATGCAACAACTTGGAAATAGACTCACTAAACTAAATAAAAGTGGCCCTAAATTTCTCTCTATTTCTCTCTCTAAGGATGAGAAATCCTATAGTGGCTAAGAGAAAGGGGTTACAGTGGGGGCACGTTTTTTTGATGAAATGGACTCCTATTTATAGGCTTCAAGGGTTGCCTTGAGGCACCTCTTCAAAACATGTCCACATTCAATGAATCTTCTAGAAGGTCTGTCAGGCGCCTAGGCGTCGGACACCGCGTCCAGTTCTTCGCACCTCTTCACTTTGGCTCGCACCTCTTCACGATTAAAACCGTTTTGGAACGTCTAAATGCAATGTATCACATGTCCTATTATCAAGGAACAACTGCCAATCTTCTATAATGTCCAATAACCGCTCACTCCGTAAAAATAACAGTCCAAACGTTGTCAAAAACTTGACAGTTCTGTATCGAGTCTGCCGCCTAGGCGCCAGGCCATATTTTTTGTATTTTCCTCTATTTTTGCTCCCTTTTGCTCTTTTTTCCTTTTTTGGACCTTTTTACATCACCTACATCCAAAAACACAAAAATATCTTTCATTAAAGCATAATATCCTTAGAAATTGATAAGAATTAAGGCATAAAAATAGATATTTTTTTATGGATCAAAATCCCCCAAACATAAATGTTACTTGTCCTCAAGTAACTTTTTTTACTATATAAAATGTACAGCCTTTGGAATAAAAGATAAATATTTAAGATTCTTTATAGTTTTTTATGTTATAAAGTCTTTCGTAATGTATTAACCCAATTTCACTAACTAGGTTTAATTTTAAGAATTTAAAGAATATTCAACTACCAAATCATAAGATTTCAAATTTTTCATTCATTTTGAAAATAATAGAAGTTTATTATATTAATATCTCATAGATTATTTACAAGAAAAAAATCTTCTTGAAAAATCTTTCCTAAATAAATATTCATGCATAAAAATTACGTAAAATATGTAAGTAGTTTTCTTTCTATAAGATAATTCAAGTGAAGCCAATTTTTTATTAGGCATTTCCTCAAGCTTCTCCTCTCTTCTCTTTTTCTTTTTCTTTTTTTTTCCTTCTTTTTATATATATATATAGAAAGGATTATTATATCCGGATAGCCTGTTAATGGTTTTGAACTTTACTATCTTTAACTTATATTTTCAAAACTTATACATTTCTACTTAATTATTATAACATGAATAAGAATTCAAAAAGATTTTCAATCTTTTCTTTTTCAAGTGATAATTTTTTATTTCTTAATATTTCTAAAATTCTATTATTTCTACTATGAATAGAAAAATTTCTTAATCTTATTCTTCTTTAAGTTAAATAATTCTATTCTTAAAATCAATCAAAGTTATTAAAATTTTGGTTAATTTCACTAAATTGTTTATAATTTCAAAAATAAAAGTGATCTCAAATAAATTCTTCAATCCTTAAGTTATGTTAAAAAGTTTTTTTTTATAAGAAAATATTAGCTCTTTAAGGACAAATAAAATTTAAATTTGAATGTATTTTCCCTTCCCCCAAACTTAAGTTTTGGTATACTATGAAGATTTGAAAGTATGAGAGAAAGAAAATCATAATTTTAAAAAGAAAATTTTATAAGTATGTAAAAACGATTTAAAAAGAAAAATTTAATTCTACTCATGCTTTTATGAATAATTAAGATAAAATTGAAGCAAGTATAAAAAATAAGGAGGCTAATTTCTATGGTTATACTAAATTTGAAACAAAATAAAAGCAGAGCAAAATTACTAATTACTAAATAGTAGACTGAAACAAACATATCATAAATTAACTCTAATCTCAGTCTCAAACACAATATACTAAGAATATTCTAACAACAGAAACTTAACACTAATTAATCCACACAGGTACTTAAACAAATCAACATACATCAAGCATAAAACTAAACAAAAAAACCAAACAAATCAATAAAGTAACACAACATAGAGATCTATAAACTACTAGTCACTGGCTGTAGCCTCATCATCATCATCGTCACTAAAAGAAAATTCTACATCCTTAGGATCAACAAATGGTGTGAAACTAGGAAAAGTAGGGAAATTAACATCATGCTCACCCTTCAGAAATCTGACTAGGGCTTCATTATACTCAGCATCATAGCTACTCTTCCTCTGGGTATAATTAGATAAATGATCAAGTTTTCTATCAATAGTATCAACTCTGCAGTGAGTTTAAAATAAATCCTATTGCTGCTCTATAAACTGATCATGCATTGACTCCCAGAAACTCGATGGTGGCTCAGCAGAAGTGGAGGGTCTACCTGGAATAGGTACAGAAGAAGAAGGAGCAGTCGATTTCTTCCCTCGAAGACGATCATAAATGCTAATGCTCTCCTGACCAATCGGCTTAGTAGTCTTCAACCTTTCCTCCGAAATATCTGCGGTGACTCCATTGCTTAATACATAATGAATAATTCGGAGATGGGAATCCCAGTCCAACAGAAGTGCTGGATCTCGTAGTAGAATCCACAGAATCATATAATACTGCCGACATTAATAGGCTTACTTTCCTGAATGTAGTAGTTTAAGATCACTCGATCTCTAGTTACTTCACTTAGGTGGTTGGAAGGTAACAATCTTGCAGAAATAAAAGAGTGCCATGCTTTAGAAATACCATTTAACTTAGAGGATTTGAAGTTTACCCTTTTTCCGTTCCTGATCTTCCAAGATCCAGTACCGACAGTCAAATAAACAATGATCATATCCAAATCTCCCTCAGATGGTGATAATCCAGAATAGTGGCACTCTATAATCAGTTGCAGGCCATAAAGTACATTGATTCTTTCAGGATTAAATCTTACTCTGACACCTCTGACAAAAACTTCATTATCTTCTGCATCACGAAAATTTGCATAAAACTCTCGAACAATAGGGATAACAGCAACAACAGTGAAATAACAGAATCATTGCCAATTGTACATAATGATAGTGTTTTCAATCGTTTCTCCCAGATGATAGAAACTTCGTTCTGAAATGAACTTCCTAGATGTCACAAATTCATGGAATCAAAAATGCGCAGCCGCAGTAGAAAATTTGCTGCTATCAAAGTTATCTCGTGCCTTCCCGCGTTTAGATTTCAGAGCCATCTAAACGTGAAAGAAAACAAGAACAAATTTAGGAATAAAAAAATTAAACTCTTTTTAAGTTTATAAAACTAAAAATAAGTTTAAAAATCCAATGAAATCACTAAAAATCAAAATTTTTTTAAAAATTTCGGTTCTTAGCAAAACCTTGGGAAATTTATGGTGAAAATAAAAAATAAATGGTTTAAAGTGTAGATCTGACCTTGAGACGAAGAAATCAAGTGGTTTCGCACTCAAATTTTTGATATTTTGACCTCAAATGGATCTAAAATGTGTATTTTCGTGAAAATGGGGAAGAAGATGAAGCTTAGGCGTCGATAATGGCTTTTGGGGGTATTTAAAGAAACTTTTGGGTACAGGCCGAACCGGCGCTTAGGCGCGGAATTCTGGCGCCTAGGCGCCAGACTAGCCTTTCACAAAAATCATTTTTTAATTTAATTTTCCACCAAAATTCATAAATTCAACTTTCAATTACTCACTTTAGAGTAGGGCTTCATTTCTAACTTCCACAACATTTTCCAAAAAATTTAAAAATTAAATATTAAATCAACCAATCAAACATAAAGTTTAAATCAAACTTCACTAAATTCCATTTATAATCTTCAATATTGGCTCAATATATTCCAGATAAGTATTATACTTGATTCAAGTTCCTAATACACACTCAAACACAACAATTTCTAAGCAAAAACAACACACATTGAACATGAAAGCAAATACACAAACAAACACAATCAATTCACTAAATCGATACAACGACTCAACAAACTAGATAATAACTATCTCATTACCAGAATATTCTAATTTTCACAAGGGAAATTGTGTATTCCACTTGGAAAGAACACTAACACTCTCGGGAAATCCGTAGCCGTCTTTTCGTCAATCCACTTGTTCTTCGCATACATTTCAACTTGAGCATCTTGATAAGCCACAAAATGATCAAATTGAAGTTTCATTTGCCATTCTAGATGTTTAATTTGATGAAACATCTCGTGAAGGCGATCTCCAATGCTTTTAAACTCTGTTTTAAACTTATCCAAACGACTAGAAATTTTCTCTAAACTTACCGCGATGAAACCATTGAAGTAGGGTTGAGGATCCTTTGAGACCTTGTCCCTAGCTTCATCTCCATGATTTCTTCCTTCCATTTCTTCAAAAATTTCTCAAATCTCTCATGAATGAAGTGTAATGGATGTAACTTTGATTTCTTGATGGTTAGGGAAGAAGATGGGTTGATTTAAAGCTGAAAATCGTGTGAAAAACTAAAAATTTTCAGTTTTTGCACGACCAGTAACCATGGCGCTTAGGCGCCAAATCTGGCACCTAGGTGTAGGACCTTTTGATACATAGTTTAACTCTGGCGCTTACGCGCCAAATCTTGGCTCCTAGGCACCGGAACTATGTTCAACTCCGTTTCACCAAATCGTCAAATTTCAATGTTTCGTTCTCCAAGATAAGTAAATTAAACTTGTAAGAGTAATCTAGACTCAATAACAAACATTGTAAACAATCATAATGAAGGTTAACTTGATCTCCTTTTTACTCATATTTAGAATAGAGTGATCCAATTTCTAAATCTTACATACTTCAAAATAATCTTCAGCCTAAGTTAACAAAGACTTATAGGCATCAAAAAAATTTAAAGTAATATAAAATTAGTCAAGATCAAGGCATAACCTTACACTAAAACATAAAAACACTCATAACAAAAGATAATTATGGGCTGCCTCCCACAAAGCACTTGGTTTAACGTCGTCAGCCCGACTTAAGTAAATCTTTAATCAGGTTGACTCAATTCATAAGCCTCTTTATAAATCATTTTAATATCTCCCAAATAAGACGTCAATCTTAATCCATTTACTTTAAAAAAATTTCTTGTTTTGGGGTCTTTAATATCCACAGCTCCATAATGGTATACTTTCTCAATATATAGGGTCCAATCTATTTAGATCTTAATTTTCCAGGAAAAAGTTTTAAACGAGAGTTAAACAGTAATACTTCTTGTCCAGGTTTAAAAATTTTTCCTGAAATTTTCTTGTCATGCAACATCTTCATTTTCTCTTTATAAATCCTTGCATTTTCATATGATTCATTTCTTGTTTCTTCCATCTCATTCAATTGCAATAATCGCTTTTCTCCTGCTTTATTCAAATTAAAATTAAACTCCTTTATCGCCCAATAAGCTTTATGTTTAAGTTCTACAGGTAAGTGACAATGTTTACCATAAATTAACCGGTAAGGTGAAATTCAAATTAGTATCTTATAAGCTGTTCTATAAGCCCATAATGCAGAATCAAGTCTATCAACCCAATCAGTTCTTTTAGGATTAACAGTCTTCTCTAAAATTCTTTTAATTTCTCTATTTGATACTTCAGCCATTCCACTTGTTTGTGGGTGATAAGCAGTTGCAATTCTATGTTTGATTCTAAATTTTTGAAGTAATGATTAAATTCTTACATTCTTGAAATGACTTCCACCATTAGTGATAATTACCTTAGGCATTCCAAATCTTGAAAATATCATTTTCTTTAAGAATTTAGAAACACTTTTGGAATCACAGTTTGGTAAAGCAACAGCTTCAATCCACTTTGAAACATAATCAACTGCTAATAAAATATAAATTTTTTCAGATGATGGAACAAATTGTCCCATAAAGTCTAAACCCCATATATCAAAAATTTCAACTTCCAATATATAGTTTAAAGGCATTTCATTCTTCCTAGATATATTTCCCATCCTTTGACATCGATCACATGTTTTCACATAATGTCTCACATCTTTAAAAAAGGTAGGCCAATAAAATCCAGAATTTAAATTTTAAATGCAGTTTTATCTATGCCAAAGTGTCCTCCAAAATCGGAATCATGACATTTTTGAATAATAGCAAAAGTTTTCTCATAAGGTACACATCTTTGAATCATAGAATTTATTCCAATTTTAAATAAATGAGGATCTTCCCAAATATAAGATTTAGCATCATATTTAAATTTCTTAATAAATTTGTTATTTAATTCATAAGGCAAAATATTGCTAACTATATAATTAACAATATCAGCATACTAAGGTGTTTTGTATCCTTGAATGACATATAAAGATTCATCAGGAAATTTCTCATTTATATTTTCTTTCGAAATAATATCATTTTTAATTCTAGACAAATGATCAGCAATTTGGTTTTCAGTTCCTTTTCTATCTACTATTTGAAAATCAAATTCTTGTAGAAGTAAAACCCATCTTATAAGTCTAGGTTTAAAATCCTTCTTACATAATAGATATTTAATAGCAGAATGATCAGTATGAACTATGCATTTAGTACCAAGAAGATAAGGTCTAAATTTATTGAAGGCATATACTATAGCTAGAAGCTCCTTCTCAGTGGTAGTGTAATTTCTTTGTGTTTCAGTGAGAGTTTTACTAGCATAATATACAACTTTGAAAATCTTCTCATATTTTTGTCCTAATACAACTCCAATTGCAAAATCACTTGCATCACACATTAATTCAAAAGGTTTATTCCAATTTGGTGCAACAATGATAGGTGCAGTTATTAATTTTTCTTTTAGAATATTAAAAGCATTAATACATTCTTTGTTAAATTTAAATTTCGCATCTTTTTCAAATAAATGACAAAGAGATTTAGCAATTTTAGAAAAATCCTTTATGTATCTTCTATAAAATCCAGCATGACCTAGAAAACTTCTCACATCAGTAACAGTAGTAGGTGGTTGCAATTCAGCAATAATTTTCACTTTTGCTTGATCTACTTCCATCCAATTTTGGGAAACTTTGTGACCAAGTAGAATGCCTTCTGTGACCATGAATTGAAATTTTTCCCAGTTAAGAACTAAGTTTGTTTCTTCACATCTTTTCAAAACATTGGCTATATTTTCCAAACAAGATTCAAAAGAAGTTCCAAAAACTGAAAAATCGTCCATAAATATTTCAATTCCTTTGTCAATCATATCACAAAATATTGACATCATACATCTTTGAAAAGTTGCAGGTGCATTACATAAACCAAAAGGCATTCTTCTAAAAGCAAAGTTTCCATAAGGACTTGTAAATGTTGTTTTTTCTTGGTCCTCAGGAGCAATAAGTAACTGATGATAACTAGAATATCCATCCAGAAAACAGAAATATGGGTGTGCAGCTAATTTATCGAGCATTTGATACAAGAAAGGTAAAGGAAAATGATCCTTTCTAGTGGCTTTATTTAATTTCCTATAGTCAATACAAATTCACCATCCAGTAACTTATCTTGTAGGAATTAGTTCATTTTTATCATTAGCGATGATGATTACACCTCCTTTCTTCGAACACGATGAATAGGACTTACCTATTGATCGTCCGAAATAGGATAAATAACACCAGCATCTAACCACTTAACAATTTCTTTTTTAACAACTTCTTTCATAATAGGATTTAATCTTCTTTGCGATTCAATAGTAAGTTTAAAATTTTCTTCCATTAAAATTCTATGCATACAAATGGAAGGGCTTATTCATCTTATATCAGCAATAGTCCAACCAAAAGCTTTCTTATAATTGTTTAACACACCTAGTAGTTATTCTTCTTGATCTTTACTCAGTTCAGAAGAAAAAATAACAAGTAAAATTAACGAATTTCCAAGAAACGCATATTTTAAATGTGAAGGTAACATTTTTAATTCCAGTTCAGGGGATTTTTTAATTGATGGTAAAAGTATATCATCTTGAGTTATGTCTAAATTTTCCCAGTTATCTTTAATAAAATGAGTCTCCTCTTCTTCTCCTTCTTCATTTTTCATCAGCTAAAAATTCAAATTTTTCTTCAGAAATGACTTTACATTTTTCTTGATAATGTTTCTGAATTAAATAATCAATTATATCCATTCGATAACATTTCTTTTTATCAGGGTACTTCATTGATTTAAGAACATTGAATTTAATTTCTTGATCATTAACTCTCATTATTAGTTCTCCCTTTTGCAAATCAATCATAGCTCGTACGGTAGCTAGAAAACGTCTCCCTAAAATAATAGGTATCTTTTTATCTTCTTCCATATCAAGTACGATGAAATCTACAGGGAAGATAAATTTATCCACTTTAACAAGGACATCCTCTATAACGCCTTTAGGATAAGTGATAGATCTATCGACTAACTGAAGTGTTACGGTGGTGGGAGTAATATCTCCTAAATCCAATCTTCGAAAGATAGAAAATGGCATGAGATTAATACTTGCTCCTAAATCACATAAAGCTTTTCCACAAAATTTTTCTCCTATAGCACAGGTTATAGTGAAACTTCCAGGATCCTTAAGCTTTCAGGTAATTTCTTTTGAATTATTGCACTGCATTCTTCACTTAATGCAACAGTTTCAAAAGCTTCAAATTTTTGTTTCTTGCTTAAAATATCCTTCATAAATTTTGCATAAGTTGGCATTTGTTCCAAAGCTTCAGCAAAAGGTATGTTAATAGTAAGATTCTTAAAAATTTCAAAGAACTTAGAAAATTGATGATCAACTATCTACAGTTTAACTCTTTGAGGAAAATGTGGTGGTGGTTTTTCAACTTCCACATTAATAGGTATAACAGTCTGTTCTTGACTAGGAGAGAGAGTTTCTTTAGGTTTTTCAATTTCTTCAACCTCAATCTCTTTTTCAATTTCATTCTGCATCCTTTCTTTTAATTCCTTTCCACTTCTAAGTTGCGTAGCCTTAACATGTACATGTTCTTTTCTAGTTTCCTTTAGATTAATTTCAACATTACTAGGAAGTGTTCCTACAGGTCTGTTATTAATTAAAGTAGCAATTTGCCCCATTTGATTTTCAATATTACGAATAATATTATTTTGATTTTGTAATTGATTATTCATTTGTAAAATTAATTCTACTATTGATAACTTTTTTTGTTGATTATTAAATCCAGGAGGTTTATAATTTGTATTAACTTGATTATTCCAATTTCCGGTCGGATGAGATTGATTATTACCCCATTATTGTTGTAAATTATTTCAGTTAAAATTAGGATGATTTTTCCACCCAGGATTATAATAATTTGAATAAGGATTATTTTTACTTGCAATAGCTTATAAAGTTTCAATAGTCTGAGAATCTTCAATATTAACAGAGTTATTATGTGAAATATTAAATGCAAAATTATCTAATTTCTTAGACATTGCTGCTACTTGTGAAGCTAGGATAGAAAAGGCTTCATTATCGTTAATACTTGCCATCTTTTTAGGATTAATCCTTTCAGAAGTCCATTAAAAATTGTTATTAGCTATTTCTTCAATTAAAGTGTAAGCTTCTTCAAATGATTTAGACATTAAAGAACCTCCAGCAGCAGCATCAATAATTGATTTTAAAGATCCAATTAATCCATTATAAAATGTTTGAATAATTAACATATCAGGTAAAGCATGACGAGGACATTTTCTTAAAAGTTCTTTAAATCTTTCCCAAGTTTCATATATTGTCTCCCCGTCAAATTGACTAAAAGAAGTAATATCATTTCTCAATTTAGCAGTTTTAGAAGGAGGAAAATATTTAGCAAGGAATTTTTGTGCCATTTCAGCCCAAGTTTTAATAGAAACAGTCGCTAATGAGTTTAACCACAACTTTGCTTTTCTCTTAAAGAAAAAGGAAAGAGTCTAAGTCTAATAGCATCATCAGAAACATTATTATATTTAAAGGTATCACAAAGTTCTAAAAAACTAACAATGTGTAAATTTGGATCCTCATTTGGTGTTCCACCAAATTGATTGTTTTGCGCCATTTAAATAATAGACAGTTTAAGTTCAAAAGAATTAGCATCTACAGTGGGTATTTGAATACTACTATGAAGTTCATCAACTGTAGGGTTAGCATAATCCCTTAATGGTTTATAAACATTTTGATCATTAAGTTCAATTGGATTTTGTAAAGTAGCCATTTCTTGAAAATTTTGAATTTTTTTTCCCTTTTTAATTTTTCTAATTGTTCTTTCTAGTTCGGAATCTAAAGGTATTAGTCCTTCAGAACCAAAACTTCGCTTAAAAAAAATTAAAACAAGGAATAAAATATTTATATTTATTTTTTATATATTTTTTATTTTATATTATTATATTTTTTTTATGTTTTTGGAAATATAATATTTAAAAATCTATAACTATTTTTATTCCTTCCCCGGCAACGGCACCAAAACCCTGACCCGATTTTTGTATTTCCAAATAAAAGGATTTGTTACCACTGCTAGAAAATTTAATTTCTGATAAAGGCGCGAAAAACTATACCTGGAATAACTTGCTATATAGATGTGTACCAAATTTTAATTACGGCAATAACACTAAATAAAACTTGATTGCTACTGAATGCTAGGCCGTTAATGTCTAATAATTTTTTAAATATATGTTTATATAGCAAAATATAATTTAAAAGGAAAATATTTTATATACTTTTTGGGTACTACGCAAGTATACGTATCGTTTCAAGTAATATAGGGTTTTGAAATAAAGACCCCAGTATCGATCCCACGGGGAAAAAATATGGTAATAAATTTTAAATATTGTATTTCAAAAATCTTTTTGTATTTTAATCTAACTATAAATTACTTTTAACTTACTAGATGCAGATAAAGAAAATAATAATAAAAAAATGATTTTTTGAAACTATATAAAATAAACAACTTTCTTCTCTTCAATTAATTTATGATTTTTAAGATAATTTAATATTCGTTGGAGAATTTGATTTATGGTATTGTGCCAAATAAAAGCATTCCTATTCTTTACCCTTCGATCCAGGCGCAAAGAACATTGGCTAATTTATAAATCAGGTCCGGATGTATTGTTAGTAGAATGGGTTAATCTAGGCTCACACTACTAGATGTCCTAGGGTGGCTATGGTCAGCCCTACTAGTGACCCTTTCCTTATCTATAAATCAAATTATAAGAATTTAGTCTATCACTCTAAAAACTTATCAATTCTACGCCTTTTAAATCTTATCTTCCTATTTATTTGCATTTCACCTTGAATAGCCTGCACATGGCCTTTGACTACCCAAGGATTCATGTGACATTTACAAGTTAAGAGTTCTTCTCCTTCTAGGTCTCAAAACTCTTCAACAGGTTTTAACAATTTAAATGGCCAATTTAAAAAGTAAAGTAAGATTAGGTATTAATTTCATCACAATGTTTTGAAAATATTTTGAATTTCAATTTTTTCATCGAATCTTATATTATCTTATTTATCTTTTCGTAATTGAAGGAAGAAAGTAAACTAACTACTCAGAACATATTGAATAATAAACAGCAAAACATAACAAATAAAATTTGAATCAAAAATAAAAAAATTATCTCAAATATTCAATCTACAGATCTTCTGATTCCTACTGACTCTACAGTGTAATGAACTCCAGATGCAACAACTTGAAAATAAACTCACTAAACTAAATAAAAGTGCCCTAAATTTCTCTCTATATTTCTCTCTCTAAGGATGAGAGATCCTAAAGTGGCTAAGAGAAAGGGGTTACAATGGGGGCACGTTTTTCTGAAGAAATTGACTCCTATTTATAGGCTTCAAGGGTTGCCTTGAGGCACCTCTTCAAAACATGTCCACATTCAATGAATCTTTTAGAAGGTATGTCTGGAGCCTAGGCGCCGGAATCTGGCGCCTAGGAGCCGGAATCTGGCGCCTAGGCACAGGCCACAGCGTTCAGTTCTTCGCACCTCTTCACTTTGGCTCGCACCTATTTGCGATTAAAACCGTTTTGGAGCGTCCAAATGCAATGTATCACATGTCATATTATCAAGGAACAACTGCCAGTCTTCTAGAATGTCTAATAACTGCTTACTCCATCAAAATAAATGTCCAAACGTTGTCAAAAACTTGACAGTTCTGTATCGAGTCTGGCGCTTAGGCGCCAACTTCTAGCGCCTAAGCACCAGGCCATATTTTTTTGTATTTTCCTCCATTTTTGCTCCTTTTTGATCCTTTTTCCTTTTTGGACCTTTTTACATCACCTACATCCAAAAACACAAAAATACCTTTCATTAAAGCATAATATCCTTAGAAATTGATAAGAATTAAGGCATAAAAATAGGTATTTTTTTTATGGATCAGCAGGGCAATCAATATGGTGAGATTTGGTCATGTGTTTAATTTGGGTAAAATTGGGTAAGCTTAGTTCAAGTGGATTTGGGTGAGACTTGGGCTCAATTTGGGGACAATTGATGATTCAATTCAATTTAGGGGAGTGTTATGAAGGTTTTAGAATTGAAATTGGGGTTAAATTGATTGAAATTAGGTCAATTTGGGGAATTTGGCTCACTTAGGCAAAATTAGGGATTTTTAGGTTTTAGTAAAATTGATCTCAAATGTGGGTCAAGTTGGGTTTAGATTTGGTTTAGATTGGTGTTGGAGATATTAAATTAAGTTTGGAATTGAAATTGGGCAAGATTGGGGTCAATTGGGTAGACATTGGGTTTAATTTTGGCACTTTTTGGTTAGATGGGTCAACTTGTGGTTTTTGGTTAAATTAGGCTAAATTGGCCAAATTGGGTCATGTGGAAGTTGAGAAAAATGAAATTAGGAATATTTGGGAGGTTTTGGGAATTTATAAGAATTTTTGGAATTTTTGAAATTTTGGGCTAAGAGGGGCATTTTGGCATTTTGGCCATTTTGGGGATCTTTAGAGAAATTTGGCAATTTTGAGTAATTTTGATCAATTTGAGTGGTAGGAAGTATTTTGATATGATTTTTGGAGAATTATGGGTAAATTTGGAAATTTTGGGGGATTTTAAGTTTTTTGGAGTATTTTGGGGCAAAGGGGTTAGAAATTTGGAATTTTTGGGAAAATTTTGATTGTACCATGGACCAAGGGTCACCCTCATTTGGTCCTCTATGTGTTGGTACTAGCCAAACCCTAGCCTGAGGCTAAAATCTTTGGAAAACCACTTACGTGAGTTCCAAATGTTAGGGGATCAAAAGGTGGTGTGCATTGTTTAGGGTTGTGAGTGTGTAGTGTAAGTGTGGTGTAAGCTCCGGACCTCCCAGGGTAGATCCTATGGCTTAACCACCTATAGGAGACTTTCCCTGGGCTTCCTTATGCTTGGTCTCTTCCTCACAAAACTGGAGGTTAGGCCTTAAGCATATGAAAACTCCAAGTGAAGTGAGAAAAGTTTAAATTTTTATGGGGAGGGTTCTATGATTAGTCTTCTAGGAAAGTCATCAGGAGAGTCCTATGGCATGACCCTAGGCTATTCTAAAGAGAGACTAGACCTTAACCAAAAGTGAGGTCAACAACTTCATCAAATGATTTTGACATTAATGAACCACTAGCAGTAGCATTAATAATCGACCTAAGGGATCCTACTAACCCATTATAAAAAGTTTAAATGATTAACCAATCTGGCAGAGCATGATGTGGACACTTTCTCAGAAGTTCCTTAAATCTTTTCCAGGCTTCGTATAATGAATCCCCTTCATACTGACAAAATGAGATAATATCATTTCTAAGTTTAGTAGTCCTTGAAGGTGGAAAATACTTAGATAGGAATTTCTTAGTTAACTTCTCCCAATTTTTATTAGAACCAGGTGCAAAAGAGTACAACAACATTTTAGCCTTATCCCTAAGTGAGAAAAAAAGCCTTAGCCTAATAGCATCGTCTGACATGCCGTTATAATGAAATGTAGCACAAAGTTCTAGAAAACTAGATAAGTGTATGTAGGGATCCTCCGAAGGAGTTCCCCCAAACTGGTTGTTCCGGACAAGTTGGATAATCACTGGATTTAGTTCAGATGAGTTAGCTTCTATGACATAATTTTGTATACTTGAGTGAATTACATCTATCATAGGATTTAAATAATCCTTGAATGATTTATGATGATTTTCCAAGTTATTATTTTTAATATTTTTTGTTTCCATTTCTAGTTTTTCAAGTCCTTTATGTTCTTTTTCTTCCATTTTTCAAACTCGGGACCATAAGGCTCAAGTCCTACAGATCTTTTATTTTGCATACATACCACAACAAACAATATATTAACAATAAAACAAATAAAACAAAAATTATATTCAACACAAAAAAATATTTTCACAAACACTATTTTTCACACAAATAGTTTTTTCACAACACTTTTTTATACAATAAACAATTTTTACACAAAAACAATTTTACAACACTAAAGTTTTCCAATTCTAAGCCTTATTACTTCAACTAAAATTCTCCTAAAATTCTTACCGAAGCCTCCCCGGCAACGGCGCCAAAAACTTGATGCAAATTTTTTATATGCAAGAATTTATGAACCCAGATTTATATATTTATAATGATTTTGTAAAGTCACAATTTCAAACACAAGTATACGTATCACTCAAGTAATACAAAGCTCTAGTGGAGTTCCATTTATTGATCCCATAGGGAAGTGAGGTAAGAGGTCCTTAGTCAAATTCTAGTCTAGTATATTAGAATTTAGTTTGAAAGGTCGATATAAGTGGTTTTTTAACAACTACTCTTAAAGGTAAACCTTAATTTTAAAATAACTAATAACTACTCTTAAAGGAAAATATTAATACTAAAGATAACCCTTTCTAGATAAATTGGTTTGGAGAATTTTGAGATAATAAAAACTACTATTCTCAAGTAATGAATTCGATAATGTAATGGAACGAGATGCATTAAATATTGTATGTAAGAAATAGGAACAATCTTATTCTTTACCCTATTCTGAGTGCATAAAGAACATTGACTGATCCTAGGTTTAGTCCCTAAATCTGTGGTTAGGTTGTGAGGATATTGGCTCTCACTCCGGAGCTCCCACTTCCCTTCGCCTGAAGGCTAACTCTCGATTTAGTTTCCAAACACTAGGACCGAATTGGGGATTTTAGTCTGTTACCTAAAAAATCTCCAATTCTACGCCCATCAAACCAAATTTCCATATTTATTTGCACTCAACCCCACTAAAATATGTAACTCATTCATTGACAATGAATGTGGTTCCACTTTGTTGAGAATTACGCCGCCATTTTGGGTCAATGCAATTATAACGAATTTTAACAATACAACGTGCCCTTATTGTAATGTAAATGAAGTCAAAGTAAAAACCATCTCATTATAATTAAATCCACTTCTAACATGCATCACAATATCCTAAACATGGATCCTACTCATTACAAAAGAAAACTAAAATGAGAACAGTGGAATAATCTTCTTATGCCATTATATCCAAAAAGAAGAAATAATAAGAGAAAGACATCACAAAGCACGAAGAAAGCACAGTGGAAAACCTCATTTCAAAGCAAATCCATGAAATAAGTGTTTATAAAATCATAAAATAATGAAGAACACAATGCTTAGTTTTTTCCCTTGAACGAAAGATGAAAATCTCTCCCATAATGTCTTCAACTGATCCATGCAATACTAGAACATTCCCTTACAAACTCTCTCAAATTCCCCTCACCGATCTTTCCAAAAAGGTAGAAATATATATTTCTACTCCTATTATAAGATTTCTCAACATTCTCCATGTTTCTCCGAACACTCCTCTCACACACACACCTTTTTTTGACATGTAAACTGTAGAGTTAAATTTTTAATGAGTTGCCACAAGAAACCTTTCAAAAAGTGTCCAAATAAGTTGAATGTCAACCATAAATGATTTTGGCGTGGTTTAATGCTATTTGGGCATTGTATGGTGCTATTTCCAATTAATTTTTCGCGCTTTCTGGACTTTGACGTTGTTCGGCACTGGGTAGGGTGCCTTCTGGAGCCCTACTCTGCGCAGCTCCACCGTTTTGCTTCGCTTTGCTCCGTTCAGCTCTGATTCACCCCATTTTAGTTATGTTACGTACCTAACATATAGGCCTACAAAATAAGCATAAAAATAACCTTTCTTTAAAGTGTATTCTCATTCAAAAATATGCAAGAAGTGTAAAATAGATTAAGCAAAGAAACACTTATCAGAATGTGTTAAGTCAAAATTTGCTTTCTTGCTTGTTTTCATTCCAAATTGCACCGTTTTTGCTTATTTTTCTCCAAAAGCCATTTCTTGTACCTAAAACAAAAAAATACAAAATACCTTCCTTTAAAGTGTAATATGATTAAAATTAAGCATAAAAAGTATATGAAAAAGCAAACAGTTTTTAGGCGTATCACATCACACTCATAGTCACTTTTTTTTTACTTATTGTAGCATTTTTGAATACTTAGCACTTTATTTTGTTCTCAAATTTTCATACAAATTTATCTGTGCACCTTTTGCGAGGAAAACTCATTTGTGGTTAAGATATTGGAGGATCATAATGCTTCTTTAAGACTGTTAATAGAAAGCTCACTATCGTGAACAAACTTCTGATGGAAGAGAATGATCGAGTGCAGAATCAGGGAAGAATGGGTACATTACTGTGCTCATTTATCATATCAAAGGTTTTTTTGTTTTGTCTTATTCTTTATTAATTTTCCTAGATAGAAAAAAAAACCATTGACTTTAGAATGTGATTTAGTTTTATGCTGATGAACTTTTCATTCCCAGAGATTTAGTTTCAATTGATGAATTCTGTTTGTTATTATCTTTCTTTTTTTTACTATAGAGTCAAGTTAATATATTGTTTATAAACACCCATGATATCTCTCTATATTCTAGTAATGATTTTCTCCACATTAATCAAACATTTAAAAGACAATTCATATGACTTAGGCCATCTTAAATTTCTCTAATTCCAATTTGTAAGTGTTCATTGTGCATTTCTAATTAATTTTGTTTCATTTATTGAATTCTCCTTGTTTCTTACTGCTTTGAATCCTAAATTGTTGGGATGGGTCTAATGACGATGATTATGAATTCGTCTGTAGTTCTATTAAAGGAGCCATTTCTTACATTTTAAATATGTGATAATTTAATAAACCTTTACCTTGTTGAGGTGATAGTTAATGCTTTCTTTTAGTTTGCAATATGTTATGCTTAATGTTAATTACTTAAAATTGCTTTGTTTGGCATTGTTTAATGCTTAGGAGTGGTAATTATCTCTGGATCCAGGACTCTAGAAGCTATTTGAATTGTTCCCTACGCTATCTATTCTTGATTTCTTATTTTCCTGCAATGGTCGCTGAGGTTGTTCGTTTAGTACGACGTAAATCCTCAAATTATCTTTTAGGACTTTATACGATTGTATATAGATCCTAAACTATTTTAAGATTCTAAGGTAGTTGTTTAGGAAGACATAAATCCTCTCGTTTCCTCGGGTTATTTGCATATGATATGCAAATATGAATCAAGTACATCAAAATAATTTGCAGAATTAAACCATAAACATAATTTCATTTTCAAAAATGTAAAACCCAACCATAGTTTAGTTAGAGGTGTCACTGAAGTTTCTTCAGTATCCCCGACATCTCCTACTTTTCACTCCTGTAGATTCTGAAAAATAACTGTTCCACATTGAACTTTGCCCATTTCATTTTCCTATAAGCAATCATGGAAATCTAAATGTCGATATTTTAGGTGACTTGAGTTGCTTAATATGTAATTAACTATAGGGGCTTGCCTTTATAGGGAGTTAAGAACCCAGATAAATCTAAACCCTATTTGATTTGTGTATTAAATAGGGGAATTTGTTTGATATAAAATTCGCAGGCTAAAATGGAGTCATATACTTTTATGTTTAGATAGTTAAGCCTAATAATAAGTGATACACTTGTCTTTCGGGATGATATGTCACTTCTAGTATCATGCTCAACTATTTATGCTATTTGATATATGAGATCTATTCAGTCTCACTATTTTTAAATTTCAAAATATACCATCACTTTCAAAATAAAAACTACATTACATATTACATTAAATTTAAATTTTAAAATCTTATTTTCCCAAACAAAAGTAGCTGACATACTCGTGAATGAAAATAATTAATTCTAAAGATAACCCTTTCTGGATTAATTGGTTTGGAGAATTTTGATATGTTAAAACCTACAATTCCTATCTAGTGAATTGGATAAAGTTTAAGAATGTGATACATTAAATATTTAATTGTCAAATAGGAGCAATCATATTCTTTACCCTCAGTCAAGTGTTATAAAGAACATTAGCTAATCCAATAATTTGTCCCTAAATCTGTGGTTAGGCTCGGATTTTACTAGCTCTCACTCCAGAGCTCCTACTTCCCCTTGCCCGAAGGCTAACATCTCGCATTAGTTTCCAAACACTTAGCTTGTCACCCTAATATCTCCAATTCTACGCCCATCAAAGTATATTTCCTTATTTTTTTGCACTCAACCCCCATGGACTACTCACATATCCATGGAATTCAAATGTGGTTCCAACTTGTTGAGAATTATACTGCCCTCTCGAGTCTTAATGCAATTACAATGAATTTTAACACTATAACGAGCTATTATTTTAATGTATATGAAGTGCAAGTAAATATCATCACATATATAATTAAAACTTCTTCTATCATGAATCCCAATATCCTAAACATGAATCCTTCTCATTGAAAAAGAAAAGTAAAAGGAAAATAACGTCATAATCTTTTCATGCTGCTATTTCCAAATAAGAAGAAAGATTAAGAAAAACACTTCACAAAGAATGAAGAACATATAACTAAAAACTTCATTACATCAAAGAAAATCCACTAGATAAGTGTTTTTAAAATCATAAGAAAATGAAGAATACAATACTTAGCTTTTTCTCTTTAAACAAAAGATGAAAATCTCTCCCACAAAGTCTGCTGCTGATCCATGCAATGCTAGTGCATTTCCTTACAGATTCTCTCAAAACCTCTCTCCAATCTCTCCAGAAATGTAAAAATCTATATTTGTACTCCTATTCTAAGATCTCTCAACATTCCACTCATTTTTTTCCTAATATACCTACCTCTTTTTTCGACATAAAATCACTATTTTATGGTGTAGGGAAGAATTTTCCAAGAGTTACCTCATAAAACCTTCTAAAACTCGTCCAAATTTAGTGTATATGGGCAAATAACTGACCCTAGCGCTATCGTCTCCATTTCTGGGCACTGTCAGCTCCATTTTTGCGGGCTGTCAATGCTCAAACTCGTCATTCTCTAGACTCTGGCACTGTCGACGCTACTCTACAACAGCTCCACCATTGTGATCCATTTGGCTCCGTTTTAGCTCTATCTTGCCCCGTTTCAGTTGTGTTGAGTTCCTAATATCTTCACATATACGATAAGAATAGAAATAACATTTCTTTAAAGTGTAATTTTATTCAAAAACATGTGAGAAGTGTAAAATATATTAAGCATAGAAAGACATATCGAAATGTGCAAGGTCAGAATTTTCTTTCTTGCTCGTTTCTTTCTCCAAATTGCACCGTTTTTTATTTTTTTTCTCCAAAAGTCCATTTATTGTAACTAAAACAAAGAAAAATGCAAAATACCCTCCTTTGAAGTACAATATTATTAAAATTAAGTATAAAATGTATATGAAAAATCAAACATTTTTTATGCGTGTCAAGTACTCCCAAACTTTGCGTTTACTTGTCCTCAAGTAACACTATGTGAGATGGTGGATTTCAATATAGTTTCCTATAATTATATCTCATAAATGTTATAGTGTAAATTAAGAGAAATTCTAGCAAATCAACCTAAGACTAGAGTGTAAGAATATCTCACATTCAACTTCAGAATCTTGATTTTATATTTACTTCAAAAGTTATTTAAACTTTTCAAACTAAAGATTCATAGTAAGTATAAAAAACTGAATTTAAGCACCTTATCTATACCAATTTGACAAATACTTTTTGAAATAAGAATAAGCTTAGGATTGTTTATAAGTATTTTCATTAAAAAAGGTTCAAGTGAAACCAATTTTCTCTTAGGTTTATCCTCACATATTTTCTTTTGACTTTTCTTTTTCTTTTATTTTTTTCTCTTTTTCATTTCTTTCAGGATGTTTTTAATCCTTACTATTTTCTTTTATTATTCTTTTTTCATGTAAGGATTACTATATCTGGATAGGCCTTTAATAATTTTAAATTTCACTATCCTCTTTCTAAAGTCCAAAAATCAAAACTTTCTTTCACTTTTTAAAAGTGTAAGTATTAGTTTGAAAAAGGTTTTAATAAAGGCTCAATTCTTATTAAGTATAAATCTAAGAATCTTAGCTTTTCAAATATTCAACTCCTTTCTACAATATCATTTTCCTAAAGTTTCCTATAAAATATCTTTACTCTAGAATAGTTTCTTCACAAAGGATTTCAACTAAGTTACTTTTCTAACATTCCTAAAATCAAAGTTATAGTAACCTAAAAATAACACCACATACCACAAGTCGTTTTAAAAGTGATATTTAATTAAAAATGGGCTACTGAGGACAAGTAAAGTTAGGTTTTTTAACAAAATTTTTTTCCTCCAAACTTGAATTTTAAAATATTTTGCAATTAATTCTATAAAATGTAGCAGGAAGAAAAAGTAAAAGTTGAATTTACTTACTACTACAACATCCTATCAAATTCATATACATGCATAATCAGAAAAATATGACTATAGGAGAAAGTAAATCTAGACTAAAACATGCCTGAAATAATGTTAAACTAAAAGGAAGTGCACTAATTTTAAAATATATTTTTCTTCCAACCCCTAAAATTGATTTTTAACATGTATATCATTCAGTATAGACAATATAAGCAAGAATAAAAATAGTTCAGAAATTATATCTACCACAAATGTCTATCAAAATCATCTAAAGGTATTCATCAGGATAATACAATATGCAGCAGAAAGTAAATCTAAACTAAACATGCCAGAATGAAATTGACAAAACAAAAGTATAACTAGCATAATAGGAATCAGCATAGGATTATAAAAATGTTCTTCAAGTTCTATATAAAGTTGTAACACAAAAACAAACACATTTGATAAATGAGCTTAATTCTTACATTAACTCATCGCATCTCACTAACTTACATTTGATCCTCGGATGCTGCCGCTAACGTAAATATTCAAGAGTTAGTTTCAATTGAGTTTTTACAATAAAATCGAATAATTATGCAGTCCTTCTTTTAAGCAAGTATACATATCGTTCAAGTAATTCAGGGCTTTAGTGGTATTCTGGCTATCAATCCCATGAAGAAGGTCAGAACTTTTCAAAATATAGTATAAAATTAAAATCCAATACTCAATTCACAATGCAAGTTTAGGTAATATTTAAGTTGCTAGTGTAAAGATGACCAAGGCTAAATTACTAAAATTACTTTCTAAACTTCTAAATAGGATTAACTAACACACACTAAATTTTGTATTAAAAGGTTCAACTATGTAAAAGCATCTTTATTCTTGCAATGATTCTATGATGAGTGAGTGATATAGATTGATAATAAACCTGTATTGTGCCAAATAGAAGCATTTATATTCTTTAACCTCTTCAGTGTACCCCCACTCCAGAGTTATGTATAGAACACTGGCTAATCCTTGGCTTAATCCCTAAATCCCTGGTTAGGCTGGGAGGATACTAGCTCTCACTTCAGAGCTTCCACTTCCCTTCACCTGAAGGCCAACCATAGCTTTACTTACTAAACTTTAGGTTCAATTTGAGGATTTCAGTCTATCACTCTAATATCTATAATTCAACGCCCATCAAACCACATTTCCCTTTTTATTTGCACTTAATTCCCATGAACTACGCAACTCATTCATAGACATTGAATGAATTCTCCACTATTTTTGTAGAACATGTAGTCCTTTCAGATTGAATGTTTCACAACAAGTTTTTGTAATTCAATTGGCCAGATTGAAAAGTAAATGAAGTTCAAAGTGAAAAATCATCACAATTTCTTAGCTTTTCGAATGACACATCAAATCTACATTATCACTTCACCACATCTCATTGTAAAAAGAAAGACAAAGAAATCTACTCAGCATTCTTGAGGAAGATACAACAAATCATGGATTTTATATATAAAAGCAAATTATTACAAACCACAAGAAGTAAATACAACTTATCTAAATTTTTCTTCAAGAAAATCCCTTGAAGTTCCTTGGAATCCTTTTCTCTCTTCACTACAATACTCAATTCTCTTTTTAGAATAGTAAGGAAGAAGCAATCTTTCACTTTCATCCTTTTCCTACAATCTTTAGAGAAGAATCCCTCACAACACAAGACTTCTACACACTTACCACTCACTCTCCACAAACACTAACACACTCTCCTCACAATAAAAGAATCTTCTCCCTCCCCTCTCTTTTTTAGCATCCAAATATGTTTGGAATAGTTTAGAAATGATTTCCCCAACCTCAGGCACTTGATAGGGTGCCAACGGCGCTAGTCTCCCATTTAAATTCTAAACTCTTTGTATTTGGGCACCGACGACACCAATTCTAGCGCCGGCGGTGCCAGTAGATAGATTTCTTCCTTTTGCCTCTTTTTGCTCCAAATTCATTCTTTTTCGCTTCCTTTTGCTCTAATCACCTAAAACTATCATACATGTAACAAAACATGAAGAATATCTTCCTTTAATTTTCAATATCACCAAGAATGAGTACAAATTATGTTACAAAAAAACTAACATATTTTTTGTGCATTAAAATCCTCCAAACTTAACTGTTACTTATCCTCAAGTAATTCTTCTAATACATAAAAACATAATTCATAGTAGTTAACTTTTCACTTATAGAATACTATGATTTTTTATTTAAATGAATATAATAGTATGATTCTTAGAAAGAAGTTCAATAACTCAAGTTAAAACTACAGGTATAAAATCATTCAGTAGTTAAGTCTAAGAGTTCTAGCTTCTTATTTATTTCAAGATTAACCATAATTTGTCATATTAAGGGTGTCTTAAGAGACTATATGAAATTGAAGTTCATGCAAACTCTATTAGAAAGTAGGCTAATACTTTAAATATAAATTCAAAAATGTAACAAAGTTCTTCCTTTAGGTTGATTCAAGCGTAGCCAATTTTTTATTAGGCATCTCCTCAACCTTCTCATCACATATAGTTTCTTTCTTTTTCTTTTTCTCTTTTTCTTTTCTTAGGACTTTTTTTTCAATCCCCCCTTTTTTTCTTTTCTTCTTATTTTCTTGTGAGGATTACTATATCAAGATAGCCATTAATAGTTTTGAACTTCAACTTCCTCTTTCTAAAGTTAAAACTTGTAACACCTCCTTATTTATAGATATATATTAGCTTTCTAATTCATCATAAAGTCAAAATCCTTTCTTCTCACATAATTATTTAAGTCTCTTAACATTTCAAAAATACAGTTTTCTTTACTTTAAATAGTCAACTATAGTCCAATCCTCTTATACTAAATATCTTAACCCTATAAAATTTACCTTTATTACTAAAAACTTTCATTCAAATCTACTATAATATTTAAATGAAATAAAAAATTTAGTTATCTAAAGTTAGGTTCAACTATTAAAAGTTATGCTAATAATTTTTGAAAATATATTAAATGAGAGCAAATAAGAGTTAATATGATAACCTAACCCAAACATAAGTTTTTCATTACATATAAATTTGTAAAAGTAGAGAGTAAAAGAAAACTAACATTTTTGTGCTGGAATTTTTAAATCTTCTGATGCTATGCTGGTATTAATCAATAATTTAAGTTAGAAAACATGAAACAGTTATAAGCAGTGTTATATATAATATTAAAAATTTGTAGGGTAAAGAAATCTTAAAGACTTAAACTTTATACATCTAATTTAAACATCAAAATCCCAATCTAATTCACTAAATGAACTAGCACAAAGTTCATTACATTTTTGTAGTTGACACCAATACATTTGCAAGTTTCACGCATCACCAAAAAACAAATAATTAACACATAAAAGTACTACATAACACAATGAAAATAGAAATCACATAACTTCCAGTCATCATCAGGAGCTTCCTGAGCTTCATCTACATGATTAGGTCGACAAGGAACATAACTGAGGCAAGTAGGAAATATCACTCTAGAGTCTCTCCTCATGAATCTAACCTGAGCATCATGGTAAGCAATGGCATATTCAACTCTCCTCCTCATATAATCATCATTAACATCACTTCGAGCCTCTAATCCATCAATTCTGTAATGGAGTCTATCAATACTGGCACTCTGAATCCTCAGCTGCTCCATAGCACCAAACAAGATAGGTGCCTTAGAAATAGATGGTATGTCCTGGCTAGTAATATGAATATTAGTATTCCTACTTTCTCCTCTTCATCCTATATGAGACTCATAAGTACGAATATTGACCTTGGTAATAGGCCTCAATGGATGGACTACCTCCTCAGTACTATCAAACTTTAGCTCCATACTTTACACATAATGAATGAATAAGGGCAGGATGTCCTAGTCCATCAGTGGTTTCTCCTTTAGCAATAGTCTGAATACTTTTAAAGATAATCGATCCAATATCAATCCTTTTCATATTCTGAATGTAGTAATTAAGAATAGCTCTATCTCTAGTAACTTCACTATATGATAAGAAGGTAGTAATCTAGCAAAGATGAAATAGTGTCACGCTTTAGATGCTACATTAACTTGGAAGTAGAGAAATTATTCATTTCTCTTTGCATTATTTTCCATTCCCCTTTTTCATCAGTAAGAAAAGCAATAACTTCATTCAATCTAGCTTCCATAGTACCAAAAGTTTCATATTCACAAAATGAAGTTCCCCTTAACAAGTAAAAAGCATTAATATGTTCTGGGGTCAACTCTACAATTTTTCCACGAACAAAAAAATATTCAGTTTCAGTCTAAGGCAGATTTGCATAAAATATTCTAACAGTACCCATAATCGCATCAATAGAAAAATAGCAAAAGATTTCCCAATTCCGATCAGAAATTAATTGTTCTATAGATCCTCCCAGATTTTCAAAAGCCCGATCTTGAATACACTTTTTTTTGTAAAGTGATGAATTTAAACGAAGTTGTGCCTTTACATTTACAAATCTATCTTCTTCAAAGTCTATTTTTCTCTTCCCTCTACTAGCCTTTGAAGTCATGTGAAATTGTCTAAAAATATGCAAGAAAATCCAATAAATTCTAAAATCAAAATGTATAAGAATCTAAAAGTAAATCTAAGTAAGAGCATAAATCACCACAGATAATCTCAACGCATCATCAAAAATTCCAAATTTCGGATCTACATAATGTGGGAAAATTTCCATGGTTAAAATAAAAAAAATTTAGTTTAGAGTAGAGCTCTTACCAAGAGAAGACAAGATCTACACTTTTAAGCCTTGAAATCACTTGAAATCCATGATCTAGCAAGCCCTAGATCTCAATTTGGCATTGGCTGGAGGTTGAAGATGATAAAAATAGCGAAAATGGCGGATCCCAGGAAAAGAATCTAGAGTTTAAGAGGTTTCGGTGTCTATAAAATTTGTACAATTTCGATCATTTCAAAGTTACTCTATCACATAATTATCCTCTTTAAGCATCTATTTCATTAATTAAGCAACTAACTAACATCTATTTTACACAAACAACAAAAAAGATCACTTTAATATATAAAATTCACATTACAAACTTACACACTAAAGCACTCACCATATGAGTTCATCAAACCATAGAAATTCAGCGTCGAAAACACACTACATTACTCTAACACTGAAAACTAAATACAAACATAAATTCCAAGAATAATAAGTCCAAACACATACTACATAGTCAACCAAGCCAACACTAAGTACACCAAAGCATAATAATATACAAAATACTAAATATAAAGCAGAGTCATTACTTTTCATTAGTTTCAGTGCTATTTTCTCCTCTGATATCTCCTAAAGATTTACAATCCACAAACAAATTATAAAAGGGATGATAAGGGAATTCATCAGTTGAATCATCTGCAATCACAACATTCCTTTTTATCACATTTACCAAACTATGTCCAATTCACCCAGTGTGATCAAATTATTTTTTCATCCTTCAATCTATGTGGTTAAATAAATCAGAAATATTATTAATAGCATTCATAAGATTATGTACCTCTTTCTCTAACTTCTTAAACTTCTTCAGAATCACTTGTGAACTTTTAGGAAAGTAAGGTTGAATTGGTCGTGAACTCTGAAATGGTTGATTTACAATGAGGCTAATATCATTCTCATCTCTAATTTCTTGATAGTCATAAAGATTAGTTGGGTCTATGGGCTTCGAAGGAAGAAGCACTTTTTCCCTGCTTCATATGGCACTGTGAATGGCTGCAAAGAAGAAATATGGTGGAAGGATGTCAAGCCCATATTTAGATCCATGAATAATCAATACCAATACAAATTTCACAATTATAGTACCAATATCGATATGCCTTCCTATTTGAATACAATAATTTAAAATTGCAATTTCATTTGTGATTTTACTTATTTTCATTATTGAGAGTAACTTTGTAGATATGAAATAATGACATTGATTCAACACCGGATTTAAAAATGTAGTAGAAAAACTTACAAATCCATTGTCTCTTATCTCCCAATCTTCACTTTCATCCGTTAATTATCGATAAATCTCATTCATGTTGTCTCTCATCGCATCGAAATTCGTATGATGGCAGATATGCACATTTTCAATCATAAACACGTCATTAATCTTTGAAGGAGTGAATGGTACAAATCTACCTCGCACATAGGCAAATCCTTGGTTGATTCCATGAAGATTTGCATAAAATTCTTTCACAACAGGAACGACCATTACGGCAATAGTGTAGCATAACACTTCCCAACGCCTCTGCATAATAATCTCTTCTACTCGTGTATTTGGAGTATCCATACCTCGATTCACAAAGCCTCTTTCTTTGATAATCCTCCTCTTCATCATCACTTTGTTGAATAATCATTGCGCCTCAAAATTGATGAACTTTCGTAAGTTGAAAACTCCAAATATTTGGGTTTCTACAGAGTTAGAATCCATTGGAAGTGAAATTGGAATGAATCCTTTTGTTTTTTTGTAGTTTAGGGGGTTAAAACCACGTTTCGGGAAGTCACTAGGATGAAATCCCGCCTAAAACCGCCAAAAGTTGAAATCTAAAACTCCAAAACTGTGTCTAGTTTGTCAGCACCGACGGCGCTAGATAGAGTGTCGTCGACACCCAAACTCTGAATTAATGGTGCATTCTCTAGGATTGGGCGCCGACAGTGCCCGTTCTAGAACCGGCCGTGCCAGTTTTCAAAAGTGTACCTAAATTTGTTTCTGTCTGAAATATTTAAATTCTTCAATACGATCCAATAATTTTCATTATTTTTTATATTAATGAGTGAGTTGGACTAAAAAATGACTAACTACATGTACAACAAACAAATTAACACAAGTGAGCTAATATAATAAAGATAAATATGGGTTGCCTCCCATAAAGTGCTTGGTTTAACATCGTCAGCCCAACAAACATTCAGCTATTCAACATGATTTAACATTAAAACCTCTTTAAAATTTGGTCAAAACCCTTCAAAATATGATTTTAATCTATGCCCATTAACTTTAAATACCTTTCATGTTTGAGGATCCTCAATTTCAACAGCTCCAAATGAAGAAACTTTTATAACAATTAGAGGTCCTATCAACTTAGACTTTATATTATATAGTAAAACTTTCTATCCAAGTTCAAATTTCTTTCTTAATATCTTTTGATCTTGCTAAAATTTCATTTTTTCCTTATAAATTATGTCATTATCATATGATTCGTTTATATTTCTTCTAATTCATTCAATTGCACAAATTTCTTCTCACCAGCATTCTTTAATTTGAAATTTAGCTCATTTATAGCCTAATATGCTTTATGCTCCAATTCTATAGGTAAGTGGCAAGTCTTTCCAAATACTAGTCTATAAGTAGACATTCCGATAGGTGTCTTGTAAGCAATCTTATATGCCCATAATACAGTATCTAATCTCATAGACCAATCTAATTTGTGAAGATTCACACTTTTCTCCAAAATTACTTTAATTTAACGATTAAACATTACTACTAAACCATTAGTTTGGAGATGATAGAAAATAGAGATTCTATGAATAAAATTACCTTTTCTATCCAATCTCTGAATTAGAATATTTCTCAAATGAGATCCACCATCAGTTATGATCACTCTCGGCATTTCATACCTTGTATTTTTCATTAAGAACTTTGAAACACTTCGAGCATCACATCTAAGTAAACAAATTGCTTCAATCCATTTTGAGACATAATTAACAGTAACCATTATATATAAATTTCCAAATTAAGGAGTAAATGGTCCTATCAACTTCTAATGTAAAATCTAGAGGCATTTCATTTCTTCTAGATATATTTCCTACTGTTTGACATCGATCACATGATTTTATATCTATAAATATCACTACAAAGAGTAGGCCAATAAAATTCAAATTGTAAAATCTTATAAGCAGTTTTATCAGTTCCAAAAAATCCTCCAAATTATGAATCATTACATCTCTGAATAATTACTCCAATTTCTTCATATGGCACACATCTTTTAATAATAAGATCCTTACACTGTTTATATAGGTATGGCTCATCTTAAAATTAAATTTTAATGTAATAGATAAATTTCTTTTGTTGTTGCCTTGTTAAATCAGGTGGCAAAATATTGCTTACTATATAATTCACAATATCATCATGTCAAGGCAAATTGCAATCCTTAATGTTATAAAGTTATTCATCAGATAAAGTTTCTGTAATTTCCTTCTCAAATTCAGATAGTTTATAGTACTCCAGTCTAGATAAATGGTCAACAATTTTATTATTAGTTCCTTTTCTATCAACTATCACAAAGTCAAATTCATGTATTAAAAGTATCCATCTGATTAATATTAGTTTGGCAAGCTTTTTATACATTAAATATTTGATAGTTGAATGGTCCGTATGCACTATGCATTTAGTTCCAATCAAATACGATCTAAATTTTTCAAAAGCATACACAATAGCTAATAATTCTCCCGTAATGGTATACTTCATATGAGCTTCATTCAGAGTTTTAATAGCGTAGTAAATAACCTTAAACATTCTATCATACATTTGCCCTAAAGCAACTCCAATCGCAAAATCATTGGCATCACACATAAGTTAAAATAGTTTCTCCCAATTAGGTGAAAAAATTATAGGGGAAGTGATTAATTTTCCTTTTAATAGTTCAAAGGCTTTAAAAAATTCTTCATTAAAGTCAAATTTTTTATCCTTTTCTAAAATTTGGCACAAATGTTTAGTAATTTTTAAAAAATCTTAAATATAACGTCTATAAGTCCCAGCATGTCCTAAGAAACTCCTTAACCCATTCACTATAGCAATAGGTTGTAATATCTCAATAATTTGAATTTACTAAGTTCAGAAATTTAATGCCCAAGTACAATTCCTCCTGTAACCATAAATTGACATTTTCCCAATTAAAACTAAATTTATTCTTTCACAAAGCTCCAACACTTTTTCTAAATTATTCAAACATATGTCAACTGAAGTTACAAATACAGAAAAATCATCCATAAATACTTATATTTCATTATTGATCAGATTACTAAAAATAGAGATCATACAACTTTGAAATGTTGCAGGTGCATTACATAACCCAAAGGGCATTCTTCGATAAGCAAAAGTTTTATATGGGCTAGTAAATGTAGTCTTTTCTTGATCCTCAGAAGAAATAGGTATTTAATGATAACCATTATACCCATTTAAAAAGAAATAGTACATATGTCGAGCAAGTCTATCCAACATTTGATTTAGAAAAGGAAGAGGAAAGTGATCTTTCCTAGTGGCAGCATTTAATTTTCTATAATTGATACAAATTTGACAGCCATTAATTTATCTTGTTGGTATAATTTCATTTTGTTCATTCACCTCAACTGTCACTCCCACTTTCTTAGGGGCATAATGACTTGGATATACCCAATCAATGTTTGAAATAGGAAAAATAATTCCAGCATCAAGCCTTTTTAAACTTTCCTTCTTAACTACTTCTTTCATCATTGGGTTTAATCTCTTTTGTAGATCATCTCTAGGTTTATGTTGTTCATCTAACAAAATTCTATGCATACAGATCAAAGGACTGATTCCTTTAATACCAACTAATGTCCAACCAAAAGCCTTTTTGTATCATTTTAATGTATCCAAGAAATTGTTTTCTTGATATTCACTCAAATTTGAAGATCCAATGACTGGTAAAGTAGATAATTCTCCTAAAAACATGTATTTTAAATGATTAAGAAGAATTTTCATTTCAATTTCAGGAGGTTCTATGATAGATGGAATTAAATTTTTATCACCATATTCCATAGTATCCAACATTTCAAATCTTTCCTGAACATAATCTAAATCTTCATTCTTCATATCACTAAAATCATCTTCTATTTCATTATCGTCCTCACATTTCAAATTTTCATATTCTATTTTCTTTTCAAACATTTCTTTAAAATGATCATCTCTCAAATAATCACAAATTTCCATTCGAAAGCATTCATCATCTTTCTCTGTTGAGGGATATTTCATAGATTTCAAAATATTAAATGTCACCTTTTGATCATTAACTCTCATACTTAATTCTCCTTTTTGAACATCAATCATAGCTCTTCTAGTAGTAAGGAATCTTCTTCCCAAAATAATAAGAATTTCTTTGTCTTCCTCTATATCTAAGATAACAAAATTCAGAGGGAAGATAAATTAATCAAGCTTAACTATTAAATTCACGACAACTCCTTTAGGATAAGGGATAGAATGATCAACTAATTGAAGAGTTACAGAAGTAGGAGAGATTTTTTCTATTCCCAATCTTTTGAAAGTTGATAAAGGCATAAGGTTAATACTATCTCCTAAATCACATAAAGCTCTTCTGAAAAATATTTCACATATAGCACAAAGGATAGTGAAACTACCAGGGTCTTTATGTTTTTTGGGAAGCTTTTTCTGAATAATTGCACTAAACTCTCTCCTAAGTGCAACAGTCTCGTGATCTGTGAACTTTATTTTTCTTTTAGGAATATCCTTCATAAACTTCTATAATAAGGAATCTGTTCTGATGCTTCAACAAAGGGAATATTAACCGTTCATTACTTGAGGATTTCTAAAATTTTTGTGAATCATTTATCTCTATTTTGTTTTTTAAGTTTTTGAGGAAATAGAGGTGGTGGTTTTTCTAAATTAATATTCATTTGTTCAAGTGGATATTCTAAGTCTGAATATATTTTATTAGTACCTTTTTCAAATCCCACCTTCTCTTTTTCAGTTTTAATTTCTTTTTGCACTCTCATTTCTAATTATTTTCCACTCCTTAATTGTATAGCCTCAATTTGCTCTTTATTTTGATCTTTTGGATTGATCTCAACATTACAGGGAAGAGTTTCTGAAGGTCTATTATTAAGCACAGTGAATATATGTCCTAATTGATTTTCATTATTCTTGATTGCAACACCCTGAGTTTGTAATTGATTACCCATGTTTAAAATTAATTTTTTAGTAAACAACTTATTTTCCTTAAATTGTGGGTTACTATTAAAGCACGGAGGATAAGGAAGGTCTATAATTTATGTTTCCTTGCTTGTTCAAACTTCCTAACGTGTTCACAAAATTGTCTCCCCGTTGCTGGTTAACAGTAACATTGTTATCACTCCAGTTTAAGTTTGGGTGATTCTTCCAACCAGGATTATAATAATTTGAATAAGGATTGTTGGGTCTATTATTTATAACATTTAAGGTCTTAGAAGGTGTTTGATATTCTATCAACTGTCGTAATGAATTTTCCTCCAACACTGGGGGTGTTAGAGAATAATTCATTCTGTATTGATCTATTTTCTTTGAAAGTGCAGCAATTTAGAAGTATATCATAGTTATAGCAACAGAATCATGAATACTAGCTACTCTCTTAAGATTTACCCTTTCAGAGGGCCTTTGAAAATTATTAGTAGACATCTCTTCTATTAACGAATATGCATCATCAAAAAGTTTTGACATTAACGATCCACCAGCAGCAGTGTAAGACACAAAAATTTTTCATTCAAAAGAAAATATTGGTTAGAATTTTAGAAAGAAATTTAGTAACTCAGGTCAATATTACAGGTATAAGAATATTCAACAATCAAGTCTAAGGGTTATAGTCTTCTATTTATTTTAAGAATAACCATAATTTGTCACATTAAGAGTGCCTTGAAAGATTATGTGAAAAAGGAGCTCATGCAAACTTCATCAGAATGTAGGCCAATACTTTAAATATAAACTCAAAAATGAAATCAAGTTCTCCCTTTAGGATGACTCAAGTGAAGCCAATTTTTGATTAGGCATCTCCTCAAGCTTTTCCTCATAAATACTTTTTTTCTTTTTATTTTTTTTTCTTTTTTTGGGATTGTTTTTCAATCCTGCTTTTCTTTTCTTTCCTTTTTATCTTTTCTCTTTTTTTAATGAGGATTACTATATCTGGATAGCCTGTAATGATTTTGAACTTCACTCTCCTCTTTCTAAAGTTCAAACTTAAGATATTTCCTTACTTTATAATTAGGTACGAGCTTTGTTATTCATCATAAAGTCACAATCTCTTTCTTACACATAATACTTTAAGTCTCTTAACATTTAAAAAATACAGCTTTCTTTTCTTTAAATAGTTAACTTTAAGCAAATCCTTTCATAACATATATCTTACCTCTATAAAATTAACCTTTATTACTAAAAACTTTCATCCAATCCTTCCATAATATTAACCTGAAATAAAAATTTTTAGTTACCCACAGTGAGGTTCAGTTGCTAGAAGTTATGCAAATAATTTTTTAAAATATAATTATTGAGAACAAATAAGAGTTAATATTTTTCCACCCTCCCCCAAACTTAAATTTTTCAATAAATTTGAAATAGTAGAGAGTAAAAGAAACTAACCTTTTTGTGTTGGGATCTTGAAATCTTCAACAGCTATCTGGTATTAGTCAAAATTTACAACTAGTAGGCATGAAACAGTTAGTAACAGTGATACAAAAATATTTTACACATTTGCGTGGGTAAAGAGAAATTAACTTTAGACATCTAAACATCCAATAAAACACCACAATACTAAACAACTATCACATCAAGACACTGTTCATTTAACAATTTCAACATAACAGTACATCAACAGGTTTACACATCACATGAAAGGAAAATAACTACTACAACACAACAATACAACATAACTCACAATAAGAAAAACAAAAACAGAAATAAACAAACTACTAATCTTCATCACCAGGTTCATCAGTAGGATCAGCATGATCAAGTCTGTACAGTGTATAGCTGGGGCAGGTAGGAAATATCACATCAGTCTCCCCCTTCATGAATCTGACTTGAGCATCATAATAAGCAATATCGAACTCAAATCTCCTCCTCAGATAATCTTCATTAACATCACTTCTGGCCTCAAACACATCCATCCTACCATGGAGTCTATCCACACTAGCACTCTGTAATCTCAGTTGCTCCATAATATAAGTTAATTTAGGGAGCTCAGATGTAGATGGAACGTCATAACTCATAGTACGAATATCTGTACTCCTACTCTCATATCGGGCTCCTACATGAGACTCATAAGTAGGAATAATAGTCTTTGTAATCGGTCTCAGTGGAATAGCTATCTCTTCAGAACTGTTGAACTCTACTTCAGACTAAACACACAAGGCATGAACTAGAGCAGGATGTCCTAATCCACCAGTGGTCTCGCCTCTAGTAATAGTCTGAATGTTCTTGAAGATAATTTCTCCAATATCAATCTTCTTCATCTTCTAAATACAATAGTTCAGAATTTCTCAATTTCTTGTAACTTCACTGTAATGATAAGAAGGTAACAGTCTTCCAGAGATGAAATAGTGCCAAACTTTTGATGCAACATTTAACTTGGAAACAGGGAAGTTAATCATCTATTTTTGACTTACTTTCCATTCCCCTCTTCCATCCTTCAGAAAAGCAATCACTTTCTTCATATTTTCCTCTCGATTATCAAAGTTTTCATATTCACAAACAAATGGTTCCCAAGTATGATAAAAGACATTCATACGCTGAGGAGTAAATTCAACCATTTTTCCTCTAACTAACACATACTTAGTTTCAGTTCAAGGCACATTTGAATAGAACTCTCTAACAACTCTCATAACAGCATACGCAGTAAAATAACAAAATCGTTCTGAGTTCCGCTCGGTAATTAACTGTTCTACAGATCCACCAGTATTATCAAAAGCTCGATCTTGGATACACTTCTTATTGTTAAGGTAAGAGTTAAAGTGAAATTGTGCTTTAACATTAACAATTTTTTATTCATCAAAATAAAATTTTCTCTTCCCTTTACTCATCCTTGGAGCAATGTGAATTTCTAAAAATTTGCAATAAAATTCTAATAAATTCCAAATTCACAATGTAACAAACTCCAAATACTATTCTAAACAAGTAAGAGCAAATTTTATCATAGGAAATCTCAAAATTTCTTCAAAAATCTAAAAATTCCAATCTAAGCAATGTGAGAGATTCCGATGGTGAAAATAAAAAAAAATTTATCTTAAAGTGTAGCTCTTACTAAGAGAAGTGTAGATCCGGTCTCGAAAAGCTTTGAAATCACTTTAAATCCGAGATCTAGCAAGCCCTAGGTCTTCAAAATCACAAAAATGGAGGAGAAAGACGAAGGCAATGGAAAAAACTGCGGGCCCCAGGGTCAAAATCGTGAAATAAAGGGTTTTCGCGTTTTTGTGTACTTGGGTGCCGACGGCGCTCGATAGGACACCGGCGGTGCTCTATTTATTTAAAATGTCAAAACATTCTGGATTTGGGCACTGGCAGCGCTAATTTTTTCTGGGTATGAAATTTTTTTCGTAATTTCAATCTTTTCGACCTCCACAATGACATTTAACACTTCATTAAGCATATGTTTCATCACATAAGCAATAATTAACATAATTCTTACAGAAATAATACAAAACATACTTCTATATAAAAAATCCACATTACATTATAATCACTAAATATGTTCATCAAATTAAACCAACAACTCTTAGATGTTTACTGTTACAAGTACGCTACGATAAGCCAACACTAAAATCTAAGCACACACAATGAAAGTAAGCATAAGAAATCCAAATTCAAATTACAAAGAAAAACAAAGTAAATACTACACACACCAAATAGAATTAAGCAAAGTAAACTAAACACACATCAAACATAAGTAGAATCCAGTAATCACTCCACATTGGTTTCAGAACTATCTCCTCCTATGATATATCCAATAGATTGCTGATGCACGAAAAAATTATAGAATGGACGAAATGAGATTTCATCAGATGAATCCTCAGCAATCACCACATTCTTCTTCATCAGATTAATCAGGCCCATCTCAATCCGACCAGTATGATCAAATTGTTCCTTCATCCTCCAATCTAAATGATCAAATAAATCAGAAATATTATTGATTGCATTCATAACATTTTGTACCTCTTTCTCCAAAAGTTTGATCCTCTTCAGTATCATTCTGGAACTTTCAGGAAAATAGGGCTGAATTTTTTTGTGAAGTCTGAGTTACTTGATTAGCAAGCATATTCATATCATCTTCATCTCCTACTGTTTGGTAATCATAATGATTAGTTGGATCAATTGGCCTCCATGGAAGAAGAACCTTTTCCCAACTCTCATATGGAACTTGTGATTGACTACACAACAAAAACATGGTGGATGGGTGTCCAAGCCCATATTTAGATCCATGAACAATTAATCCCAAAACTGATTTTGCAATTATATTATCAATATCAATCAGCCTCCAAGTTTGAATACAGAAATTCTAAATGGTACTTTCCTTCGTTACCTTGCTAATCTTCAAAGTTGGAAATAACTTTGTCCAAATAAAGTAATGCCGCTGCTTTAACACTGGATTTAGAGATGCAGAAGGGAAACTAATATATCCATTTTCTCTAAATTCCCAATCTTCATTCTCATCTGTCAAATAACGATACACATCATTCATATTATCAATTGTGGCATTAAAATTAGCATACTGCAAATAGGTATATTCTCAATCATAAAGAGATCATTAATTCTTGCAGGAGTGAATTGCACTAACCTACCTCACACAAAGATGAACCCTTAGTTGATCCTGTGAATATTTGAATAGAATTACTTCACAATTGGAACGACTACGGCAGCAGTAGTGTAACATAACACTTTCTAACGTCTTTCCTTAATTATCCCTTCAATTCATGTAGTATGATTATCCATACCTCGATATATAAAGCCCCTTTCCTTGATAATCCTCCTCTTCATCATCTCTTTGTTGAACAATCACTATGCCTTAAAACTTATAAACTTTCTTTGGTTGAAAATGCAAGATCGATGGGTTTCTATAGAGTAGGAATCCATGGGATGCGAATTGAAATGGTAGTGTTCATTTTTCTGGAGTTTGGAAGTCTAAAATGGAGTTTAGAGAGTTATAAGGATGAAGATCCTGCTCAAAAATGACAAAACTCACATTTTGAAACTCCAAATACCGTCAACAGGTTTTTGGAAATTCAGCAATTCTCTCTGTAATTGGGCCCCGACTGCGCCAGTTGTAAAAAATAGCACCAAACTTCATTTGGCCCAAAATATTCCAATATCTCAATTCGATCCAATATCTATCAATTTTAAAAGTACTTAGGAGTGATTAAGATTCACAAATAACTATATAAAAAAGCACAATTACAACAAACAAGCAAACTCACCACAAAGCTACATATGGGTTGCCTCCCATAAAGCGCTTGGTTTAACGTCGTCAGCCAGACAAACCATTCAATTAATTGAGATGACTCAGCATTAAAACCTCTTTGAAGTCAGTTTCAAACCTGTAAAAGAAGGCTTTAATTGATACCCATCAACTTTGAAAATCTTTCCAGTATCAGGATCTTTAATATCAACAGCTCCAAAAGAATGAACTTTTACAACTGTAAAAGGTCCTAACCAACAAGAGTTGAGCTTTCCAAGAAATAACTTCAATCTTGTGTTGTATAACAAAACTTTTTGTCCAAATTCCAATTTCTTTTTCAATATCTTTCGATCATGCCACAATTTCATTCTCTCTTTATAGATCCTGTCATTATGATAAGATGCATTTCTAATATCTTTAATTCATTCAATTGCATAAATCTCTTATGTCCAGCATTTTTTAAATTAAACTTCAACACTTTAATCTCCTAATATGCTTTATGCTCCAATTCAACCAGTAAATGGCAAGTCTTACCAAACACTAGTCTATAAGGAGACATTCTAATAGGGGTTTTAAAAGCAGTCCTATATGCCCATAATGCAGTATCTAATCGAGCAGACCAATCTAATTTATGATTATCCATAGTTTTCTCCAAAATTCTTTTAATTTCAGGATTAGACACTTCTGCTAAAGCACTGGTCTGGGGATGATAAGCAATAGAGATTCTATGAATAATATTATATTTCTCAATCAATCTCTTAATTTGATTATTCCTGAAATGGGTTCCACCATCAGTTATAATCACTCTCGGCATTCCATATCTTGTAAATATATTTGTCTTTAAAAGGTTTGAAACACTCCGAGCATCACATCTAGGTAAAGCAATAGGTTCAATCCATTTTGACACATAATCAATTGCAACCAGTATATATAAATTCCCAAATGAAGAAGTAAATGGTCCCATAAAATCTAATCCCCATACATCAAAAATTTCAACTTCAAAATTATAATTTAGAGGCATTTCATTTCTTCTAGAGATATTACCTACTCTTTGACATCGATCACATGATTTAATATATTTGTAAAAATTCATAAAAAGAGTAGGCTAATAAAATCTAGATTCTAAAATTTTAGAAGAAGTTTTATCAACACCAAAATGAACTCCAAATTCAGAATCATGGCATCGTTGAATAATAAAATTTGTTTCTTCTTGTGGCACACATCTCCTAATAATGAGATCTTTACACTGTTTATATAGATAGGGCTCATCCCAAAAATAAAATCTTGCATCATATTTAAACTTCTTTTGTTGTTACCTTATTAAATCAGGTACAACATCACTCGCAATATAATTCATAATATGAGCATACCAAGGCAAATTTCTTCCCATAATAGTATAAAGTTGTTCATCACGGAAAGTTTCTGTAACTTCCTTTTGAAATTCAATTAATTTATCATATTCTAATCTTAACAAATGATCAGCTATTTGGTTATCAGATCCCTTCCTATCAACTCTCATAAAATTAAATTCTTGTAGAAGAAGTATCCATCTAATCAGTCTAGGTTTCGCATCCTTCTTTTGCATTAAATATTTGATAGTCGAATGGTCTGTATGCACAATACTTTTAGATCCATTTCAATAAGGTCTAAACTTTTCAAAAGCAAATACAATAGCTAATAACTCTCTGTCAGTAGTGGTATAACTAATTTGAACATTATTAAGAATTTTACTAGCATAGTAAATGACTTTTAAAACTTTATCATGCCTTTGCCCCAATGCTACTCCGATCGCAAAATCACTACCATCTCACAAGAGTTCAAATGGTTTCTCCCAATCTGGTGTAACAATTATAAGTGCAATGATTAATTTCTATTTCAATAATTCGAAAGCACTCAAACATTTATCATTAAAATCAAACTTTTTATCATTTTCCAGAAGTTGGCACAAAGGTTCAGTAATTTTAGAAAATCATCGCCTGGAAAATCCAGCGTGTCCTAAGAAACTCTTCACCTCTCTTACGGTAGTGGGTGGTGGTAATCTCTCAATCACTCTAATTTTAGCAGGTTCGACCTCCGTACCATATTCAGAAATTTTTTGCCCAAGCATAATTCCTCCTGCAACCATAAAATGACATTTCTCCCAATTCATAAATAAATTTGTTTTCTCGTAAAGCTCCAAAACTTTTGCTATGTTTTCTAAGCAGCTTTCAAATGAAGTCCCGAATACAGAGAAATCATCCATGAAAACTTATAATCTATTATTTATCATACTAGTGAAGATAAACATCATACATCTCCGAAATGTTACAAGTGCATTACACAGTTCAAAAGGCATTCTTTCGAAATGCAAATGTTCCATAAGGGCTAGTAAATGTTATTTTTTCTTGATCCTCAGGAGCAATAAGTATTTGATTGTAACCAGTGTATCCATCCAGAAAGTAGTAGTACTTGTGTCTACCAAGTTTATCTAGCATTTGATCGAGAAAAGGAAGAGGAAAGTGATCTTTTCGAGTGGCAGCATTTAATTTCCTATAGTCAATACAAATTCACCATCCATTAATTTGTCTTATGGGTATAATTTCAATACATTCATTCACTTAAACAGTGACTCCTCCCTTTTTCGGTACATAATGTATTGGACTCACCCAAGCACTATCCGAAATAGGATAAATAATTATAGCATCCAGTGAACCGCCCCCACACACTTTGCATTAATTTAGAATTACTTATATTTGATAAAGATGTGTATAAAGATATTCAATAATCACAGAGCTATCTTTCAATGAAAGTATATGTATCGTTCAAGTAAAATAGGGCTCTAATGGAGTCCTTGATATCGATCCCATAGGGATAATTCAGAAGCTACGGTCTGAGGCTACGGACTAGAGTTATGGAAACCAATTTCGAATCACAACTTTGTAAATCAAATTGCCTATCTGTCACTAATATGCAATCGTAAATAAGATAAAGCTTTAATAAACTAGTTTTACCACAGTTAATTAGTTCTACTAATTAATTGAAATTCAAATAGATAAGCAAGAATCCTACTCCTTGTTAGGAAATCTAAGTGAATGGATAATTAAAATTAGTTTAAAAATAGTATTGTGTCAAATAGGAGCATACCTATTCTTTAGCCTTTGGTCCAGGCATAAAGAACATTGACTAATTCTATGCTTAGTTGCTGAATCTGCGGCGAGGCTGGGAGGATACCAGCTCTCACGTCAGAGCTCCCATGTTCCCCTCACTTGAGAGCTAACATCAACACTCCAAAACCCAAATGATAAGACCGAATTGAGGATTTTATTATGTCACTATAAAATCTACAATTATATGCCTGATAAATATTATTTCCTTATTTATTTGCACCCTACATTTAAGGACTTTGACATCCCTGAATATCGGATGTAATCTTCACTATAGTTCTTAAACGCAACATATTTTAACTAATCAGTTAACCAAATTGAAAATAAATTAAGATTTAAGTTAAAATATTATCACAACTTCTTTTAAAATTCTTTTACCACACTAATTTAAATTAACATTTCACAAAAATATCAAAAAAAGGAGAAAGATAGAAAAACTACTCAGATTTCAGGGAGAAGGTACAACTAAACTTAGATTTCATATATAAAAACAAAGTTTAACAAAATAAAATAAGTAAATAAAACTTATCTCAAATTCCTCCCCAAGAAAACTCAGTGAAGTTCTTCTGAATCTCTTCCTTTCTTTACAGCACGCAGAATTCTCCTTCGAAACAGCAAGGAGGAAGAAATCTCTCACTTCCCTTCCACTCTTACTATATCTCGAAGAACTCCTCAAAAATACCACTAATTGAACTCACTATCTAAAACTATAAGGGAAATAAGACACTAACTAACAATTATAGAAAACAACAGACAACAACGATCGACATTAGTGGACACCATTTTTGGCCCCAAATTGTTTCTTTTAAAGTGGTTGAAGAGTTTCAAAGAGTTTCTCAAGCATCCATTCAAAAATCATCCACATTCGATGCACCTCGTGTGAGAACCGACTTTCCCTCCGTCGGTGGCCTCTAACGCGTCGTTGGCGGCCTTCTAGAATACTTAGCCTTGGACTCTCTTTCTTAACGCCCGCTGTCGGCGGCCTCGATCTCACCGTCGGTGGGCTTCCTTGTAATATTTTCTAAACTCTCAGGAAAAATCCACCGTAGGCGCTGTCGAGCTCGCCGTCAGTGCCCTCAAATTTTTGGTCCTTTTTTCTCCAAATTCACTCCTTTTTTTCATTTTTTTTGCTCCATTATCCATAAATCAACATATCTGTAACAAATCATCGAAAATACCCTTCTTTAAAGTGTAATATCATCAAAATCAATAAAAAATAGGCATGAAAATCTTAACATAATTTTAGTTGGTCAAAATCCCACAAACTTAACTATTACTTGTCCTTAAGTAATTTTTAGTATTACATAAAAGTTATGATTCATTATAATAAAGTTTTAGTTCAGAAATACTATAATTTTGATTTAAATAAATATTATAGTAAGCCTTCTTAGAAAAATTTTCAAGTAAATATATTAATTCTGTAGATATAAGGCTATCTAGTCATCAAGTCTAAGAGTTATAGTCTTCTATTTATATTTAAGAATGACTATATATTGCAATATTAATTCACTTAGAATATTTAGATGATAGAAAATTCATAAGAACACCACTAGAAAAGAAACTAGTTCATAAATATAGGTTTTAGAAATTTATTTAGTTTTCCCTTTAGGTTAATCCACGTGAAGCCAATTTTTTATAAGGCATCTCCTCAAGCTTTGCCTCACTCACTTTTTCTTTTCCTTACATTTCTTTTCTTTACAGGGATTGTTTTTCAATCCTATCTTTTTCTTTTTCTTTTTCAAGTGAGGATTACTATATCTGGATAGCATGTTAATGATTTTGAACTTCACTCTTCTTTTCCTAAATTTGAAACTTATAACATTCCTTTCCTTTATATGTAATTAATAGTCTTTATATCATTAAGTCCCAATCTTTTCTTTCTCAACTAATCTCCAGAAATTTTTAATATTATAGAATATAGTTTTCTTTACTTTAAATATTTAACTATAGTCTTATCTTTTTATACCAAATATTTTAACTTACAAATATGATTTTCATTACTAAAAATATTTCTTTAAATCTTCTACAATATTTAAATAACATCTAAATATAGTTAACTGAATTAAATTTATCATAAAAATAATATTATAAATTTTGAAAATATTTTAATTTGAGAGCACTTAATAGTTAATATTTTTCTCCCACCTAAACTTAAATTTTTCAATAATAGAAATAATTTGGGTGGAAAGAAAAAATTCGAAATATATAAATCATACCTTTGCACTTTAGGCATTTTCTTCGCTCTGAAATTTTGCAGGCTCTTCTCAAAATATTAACTTCAACTGACCTGTAATATTATGAACTTTTCTACACATATAAAAATTTAGAGAATTTGTTGGGATAATGAAATTTAAAAACAAGTATATTAAAAAAAAACATTTAACTTCAACAATTAACTACACTACACAGGACAGTACGAAATAACATTTGCATTTCACCACACAGTAACAAACAATCTACTAATTAAACTAAGAGTTCACAATTACAACCACAATTATGCATCACAATCCAAAAATGAAATATAAAATACAAACACAATACGAATCTCAAAAAATAAAACAGCTCACAAAATACAAATAACAAAATCAAAATATTACAACAAAACTTAAATACATCACATCACAATCACATATCAAAATCCCATGCTATGTATTCATCCTACTAGTCAGCAGATGGACTGGGCTAATAGCGAGTCTACTAGGGGCATTTTGGAAAAGTAACATCAGGCTCACCATTATAGTATATAGCCTGAACATCATAATAAGCAATCTAGAAATCTGAATGCCGCTGAAGATATTAACTATCATGATCATGTCTCCGCTCTAATCCTTCAATCCTTTGATCTATTCTCTTAATTCTTTCATCAAACTTTTTGGTGGCGATGAAAAGAAAGGGGTGGATGTCAATGTTGAGGAGTCGCCATTTTGCCTAATATTAGCCTAATTTTACTCCTATAAATCCTATGAAGGATTTGAAGAATTTAGGACTAATAGTAGAAAAGGATGTTTATGATAATCCTTATATGAGAATATTCTAGAATAACATATCCTAGAATTTTCATATAAAGAAAATCATGAAAAACTAGAGATTTCTACCGTAGGTTCTTTTAAATTACCTATAGAAGCGAGCTTCTATAGTTAATTACATCTTAAACAATTTTTAATTGTTCAAGAAAACTTCTGATTAATGTCGATCATTTGTTTTCAAAAATTTTATTTTTTTAAGGAGAGATGTACCCACTATCAATCCTAAATGTTATTTCATATTTATCATTTTATGGTTAAAGTTTTGGTTTTGTTTTCCATGTCATTATTTTGTTTTGTTTGTTGAAAATGTTATGTTTGGTGGCTATCCTAAAAGTTTTGTTTTTATTTTTCATGTCGTTACTTTGTTTTGTTTTGTTGAAAATATTATGTTTGATGACTATCCTAAAAGTTTTTTTTCTTTTATTTTCCATGTCATCCTGCAAAACAAGGTTAGCACACCATATAACATGCAAAGGAAATCTAAACGAAATTGTCGTCATTTTAGTTATCCTGCAAAATAGAGTTAGCACATTTTAAAGGAATTAAACATATTTAAATCTAATTATTAGATTTATTTGTCAGGTTTAGATTCAATGTCATTTAATTCTTTAGGTCGATTAAGTTTAATTTAAACTTAATTTTAATTTTAATATTTTTGAACTTAAAGTTCAAATAAATTCAATTTAAGTTTAATTTAATTTAACTTAATTTTTTATTTTATATTTTGAGATTGATTTAAATTTGGAATTTGATTTAAATTTTAAATTAAGGTTATATCCTTAATTTGAAATATTAGTTGTCTTGATGTTTAAATTGATTTAGAATTGAGTTATATTCAACATAGGGTGAACCTAAAGTTTAAATTAACTTGGGTTTATCTGAATTCAAGTTAAATTTTGGGTTGAACCTAAGATTTAGTTTAACTTGAGTTCAAGTTAGATTGAACTCAAGTTTAGTTAGGTTCAAGTTAGGTTCAATATGGGTTGAACCTAAGGTTTTAGGTTAGCTCTAGTTCAAATTAGGTTGAACTCAAATTTTGTTAAGTTTAGGTTAGGTTCAGTATATGTTGAACCTAAGGTTTGAGTTGACTTAAGTTCAAGTTAGGTTGGACTCAAGTTTGGTTAAGTTTAAGTTAAGTTAGGTTCAATGTGGGTTGAACCTAAGGTTTAGCTTAACTTGAGTTCAAGTTAGGTTGAACTCAAGTTTGGTTAAGTTTAAGTTAAGTTAGGTTCAATGTCGGTTGAACCTAAGGTTTAGATTAACTTGAGTTCAAGTTAGATTGAACTCATGTTTGGTTAAGTTTAAGTTAAGTTTAGTTCAATGTGGGTTGAACCTAAGTTTTAAGTTAACTTGAGTTCAAATTAGGTTGAACTCAAGTTTGGTTAAGTTTAAGCTAGGGTCAGTATAGGTTGAACCTAAGGTTTGGGTTAATTTGAGTTCAAGTTAGGTTGGACTCAAGTTTGGTTAAGTTAAGTTAGGTTCAATGTGGGTTGAACCTAAGGTTTAGGTTAACTTGATTTCAAGTTATGTTGAACTCAAGTTTGGTTAAGTTTAAGTTCGGTTCAGTATAGGTTAAACTTAAGGTTTGAGTTGACTTAAGTTCAAGTTAGGTTGGACTTAAGTTTGGTTAAGTTTAAGTTAAGTTAGGTTTAATGTGGGTTGAACCTAAGGTTTAGGTTATCTTGAGTTCAAGTTAGGTTGAACTCAAGTTTGGTTAAGTTTAAGTTTAGTTAGGTTCAATGTGGGTTGAACCTAAGGTTTAGGGACTAATTAAACATAATTTAGTTAAGTTTAATTAAGGTTAATGGATTACTTAAACCTATTATAAATAGGGCTTAAAGATTAATTATATTAGACTTAATTGGAGTTTAGAGGTTACCTAAGCCTAATTTAAATGAAGCTTAGGGGTTAATTAAGTCTAATTGGATTAGACTTAATGAAGGTTTAAAGGTTACTTAAGCCTAACTTAAGTAAAGCTCAAGGGTTAATAAAGTCTAATTAGATTAGACTTAATTAGGTTTTATGGTGTTAAAGCTAATGTGATTAAGGCTTAGTAAGGTTTAATGGGGTCTAATTGATGTCTTAGACATAATTGGGGTTTATTATGTTAAACCTAACGTGGTTAAGGTCTAACTTGGTTTAATTAGGTCTAATTGGTGTTTTAGACCTAATTGGGGTTTATTAAGTTAAACCTAATGTGGTTTAGTTCTAACCTAGTTTAATTAGGTCTAATTGGTGTCTTAGACCTAATTGGGGTTTATTAAGTTAAACCTAATGTGGTTTAGGTCTAACCTGGTTTAATTAGGTCTAACCTGGTTTAATTAGGTCTAATTAGTGTCTTAGACCTAATTAGGGTTTATTAAGTTAAACCTAATGTGATTAAGATCTAACTTGGTTTAATTAGGTCTAATTTGTGTCTTAGACCTAATTGGGGTTTATTAAGTTAAACCTAATGTGGTTTAGGTCTAACCTGGTTTAATTAGGTCTAATTGGTGTCTTAGACCTAATTAAGGTTTATTAAGTTATACCTAATGTGGTTAAGGTCTAACTTGATTTAATTAGGTCTAATTGGTGTCTTAGACCTAATTGGGGTTTATTAAGTTAAACCTAACGTGGTTTAGGTCTAACTTGGTTTAATTAGGTCTAATTGGTGTCTTAGACCTAATTGGGGTTTATTAAGTTAAACATAATGTTTTTTAGTTCTAACCTGGTTTAATGAGGTGTAATTGGTGTCTTAGACCTAATTGGGGTTTATTAAGTTAAACCTAATGTGGTTTAGGTCTAACCTGGTTTAATTAGGTCTAATTAGCGTCTTAAACCTAATTGGGGTTTATTAAGTTAAACCTAATGTGGTTTAGGTCTAACCTGGTTTAATTAGGTCTAATTTGTTTCTTAGACCTAATTGAGGTTTATTAAGTTAAACCTAATGTGATTAAGGTCTAACTTGATTTAATTAGGTCTAATTGGTGTCTTAGGCCTAATTAAGGTTTAGATGAGGTTTGAATTTATATGGGTTCAACCTAATTCATAGGTTTGGTTTTGATTTGGATTTGGGTTCATATGGGTTGACCTAGGTGTCGAAATGTTGGTTTGGGTCCATTTTGATTAAACCCAAATATTTTTAATTTTGACTTAGAATCATGTAAGTTGAACCTATGTATTTAGAAGAAAATGTATGTTCATTTGGGTTGAACCCAAAGCTTCAGGGATGTGACTTAGCCCAATTATTTTTTAAGGCTTACTTTTACTCTAGGTCTAATTAAGAATTAAACTTAAGGGTTAGGATTAGGTCATTCAAAGCAATCCTTCAAACCTAAGGGTTTTTCTTTATATGTAAATTGAAAAATTTACAATTTTACCCTAAGAGGTTAAAATGTCATTTTGATTTTTCAAAGGTTGGAAATTGTCATTTTAAGGTTTGAATTTGTTTATTTAAGTCACTCAACCAATTTATGATTTTTGTTGATTTTATTTTTAATTTTTATAATTATTATTATAAATTATTATAAAATCTTGAAAAATTAGAAATTCTTACGATAGAGAGACCCCTTAGCCTAGAAAAAATCACAAAATGTCCTTAAAGACCTAAGGATTGATCCCTGAAAATTTCATAATTTTCTGACTTGTGAATAATTTTTAATAATTAAAATACTTCAGAGAGTATTTAATTAATTAAAAACTAAATATTGAGAAAAAAATTATGATTTTGGCCTTATAATTTTCCTCTCTTCAAGAGCTTTCCAGAGGTATTTTTATTTTATTTTTGTGACCTCTGGATCAAAAGATATCATTTTTTGAAGTTTTTAAGGTTTTATGGAATTTATTAATTCTAGAAAATTAGGCCAGTGACGCGTGTCCTTGTACGCGTCGAAGAAGAGGGAGGATTCCGTGCGCGGTGCAAAACATCTGACACGGGGGGAGTCAATCAGCGCCGTTCGTTCTAAAACACGGGAACAGACGACATAGATAATTCGAGGGAAAATTCGAATTATTTCCGATCATTAAACTTCAAACATTAATATCTCACTCATTTCTCAACGAAATTGAGTGATTATTGAACCTATGGAATCATCTGAACGTATAGATTGTATCTATATGGTAATGATACATTTCTGGGCTAGTAAAACCAATGATATTTCAAAAACATGAATTATTTTGGGGAAATAATTCCATACCTTGGCCATAAGTGTATCAAGCTTCATTAGACCATATGGCTGGCTTCTAGGACTCCCAAGGAAGATCTTTGCTGCTCCAATTTGGTTTTATAGCTAGCCTTGGAGGAGAATTTTGAGAAAGTGGCTAGTTTGGGCTGATTTTGGATTTTGATCAAATTGGCTTGATTGAGCTAACCCTATGGCTTGGGTTTAGTTGAAAGATTGCTATGGTTCCTAGGAAGAATTTTTGTTTTGGGGACCAAGTGGTTTGAGCAGCCTATGGGTCTCTACCAATTTTTTTTCTTCTTCTCTTTGGGTTTGGGTATGGGGTATATATAGCCATGGGGTGGCTGGCTAAGCTTAAATCCATTTAGGGAAGGTGTTATCTGATGTCATGATTGCTAAGGATTGAATTTCAGCTGGAAGATAAGTTTTATTCTCTTCCCCATGGTTAACTCATATTGAGTTTAGCTATGGTGAGAGCTTAACTCTTTATTTGGCTTGCTTTCATTGGCTCATCTATGAGGTGGAGGGAATTTCATATTTGGGCTGAATATTTGTTCATCCAAGTCATGCTTTAGATTTAGGGGAAAGGTGACACTTAACCCTCTTACCAACCTCATGCATGGTTTTGCCATGATTGCACTTAACCATGGGTTTAAATTTTGTCTCTCTCCCATTGGTTATGGAGAAGGTGAGTGATGAATCAAAGTATGAAAGCTCTTCTTCATTCACCATGTCACTTAGGATTTAATAGAAGCATGACAAAAAAGCTTTGTGACTCATTTCCTGCATGTTTTCATCGTTACCTAATTTTACCATGGTTAATGTTTAATCCATGCTAACCTCCTTTCTCATTGGATACTTAGGGTAGTGATCAAAATTATTTTTAAAGTGGCAAGCCACCTCATCTCATGCAAATGGGTGAGTTGATGGGAAGTTGACACATAAGCCTAACCATCATAAAAATATTATAATAACTCTTAACCTAGGTTAAAGGTGATGAGTTATGGGTTTAGTAGAGTGTTAACCATGTCATGGTGGACTTATTAATGACTCCCCATAATTTAATTTTAATTTAAAATTAATAATAGGACATTTTTGTGTCACATGTGATGTCATATGTTAAAATGTCATTTTATGTCTTTTTTTAATTAATTATGTCATTAATTAAAATTTTTGGAAATTATTTCATTAATTAATTTGAAAAAAATTCCAACTTAATTATTTGATTAGTTTTTATTTAAAGTTGGATTTTGTCTCATTTCATGTCTTTTTAATTTAATTATGTCATTAAAATATGAAAATTAAATTAGTGGTCCATTAATTAATCAAAAAGAATTTTGGAATTAATTATTTGATTAATTCCATTATTTTAAATTAATTTGTGCATTTTATCATTTTTATGACTTTTAATTTAATTTTTCATTTTAATTAATTATGTCATTAATTAAAATTTTAAAAATTAAATCATTAGTCATTTATTTAATCAAAATAATTTTGAAATTAATTATTTGATTAATTTTTTCATTTTTATTTCATTTTGGTGTATTTTATCATTTTATGACTTTTAATTTAATATTTCATTTTAATTAATTATGTCATTAATTAAAATATTAAAAATTAAATTATTAGTCAATTTAATTAATTAAAATAATTTTGAAATTAATTATTTGATTAATTTTGTCATTTTGAGGTCTTAAACATGTCATGGGGTTAATAATCGGTTATTTGGTCAAAAATTGATCATTTTAAGCAAAATTAATTTTTTTAGGTCATGGGTTGACTTATGGGGTCAACAGGGTTGGTCATTGGGTCAGGATTGACCATTTTGACCAAAATTGACTTTTTAGGTCAAAAGATTGACCTATTGTGTCAACAGGGTTGATCATTGGGTCTAGATTGACCATTTTGACCAAAGTTGACTTTTTAGGTCAAAAGGTTGACCTATTAGGTCAACAGAGTTGATCATTGGGTCTAGATTGATCATTTTGACCAAAGTTGACTTTTTAGGTCAAAAGGTTGACATATTGGGTCAACAAGGTTGGTCATTGGGTCAAGATTGACCATTTTGACCAAAGTTGACTTTTTTAGGTCAAAAGGTTGACCTATTAGGTCAACAGGGTTGGTCATTCGGTCTAGATTGACAATTTTGACCAAATTGACTTTTTAGGTCAAAAGGTATTGACTCATTGTAAAAGTGAGGTCAACAAAAGGGCCCCAATATGTGTGGAATACTGTATAAGTATTATGCACATATGAGCGTTGACCGAAGTGGTCTAAAGATATGTCTCATAATAATCAGGAAAGGAGTGGGTGTCATATCGTTCTTAAGGAATCTCAGATATTTCATATGTTGGTTCTGAGAAGGAACATCCGTTTCATGTCTGGAAAGGGACTTATATCCGATATTTGGGGAGAGAAAATGGATGTCATATTCCATTTCACAAAATGTCAATGTCAATATTTAGTTAAAGGAAAGCCATGATTTCAGTTTCAGGAAAGAATTTACATCCAATAACCGGAGAGAAAATGGATGTCATATTCAATTTCTCAAAATGTCAATGTCAAGATTTGGTTAGAGGAAAGCCATGATTTCCGTGTCAGAAAAGGATTTACATCCAATAACCGGAAAGAGAAATGGATGTCATTTTCCATTTTTGAAAATGTCAATGTCAAGATTTGGTTAGAGGAAAGCCATGATTTCCGTGTCAGGAAAGGATTTACATCCAATAACCGGAAAGAGAAATGGATGCCATTTTCCATTTCTGAAAATGTCAATGTCAAGATTTGGTTAGAGGAAAGCCATGATTTACGTGTCAGGAAAGGATTTACATCCAATAACCGGAAAGAGAAATGGATGCCATTTTCCATTTCTGAAAATGTCAATGTCAAGATTTGGTTAGAGGAAAGCCATGATTTTCGTATTAGGAAAGGTCTTACATCCAATAACCGGAAAGAGAAATGGATGTCATTTTCCATTTCTGAAAATGTCAATGTCAAGATTTGATTAGAAGATAGCCATGATTTCTGTGTCAGGAAAGGGCTTACATCCAATAACCGGAGAGAAAATGGATGTCATATTTCATTTCTCAAAATGTCAAAGTTAGTTAAAGGAAAGCCATGATTTCCGTATCATGAAGGGACTTACATCCAATAAGTAGAGGGAGTGGCTAACTCACTAACACATTTGGTGGGGATATCCGCTGGGGTTTAACCTGTACAGATCGAATGATAATTCTCATGTTTAGCTATCACAAGTCATTCATTTTACCATTAAAAAATTATTTTATGATTTTTAGGACCAGCCGACACATCACAGACAATGGGGAACATTTTTCTAATATTTTATTTAATTTCCATAGATAATGTACAAAAGGGCCACTAGTACACACCATTGCAGGAAAACAAGTTAACAGTAGATATATGTACATATCATATAGCACGCATGTTACTGACCCGACCGCAAATAATGCAGTAATGTTTGCTTCCAAAAGATAGCCAAAAACTTTGACTCAATTTATAAATAGCAGCTAGTGTAGAAAATTAATATTATGTAAATTTAGAAAATATTTTTACACACTAGGGGTACTATGCAAGTATACGTATCGTTTCAAGTAATATAGGGTTTTGAAACAAAGACCCCGGTATCGATCCCACGGGGAAGAATTATAGTGATAAATTTTCTATATAAAAAAATAAAAAAATATTTTTATTTTATCTTTTAATTTGATTATAAATTACTATTAATTTACTAGATGCAAATAAAGAAAATAATAATAAGAAAATGATTTTATGAAATCTATATAAAATAAACAACTTTATTTCCTTCAATTAATCTAAGATTTTTATGATAATTTAATATTCGTTGGAGAATTTGATATATATAGTATTGTGCCAAATAGAAGCATTCATATTCTTTACCCTTTGATACAAGTGCAAAGAACATTGGCTAATTTATAGAATAGGTCCGGATGTATTGTTAGTAGAATGGGTTAATCTAGGCTCACACTTCTAGATGTCCAAGGGTGGCTATGGTCGGCCCTACTAGTGACCCTTTCCTAATCTATAAATCAAATTATAAGAATTTAGTTTGTCACTCTAAAAACTTATCAATTCTACACCCTTTAAATCTTATCTTCCTATTTATTTGCACTTCACCTTGAATACCCCGCACATGGCCTTCGACTACCCAAGGATTCATGTGACCTTTACAAGTTAAGAGTTCTTCTCCTTCAAGGTCTCAAAACTCTTCAACAGGTTTTAACAATTCAAATGGCCAATTTAAAAAGTAAAGTAAGATCAGGTATTAATGTCATCACAATGTTTTGAAAATATTTTGGATTTCAATTCTCCATCGAATCATTAAATTATCTTATCTATCTCTTCATAATTGAAGGAAGAAAGTAAACTAACTACTCAGAACACATTGAAAATAAATAGCAAAACATGATAATTAAACTTTGAATCAAATATAAAAATACTTATCTCAAATATTTCTTCTACGGATCTTCTGATTTCTACTGACTCCACAGTGTAAAGAACTCCAGATGCAACAGCTTGAAAATAAACTCACTAAACTAAACAAAAGTGTCCCTAAATTTCTCTCTCTATTTCTCTCTCTAAGGATGAGAGATCCTAAAGTGGATAAGAGAAAGGGTTACAATGTGAGGGGCATGTTTTCTGAAGAAATGGACCCCTATTTATAGGCTTCAAGGGTTACCTTGAGGCACCTCTTCAAAACATGTCCACATTCAATGAATCTTCTAGAAGGTCGGTCTAGCGCCTAGGCGTTGGACACCTCGTCCAGTTCTTCGCACCTCTTCACTTTGGCTCGCACCTCTTCACATTTAAAACCATTTTGGAGCTTCCAGAAGCAATGTCTCACATGTCCTATTATCAAGGAACAACTGTCAGTCTTCTAGAATGTCCAATAACCGCTCACTCCATCAAAATAACTGATCAAACGTTGTCAAAAACTTGACAGTTTTTGTATCGAGTCTGGCGCTTAGGCGCCAGCATCTGGCACCTAGGCGCCAGGCCATAATTTTTTTATACGTTTTGTATTTTGCTCCATGTTTTCTCCTTTTTGCTCCTTTTTCCTTTTTAGACCTTTTTACATTACCTACATCCAAAAACACAAAAAAATACCTTTCATTAAAGCATAATATCCTTAGAAATTAATAAGAATTAAGACATAAAGAAATAGGTATTTTTTTATAGATCAAAATCCCCCAAACTTAAATGTTACTTGTCCTCGAAGTAACTCTTTCTACTATATAAAATATATAACCTTTGGAATAAAAGATAAATATTTAAGATTCCTTATAATTTTTGATTTTATAAAGTCTTTAGTAAATTGTTAACCCAATTTCACTAACTAGGTTTAATTTTAAGAATTTAATGAATATTTAACTACCAAATCATAAGATTTCAAACTTTCCATCCATTTTGAAAATATTAGAAATATATTATATTAAGCTTTCATAGATTATTTACAATAAAAAAATCTTCTTGAAAAATCTTTTCTAAATAAATATTTATGTATAAAAATTAAGTAAAGTATATAACTAGTTTTCTTCTTATAAGATAATTCAAGTGAAGCCAATTTTTAATTAGACATTTCCTCAAGCTTCTCCTCTCTTCTTTTTCTTTTTTTTTTAAGAGAGGATTACTATATCTGGATAGCCCGTTAATGATTTTGAACTTCACTATCCTTAACTTATATTTTCAAAACTTATACATTTCTACTTAATTATTATAACATAAATAAGAATTCAAAAAGATTTCCAATCTTTTCTTTTTCAAGTAATAATTTTTAATTACTTAATAATTCTAAAATTCTATTATTTCTACCATGAATAGAAAAATTCTTTATCTTATTCTTCTTTAAGTTAAATAATTCTATTCTTAAAATCAATCAAAGTTAGTAAAATTTTGGTTAATTTCACTAAATTGTTTATAATTTCAAAAATAAAAGTGCTCTCAAATAAATTCTTCATTCCTTAAGTTATGTTAAAAAGTTTTTTTTTATGAAAATATTAGCTCTTTAAGGACAAATAAAATTTAATTTTGAATAGATTTTCCCTTCCCTCAAACTTAAGTTTTGGTATATTATGATAATTTGAAAGTATGAGAGAAAGAAAATCATAAGAATTTTTAATAAGTATGTAAAAACAATCTTAAAAAGAAAAATTAACTTCTAATCATGCTTTTATGAATAATTAAGATAAAATTTAAGCATGTATTTAAAAAGTAAGCAGGCTAATTTTATGATGATATTAAATTTGAAACAGAATTAAAACAGAGCAAAATAATTAATTACTAAACTTTAAAATAAAACAACATATAAATTAATTCTAATTTCAGTCTCAACACAACAGAATCCTAACACTAATCAGTCAGCATACATCAAACACAAAACTAACAAACAATCCAAATAAAACAAACTAACAGAGTAACACATCATAGAGTTCTATAACTACTAGTCACTAGTTGTAGCCTCATCATCATCATCATCACCAAAGGAAAATTCTACATCCTTAGGATCAACAAATGTTGTGAAACTAGGTAAAGTAGGAAAACTAACATCATGTTCACCCTTCAGAAATCTGACTAGGGCTTTGTCGGCATTTTTTTTTAGGTCGTGTGTTTTATTTTGAAAAGGGGGTCGCCTAACAGAAGCTGTCGGCGAATTTTTAATTTAATCAAAATAAATAATTTGAAAAGTAGTATTTGATTTTGAAAATAATTTTAAATTTGAAGGTTTTAAGATATGAGATTAAACCGATCTCACATCCCAAATAGTTTATGTAAACGAGCATCGCACCACAAACCGTGTATCTGTCCCTAAGGATAGACACACTACTTGATGGTGGGGCTCGATTAAATAAACTAGAAGATTTGTGACATACGTTTGGTCTGCGAACCAATTTTATAAGCCGACAAGTTTCCCCTGCTTAATATGAAAACATTAAACAGGGTTTATATTACCTGGGTTCTTTAAAATTCCCTATAAGGGCAAGCCCCTATAGTTAATTACATCTTAAGCGATGGGAATCACCTAAGAAAACTCTCGATAATAATCAATAATTCTGCTCTCAAGGATTTCAAAGTTTAAGTTTTCAAGAGATTGAATTTTGAAATTTCAATAGGGAATGGATCGAGTTTGGAACATTTTGTTTTGGGAATCCAAAGGAAGAAAAGTAGGAGAAATCACAGGTTCGAAGTGAACTCCGGTAATTTCTCGGCTATCCTATTGTTTAGCTTGGATTTAGGAAAGTCCTATTGTTTGTTTAATGTTTTGATCTTGCCAATTTTAATTAATTAGGGCTTATACTTATATGATAGAATCATACAAATAGCCTTGAAGATGTGAGGGTTTATGTCGTACCCAACGACTACCTCGGAATCCTAAGACCGGTCAGGGCTTAATTTGCAGTGCAAATGCCTAACAAAAGGTTGAGGATTTATGTTGCACTAGGCAAACTACCTCGAAGTCCTATGGCTTTGTTATTTAATTCTAGGAAAGTTTTGTCGATGTAGATTCAAGTTTTGCTGATGACGATGGCCGTCGTTGCCCACCACGCTCCGAGCTCCTTGTTGTTGCGAGAGATTTTAGTTTTAGAAATCATAAATCAGGAGATGAGAAAAGTGTTTTGGTTTAGAGAAGTCTTAATTTCCTAGTGTTTCTTATGTTTTAATTAAAACAAATCTTAAAGTTGATTATAACGACACCGGTTAAGATCCCACGGTTCCATCCTTCTGGCATCATTATTTTTATCGGATTCACTTAGTCCGGATGAATTTGCTAAACTCAATTGAATGAGTTCCACACTTTCATTTAGACCGTGGGAAATCCCGTTAGCAACACGTAGGTTACATCATCCGAGGTATTCCCGATCATCCAACGGGACGTTTTAATTTAGTTGCAATTGTAGTTTTGTGTTCCGTTTGTGATTAAATTTTGAGTTGTTTTATATTTTGAAATGTTGTGGCGGTGAATTTTATCTTGCAATGACTTTTAACTTAGTTTTGGTTTCGGTTTTAGGGGCTATCCTAAAGGTGTGAGTTTTCATGCAACGGTTGTTTATCATGCAAGAAAAGTAAGTGCAATGCGGTTAAATAAATTGCAAGAAGGTAAATTGCAAGAAAGTAGATTGCAATAAAATAAAAGCGTACCTGTAGGGTCTTCCCGTCATTCCAAGCTGCACTTAAAACATAATTAGAATACTTAAGCAAGTTCCTAGGTAAAGCTAAGGTAAGGGTTAAGGTTTTCTACCAAATTCCTAATCCTATAGCTAGTCATTTCCTATGACGTCTAGGTTCTTTGTGTTTTTGTTTGAAGACGATTTTCTTCATCAAAGAATAATTAAATTCAATTGTTCTTATAAATGTCCTATCATATTGAGTAAGTGCTTAAGAGGAATCTTAAACATCTTTTCAATATTTCTAGGATTGTTTTAAGTCCAAATGAATTTAATTATATAAATGAATTAATCGTCCGAGATTCAAGTTTTGTTGTTATCTTGCTCGAGTGAACTAGGACATTTTGAATATCCTATGAGGGAAGTAACATTTCATTTAATGTTCTATTTAGGAATTATAATAACCAAAGCTTTCAAGGGTAAATTAGTATTCAAATGGTTTGTGATTTAGTTTAATTTCCATTAATGGGTTTAAATTTGGACTAGTGTTCAAGTTATTTTAGATTTATTTTGAATTCTTTATGTCTTTGGTGGTATTATATTTAATTCAACTTAATTTAATTTAATTTAATTTAATTTAATTTTAATTTAATTTAATTCAATTTAATTTAATTTAATTTAATTTGATGTTTAATCAATTTGATTTGATTTAATTTTAATTTAATTTGATTTAATTTAATTTAATTTGTTTTAATTTAATTTAATTATTCAATTTAATTTAATTTATTTAATTTAATTTAATTTAATTTGATTGTTTAATTTAATTTAATTTGATTTAATTTAATTTAATTATTTAATTTAATTTAATTTAATTTTAATTTAATTTAATTTAATTTAATTTAATTTAATTTTAATTTAATTTAATTTTTAATTTTAATTGAAATTTTTAAAAGAGTTTAATAATTAAGTCTTTTAATATTTTAAATTTGAGTTATCATTTTAATTAAGAATTGAATATTAATGAGGTAATTTATTTAGGGATTCTTAAATTAAAGAATAAATTTCTTCCTAATAATATCCCTATTTTAATAATTCCAATTTTGTTATTCTTCCAAATTTAATCCATTATTTAATTAAAGTTTAATCATTTTAAAATTGTTTAATGGGTTTCTACCCTTTAATTATTTAAATTTCAATCATCCAAATCAGATTAGGATCAAATATTTTACTTGTTAATTTTTTATTAAACCTAAAAGTTTTAATTAAGGATTAAAGATTTTAGTTACCATTTTACCCTTTAAGCTTAATAATTTCATAACTCACTAAATTGAACTCAAATGAACTTGAAATTTTTATGTAACTTCACTCATATGTCAATAAAGACATGAGAGGAGAAAATGTGATTTTTCTGTATTTAATTTATTTATATAATTATTTTTGGTAGAAAATAGAGATTTTCAAGGAAAATTTGATAACATGACCAAGGGAAAGTTTACTGTCCTTAAGAAAACTAGGGGACATTCCTAATGACCGGAGAAGCACTTGGACCAATTTTGGTGATTTTTTGAATTATATTATTTTTATTATAATTATTTTAAGTTTTGGAGTGTTAATTAATTTAAAAATAAAATAAATGTTGAAATATGAGTTTTATATTTTTCAAAATTCTCTCTGATATCAAGGAAACCAGAGAAGCAAATTTTGCAATTTTCTGATTTTTCTATGATTTATTATAATTATTTTAGTGAAAATGCTAGAAAATACATTTTTTAATTTTAAAGAAATATCTTAAAGCTTTAAAATTTAATATCTCACCAAATAGACCTAGGAAAAAATATAGGGTTTGTTCCTATGTGATTAAAGTTCAAAATGTGACATTTTGGTGAATTTTATTATTTTTGTGATTTTTATTATTTTTTAATTATTAAAAATATTAAAATATTATTAAAAATCAACTTTTTAGAAAATTGAAATTTTAATTTTCTTAGGTTTCCCTGATATCAGAGAGGCTCCAAAACCAATTTGGTGAATTTTTGAAAGGTATTTTAAAAGTTATGAATTTTTAAGGTTTAAAATGGCTAAGTGGCTTAATCAACCCAATTGGTGGGGCTAACCAAGTCCAATTGACCTCAAATTTTTATGGTGGATTCCTCTGATCCTAAAGGTCGGTGGAGAATTGATTTCAAGTCAATTTGATGCATAGTTAACTCTAATTAATTAAAGACCTATTTTGGGTGTTTAAGCCGATTAGGGTTGTTTTAGATGAACTAAGTCAAAACCTATTTTTCCTAGGGTTCTCCGAGTCATAAGGAACATCACCAAATTTTCCTAGAATTTATTTCACAACATGCTATTTATTGGAATTAAAATATTCGAACGAGTAACCTGAACTTGAAAAATCAATAACTTTTTATAGGGATGGCCTCGACTTTGGAAAATTCAGGGAATGTTCCCAAATTCGGAGGCTTCAAAAGCCACTATGGTCTCATGCCATGGTAAATTGTATGCATGCATGGAGAATTAAAATAATGCAGAGAGTAAATAAATTATAAAAAATAAAATACTTGATGAAATTAAATGATTTCTTTTCCACATTATTCTCCTCTCGTTCACCGAGCAAGATGGTATTTTTATTTTATTTTTATGATTTTCCTACACGAGAGATATGAATTTTTGATGTTTAGGGAATTAAATAAATAAGAAAATACCCTAATTTTCTATTTATCCACGCGGCGCCGGCGCATCCTCGGCGGCTCCGAAAGGCCACGCGGCGCACTCCCATTCGACGCCGCCACTCGAGTCGGCGGCCCGGGACCGGCGGTTCTCGCACCGTTTCCTCGGTCCGACGCCATCCGAGCCGTTCGTCCGCGCGTGTATTGAATGGACGGCATCCGTTCATCGTCCCCAAGTTTTCTCACCCGAGAGCCGTCCACACTAAATCCCTAAGATCTCACTCGATTCTCAATGGGTTTTTATGTTCTTATACTCTATGGATTCGTCTTGAAGAGACGAACACATCTATACGGTTAACATGCATTGAAACTAAGGCATTTGAAATAGAGATTCTCCGAAGCTCGGGATGAAGAATTAGCTCATACCTTGGCTCGGAGATGTGTGGCTTCAATCCGAGAGTTGTTGCACCTTCGATTGGATCCCGGCGAAGCTCCGGATGAAGTCTCCGGTCCAGTGAATTGTCCGGATATGATTTCGACGAAGCCCGATCACAAAGCTTGGAGGCTGGAGCAAGCTGGGTGGCTCGGAGATGGGGCTTTTGCTGGTGGACACCTTCCCTTGGTCTAGTGAAGGTGTAGAGCCGATCGATTTGAGAATTGGCTCACTGTGGAGAAGTGTCCTAGTTTTGGGTGGAATTTCGACTACGAAATTGAGCTTACGAGAGGAGAAATGGCGGGGGATTTCACCGGGGATCAAGTGCTCTAAGGGTGGAGAAGGGTCCGGAACAATTTTGGCGAGTTTTGGCAAGGTTTGTGCTTAGCTCCTCTCATGGCCGAGAGGGGTGGAGTTTAAATAGGAGAGGGTGGAAGGCCTCCCGGGGGAGTTAGGGCTTGGGATCAGTCCGCTCTTGTGAGGAGAAGATCAGCCATGGTGACCACTAGGCATGGGGCGACTCGGCAAGTGAGAATTTCAATGTTGGCTCACATGTGAGCTCTCGGCCATGGTGTTTTCCGGCGGCTCTGGTGGCCGGCCGGCCGAGCAATGGTCACCATCTTGGTCAGGTGGGTCAGGGCTGGGGTTTAGTGTAGGCAATTGGCAAATGCCATGTGTAAAGGGTTTGATTTAGATGGAATGGGGGCATGGCTAAATTTGAACCTAAATGGGTCAACCCACCCATTTGGGCTAGGTGCACCACCCAAGGCCTGGTTTTGGTCGAGGGAAAAGTGATTTGGCTCAAGCATAATCAGTAGGGTCAAGTCACCATCCAAGCACGATTAGGCTTAAGCATGGTTTAGTGGAATCATGAAAGTGGTTAATCACCTTTAGGAATTAAGGAAAGAGCCTCCTCCTTTTGCCCGAAATGGCATGGTGACATGTAAAGAGGCTCTCATGGCTTACATATGGCTTGTGCATGGCTCCATGGCTCCATTTGGCTTGGGAAAAGGTTTGGTCAATTTCATAAAAAAGGATTTTAAGGATTTTGGATAATTTGGTGGAAATTTGGATGAAGCTTCATTTAGAATTATTTGATGATTGGTTTAGGACTTAGGGATGATTTTAATTGAAAATATGATGAGGGGAAATGTCATATGGGCTTTGGAAGAATTTTTGGGGTTTTGGATTTGGTGGAAGTGGGCTTTTAAAATGGTTTAAGGAATGGGCCTTTTAAGTTTTGAAAATGAATTTATGGATGGGAATTTTGTAAAGAGGTTGGGCCAAATAATTGTTGGGTTTAGCTCATGGATGTGTCATGAGTGACTTGAAGCAAATTGGGGGTGATTTGGATTTGAGTTGTTTTGAATTTGGGTTTATTTGGTAAGTGGGCCTATGTAGGTCCAAGTGGGCCAAGTTGGGCCAATGTTGGGCTAGAGTTGAAATTGATATAAAATCAATGTTGAGAAATATTTATGGGAGTGTTTCAAAGAGGTTTTGACTTTGGTTGGGCTTTGATTTTGGGGTTTGGGCTCATTTGGGTTAGGTTTGGGTTTAGGTCAAAAATGGGCCTTTTAGACTTGGGTTGAGTTTGAGTGGGGTTTGGGTCTAAATTTTGGGCAAATCATGTTAGTGTTTTGTTTTTGGGAATGTTAAGGAAGATTTAGAAAAGATTTGGGGTTAATTGGAATTGAGTTGGGTGAGTTTAGGTTAGGTTTAGGTCATGGGTCCAAATTGGGCTTTAAGGCCAAAAGTGAGATTGGATCCAAATGTCAATCAAATTGTGCTTGGATTTGGTCTAGATTGGTATTTGGGATATTGAATTGAAGTTTAGAATTGAATTGGACCAAAATTGGGGTCAATTGGGTAGGTTTGGTTTGACATTGGGTTTACTTTAGGTTAAAATGGGTCAAATTGGGGGGTTTTGACAAAAGTAGGGTAAATTGACAAAATTGGCCCATGGTGTAGTTGGAGAAAATGAAATTGGGAATATTTGGGATTTTCTGGAATTTTCTGCGAATTTTCTGAATTTTTGGATTTTTAGGCCAAGAGGGGTATTTTGGGTATTTGGAGGGTATTGGGAGGTATTTTTGGAATTTTTGGTATTTTTGGGTATGGATGATCAGTTTAAGTGATGTGGAAATGTTTGGGAATGATTTTGGAGAATTTTGGATAATTTGGAAATTTTGAGAAATTTGGGTAATTTCGGGGGTTTTGGGTAGGCTAAGCGGGTGTAGGGTCCCGGGGGTCAAAAATTAAAAATTTGAGAAATTGAAGATTGGGTGGATGTAAGTGGAAAGAAGTCATTTTGGTTGAGCCATGAAGCCATTTCAAGCCCACATGAGCCATGAAGGGACTCATTTGAGGCATTTACTATGTTGTTCCTAACCCTCTTAGCCAAGGGCTTAGGGGTTAAGGACCATCCATGTGGATCACCTACATGAGTCAGGAGGTCAAGTTAGGTATGGGTGTGGTTTTAGGAGGTATGTGGAAGTGTAGTGTGTAGTGTATAAGTGTAGTGTGTAAGTGTAGTGTGTGTGTAAGTCAGCCCCTTCACCAGACCAGGCCACCCAGGGCAGTCCTAAGGCCAAAGAGTCCTATAGGAACTCATCCTTTAAACTTCCACATTTGATTTCAACCCTCTAGGTGACTAGGGGTCTACGGTCAAGTTTGTGGAGTTTGCGGGGAGTTAAGAAGTGGTTTGAATTTCTAAAAGGTGGGTCCCAATTCTAGTTCTCTAAGATAGTCAAAGGAAAAGCCTAAGGCTAGATCCTAAGTACTAAAGAGAAGAAGAGAAGACCTCATCAAAAATGAGGTCAACAAATGGACCCCCAATAGGTGTGGTGAGCTGACGGACCACACCACGCATATTGGCGTTGACCGAAGAGATCAACACAACCAACACAGAAGTCCAGGTGACAAACTTAGGATGAAATAGAGGAGTTTCCGCTGGGGAGTGTCAAGCATATCTCTGAAACTGGAGATTCCTGAACTCTCGCTGGGGAAAGGAAAAGGAGGTGAATTCCAAATCACATGATCTGGGAAAATTTCAATTTAGATTTTACTTTGTTTCAATTTAAGTTTTGATGTGTGAGTTTAGATTTCAATTTAAAATTTCAATTTAGATTGAAGTTTGTCAAGATTAATTTGAAGGGATTTGATTTGAAATGAGAATTGGAATTCTGAGGTTTTAGATGTAACATCTCCAACCTCGAAAGAAAATTGAATTGATTAGATCGAATCGTTGCAAAGAGAATAGATCTCAGAGTAATGCGGTATTGGACGTAAAATCCTTAACCTCAAGAGTTTGATTTTGATGTATTTCATTGCGATAGGGAAATGATCCTAAAGCAATGCGATCTCGGATGTAAAATCCTTAACCCGGGAATTTGATTTGACGTATTTCGGTGCGATAGGGAAATAATCCTAAAGCGATGCGAGTCTTGGATGTAAGATCCTTGACCCAAAAGTTTGAATTTGATGTATTTCGGTGCGATAGGAAAAGAATCCTAAAGCGGTGCGGTCTTGGATGTTAAATCCTCGACCCAAAAGTTTGAATTTGATGTATTTCAGTGCAATAGGAAAGAATCCTAAAGCAGTGCAGTCTTGGATGTAAAATCCTCGACCCAAAAGGTTTGAATTTGATGTATTTCAGTGCAATAGGAAAGAATCCTAAAGAAGTGCAGTCTTGGATGTAAAATCCTCGACCCAAAAGGTTGAATTTGATGTATTTCAGTGCAATAGGAAAAGAATCCTAAAGCAGTGCAGTCTTGGATGTAAAATCCTCGACCCAAAAGGTTTGAATTTGATGTATTTCAGTGCAATAGGAAAGAATCCTAAAGCGAGTGCGGTCTTGGATGTAAAATCCTCGACCCAAAAAGGTTGAATTTGATGTATTTCAGGTGCGATAGGAAAAGGATCCTAAAGCGATGCGATCTTGGATGTAAAATCCTCGACCCAAAAGTTGAATTTGATGTATTTCAGTGCAATAGGAAAGGGATCCTAAAGCAGTGCAGTCTTGGATGTAAAATCCTCGAACCAAAAGTTTGAATTTGATGTATTTCAATGCAATAAGAAAGAATCCTAAAGCAGTGCAGTCTTGGATGTAAAATCCTCGACCCAAAAGGTTGAATTTGATGTATTTCAGTGCAATAGGAGAAGAATCCTAAAGCGATGCGAGTCTTGGATGTAAAATCCTTGACCCAAAAGGTTGAATTTGATGTATTTCGGTGCGATAGGGAAAGAATCCTAAAGCGAGTGCGGTCTTGGATGTAAAATCCTCGAACCAAAAGGTTGAATTCGATGTATTTCGGTGCAATAGGAAAGAATCCTAAAGCGGTGCGATCTTGGATGTAAAATCCTCGACCCAAAAGGTTGAATTTGATGTATTTCGGTGCGATAGGAGAAGAATCCTAAAGCGATGCGATCTTGGATATAAAATCCTCGACCCAAAAGTTTGAATTTGATGTATTTCGAGTGCAATAGGAAAGAATCCTAAAGCGAGTGCAGTCTTGGATGTAAAATCCTCGACCCAAAAGGTTGAATTCGATGTATTTCAGTGCAATAGGGAAGAATCCTAAAGCAGTGCAGTCTTAGATGTAAATTCCACGACCCAAAAGGTTGAATTCGATGTATTTCAGTGCAATAGGAAAGTATCCTAAAGCATTGCAGTCTTGGATGTAAAATCCTCGACCGGAAAAGGTTGAATTTGATGTATTTCAGTGCAATAGGAGAAGAATCCTAAAGCAGTGCAGTCTTGGATATAAAATCCTCGACCCAATTGAATTTGATGTATTTCAGTGCAATAGGAAAGAATCTTAAGCGAGTGCGGTCTTGGATATAAAATCCTCGACCCAACGAGTTTGAATTTGGAAATTTGGAAGGATGAGTTTGAACTCGATTGAAATTTGATTTAAGATTTGATTTGAAATTTGGAAGATCAAATTTGAAACTTGATCGGGAGTGGATTTGGAATTTGATTGAGAATTTGATTTGTGATTTGAAAAGATTGAAATTTGATTCGGAATTTGGAAAGATTGAATTTGAATTTTGATTTGAAATTTGGAAGGATGGAATTTGAGATTTGTGCTGATTTCGTTTATCTTTTAATGATTCAAATTTTATTTTATCGTTCATTTAATGTTCATGTGAATTTGATGTTTGTCATTTTTTAAGATTTAAGGAAAGTTTTCTTTTGTTTCTTTTTTTATTTCTTTTCTGTTCTTTGTTCGAAGTTCATTTAACTTTAATGGCGTTTCCCAATCAATTTGCACAAAAGAGGTGAAGGCCAAAAATGTGACATGGTCACTTTCATTCCAATCATGTTGAAAATACTTCATACAACTCGATACGGAATATATCTCATACAATCCATGTAGACTCAAAACAGATCTGTGTATGATCTTTGTTGATCCATCAAAAGAAACATCTATCAAAAATCCATGTACGAATAGTGGGGTACATGGTCAATAACATCACCTTCCAAGCCATCCTTGGCAAGGATGCCAGCTGGATGTACGTTGGAGGTGTGATATTTCCCATGTAACTCACGGCTCGTAAGGCCGGAGGTTCTCTAGCTGCGGGTACGGTTGGAAATGGTAAGGTATCTTGTTGTCGTCCATTCTCCCGAAAGTAAGCGAGATCCGCTCCATCGGCACTCCTGGTATGCAATGCTTTGCGATATACTGCTCCGTTACCACTGCGGTATCATGACGGAACCCACCGGTAAAGGTATCTTTGCTGGTCCTCGGAACTCACCCGGGCCTGCTATCCGGAGGTCGGATCCGAACATAATGTCACACTCGTTCAAGAAAGAGACTGTGCAGAAAGGTCTGACGAAGTCGTGGTGGTCTATATGTGGGGGTATGCAGTCACCCTGTTTGTAAATGTTGATAATACAGCTATTGGGTATGCAATCTGCTGGCAGTACCCTCCATGTTATCAATCTTTTTACCATTCTCTTGATGACTAATGGCATCGGATCTACTTGCCCATGACGGAGTATCCCCGGTGGATTTTCCTTTCTGTCTTCAGCAAAGTTGTAGCAGCATCCGCATTGTATTGTGATTCTTCCTTTCCCTGGCATCCATCTCCGGGGTTCTGAGTAGGTATTTTCCCTTAGGCGGCCTGCTCGGCCCATTCTTTTCAAATCCCGGATACAATCCACGATTTGCTGTTGTTCATACTCTGAGAATACGTCGGTATGTAGCTCGAGGCCCTCTAGTATGTTGATTCTTCTGCCTCTAATTCTCTCGAAGTATTCAAAGGTTTTCTTTTCAACATTCTGCATTCTCTCCAGTTCGTATTCCGGAATGATCTGCAGATGGCGAGGCCTTGTGACATATTGTGGGATATACGGTTCAATCCCTTCACGTTCTCCTGTATACCTCGGCTCCTCAGGGATGATGCCTGTCGGGACATCCCCCGGGGTTGCTTCTGCAACAAGGTCATGCATTATTGGTGGTTCTATCCGGTGGCGTGGTAGCCTTCTTTCTTCGATCTTACGGAGATTTCCCCGGTTCTTTACGTTATCCTAGGAACCGGCCTCCTTTCTTCGGGTTCTCGGTGAACCGGTGTCCTTGAAATGTGTGTGCTTGGCATTAGCAATTGTCTCGTCGCGCTGGTCCGCAGCTAGTTTTGTTAACATCTTACGGATACGGCGATTCTTATTTCTTCGTTGCGTGGCTGTGAGAGTAGCCCTTCGAACTTCATGAGTCTCTGTGGGCGCGGCACTGACAAGCCTGCCCTCCGCTGTAGCGACTACGGACTTCATTTTCTTATCTTCTTCGGTGTTTGCTTTTCTTTTCTTGTTGTTGGATTGGTGGCTTGGGCCACCCACTTTCATCACTTGTCCGCCCGGGTAGTTCTTCTCGGTTAGCGGGACCCGGTCACTTTCCTCGTCTTGTAGGCTCGCTGGTGCAAAATCCGAGTCAATCTCGATTATCGCTCCATCTTTCACCCTCTTTTCATCGAGTGCAAGGCTTACGCCATTCTTAAAGTTCGGGACCAACCGCCCGTTCGACATTTCCCTGCGAAAAGACAAGGAAAAGGATCAGGGGTACGTACTAAGAACAAGAACATTAAGAAAATATTTATTAAAGACATTTTTTTTTTCCATATTTTAAAATTTAACAGGAATGAAGTAGGATAAGATCAGGAAAGAGATTTTGATTTGGAAAGGAAAACAAGGAAAACTTTATTATCATGATTTTATTTATTTTAGCACATTTTATTTTTGGGTTCGGACACAATCATAAGTAATTACTTTGCCGTGTTTCTTAGGGATGAAGAATTCATTCCTTCGAAACATTAGGTAGCGTAATACTTTTTCAAGTATCGTCCGTTGATCGGAAGCATATGTCGTTCTCCCCGGCGATTCACTAGGCTGGTAGGAACCTCCACGAGTATACTTGCTTCAATAACAAATGGTCCTTCCCAAGTGGGTTCGAATTTTCCTCCTTATCTTGCGGTGTGCGAGAATAGGTCTCTTGAGAACGAGAACTAAGTCACCAACTTTGAAGGTTCTTGGGCGGACCCGGTTGTCATGGGCTTGAACCATCTTAGCTTGGTATAGTTCTAAATTCGTTGCAGCTGCAAGTCTTTTCCCTTCCGGGCTTTCTAATTCTTGAGTCGTAATTTGGCGTTCTTTTCGTCGTGATCTTGTTTGCAAGCTGCAATTCGAGTGAAGGAAGTTGAACCTCTAAAGGTAACATCGCCTCGGACCCATACACCGGAGCGTAAGGTGTAGCTTGAGTAGGAGTTCGAAGGTTGTCCGGTAGGCCCATAAGGCTTCTAACAATTTCTCGTGCCAATTTCTCTTATTATCGTCCAAGGTTTTCTTTAATATTTGAACGAGAGTTTTATTAAAAGCCTCGGCGAGACTCGTTTGCTCTTGGGTAGTAAATTGTTGAGTATCGCCGGTCGATTCCGTGTCTCCTGACAAAATTGTTGATTTGTGTGCTTCGAATGCGTGACCCATTATACGAGATGATCTGCGCGGCACTCCGAAACGGTAGACAACTTGGTTCTTGAAAAGCTGTAGCACGTGGTGTGCTTTCACTTCTCTAAGTGGAGCCTTGCCGCCACTTGGAAAAGTAATCTATAGCCGCAAGAATGAAAAGATGTCCTTTCGAAGATGGTGGTTCTATTGGACCCACTATATCTGTGCCCCAACATTCAAATGGCCACAATGCAATTGTCGGGTGCAGCACATTTGGAGGTTAGTGTAGAACCACTCCGTGCACTTGGCATTGGTGACAGCTCTTGGCGATTTTCATGCAGTCGGTCATCATTGAGGGCCAGTAGTACCCTAGTCTTTTAATTTTCATTTTCATCTTCGGACCTGACTGGTGAGTGCCACAGAGTCCTGAATGCACATCTTTAACGATTTCAAGGGCCTCGGACCCGCTTAAGCACCTTAGCCACTTTTGATCAAAAGACCTTCTGTACAATGTGTTGTTTATTAATGCATAAGAAAGAGTTCTTTTCTTGATCTGATGGGCTAGCGACCTATCGTCTGGTAGCTTTCCTGTTTGCAGGTAGTCTATCAATGGTTGTCGCCAATCTTCTGTGTTTTGTCACTGCTGCAACTACTTCTTTTTCTTTTTCTGATTTGTGTATTGTGTCTATGTCGAGCTGTGATAGAACCTGACGTCCGTGAACTGACACTTCCACTGATTCATCTTGCAAACAGGCGAATTCTTTTGCGAGACGGGCTAAAGCATCTGCTAAAGCATTCTCTTTTCTGGGAATTTTGTAGATTGTCACATTTGGAATGCGTTCCAACAAGTTGTATGATATACTTGAAAGTATTGTTCGAGTCTTGGCTTTAAAATTCTGTATTGTCCGGCGATCCGTTGAATGATTAACTGCGAATCCCCGTAGATGTTGATGTCCGTTATCCCCATTTGAATAGTTAATTCCGGTCCGTTATGAGTGCTTCGTATTACGCTTCGTTGTTTGTACACGGTTACGTCGAGTGGTAGGAGTATCTTAACATCCCCGCTCCGGCGTTATAAAGATTAGCCCGATTCCTGCCTTACCGGGCACTATCACTTGCGATTCTTCGTCTTTGTGTGCTGAAGATGCTCCGTCGAAATATAATTCCCAACGTCGATCATCAGGGTCTTCTAGGTTCATTATTTGTTCATATGGCAAATCGTCATTGAGAGGAGATTCTGCCGGCGAAAGGGTGTGTTGCGAGAAAGTCCGCTAAGACTTGTCCCTTCACGGCACGCGAGAGGCACGAAAGTTATATCGAATTGCAATAATATCATTGACCATCCGGCAAGTCTGTCGGAAAGTGTTGGACGAGTCATCGAGTATTGCAATGGATTAAACTTCGAGATCGGAGTTGACCTTATGAGAAAGCATGTAGTGCCCGAGCTTTTGAGCGGCGAAGATCGGGGCCAAACAATGCTTTTCAATCGCGGGATACCTTACTTCCGTCGGAAGTAAACGACGGCTTAAGTAGTAAAGAGCATTTTCTTTACCCTCATCATTGACACTAGGCTAACGGGGCTCCGAGAGAGTCTTCTAAAGCCGCGGTGTAAAGTATCGCGGTCTACACGAGGCCAGGGCTGCTAAGACGAGGAGGTGTCATTAAATATTGTTTAATGTCTTCGAAGGCCTTACGGAATTTCTCTTCCCAAATAAATTTGGCGTCCTTTTTAACTAGTGTCAAGAAAGGTCGACACCTACTCGACGAGTTTGAGATAAAGCGTCGAAGATATGCCGACTTCCCTTGAAAAGATCGTAGTTGTTTTAAGGTTTTGGGAGGCGGCATTTCTAAGATAGCTTTAATCTTTTCCGGGTCGATTTCAATTCCACGATGTCGGACAACGAATCCTAAGAATTTCCGGAGGTGACGCCGAAGGCGCATTTTAAGGGATTCATCTTAAGGTTAAATTGTCTTAATCGTTCGAAAACAATTCTCAAATCATACATGTGGTTTTCCTTTACTTTGCTTTTGATGACCACATCGTCCACGTAGCATTCGACTTGATTATGGATGAGATCATCAAAAATTCTTGTCATTGCTCTTTGGTAGGTTGCTCCTGCGTTCTTCAGTCCGAATGGCATCACTGTGTAGCAAAATACTCCGATCGGCGTTACGAATGCTTGTAAGCTTTTCATCTTCTGGAGCCATTTTTATCCGGTTGTATCCCGAAGATCCATCCATGAATGAGAATATTTCATGTGTTGAAGCAATGTCGATCATTAATTCGGGATCGGTAGAGGAATTCATCCTTCGGACATGCCTTGTTTAAATCTCCGAAGTCTACACAAATTCGATTTGACCATTCTTCTTTACGTCGGCACCACATTGGCTAGCCAAGTCGGGTATTGTTCTTCACGGACAAATTTGGCGTCTATTAGCTTTTTAACTTCGGCTATGACTTGTTGTTCGATTTCTAGACGCATTCTTCCGGGACCTTGTCACGTCGGGACGAAGTAGGATCCACTCCTAGCTTATGGACTGCAACCTCCGGAGCTAATCACGGCATTTCATCGTAGTTCCAAGCAAAACGAGTCCTTAAATTCCATTAATAATTTGATTATTTCTTCGGAGTCTTCTTTGTTGAGTAAGGAGCTAACAAAGGTAGGTCTAGGCTCTTCGCTAGTACCTAAGTTAACTTCCATCAACTCATCTATTGTAGATTTGATCTCTTCTTCGAATTCTGGTGGAGCGTCTCTAATTTGTAAATCTTCGAGTTCGTCTATAGTTTCCATGCAGTTTTCATTAGACTCGCAAGTGACAACCAAGCAAAATTCAGTATCGTCAACTGATCCTACTGTGCCGAATCCGAGACCATGCTTTGAATTGGGTGGACGACCGGAGTTATTCCATAACTTTTCAAAATGTTGTGATTGGCCTTTTGTCCATTGTCGAGGTAAGAAACCACGTTGAATTAAATTTTGAACACAGGGAGAGTACCACTCAAAAGGTAATTCCATTAATTCTGATGAAGTGACATCTTCGAATTGTACATTATTTTCAGTTTTGGAGGAAGAAGCACTACGGTAGAATTTGATTGGCCTTGCATCGTCGTTACGTACCTCTTTGACCACCATACCCTCGATCTTACTAGACTGGATCGGGGTTAGGGTCATAGTATGTACGTAGTGGTTAATCTTCTCGTACATTGATTTGTATTCTTCGTTCTTTTCATCTTCGAGGGAGATCTTGTATTGCGGCTTCTTTCGATTTATTGCTGCTGCTTCTTGCTTGATTTCTTTTTCTTCTTCAGAACTATCATCCCAATCAACATTGATGGTTGGTTTCCTCTGTCCAATTGTCCTAGCGTCTCTACCACGACCTCGTCCCCGGCCTCGACCTCGGATGAGAGTTGTGGAGAAACCTTCACCATCTCGCCGGAAGGGAGTGGTGAGTGACTGTTGGACTAGAATTTCAGGTTCTTCGTTGTCTCGAACTTTCTTTGCTTCATTTGTTACGGTATCTGCGGAGAAGATTGTTTTCTTCGGCGGTGCATAATAAGCTGCATCTTCATGGATTCCAATTTCATGTACGGAGAATGGTTGCAAGTCACCTTTGATGCCTTTGTTCCCCTCCATCGTAGTATTTGATGCACTTGGTGCGAGATGATGGTACCATCCTGTTTTCATGTATCCATGGTCGGCCCAGTAGAGCGTTGAACGAAGTTTCGAATCGATTATGTGAAATTTTGCGGTTGTCTTTGCTAAGTCACCGGTCTTCATCGATAGCGTTATTGACCCGAGGGCTCTTTCTCCTTTACGGTTGAATCCTCTTAATAACATTTTGTCCGCTTCGAGCTCGCGAGCATCAATTTCCAAGTATGCTAGCGTTCGAAGACTCATTATATTGATTGATGCTCCTGGATCCACCAATACTCTGGAGAGTGTAAATTTTCCGATTGTAACTGAAATGTACAACGGTCGGTTGTGATCTACTGTCCCAAGTAGTAGGTCACTGTCCGTGAAGGTAACGCCTCGCTGTTCTTTTAATGAGCAAACCTCATCTAAGGAATCTCCGGCCATTTGAGCTAAGCAAATTTCTAGATCAAGTAAGGCTTTGATCAGAGCTTCTCTCATCTCCTTTGATAAGATGAGAGCATCGTAAATGCTCAGTTTGGCCGGTAGTTTCCTAAGATGGGCTAGCACGTTGTAGTCCACTTTGTTCTCATGCGTCTCGGCTTCTTCTCGAACGGGTATTTCTTCTGTCGGGGTTGGTTCTTCTTGAACAACCACCTGCTTTCCTTTGTCTTTTGGACCCATTCTTGGAGGTAGAACTTTTCCACTTCTTAAGTTGACTTCTGTAATTTCTTCTGAATCTAGTGTTGAACTTGCCGGTGTCTCCTCCTGAATCGGAATGACTGGCTCTTCTGGATTATCTTCAAAATCTGAAGGCTCTAACTCTATCGTAACTGGAGCTCCTCGAAACTCACAGATAGATCTGTTGCTTGTTGAACTCTCGTAGCCTCCTTGATGGATGCCTTCTTTGTCATTTTGATCGTCGAGATCTTGTATGATTTGAGAATTGTTGTTGGTATCGAAGTCGATATCCGGATTGTCGCTAGTTACGTAATCGTTAGAAACAGTCAAAACGTAGCCAACTCCATCACCCTTATCATTATATGATCCCACCGAAGTGAGCAGATAATCATACAAAATCGAGAGGTTCGAGGGATTTCTCCCCGAATCGGAAACAACTATCCTAGGATAAGCGGCCCCTAGTCCAGCCTTAGGAGTCTCGGTCCTCTCTTCTTCGTCAATTTTCTTCTTCTCTTCGAGTGTCTTCCGTCGAGGTGGTTCTTCTATCGCAAGTGATAATACCGGCTTAACGGATCTCGAACTACGAATTGAAGCTCGCACCGAAGCGGTTCGGATGATGTCTAAAATCTTCTTCGAAGACCTCGTCCGAGCGGTAGTCCATCCATCGTCGGTTGCATAGGGATCTATCGGAATGACGGGATCGGTTGAGATAACATTGACGGAACCTCCTTTACGGGGTTCCTTCATGTACTCCTTCGGGATTGTTATATTTCCTTTCCGAAGGTTGTCGTTGAGCCAACTTTTAAAGGTAATACAATCTTCTATCTTGTGCCCAAGCATCCGATGGTAGGGGCAAAAGTTGGGATCACCTTTCTTGTTGACTTCCTCTGGTCTTTTGGGCTCTGGCAGCTGGAAATCTGGAGTTTTCATTAGGCTACGGAACATCTTTGGTACTGCTTCATTTTTGAACGGATATTCTCTGCTCAGAAGCTCCCTTAATGTACGTTGCGGACGGGACGGTTGTTCATACTGCGGAGACGACTGATAGCTGGATCGGGGTTGCTGGTAATTCTGTTGTGGTTGCTGCGGCCGTTCTGGTGGTATTTGCATCGGTTGCTTGCCTTTGTCAACTGCCGCAACGATCCCGGATTTCTTTTCGAAGGTCTTCGACGGCTTACGCTTGTCCGTCTTGTCGGCAAAACTTAATTGCTTCGCCTCTTCTTGCAAGCTTCCGGCCTTGCTTAACAACTTCTCAAAAGTCTTAATAGTGAATCCTTTGAGGAGAAGTCGTTATCGGGCCGTGAATGCTTTTAAGCAAGATGCCGACTGCATGTTGTTCTTGCAGTTGTGGTTCACACTTCATGCTTAAATTTCTCCATCGAAGTAAGTAATCCACTAAAGTTTCATTCGGCCTTTGTTTCTCTACCACTAAATCACCTATAGTGATGTGGTGCTAAGCTCCGGCAAATCGCTTGATGAAGAGGCTCTCTAGCTGCGAGAATGTCTTCACCGAACCATTGGGTAGTTCCGCATACCGGTCGAAGGCGATTCCGACGGACTGTCGACGAATCGTCGGAAGAGTAACGCATCGCTCCCGCCGGCATTGCAACAAGCGGCACGAAAGTGTGCAACATGCTTGTCGGGGTTCCGGTTCCGTCGAAGGTCTTAAACGAGAGGTGGTACGAAGCCTTTCGGGTATTGAACAGCGTCGAATTCTTACGGGTAAGGTCTACCCGTCCAAATAGATGTCCCGTTCTTCGATTGTGCTAGGGCTTCTCGCACCTGTCTGTTCTACCAAGTTTTTGATATCCTTTTCGGGGATCATACTTTGTGTCGTGTCCTTTTCAGTTGGTCATCCCCATTGACGGATGTAATCTCCTTTCCTCCGTCTACAATGTGAATGACCTGCGGGGGTGTCTCTCTATGTGGTTGTACTTGACTCTGGAGAGTGGCCAGGGCTACGGCCATCTCTTCCATCCTTTTCGCCATTTGAGCGATCGTGTCGTCTTTTTCCTGAAGCTGTCTCCTCATCAGTTCCAGCTCCTCTCTTTTTGCTGTTGCAGGAGCACCTTAAGAAGCTGATGAAGCTCGTGTCTCAACCATATTGATTTCTGCATATTCGTTGTCCATGAATTCCGATGAGTCGATCTCATCCCCGAACTTTTCTTCTCTTTCTTTTGCCAACCGTCGGATGTCGGTTCTCAACTTTTCCATGGCATCTTCTAGCGGAGCTTTCACGTGTGTCTTTGCGGTTGTCATGTGATAGTTTTCGGGTCCCTTTTTCACGAGTCCCCTTTATCGCAGTAGCACTTTCTTCAGATTCCAGCCTCCTGGCGAGACTTTCTCTCTCGGGCTGCTGTTTCAGTCTCAACTGCCCCTTAGTGGGACGCCACACCATCCTTTTAGCAGCAGAAGGTCTATGACCAGATGGTCTATCGGCCAAATGCTTGGAAGGTGGTATCCTCCCTAATCCGTAATCCCGATACTACGACGGGCGGGCTAGCCTTCATTCTCTTGCTTGGCTTTTCCGTCATGACGGCGGGCTCTACTCGGGGCCCAAGACGGGATTTGACCGGCACCCGCCCTATCCTTCGTAGAATTTCTGATACGGGGCAGTTTTCCTTCCTTGCTAACTTTTCTAACAAAGTTTGCAGTCGAGCAAACGGCGTAGTTCTAGTTCTTTTCTTGCGGCTATCGTTGTAGTATGCGGGCTGAGGTAATGTGGCAGCAATCTTGCGAACATTCTCCTCATCCTCTGCGGCGGAGAGGGGATGGAACCTGCTTCCTCCCAAAAGTGGTATGTAGTCAGGCAGTGGTGTATATTCTGGTAGCGGTGTATATTCAGGCGGTTACGGAATTTCCCCAGGAAAGCAATCTCGGCGGCTACGGCTTCTGCGGCGATCCTTCTATTTCGTTTCTTCTTTGGGTCTTTGTCGGTGACGGAATCTTTGAAGCTGGACCCGATTTCGAAGATAGAAGGTCTTACGGAAAGATCCGTACCCTCCACGGTAACGGGTTTACCATAGTTACGGATTTCTTTCCCCTTT